>ML677027.1:12119343-12399194 GCA_007922155.1 Mesoclemmys tuberculata
GGGATGCAGACTTATCTGCTTTTGAAATGTTTCCCCCTGGTGAATAAAGACTATTATACTGCATACATATGCGGGCAGAGTTAAGTTTGTGTGTCACCTTAACTTGGGTCATTTAGTAAATTTTGAGTTCTTACCTGTGAAACCAGGGTATTCGTTTAACAC
This sequence comes from Mesoclemmys tuberculata, assembly GCA_007922155.1. Classification (NCBI taxonomy): domain Eukaryota; kingdom Metazoa; phylum Chordata; order Testudines; family Chelidae; genus Mesoclemmys; species Mesoclemmys tuberculata. Next base: position 12,119,506 of record ML677027.1, read on the forward strand.
AGTCGTTCAGGGGTTTTTTAAAATGGAATTCCCTGGGGCATTTTGGTTTTCAAAGAGGAAAATAGAAAAACCAGAATCCCACAATGTGGATATGTTGGGCTACACAGTAGCTCACAGGATGGATCCCTGAACCTGCAAACCTTAGGCGATATGTGGATGTTACCTTGCAAGATGTGCTGTGAACTCATTTCCTCCCTGCAGCAGAGTTATCTTCACACTGAATGCTTGGTGCATTCTGTCTTCTCTCTGAAAACCACTATGAAGGCTGAAAGAACATGCCAACAATACTGTGCATGCATAAGGCATAGTCTTCAGTGGGTTATTACTGAGTTTAATTTGAGCAATTTTCACTGGCACACTGAAGGGCAGTTCTCCACAATTAGGGCTATTTCCACATCAATTTTCAACTCTCTTTTCTCGAGGTAGTTTTTGATTAGAACAGTCTAAAACAGAATTTTTACATGAAGAGGAAAATGTATTTTTTCTACTCTACTGATTCTCCGAAACAGGTGAATTGTTTTGGCTTGTGCAACCCACTGGTCAGTGTGTGTTGTGTATCTCCCTCTGCTCACCTTTAGAAACTTGGGACCTTTTATAACATACAGCTGCCAAACCCACCTCTTGAGTTCAAGCTGTAGAGGCTTGTAATTTCAATGCCAGAAATTACTGGTTCATACTGTGTCAGCCAAAATAAATACCCTCGCATATTAAAACTAATTAACAAAAAAACCCTTCTTGCAGTTACACGTGACTAGGGGTTTGAATAGCAACATTTACATTCTATAGTAGGAAGTGCTGCTCTCACTGGAAAACCTAGGAACAGGGCATTCATTAAGAATATTCAGCCTTAGGCCTGGTCTACATTTATTGTTTTACCAGCATAGCTATGTCAGTAAAAGCCGTAGTGTATCAGTATAGCTGATATCAGTATAGATTATCCCTACCAGGGAACTGGCATCAGTTATACCAAGATAAGCACTATTCAATTGCATCCACACTACAGTGTGTTGCCGGTATAGCTATACCACTATAACTAGATAGGCTAAATCCTCCTAGGATAGACAAAGCCTTCATGTCATTTGGTTGCATATTCACACTGAAGTCCTGTTTTCTTATAGCTTACTATACTGTTCTCTATCTGCTAGGGAAATACTCAGTATTACACAGCTCTGTAGCCTCAAACATTTCAAATTTCACTTTTCAGTACATAAAAAGTAATTTCTTTCCTTTTTAAGGAAAATGTTTTAGTAATGTATCAGCAAAACCAATATCCGAGTCAGGCATTTCCTGGCAGTTAATGAGTGTCTAGGCAAAGAGTCTTTGGTTTTGCCTGGGACCCACACCTACTCCAAGCAGTCATTAACTGCTAATAAATGCCCTCTATATCCATCATTGCTTAAATAGACATTCAATTGATTGACTCTTATGGGGCTAGCTATTCCCGTGACTCTTGTGCCATTTACTACAAAGTCTGCCAATACCTTCAACCCATCCCACTTGGTTTCCTGCTGTAGCAACCTCCAATTCAAAATTCCTCTCAGCAAAAACATCCTGCAAACCCCAGAAAGTGGGTGGGGCCTGAGAAAACATGGGAGGAGATATAGGTGCTCAAGCAACATGTTGACAGACTCAGCCCAACACCTTAGAGTAGACAGCAAAGCAAAAAAGACTGTCTGCACAACGCTGAGAAAAGGTCTTGAGACACTACAGAAAAAGGAACAGCTGATCCCTGGTGTTCGGAGTGGCATTAGCCCGTCAGCAAAAATCCACACCTTCACGTGAAGGGTTCACACACGGTAGCCGAGTCAAGTCTGAAGCCTTTGAAAGAAACCAGACTGCTCAGGACAGGAGGGGCTCTTCAGCCTTGATAGGCAGCCCACCTAGGAAAAAACTCCAGGGGTGCCATGACCCTCAGATCAGGTAGTCATCCTTGGATGACAAGAGCAATGGCTGCTGCAGAGGAGATGGACATCACCTGATCCACGAGACATGGAGAAAGATTCTGGGCCAAGGACTCTTGTGCGTTGTGTTTACTGTTCACGGCGGTATGACTGCGGTTCACATGATGTGACTGTGACTTTGTATTTGCAACATGAAAGAACATCTGTATAAGGATGTACCAATGTGAAAAGCAGCAGCATGTGTGAGGAAAGGCATGGCCTTTATTTCTGACTGCAAGAAACTTGGGGAAACTCCCTGCCCGTTCGCATTCCTGCTGCCCATGCCACTACAACACGCGGCAAGGCAGCAATTGGCACCTTCCCTCACACCCTATCCAGCGTTAGTTTTTTCCGTGACGTTTCTAGTGATACTCATTGTTGGATACCACAAATGTTTGTCCTCTACAAGGCTGGACAGCAGTGAATGGAGCTCACAAGGTATGTTTAAATAGCAAGCTTTTTGTGTAGATCTCAGCCCTTTCAGAACCTTTTGTGCTACAAAGAGGGCATATATAGGTAGAAACATTTCTGACTGAAGCAGAAAAATGTATACATTCACTTGCGTTTTTTTTTTTATGTATCCAAAGGACAAAGCACACATTTCTATTTTAAGAGGAAAATTATATTCTTCTCTCCCCTCCCCTTTTATTTTTTAAATTATGGAACAGCAGTAATTTAGGAGATATGGGCTAGAGATTGAAGTGGAGGATTAGTAATGGGGATATCCAAGTCCTTTCCCCATATGCCACAGACATTCTCTATGATGCTGGGCAAGTCACTTAACCCCTCAGTGTCAATGAAGTGGGAAGCTACTACCTCACCTACCTCAAAATGGTAATGGGACACATAACTTATTGACATTTGCCTTTTGAGACTCTTGGATGAAAAGAGCAATAGAAGCAGAAGTTATTTTCTCCTCCCACCACACCAGACAAACTTTAATAAAACTTGTCAAGGACTGTATTTGGTGTCCTATCTCAGATTGATCTGACCACTGCTTTGATGTGCTGTCTCCCCAAGGCTCTGATCCTGCGCCTTCTGCCCCCGTCAGCTTCACCTCTCAGGACAGGGCCCTACTGGCCAGTATATCCGGAACACATTTCATCTCCAGCCAACTGCAGCTCATGTATGAACACAGCCCCACCATGTCATTGTCAATCTAATGCTTTCTAGAATGGTTTATTTCTTCCATTCTCTTATTATTTTCTTTCACACGTCATAGTGATATTCTTACAAGGACTCTGATTTAATAGATATGGTCCTATTTTTCTACCTTCAGTACTTGTATGGTCCTCACCACCATTCAAGTATCCGACCACTTCTTGATCTTTAATGTATTTATTGTCACAACATTCCTTTGAGGCAGGGCATGGCTACTATTCTTGTTTTACAGACGGGAAACTGAGGCATGGGGTTGCTACATGACTTGCCCAGGGTCACACAGGAAGTCTGTGGCAGAGATGTGAAATGAACCCTGATTTCCTACAACCCCAGCTGGCACCCCATCCATTAACTCAAGGAAGTCTCAAAATCTCTATGTAGTCCACAGGATTCTGAATTCAGTAACGGGCAAAATGGATCTCTGGCTAGTATCTATGGCCCTGATGCAAAGCCCACTGAATTCAGTGATCAGTAAGTCTATATGCCAGGTCACTCAGAGACCACACATGCAGCTGTGCTACCACTCCGAGGCATGACTTGTACTGCGAATGTGAGTAGATCCTTAACTAGAGAAACATGATAAAAAGTACTGCAGAGACACGTGTAGAATATTAACGATATAAACATAGATTTAATAAATAAAATTGAATTAATTATAGATTTAATTCAATTACTTAAAAATTCTTGACCTTGACAGCTGAAATAGCAGACCTTATGATTTCTGCTTTTTACAATTTTGGTATTCAAGTGCAATCAAATGAAAGCAACTGTGAAGATAAATCAACCTTGACCTTTTGATGAATCACTGAATATGTGTTACAAACAAGCAAGGTCTTCAGACTGTTCTTTTATAAAACAATTATAAAAATGGGCCAGAAGAGAAGAAGAGTTACAGTGATCATAATATTCACGATATAGTAATCACAACTACACCACTTCGCACATCTATTGCCCTTTCTGTGTGAGAACCTCCTAACTCCAGTCTTTTCTTTTATTCACAGAATATCTTTGAGCCTTTCATTACAGCACTCTTCACTACTGAACTCTATAGGCTCCCTCAGCTGGTAATTCAGGTTTACACACACTTTATTGTGACGCTCACTTGGCTGCCAAAAAAATGGTTTATACTGGTTTTTAATGGTTTAACAGTTAAAAACTGACCTACAGCACTAATTCTGCATGGAATGCAGAGCTAGCAACCTGGCAACTTACCCTGGGAGGTTCTCACGTTAAAAATTAAACAGAGCAATGGAATGTCTATGTGGGTTTTTTTTTCAATTTATAACTTGAATTTTTAATTGATTGAAGACAGGCTTATGAACACAAACAGAAAAGAACATACCCGTTTTCCCAGTGTTTTTCATCCATGTCTTGTTAGAGGATTCGTTGTCGAAACCATCAAGCTGTAATTCTTGATATTCATCTCCGACACGTGCCTGATGGTCTACAATGTCTATTGGAGACTGGTGAGTGCCTCCACAATCAACACTTGAAGTAACCCAATGCTCAGGACCATAGGTACCTGTTAAAAGAGAAGATCAACAACTTGTAGTTCTGATGGGCCAACAGTTAAGAGACTATCCATAAGTAAGGGCAGTAAGCATTTCAGTTCCAAAGGTAACTATGGCGCTGCTACATTTTCTGCATTCTAGAAGATTAAGACACTCAACCTATGAAGAGACTGAAATCCATTAACTTTATGCAGTACTCAAAATTTGCCTCTAGCAATAAGCTACAGTGCTTATATTAAATTGCCCTTCTTGAAAATTATCTGCAATTCACCAATCTCGTCATGACTGAGTTATGAGTTAGTATCATGTTACAGCAACTTTCAGATAGCTGGAGAAATAGTAGAAAGTTATGTAGTTTACCTTTGTGTAGTAGATAATTAAAATACTACTAAACCAATAACTCTACTTTGTGGGACAAATTGTTTAGATGATATGTTAAGTAACTGCTATTTTTTCCATGAGGTTCTAAAAGCTGGTAACCAGCAGGTGAACTTAATTTAAATCAACTGAGAAATTAAATGTGAACAAATTTGGGTAATACAAAAAATTAAAAAACTACAGAAAGGCGAAATGGTAGAGGCGAGTGATAGGACAGCATAGAGGAAAATACTAACATTTCTTCTATTATTTCTCCTTTCTCTTGCTTTTATTTTTCTCACTACTCCAATTTGTTTTCACATAATTTCTCAGTTGGTTTAAATTATTCTCCCAAATCTCCCTCCAAAAGTCAAATAGCAATATGATGTGCCATGGAAAGATCAACCATGGCTTGCATGCACATCTGTACACCTGGCACAGCAGCGTTTGCTTTATATAGTGTAGCCAGTCAACAGTAGAAACAATGGCACAAACGGACACTCTTCATCCTCTCTATCCCCCCTTTTATTTTTATACAGTCAGATTTATTGTTTGTAAAGCGATGGAAGTAAAATACATAACTGGCTTAATATAGGAGCTATTGGATTGCACCCTGTAGCTCCCCCCTTGAGCATATATGTTTTGTCCCTTGTGCTAGGATCTGAGGGAGTAAGTAGAAGAGCTATTCAAATTTCAGTGCTATTTTGAACAGAGAAAGTTGTGAAGGATGACCCTCCTTGCTGAGGGAATTCTAAACTCTTCTGAAAGCCATCCTACAAATCTGACTCATCTTCCAGTGGGTTCTAATGCAGGACACTCAATGGCTACTTATCCCCTACAAATGCTACACATTAACAAGAACAAAGTGTCCTGTTTGTTAATTACAAACCAGCAAAATGGCAATGTGTTTTACAAATCATCTGTGGTCTCTGCCCTGTTGAGAAGTTGGTCTACTGTAACTCTTGATTCCACTTATACTCTTAGGACTGATCTACTCTGCCAGCAACTCCTGTCGACTTCATGACTTCTGTTTGGCGCACCGTCTCCACGGTGCTGCACCAACGGGAAATGCGTACCTATCAACGCAGTGCTACACTTTTTGGGAAGGTGGTTTTGTTAAATCAACTTCCAGATCAATTGAGCATGTCTTCACTGCCATTCAATTGAATGGGAAAAATCGATCAAACGGTGGTGAATTTGCCACTGGCAATGTAGACATGGCCTCAGTAAAGGCCACTTTAAAGGAATTTCCAGTGTTAAGGGAACCCAATGATCAAGTCCCATTCCAGTAAAACTAAACATGTTCTGTTTTTAAGACGGATTTTCCTGATGCACTAGAACACACTATTGGAAATTGTTTTGTGGAGAATTTTAGATTGCCATTTTAATGCAAACTTGCTTTCAGGCTGTGGAATTTGTGGTTTTGTTACATTTCAGAAAGCCCAGCATTACAAACCACCATCAAGCTTTGACATTTTGGTATTGTTACAAATTCAGACCAAAGGGATTGCCAGAGTGCTGCACACCAGCCTAATGGTCTCCCGTTGAAGACCATGGGAATTATACCACTCAAATAGAATTCAGGGCTTTGGAAAAGCCCCGTCACGGGGGGAGGCTGCTATGTAGTGCCCCCCTGCTGAGCCAAGTAACACTCAGAATTTGTCTGGCTGCTCCTACAAACAAGCAAACGTATCAAAGGCAAGTACTTGAAGCCAAGGTCCTGTGCTAGCTCTGAGGCCCCCCTCCTCTGTCACAGTCTCACACGGTCCTCATCAAAAGAAGCAGGGAAGCTTTCTTAGCTGGCCAGCTGGACCGCAGTGTCTCCTCCTGGCCCTTTTTGGCCTCTAGAGGATTACGTCTCGTTGATAGCTTGGCCTGAGTGGGTTGTCCTTGAGCAAGCAGGTGTCAGGTTGCCAGTGCCTCCAGCCGCGGGCAGAGAAGGCCTGACAGACCACATCACACCCACCCACAATGCTTTGGTGACCACTGCAGTTTGAAGGAGACTGGCCTGAATAAGAACGGAAGGATCAGTTCCTTTCAATGGCGTAGAATGGGGCTCCGGCACTCAGGAGCCAATACTTACATTTGCACACACGCACGCACGCACCTGCCTCCCCCTCGGTGGCAGCACCATGTGGGTGAGGGTCTGCAGGCCTGTTTCCTGCTCTCCCCACTCCTCCCCGCTGCTGTGAGGGCAGCGGTTGTGGCAGGGAGTGAGAGTGACAGGGGCAGATGCCAATAGGCCTCCCGGTGGCGGGGTGGTTCCTCCAAGGAAGGCCCAGCTAACTCCCCCTTTCCCTCCCCCAGGCCAGCACCTGGAGGCATGTCCCCCCTCTCTTCACCCAGGACGCCACTGGTTCCTTTATGAACATTTGCAAGGCACATCCAATGATATATGGGTACAACGTTCAAAGTGCCTATGTGACTCAGCAAAACAAAGTCCCATTTTCAAAAGCAACTTCGGCATTGACTTTCAATAAGGTTTATGCTCCTAAGGCCCAGATGCTCACAAATATTTAGTTCCCTCACTCCCCTGGGGGTGAGGGACCTAAGTCACTAGTGAAATTTGGGCCCTAAATAACTTATACATTTTTGAAATTTTTATCCTATCTGTATTGCTTTAATAATTGATAATCTCCTTCTAGACAATTACTAGCTCCCTCTGAATCTAAATCTAGGATTTACTAATGGAAACGCAGCTACATCTTTATGTGATGGTATTATTGTAATATGCGTAAAATGATTCCATATTGGTGCTGAATTATTACAAACAAGTAATGCAATAACTCTCTGTGCCATTCAAATGAACAACTTAAAGCTGTGCTGTGGTTCTGAGTCGACATTGCATATCACTGCCAGAAGCCTACGTTTAAAACCTGCTACTTAGAATCTCACAGGATTTTAAAAACGGGGGGGAGAGGGGGGCAAGAGAAAAGAGGCAGGTTACATTAATTTTCTTTCAGAACTTTTTTGAAATGCTCTTGTCCCACTCTTTGACTATTTTACACTGCATGCTAATGTGGCATCAAATTGCTACATGCAATATGAACCGCACTATTATGCCAGCAATGGTCAATAGTTAGAATTGTAGGACTAGATCCCACATGGGGGGAGGGGTAAATCAGCATAGGCCCATTGATTTCAGTGGAGATATGCCAATTTTTAGCAGCTGAGGGGACTCTGTGTCTCATGTTTTTTACTGAGCAGTTTGAAAAGACAAGAAAAGGGATTAGTTTTTATTTTAGATTTTGATAATCAGAGTAAATAAATACTTCACACCTAGAAAAATTTAGCTTACCATCATGTAAAAATGTAATAATGAGGTTAGCCCAATAAGATTCGTTCATTCGCTGGTAACTATCAGAAGGTTTAAGTCTAACAGATTGCTTTTTTCCATGTACATTCAAGTGGAGTTTTAATTGAAACTGATCTTCCACTACAGATTTCAAATTAATTCTTCTTCTAAGTGTCTCATGCTCCAGACACCCTTGCCTTGCAAAAACCTACATCATTAGTGGAGGAAATAGAACACTTTCTAAGCTTGCAGGTATTGATTACCTATTCCCTACATCAAAGCACAATTGCCATTCTGCACTGAATAAATCTCTTCAGTGTCAGACAGTTTATAAAGTACTGAGAATTATACCATTAATCATTTGCAGTTGCACCTGTCCTGCTATATTGAATTCTTTGTTTTTTAGAACTTTAAATAAATGCTTTTAAATAAAAACATGACACTAAATAAAGATTATATTTTATTTAAACCTCGTAAAAAATCCCTGCATCTGATGAGTGACATTAATACATCTGAAACAGAATAACGTAAAACTATTTTTATTTCATTTGATCATCAACAAGCATCATGATTTTAAGGACACAAAATTTGGGTTGAATTTGAATTGGGCTTTTCATGGTGACAAATAATTCAGTGTTCAAAACTCGACAAACCTGAAGCCTTACTCAACTCACGAACAATACAAGCTTCCACAGGAACCTACAAGACTACATGTGAATTATGATAAAGGTCAACCACCCCGTCCTTGAGTTTTAGCGCCAGAAGGAATATCTGCAGAGAAATGTTATAAACCTGCACGGTGGTGACCTTTAGCACCATTATTTATTAATGTTAGTGCCCGTTCTGTGCTAAGCACTTTCTAAACAGGCAAGGAGAATACCCCTGCTCTGAGGCGCTCTCCATCTAACCTGAATGAGCCTTTGCACTATGTTGTGTTAATAGATGCAATGAGCAACACACTATGGACGTAATAGATTAATGGCATGTGCTATAGTACAAGGGCTGCACTAACCCCCATGCCAACCAAGTAAGCGCCTAAGGGGGTAGGAAAAGAGGATCAGGATTAGGTAACAGTTCACGTCGGGGATAGACGGGTGCCCACGGAGTGAGGTGAGGGGACAGTAATCCAACAGATTTGGACCCTCTCACCCCATTTATTTTGCGTAGCTGGGAAGGTTTCCCTCTCTCACTAGCCATCGTATTGGGAGTTTTCCACTGAGGCCTGCCTTCTCTCCCCAATTGCCTTTTTCAGAGTAGTCATGCCTCATGGCCCTCTCCTCGGTTGACCTTCAGAACAGACCAGCTATCCAGGGCAGGCCCAGTAACTCCAGGATTTGAAATTCCTCCCACACTAAGTGTTTTTCCACCCCCTGCAGCTGGACAGCCATATTTGGGATCCTGTGGTGGTTAGTACACCTCTCTCACAACTCAGGAGTTTGCTGAGCTATAGAGGTTTTCAGATTTTCTATGGGCCAACAGCCTCAGAATCTAATTTTGCATGATTAGTCTCTAGTGACTTGACCACAATCTTATTGAAGTTAATGGCAAAAACTCCTGTTGACTCTAGTGGTATGGGATCGGAGCCTAGGTCAGTAATCTTCCGAGTGCAGCCATCTCTTGTCATACGAATTCAGGCATCTTAAGCAATACTTAACTGTCAGGGCTTCTTTCATCTGTGCTCATCAGAAACTACTTGTCACTTCCTAGCAGGGTTCCATAATGAACATCAAGTTTTCCTCAGGATGAGGAAATATTCCTTCTTCAACTGGCAGCTATAAAACCCTTTCTTATGCTAAAATTTTCTGTCAGCTACTGCAGGATTTTTATTAATAAGCTTTTAATATATAAGCTGTTCTTTAAATAGAATCCAAAAATTACCTTGTTTTTCTTCCTACTACTGTACATCCCAAATAATGACTACGCTTTGCTAATGAAAAGCCATTAAAAATAATGAATTCAGCCAAAATCTAATTAAAACTGATATAAACTTTCATGGATTTTTTTTAACTCAGTCAAATGTATTTATTTTCCCCTCATGAACCTATTGTTTAAAAATACAACTTTTTAAAGCTGCATTTGTATTCCAACTTTGAATTTTCTTTCGTTTCCATTAACTTTCCAATTACTGGCTCAATTATTTTTATATAAATTGTGGTATATATAATGTTCAGATATTTCTTTACATAACAGTCTTCATTTCACATGGAGTTTGGTAGATGTTCACCATTCATGAGTTATCTTATGCTGATAATGCATTTACCAGTTGGAAATAAAGATAGAATACAACACTTATTGTTCCAGATCTCACTTTGCTTGCACTTAAACATGAGTTCATCTCACTCTGAGCCCCAGATCTGGCACACAATGGGCAAATTTTTTATCCCAATTACACAACAATCTCAGTTAAACCGCTCAACTGCCTTGGCTCCTCACACACCCTGCATTTCCAATAGCAAACGGGAGTGACATTTGCAAAGTGACAACATTTCTAAAATCAGGCTTCACCTCCAGCCTACCTAAGGCTCATTTACTTTGGTCACATGGTGGGGATACCTATCCCATCCATGAAGAGAGACCACTCATCTGTAACAGTACAAACTAAGAGTGAGAGCATGAGAGACATACAGCTGTACAATGCAGCTACCAACAGAATCATCAACAATTGGCAGTGGGGGTAGACATGTACATCTCATTCCTCCCAACCTGCCCTTTCACCCACTGACTCATATTCAGCCAGCTCTTATTGCTCAACTAGTTTATCTGGCATTTCAGAGCAGGCGAAAAACAAACCTGCACTGTCATCATATGAAGGCATGGTCTACAAGAATTAGCATGCCTAAGGTGTGTGCAAATTATCAGGTTCCTGCTCTTGTTGGGCTGGAAGCAGGCTGGTAGTGGTATCTGACAGTCCTCCTAAGAGCTTAAACCACTAGAGGAGTACAAATTTCAGAAATGCTTCAGTGATTTGGGAGGCTATTATGAGCCTAAGTCAATAGGATTCTAGGCACTTTCAAAAGTGTGAAGGCATGATAGCTCCCAATCCAAGTGAGGTTAGGAGGGAAAAATCCCATGTCTCTTTTAGGGTCAAAAACCAAACCAAGTATTAGGGACTGATGGAAAGAACTAGTCTCGCCACAAAAAAACTACTGTTTCCCAACTCATGGCTGTGTGTCAGCAGCACACTCAGACTTGAGGCTCTGTCTCAGAGACAAAAGTAAGTAAGGACCCTTGCTAGTCTGGCAGGATAAGGAATGAAGAGGCGTTGTTCCTTCCCATAAACCTGCAGCTATGATCTCCTCAAGGACACTAACGGTTGGTTAAACAAGGCCTCCAACTTCAATCAACAAAGCTCCACATCAGGGCCCCTGTCATAATTCTCCTCTCCCAGCAAGAACTAGGTCTCTTTACTACCATCAAGTGAACGTCCCACTCTCCTGTAACACTGAGGAACAATGACGAAGTTTCTGCCAATTCTAAATTCCATGGTAGCAGTTTCTACTTAGACGTTGAAATTTTCAAAGGGCACAAGTCAGTTAGGCACCTAAATACCACTCAGATCAATGGGAGCTGCACATACAAAGTTATTTTGGAAATCCCAATCTTAACACTTAACTGAGAGAAACATACTACTTGACTACATAACTCGAGACTTTCCCAGAAATGTAGCAATTTAAAAGCCCTTGTGATCAGAGAATCATAGAAGATTAGAGTTGGGAGTGACCTCAGGAGGTCATCTAAGTCCAACACCCTGCTCAAAGCAGGACCAATCCCAACTAAATCAACCTGATGCTAAGGTTAGGAAGGCACCTAAAGAAGGAAGAGTGAAAACTGAAAGGGTTAAATCAAGAGACAGCGCTATTTGCAGGGTACATCTCAGAACCAGACCAACTGACACGTAACACCCCGAGTCCCTCCAGTGAAGAAGGAATAAAGTAGTAAGGATCAATCTGGAAGACTGCATTTAGACATAAGGCAAAAAAGAATACTTTGAGTGAATGACTTATCTCTTGCTAAGTAGTTTGCCATGAGACTGCAGGGGTAAAAGTATAAAAATCCCTGGAAGCCTTGACACAATCAGTGACTTCTTTCAGAGGCCCTTCCATCTCAGAAGAAGCAGTTGAATTGTTTGAATCGTTATACTGGGGGAAAGCTGCTAAAATGATCCTGTGTTGTTCTATAAAGAACATATTTAACTCCAAGAGATGGAGAAACAGAGCGAAGTAGTTCGAGATCACAATGCTGGCTTGAACAAAGATCCCAGGATTTCCTACTCTGAGGGGAAAAGGGCTTTTCATTTTATCATTCTCTGTCATCACTCTATTTAACATGAGAGGCTCATGCTTGCAGAAAACTCCAATTACTACTTGAAAAACGAGAGACCTAATATCAAGAGCAAGATGCTGGAGACTTGCACTCAGAGGCCCAAACAAGGTTCTAAGCACCATCTTATTGGTCTGCAAGCTCAGTACAGAAAAGGGTGCATAAAAGGCAAGAACAAAAAACAATTGATGGCAGTGCTTTGGGAATAACACAACTGAAGGCAACATCTAGCAAGGACAAGATCTAATGAGAGGTATTTGAAATAGCAGTCCTTGGCATGTTAACTCTAGCAGAGCTTTTCATAATCAAAAGATTGCTGTGTAACAATTACAGTAAGAAAGGTGTGGACTGGTGAATAGACAGACGAGAAGTATTCATCTTTTAACAACGGTTAGACAGTAGCAATGCTAACAATCACCGCTACCATACTAGCCCCATATATAATGAATCCCACATACTGAGAGGAATGTTCTAAATATTTTTTTAACAGCAAAGCACATCTAACGAAGATTAATTCCATCAGTGATAGTTTCTGCTTCTGCCACGTTTAGTCACACAAGTAGAGATCTGAAAAAATAAGAGCCTCGAACCATGTTCTTAAATGCCTGGTTTCCTGTTTGTAACTTTTAAACCTGAAGGTGGAGGAACATTTCTGGGGTGAATCACTCTACAATTTGTATTTTCTCAGGTAAAGGTGCAAAGAATTGTTGTCGTAGCATTCGTTGATTGCAACCTTAAACTGCTGCACAATTACTTTTGGCAGAAAGTTTGCTATTATATGTAGTTTCTCATTCCTTGTATACTCAACACAAATATACAATTCATATATATTTTACACACATGTATTTGTATATAAGCATATACACATACATATATAATTCCAAAATTCTAATTTTGTTCCTGAATGTTGTATGAAACTCTCATGAATCTTGTAGGAAGTTCCCATAGTTCTGCTCACCTACCAAGGGCACAAACATATGATAAATAGCCAAAATCAGAAAACATCAAGAACTTAAGGCCAATCTTGGAGGAAGTGTAGTAAAGTGGAATTATCATTAGTGAAACCAGCTTTTTATATAAACATTCCAAGGTACAGCATTTTTATATAAATCATTGACCACTATAAAAAGGAAAATGGCATTAACTTAGCTGGGGTGGATAAATTGTTTTTAAAAAATAAGGGGAGTCAGTGACATTAAACTGCTGGAAGATATGACTAATGTGTCTGCGAGGTTCTTACCTCTATGCAATATTTCAGCAATACTTGCATAGTATGGAACATGCAGCACAACAGTATCAATAAAATTAATATGCAGAACTTATTGAGTAGGAGAATAAGGTATTGCACGGAGTGTGCCTATTGGTAGCAAGTGACTGAGACCACATACATTTACATCCTCTATTTTTCATAATTTGCTGCATTTTTAACACCAGAATCTGACATCTCACACAATTCATTTTATAACTGTCTCTGTGGCCTTTTAAAAACTGCCCACCACTGAGCTGCATTTAATGAATTAAGTGATAACTTACAGTACAAGGGGAAAATGCAAGATTAATTTATATGGAGAAAACAAATTAACTTTTATGCAAGTTGAGTAAAACCCCAAGAAGCCTGTAGGAAAAAAGGCCTATATGCTTTTAAAAATATTAAAATAGGAACATTTTCTTAAAATATGATTAAATATAAATCCTAATGAAAATTACTATATAAAGGTGCATTATGAGTCATAGCAGGGGCTCAGCGACAGTGCTTTGCATTGCTGCAGGGAAGACCTAGGTTTAATTGATGAGTTTGGATACGTATTCCTTCCGCAGGTAGTGTAGGTGAATACTGCAGAGGTAGATTACTCTGTAGATGGAAGGCCATACTGTCTACCTCACATATTGCCTACCTAGCAATGACCCTGACAGACTCCGAATGGAGTCTGCCATCTTGTTCCCTTTCTCTGGAAGGCTGATGGCTTAGTTGCTGGGCTTTGAAAGCAGATGTATTAGTAGTTGTGTCTCTGTAGTGGCCTAGAAGGCCTCCTTGTGCTAGGTGCTGAACCATATAGAACAGAAAGAATCTCTTCCCCAAAGACCTTACTGCAGAAGAACACAAGACAACAGTTATAAAAACAAATAATCAGTTGGTCCAAAGTGCAGACCCTCTAAAGTTACAGTGCATCTCCTCTCTTCCCGCAACTGTAACTATCCCCACCGTATAATTGCCACAGCCACACCTCCTGCACCGCCCTCTTCAACCTCTTTCCAGCCAGCCGACACAGGAAAACAGCCTGGGGGGGGGGAAACAAGGAAACAAACTCAGATTCCTCACACCTGGAGGCAAAGGTAAATAAGGAAAATCAGACCATGTGGGTCATGGAGTTAAACTGTTAAAAGAAGGAGCAAGGCTTGCTGGAGCACTCAAGTGAAGTGCCCATCCAAGTTTTCCAAAGCATTTCCTATCCGGGTTACTTCTAACATAGAGTGCAGTGTGAAAAAGGCAGTGGGGGAAAGGAGAGAAAGCAAACACTAGGAGAATGTGTGGGCAGAGAAAAGGGGATGCTAGAAGACAGACCAGGGCTTACATCACTTTAAGAATGGATGCTCAAGGATGGGAGGAGGAAGAAAGTATTTGAATTCTGGCCTGATGATCATTGCAGAGCCTCTTCTAAACCCATGCAGCAGGAGTGTTTTCAGGGACCTGGAAGAGGGGCCAAGTTTCAGAAAGCTTGATATTTTGTGCTTATAATGTTTGTAAGATTGCAACGTGATTGTCACAGGGCAACTGGCCCCTCTAAGGCAACCCATACCCACTGCCATCTGTGACTGATGGCTGCCTCTCATGTGATGCTGTGGGGACTCGAGGTCTTATAAAGGCCAGCAAGAGCTCATCTGAGCTAGAGAACTGCAGGGAGCCTGTAGGGTGGGGCAGGTAGTCTGGATCAGGGGGAAGCACCTGACTATTCAGTGAGTCCTGAGAGCAGACTGCGGGCGAATGAGAATGGGCAGGGAGTAGAAAGCCTCCTGTCGGAGTCCCTGGGTTAGAAAATTGGCTGGGAAAGGAGAGGGAAGAGTTGGGCACAGAAACTGTTGTATTTTGCATAAGTTTCTGTTTAACCAAGAAACTGCACCATGAGGCAAGGGCCTGCAACAGATCCTGGTGTGTCATTGACCCTTGCTGGGCTGGGAACGTAGCCTACTGGCTTGCTGGGCTGAGTAAAGCGTGCAGATAAGAGTCATGAGAGATGGGCCCCACCCAGTTACACACAAGAGCAGGAGCCAGGAACTCCGGCATTCTAACCCTACCTCTGCTCATGACTCCTTTCTAGCACCGTGGGCAAGTCACTCGGTTTCAGTGTCTCTCTCCATCTATAAGATGGAGGGATACTGAAAGGACTGGCCAATGTTTGTAAGCACTGTGAAGGTGAAAAACACTATATTAGAGCAAAACATAGTTCCATCATAGACTTGGTTGCCATCTCTCGATAGTGCACCTAAGAAAAACCAAATACTTCAATTATTTTTTCAAGTACTGGAACACTAGTTTTGAAAACCTAGTTTGTCTAAGGAGTGCACTTAGCAGTCTCGTTCCCAATGGTGAAAACTGCTAATGTAAACAATACCTCACTGTAAATTAATTCTTTTCAATGCAGGTGGGGCTGTGGGAACAGAAAATACAGCAGTTGGCTCCTGGCCACTTCTTATGACTAGCCAGTTCAGGCCTTTCCCTCCACAGAGCCCTGGGTCTGGTAACTGCACTAAAAACTTCATTCCAAGAACTTTGTTTTTATTGGATTTTTGCAGGATACAGATTAATAAAACATTCATTGAGAGCACAGGCCAATATATAAAGGAAATAAACAGAAGTGGGAAGGAGTTACATCAAAATAGCCCTTCTGAAGGCAATGGTGCAATGGAAACCCTCATGATTTCTAAGGAAACCTGCTTTAAAAAAAAAAAAAAAAGATTTTTCTCCTGCTGGTGCTTTGGCTTCTTAACTTTAAAATTTACAAAAGCAGAAAATCATCCACATAGCAGGTGGGTTAAAAACAAACGAACCAGGGAAATAAAGATCAATCACTTGTTAAATGTTGGCCTTACCTGAGGCTCTTCTCTATTCCTTGTTGGTCCTAATGAAGGGCTGCATTCTACATTTGGCCCTGATTGCTTAACAAGCAACACTTGTGTGTCTTGAATAATTAATATTTGACAAACACTGATTTGATGGCTATCTTCTTTTAAGTGAAGAACAGCTTTTGCCCATCTTAGAGACTTAATGTTGTCCCTATAACAACCAATGATTCAATCCAACTGTCCCTCTCTTCAATATGTGCATATTTAATAGTTCTCAAAAAGGTTTACATGTGGTTGCCAGCTCTTAATTAATGACACTAAAAGCTCTCTAGACCCACTTATTAACATTCAATCTATGTTTCCACCATAAATGTAACAGCAACAGGAATTAGAATAAATAAGACAATAGCACAATACCACGTTAGATCTTTTTTTTGGGTTTCTTTAATCTGACATTTATGGCACATGTGACGCATCTATAACTGATGTAAGAGAACTTTTATCTCAGCCATCGTTTCACAACTACCATTTTCAAAATGCTATTTTCAATAGCCTACATTTTCAGAGGTGTTTTTGGGATGCCACAATTTTTTGGTTGCCTAAAGTCAGATCACGTAAAGGGCTGGATTTTCAACAGGTGGGTGCTTCACACTTTCTGAAAAATCAATCCCCTTTAAGGTCAAGCACCCAAAATCATTAATAACTTTTGAAAATTTAGGCCAGTATGTTTAAAAAGCTACAAGGGACAGCTGGTGGAAGTAACTTTTCCATCGAAATGGAAACTTCCACAGGAACTGTCTGCTCTAGACAAAATCTTTCAGGTTGTCATAAAACAAACCAACAAAATGTCAGTTTTTAGCAACTGGTGCATCTGAGATGCAGGGCAGTTTGAATCCTGGTTCAACTCCCACTTATGCAACAGCTGCCATCTTGGCTCACACATCTGGGGTTGAATCACAGTTGAAGTTTACTTGGTCCTGCCTCAGTGCAAGGGGTAGACTAGATGACCTCTTGAGGTTCCCTTCAACCCCAAGATTTATTACCTTTAGGGCTAAAATACTCATCTCTACAGCTTGGTATGTGGCTGAAACGGACCAGCATCCCTCTGGAGCTGGCACACGGGGGACATGTCTCATAGGTTGACCCAGTGAGTAAGATCACTTTTCCATGTCACCAATTACTGAAGTTGCCACAGGAGCTCAATTGACATCCAAGGGGAGCAAAGGTGGCCCAAGCAATCATATATAAGAGGCAAGGTGTTTATGAGACAATCTCTCTACTAAATACTGCTCTAAACTATGAGGAAGTATGAGAATTCCTCTTTCAAATTAGTGCAGGAACAGAATTCCCCTCCATTTATTTGTTTTATCCACCTGTTGTCTCATCAGATGTACAGACAGTAAACTCTTTGGGGCCAAAACTGTCCTTTTATTTAATTTATTATACACAGTGCCTCAGTGAGGTCCTAATCATCCAACAGTTTGTCTAGACACAATCGTAATGCAATGAATAGCAGTAATAAATTTACAAAATAAAAACCCAAATGCTACACTGATTGTTAAAAACTGTGAGTTTATAAACTGGAATCAACAACTAGCCACTAAGTCTCACTTGGCGACGAGCCGAAAATTTTAAAAAAATAAATAAATAAAAGCAGCTAAGATCCACTCTTATTGGACAAGGTCACCGTAGTAAATCTGTATTACTTTGTACAATACTGTGACAATTTTGTTTTGAAGAGCTGTCCACATAACCCAGTGCTTGAATTAAAACCTTGCTAATGCTTTTTCTTCTCTTTTAATTAATTTGTTTGAGACTCTTGTCCTCAGTGGTGGGTGAAGTGGTTTCTAAATATAGACCAGTAAAGTGATTTGGGCTGCCAGTGGATGGAAAGTGTTGCACAAATGTAGGACCTATGGCACGGGGAACATAGGTACCCTCAGTCTGTACAAATGTGATGCTCACGTACGGTCTGGGTTTGAGTCTTTCAACCACCTTATCATTCTGGGCCCACCTCTCACTTTTAGAACCCCTTGGATTAAACGTACCTCTCAGCAACACTTGTATAAAGCTGGAGAAACACCACCAATTTCCATTTACAGCAGTGTTACAGCAGCAGTGACTAACTCTAGAGCAGTAGGCTCCTGTTTTCTCAGCTCTGAGGGCTCAATATAGTATTTAAAACGCATTGAGCAGCCACGATCAATACTTCCTGGCAGATCCCCTGCTCCATTCTTCTCCCTTTGTGCTACTCACACAATGCAAGCCAACCACAACCCACAACCAATTCCCCAGCGTGGGTGAGGAGAGAGAACAGCTGGAGTTTGCTGCACTCTGGCTATTCCCAGCTTGTGTACGGTTCCTGGGGAACCTGCTTGTGCATGTTAGAGCAGTATGGAGGCTGCTCTAACCTGGGCTGAGGCAGAGAATCAAGAAACCACAACTAGCTGTTGATTCTCAGCATCTGTTTTCTTTCCACTTCACCTAGGCTGCGCTAGGTGGCTGAGAAAGGGGAGCCATGCTATGCAAGGAGCTCCCTGAGGTTCAAGTGGAACCAGTCAACCTCCTATCCTGCTATCCCTAGAGCCCATCAGTCCAGCAGGGAAGCGGGTGATGTGGTAACCAAGGTTACTCTCTCCTCTCCTCTGCAATGCAGCAGGTGGCCAGGGTGGGGAGCTGCAGAGCAGTTATAGCGCGGAAGGGACAGCAGCTGCACAGAGGGCTCCCAGCTCTCCCTGGAATGGCAGGGGAGCAGCGGAAGGCAGGTGCGCAGATTCAAACACTGGCAGTGATGCACACTTTTAATGGATAATTCAACAGATATTTTCTCCTCCTCCTTGAGGGCCACAACAGGTCTCTGGGCCACAGGCTGGTCGTCCCTGCTCTACGTTGACATTGGTGTAACCAGAGAGCATCATTTGGCCCCATTGGTCTCTACACTCGAGTACACACACATACACACACTCTCTCTCTCTCTCGTGCATTGCAGCACAAGCCCACCCTCCAGTTCGAAAGGCTGGCAAAGCCCTCTGCTACTGAAAGGTCTTTCTGTCTTGGCTACTGAGGACAGTCACACACCAGGTAGCATGCTCTTGCCCAGTGTTCCCTGCCTCTACTGGCTTAAAGTGGAAAAAGCCGGGGACTAGCCTTGAACATTCCTCTCTTATGCCTTTGTATTCATGGCACCATCAGGGCAACCCAAAATGAGTATACCATCAGATGAAATCGATAGCGTATCAGTTAGCTTGTGTTAAATCTGTAAGATATTGGATTTATATAGTGTTTGCAGAGCACATTAAAAGATCATTATCATCATGTCTTTTCAAGACAGCCATAATTATTCAGACTGTCATTTTATCTCACCAGTGCTTTTGAAAAAATACTTAATATTAGCAACTCCTCGCTAAAAACGACGTTTTGGTTGAGGGAGTAATCTTCATATCAGTACACAGCAATACCTGGTCTTATCGACATTACCAATTCCCTGCTGATTGAACGGATTCATTAACAACACAATCTCTGGAGACTGAAATGAAGTCTCATTCTTCGTATCACTGGTGCCTTGCTGTTTGCTTTTGCTTCACAGTGTGCACACAAGTAATTAACTTACTATGCTCCACTAGCTTCTGACACAGTACTTGGCATAGAAAAATTCACCAGCAGGTAGTTAAGCATGCAACACATTTTCAGTCAAACGAACTTCAGAACAAAACACGACTTAGGAAAAGTGCAGCTTTTACAGATACAACATGGAGGGATCTGCTACACACCAAACTGGTTGTGCCAATAGGAATCCATTGATGGAATAAAGTCACATTTATTATTAATTTTGCTCGAAATACAATAAGCTAATTCCGGCGGGCAATAGCCAAAGAGTGAAAAATATATCAATGAAAGAATGAAAATACAGGAATCAGACTTGAGTTGCACATACAAAAATGTGACATGACGTAAGGACAGACACAAGATCCACAGAATAGAGAAAAGGTACTAAAAGCAAGGTAGACAAGAAAGGGTCTCTTCTGAATGCAGAATTGATTGATTGATTTATTGGTGTCTAGAGAGACAAAGAACAGGACATAACTTCTATTTCAAATGAGAGGCAATTTGATATTTTAAACTCAGACTATATATCTACACTTGCCGCCAAATTCGGTGGCAGTCGACGGGGGATACGCAAGCTACATAAAGTAGCTTGCGGGTATCTCCCGTCGATTTTCTAACTCCTACTTACCACAGTGTCTTTAGTTTGCTGCGATGATGGGCAATGCGCTCTCGTTGACGCAGCATTACACCACCTGGCAGAGGTGGATTAATAGCATTGATTTCCAGTCAATTGAGTGGGTCTCCACTTCCACTCAATCGATCCGGAGAAATCGATCTGATGGTGGCGAATTTGCCGCCATCAGTCTAGACGTAACCTCAGAGTGCAGTACAATGTCATTTGATTGATAAGATTTCCTTACCAAAAAAAAAAGAAAAAAAAAAGAAATTCACTAACTAAGCCCAGATCGTACCTACAAACACTAACGTACCTGAAGAAAGTGCATACTGACACTGAAGTCAAGGGGACCTCATACTTGTTTGTAGGCTCTGAGCCTCAGGCACGGATTGCAAAGGGCTGAATCCCTGAGACTGCACAGAGACCCATTGTGACGCTGTCTGGACTGTGAGTGCCCATTTATAATGCTATTAATACCAATATGACAAAACCTGCAATGATTCTTGCAAGATACGCATGTAAAGTATCAATGGAAAGGTTACACTCCATCGAATATGATTCTCCCGTTTGTATGCATGTCTCATCTTGGCACTGAAGTTAGGAATATTAATTATAAACATGTATTTCAAAGGTGTTTGCTCTGGGGTTTAGTTTGTATAGTTTGTATACAGTCTAGCCAGCCCATTGAGAATGGACTATGCATGTTAATGGTCTCTTAAAGGACATTTAGCTCGCACAAGATACCACAGAAGAAGCCTCTCCCCACCAGATGAGCCTTCCTGTGAACATTCTAGTCAGAGCATAGACAATGGCTGCTCTTATGACTCATCAAAGTATCAAAGGGCATGTGACTTTATTCATGTGACCCTGGACTCCATTTTGTGCCTGTAAACTTTCACAAGCTAAGGCTAAAAGCATCCACCCATGTGGGAGAAGATATAAGGCAGCTTCACCATCTCCATTTTGTCTTGATTCCTACCTCTGGATCAGCTACTCTACAGCTGATGCTGTGAAACAAAGGACTGACAGACCCATCCAGGTACTGGTTGTGCTTCCGAGGAATTGTGCAAGCCTGCACATTCCTTAATACGGCTAAAGAACCTGATAGATATGGAATTTGAAATCATTTATCTGTATCTGATTGCTTTGATCATTTAACACCTACTCTTGTTTGTTTCTTTCCTCCTATAATAAACCTTTAGTTTTAGATACTAGAGGATTGGCTGGCCGTGGGATATTTTCAGTAAGATCCAAACTAATATTAATCTCGTAATGTGGCTGACTCCGTGGGGCTCAGGAGAGTATTTTGGTAAAGTGAATAGAGTTTTTTAAATAACTTCTCACTTTACTGGACCTAGTTGATGATTGGGAGCCAGGGTGTGAAATGCAAGAAAGATGACTGGGTATTTCTTTTTGGGGCCTTCTTGATCACTAATCTGGGGAATCAGAAGCTCTGTGACTGGTTGGTGAATCTAACTCCAGTGTTAACCCATCTGCTCTCCTTTTGCAGCCTGCCCTGACCTTGGCATTTTCAGGTGGGCTACTCTAAGCACATATGGGACACACGTATTTCAGTCAGAGATCTCCCTGGGCATAAGGTCTCCTGGCGTGCTCTCCATCACAGGTTGGCAAGATCAAAAAGGTGAAATTCCGGCCCCACTAATGTCAATGACAAAAGCCCCATTGACTTCAATGAGACCAGAATTTCACCTTAAGGATACAAAGGTTATGGGAAGATTCATGGATCTCCATTCTTATCAAGGCATGTACCAAACTGGCACTTCAACCTTCTTAACTGCTTAATTATAGCAGATTGCACCAGCCTGCTAAAATGTCTGCTCTAGGAATTATTTTGGGGCAGGTCTCTGGCCTGTGTCATACAGGACGTCAGTCTGGATGAGCACAATAATCCCTTCTAGCCTTATAATCTATGAACCTGCTAGCACATGCCTAGCAGTTTGGACATTACAAAGGGAAGAATGATCAGGTTACTGGCTTTACACCACTTCACTATTTTTTCCAACTCCTTTTGGGGGCAGGAGAAATCAGCATTTCAAAACACTAGCCTAAAAGCAGAAATGTGGCCAATAACAAAGACCTGCTCACAACATTAATATTACCATCACAAGTTCACCTTTCGTTGACAAAACTCTTGTTGAATTCCAGCTGGAAAGGATACGTGGCACTGGTGGCCTAAAATAAGGAAAGCTGCAGTCTCTGCAAAGTAACTGTTCCTCCTAAACAAAAAAATCCTTTGAATTCATGGAAATTCAGACATCGTGTCCATTTTTCCCTTCTTCGTCTGGGTCTGGCACATCTAGCATAGAGGTTGCCTGACTGTCCAGAAAACATTTTCCTTCCTTGTCCCAGAATACACTTGACTTTTCTTTTTGTGACATTCCTTAGCTGGATTGAAAAGACAGAGTGTCCACTGCTTCTCTTACAACAGGGTATGCCTCATGGTTCCCAAGGCTTCCCTCTTTGCTTGTGAAGAAAACATTAACCAGAGCTGAGACAGACAGAATTCTCCAGGATTTGTGTTTTATTTTCACCTGTTTTCAAGCAGATTTCAGTATTTTGCTTTTATCCTTTAAATCCACTCAATCTGTATACCATTCTTCTGTCAAACACATCACTTTCAGTTCCCTTCTCATGAGGGACTCTAGATGCCCTTTCCATATAAAGCTTGTCTTCCTTCTCATTTCATTGTAGTATTTTGCCAGCCTGTTAAGATGAATGCTTGGAATTACAGGGATGGATCATGTTTGGCACGAACAAATTCATGGAAATGTGAAGGTGGCACCAATTATAGAAAGCTCAGGGAATCCAGGATTAGATTGTCCGGGCATGTGAAAAGAAGAAACAGGCTTTTAAACTTAGAAATGAAGGGAAGAGAAAAGTTAGAAGACTCTAGACTAAATGAATGGATGTAATACAAAAAGGTTTGACTAGCTGCAAAATTTCTGAGGAATCGCTACAAGAAATATCGGAGTGGAGAAGGACTCAAAAAGCCAAACCCATGTGGGACTATGGCTAGAAGATGATTTTACCAGCCTATTGTCTAGAAAGCTAATCAAATCTCCTTTTGTTACTTTTTTCTTTTTTTGGGGGGCGGCCCCCCCGCCCGGGGGAATGTCTACAGTAGCCCCAGTAACCTAACATTTCATGCTTGGCTTTGATAATTCAAAAGCTCTAAAGTTAAGGGGTAAAATTTTCAAATGCACTG
This sequence comes from Mesoclemmys tuberculata, assembly GCA_007922155.1. Classification (NCBI taxonomy): domain Eukaryota; kingdom Metazoa; phylum Chordata; order Testudines; family Chelidae; genus Mesoclemmys; species Mesoclemmys tuberculata. The sequence goes on from ML677027.1 coordinate 12,143,600, forward strand.
AAGTTACTTTCGAAAATAATCTACTCGGGTGCTTTTGAAAATTTTACCCAAAAATTTATTTTCTATTAACCAGCTGTGGGTTATATTAAATTAGTGATCACACATGTTCTACTGTTAAGTCCTTTGCAATCAGTGTCATATTATTTTCCAGGCTCATTTCCCAGGTCATTTAAGCATGATAATATTTGGACCACGGTTTCGAGTCTGTTGCACCAATGATTGCTCATGGTTTCATGTTCCTTTTTATTGAAAATTAACCAAAAAAGTGCTTCTGACCAGTCATCTTGAGTAGCAGCGGTCTGGGGCAGTTGATGTAAAAGGGACAGTGTAGCATTCCTAGCTCTGCCACTGACCTGCCTTATGCAAGTTTTCCCCATCTCTCTTCCTTTGTTTCCCCTTCCACCATTTGTCTCATCTAGATTGTAAAATGTTCAGGGCAGGGACTGTCTCCCACTGTGTGTTTTTATAGCACCTAGTGGCAACCGGCCTTGTTCTCAGTTATTGCCTCTCAGCAGTATTGCAATACCAATGATGAATACCAATAATGCGTTCTACTGGATCTCAGCCAGGTGCCACTTGACAGCAAGACAGCAGGTAAACAGCATGTGCCCTCCATTTCCGCAGACAGTCGGAACCAGTATTGTTGTGCAGTGGGTCTATTTTCATAGTTATTTAGGCTATGCAAGCTCTTTAACCCACTTGGCGCCAAACCCTTAAGTCCTTGCATGCTTTTAACTCAGCTCTTACTCAAGCAAAACTGCACTTGACTGAAGTGAAGTGGTGCCTGAGTAACGACTTATGGAATTAGAAACTTTTTTGTTTTGTTTTGATTTTATCAGACAGAAATGAGCTACCACACTTAAGGTCCTAAGGGTCCTTGAGCCTTATTGGCTACTCAGCCACAGAGACTGCTCCATATTCCAAGTACTCATATTGCAGCTCTGTATAGCTTCTAACATGGCCTACTTCGTGGGGGAGGAGCCTTGGGTTTTGTTCAGTTTTTCTGCCATCTGCATATATATACAACAATTGGAAACATGGAAATAGAGTAATAGATTTTAAGGCAAGAAGGGACCAATACGTTATCTGGTCTGGCCTCTAGTATCACAGAGCCCATTACACTTTTGCCCTGTTATCCCTACACCGAGCCCAATAACTTGCATTAGACTGAAGCGTATCTTCCAGAAAGGCAACCAGTTTCCATTTGAAAATATCAGGAGGTGGAGAATCCAGCAGGTAGTTTATTCCAATAATTAATCCCCTCACCGTTAAAATGCTGTGCCCTATAACATTTGAATTTGTCTTGCTTCAGCTTCCACGGACTGGAATCTCTTTATGCGAGATTAAAAAGCCCTTTAAAACCCAGAATGTTTCCCTTGTGAAGCTACAATTCACCACATGGTGAACTGCCCACTGGGTGTGAAGGTTGTAGACCGCTTGAGACATCTACACAGATTTATGTGCAGTGCTAGGGAGAAGCCCGTGACTGTGGTACATACAAGTACTAATGAAATAGGCAAAGATAGGAGAGAGGTTCTGGAGGGCAAATTTAGGCTGCTCGGTATGAAATTAAAGTCCAGGTCTTCCATGGTAGCATTCTCTGAAATACTTCCAGTTCCAAACCCAGGGCCAGACAGAAAGGCAGAAATGCAGGATCTCAATGTATGGAGACATTGGCATTTGGAAGACTGATTTAGGTTTAGGAACTAGGGAACCTTTTGAGAAACCAGAAGCTTATACATGAAGGATGGCAACCACCTAAAACAAAACAGAACCAGCATTTTCAGGATAGTGCTCCCTACCAGAGAAATCCTTTCTGAAGCTTACTCACGGAGAATGCACGGGGCTGAAGATGGCCTTCCTTTCCATGCAGAGTAGACAATGCTCAGAGATCAAGCGAGGTCCCCTGCCACACTGGTTAGAGAAGGTCCCCTACAGCAAAGCTGAGTGAGGACACACTACTCAATTCCCAGAGCCAAAATGTTCTGGTGTGCCTCTCGTCCCCTACAGAACCCACACAACATTTAGGCCAAGCAACAAGGGGGGGGGGGTTTCGGGTTCGAAGAATCGTAGAACTGGAAGGGACCTTGAAAGAGATTATCTAGTCCTGTATCCTGTACTTATGGCAGGACTAAGCATTATCTAGACCATTCCTCACAGGTGTTTGTCCTACCTGTTCTTAAAAATATCCAGTGATGGTGGTTCCACAACCTCCCTTGGCCATTTATTTCTGTGCTTAACCACCCTGACAGGAAGTTTTTCCTAATGTCGTAAACACACTTGCTGCAGTTTAAGCCCATTGCTTCTTGTCCTATCCTCAAGGTGAAGGAAAACAATATTTCTCCCTCCTCCTTGTAACAATCTTTGATGTACTTGAAAACTGTTACATCCTTCCTTTTCCCCCTCCGTCTTCTCTTCTCCAGACTAAACAAACCCAGTTTCTTCAATCTTCCCTCACAGGCCACGTTTCCCAGACCTTTAATCACTTTTGTTTCTCTCCTCTGGACTTTCGCCAATTTGTCCACATCTTTCTTGAAATGTGGCGCCCAGTACTGGACACAATACTCCAGTTGAGGCTTTATCAGTGCAGAGTAGAGCGGAAAAAGTACTTCTTATGTCTTGCTTACAACACTCCTGCTAATACAGCCCGGAATGAGGTTTGCTTTTTTTTTTTTGCACCAGTATGACACTGTTGACTCGTATTTAGCTTGTGGTCGGTCCACTATGATCCCTATAAAACTATCATGTGAAGAACAGTTCAGTGTAGTATCAGAGGCAGGGACACTCATCCCGACTCCCTCAAGTTGCCCTACATCTCCCCCATTCTGCACAGGGTTTCCAGGTTATCCTAACTCTCTGTCACACATTGGCCTTTCCTTCTGGAGAGATCTGGGTGCTGAGGACCAACCCCACTCAGTTAAAAGAACACCTATGAAGCAGTTTCTGGGTGCACATACCAAGAGAAAGAACTGAACACAATGGCCGTGTTGTCACTTGTTGTAATTATATTGCTAGTCTCACAATATTTAAAGTTTTTACTAAAGCCCCAGTGGCTGGAATCAAGAGATAGCATGACAAGCTCAGTCCCATGAGAAGAAATCATATTTTTAAGCTAAGTATCTAGCACTCGCTGTTGCACAGAAAAGCTTGAAAAACATGAACTGAGAATGGCTCAAATGGGAAGACAGATAAAAACCACTTAACTTTTTTATTTTTAAATCTCTCGATTTCAGGGGATCTGACTCATGGTTTTTGACAGCAAGGTTGGCAATGCTGCAATGTCCATAACTATTGACAAATGCTGAACAGACTCTACTGCCAGGAACAAACAAGCAAAAACAAAACCTCAATATAGTCCCCACGACCAAAAGAATGAACAAACGCAAGGGACTCATACCAGGTCCTGAATGCCAACTACCAACCACTGCTCAGAGGGTTGCAGTTATTTTCTACTGGAGCAAACCATTAGTACCCTAGTAACCTAGAAGATACGACAATAGGTTGGTTTTTACTCCATGTTGTGTTTATCCCAAGTGACACCCCAAATACATTACACAGTATAAACCAGGAGAGAGAGATTTTGTAAAATACGATTTATTTAGATCTGATTCAAACCGCTCAGTGGAGAGATTTATTAAAAAAATATACTTCATGCAGATTTTTCCTGTGACTGCAAAGAAGCCTAAACAAATGCATGCTCACACAAATGAGATTTGGTGCTCACTTTGAAGTCGGGTGTTAACTTTGGTGGGAAGGTCTGAAGCAGAGAAGCTCTTGCAAATGTTAAGATGTTTGTTTTTGTTTTCTTAACATTGTGGAGTTTCATGCCATTTAAAAAAAATGTTTTGTAAGAAGATTTTCCAACAGGGGTACTTAAGACATTGGAAAAAAGAACTCCCCACCTAATGTGCAGATTGGTCTTCCGGTCCCATTTGTTCTTCTCTACCATAAAATAAACTAAAAACAAATGTTCATTCAGATGTAAATCTGCTGTAACTGTTTATACTCAGAATATGCTAAAGCAGAAAAACCTAGTAAATCAGTAAGCATAAGTTTATTAAATTAGTAGTTACTGAAACAGACGTTATTGATTCGCTTTACTTACAGCTAGCCTCCAGAGTTTACTTCACAGTTTCAGTTTACTTCTAGATTAAGTAGCACAGGAAAAAAACAACCCTCTGTTATATTATGCACATCATGCAGTGTAATGTTCATGGTATGATGGTTTGCAAACTGAGCAATGCATCAGACTAGCATACATTCTAGCTTCTCTCATCCAAGGGAGCCTTCACAAATATTCAAGAGAAACTAATATTTCAGGGCCGTGCTACTTAGAAACATACAAAACACTTCCACACACCTGGCTTTACTTTTGTTATGGGTGTGAGAGAACGTCGGTTCACTGTAGATTTGTTTTCATGTTCAGAGATCACATGTGTTTTCTAGGCCCTGATTCAGCAAAAGCAGTTAAATATGCATTTAATTTTGAGTATCAAGTAACTGGGGCCACTCCCCCGCCTGAAGTTGATTCAGGTAATTTATTGAATCATTTTGGGATTATTCAGATGTTTAAAGTTAAGCATATTTTTAGGGTTTTGCTCAATTTGGGCCATAAAGCCAGGCTTCGTATGGCCCATACAAATTCAGCTCTAAAGTGCTGTCATTTTAATGGGGGATATAAGTGATGACGGAGATCTATTCTAATTTCTTGCATACTCAAAATCTTGATTTACCATTGATTGCAACCAAAAAATGATGGCTATATATCGACCATAGAATTCTGCCAATAAGAGGTTAAAAGACAAGAGTGTGTGGTTAAATTCCCTCTCAGCAGGGTTCACAGGCCTTTTCCGCTTAGGTGATTTAGTAACTTAAACTGCAGAAAGGAGTGAACATTAGAAAGGAGGGCATTAAGAAAAACTCATTACAGGCTCTTCCCATCTCCAGTTACATCCCTGCCATGTGGGGTTGGGCTTCTGCATTGGGAGATTCTTCTATGTTGACTTACTCCTCCGCTTACAGTACAGTCAATCCAGTGTTCCAAAATAAGGAATCAGACCCCGCTCTCCCCAGACCATGATATTTGATTTTTAAGCAGAGATTTTAAAAAAGTGATGCATCATTTTGAGTCCTTTTAACAAGACCCTTAGTTCATGAGTCCTTGGGGTATGTGTTGGTCACATTTTTTTATACTTGCAACAGCCACAATTTTTATTTATTTTTTTTTTAAAAACATCAAGTCTGATGAATTTTTATATGACCACAGGATTCCAGCACCTGGAGTTGAAGGAAAAACACCAAATATTGTGAGATTTGTAATCAAATTACAACAACTGGCAACACTCCCTATAGCTCTCTGGGACTTTTCCATTTTCACGGGCTCCCTCATACATGGTATAGTGCAAGAAACCACATTACACCCCTCATCAATTTTATATTAGCTTCAATCTTCAAAAGTTTCAATAAACAGTGCTTTAATTTATTAGAAGAATGGCAGCCTTGTTTGGCGCACTAACATAACTTTCAGAAAAACCAGCTCTCTACATTTGTGGGATAAAAATGCATAGTATGGAATTCACACTTAATACACATTGGTTTTCAGAGTAGAAAGCCTTGGTTAAGTAGCATAAGTCCCATTGTTTCAGCTGAAAGCTTTTATCACGGGCCTTCAGGTAAAGCAATTTGATACTCTGAAGCTGGCTGCCAAAGCTAAATTAAAATGAGTATAAAATGTAAATAGAAATTCTTTTTTCCACAGATGCACCTGAAAAAAAATCCTGAAATTGCCTTAAAGAGAAAAGGATTAAGATCTTTTGGCCATTTGTTGTAAAATGTGTATTGAATTTAGACATTTCTTTTATGATGGAAGAAAGCTATTTAATGTGATAAGAACTATTAAGAGAGCAGAATAAACTATATTGTAGAAAACTGTTCATTAGATGATGCCTAATTGCTCTTGCAGTTGGCAAAGAAGCAGTAATTACTAAACCAAAAAGATCTATATTTAGAGATTATATGTTTCTGTGCACTGCATAAAAATAATACATGATACGAAATAAATATTTAACCCGACATATAGGATATCATCCACCTGGAACTGAACATCTAAAACTGAACAGTCTGGGGTAGGAAAAAGAAATATGGATCACAATGAAGAATTTTATTGCAGACATTTCTGAAACTAGACTCCAATACATTTATAGTAATTTATTCACTGTGGCCTCACGATTTGCCTTTTTTGTTTATAAATATTTACCATGCATTATCTTCATAAAATAATTATTATTCAATGTTCACAGTAAGGAGAAGACAGAGCCCTGGCTCTGTGTTTTCCCATTTTAATTTGTATGACAATATTTTAATTTAGCATTAACACTGATTTTACAGTTGAAAATCCAAGGCTTCTTTTCCCATCTTTTTCATGCAGACTTTACAGGAAAGCAGTATCTCTGTGTATGTGGCTATCTGACATGGTTCAGACGATGATACAAGTTCCTTAGTTTGGTTCATCAATTACTATAAGACAACTAATGTTTTTGCCTATTTCAGTGATATTAGGGTAAGTAATAATAGTCGTAAAATGTTTTGAACATGAACCCATACAAATTTTGAATGATTCACTACAGGACAATATACAAATGTAATGTTTTACTTAATAGGTGGCTTTTTGAATGGATCCAGTACTAAATTCTATAGGCAAATGTTGAGACACTAAGAGCTTCAATTTACAACTCTTGTGATGGTGGGTCTTTACTCCTATGAGAAGTTCCAATCCAATCTCTTCCCCCCCCCCACCCACCACCCACCCACACACACCCCAGTTGGTCATCACTGCTTATTGGCATTTCCATCAAATCCATCTGATGAAATTTCTGAGCTTTCCCAGCACCTGGCCAAGACAGTAACATGAGTAAACAAGTTCACTGCACCACTGTGTTGACCAGACAGAGGTGACGCAAGTGGGTCACAGAATACTATTTGGCGTATGTGCTAGGGGTGGTATCTGCTCACTCCATTGAGAGTGTATGCCCTGACTTTTATCAGCCAGATTTGCAAGCAAAGGAAGCTTATAGATAGGCTAATGCTCCTGGAATCTCAAGTAGAGACAGTGGCAAAGAGTGCCTTGTGCTATCAGTGTTTGACAAGAAAGATGTTATCCTACTTTGCCATGTAGATGCCGATCTAACCACAGTGGATCCAATCCAGAGGTCACAAAGACTTGGATAAAGAGTAATATGCTCTAAATCAGGTTGGTATTTAAGTCTCCTTGGATGCTGACGGCTTTATTTGTTGGAGGAGATAAAGGAACATCAACAACTTAAAAATCACATTTTTTTCCACTCACGGTACAAGTAATGTCCAAGTTTACTGTCGCTAAAAGAGATTAAAGATTTTTCTTGTACACTAACATTTCTTACCAGTCCCCCTTTAGGTTTATGGCCAATATCTGCCTGAAATCAACTATGTTAAAACAAGGTCTTGCAGTGTTATGCAACAAGGTTTTGGTGATATGTGCCTAAAAGGGAGGTTCATCCTCTAATACATCATGGCAGGTTGGCTGTTAAAGCGTCAATGACCTTGCAATCAACAGCATGAACCCAAGACCGTGATTCTGATCTGGCAAAACGAAGGAGAGAAAAACATTGGCTTTACATTACTATAAAACCATATTGGCAGAGAGGTCAAGTACAGAAAATGAAATGAATTTTAGCTGTTTTTATTTAAATTGACTGGATTTCAAGTTGACAATGCCCCTTTAAGTGAAGCATATTCCACCTGTTCTCCAGAGCCTGCAGTGGCTTGTAATTTGTTTCCAATTGCAATTCGAGATGTTGACTAGGACACTGAAAGCCCTCAAAGCCTCAGATCCTTGTTCTTCTCTACCTAGGTACCACCCCAGTGTAGAAGGCTGCATGAAGCTCCACGTGCTTAATTATGTCATACATTAAGGTCTTTAAAGGAGATTTTAGCAGCACAGAGGGCCTTTTATGAATACTTTGCATGGAGGTGAATTTCACCTCATATGGCCAAATCAGATTAGGAAAAGCTCATTGTCTTGAGCTCCAGGAGACCTGTGGTAGGGCTTTGTGAACCCAGGAACATAGAATCATAGACTATTAGAGTTGGAAGGGACCTCAGGAGGTATCTAGTCCAACCTCCTGCTCAAAGCTTGACTATCCTAAGCTAAATCATCCCGGCGAGGGTAAACATCTAAACCAGATCCATGTGTGTTTCTATAACAAAGCCCAAACTTGCTGACCTTAAAGATATGGCTCAATCTTTTATGCAGGCTTTGTCCTAAGTGGACCAGGTGGGGGAATAAGCTGTGTGGTTTTTGCAAGTTAGGGATGGGTGATTATTTCAAATAATATTTGTCCAAATGTTGATTTGGTAACAGACACTGCATGTGTGCCTGAGGCCTCTCCCGCCCCCACGGTACACACATTTTTATCAATCAAAAAAACAAAAACAAATTAAATTAATTTTTTTTAAATGGAACTTGAGATTTGTTTTATGAAAACATACAATATTGAACAGTATAAACACCATTAATGTTTATAATATATATTTTGCAAATCCTGCAATAAAAATTAAAGCTCTAATGTTAGAAATATGAATTTTAATCCCTGGGATCGCATTCCATCATAATTACTAGTCCCATTCTACTGCTAAGGTAAACTTACATGGAGGATGTTCTAAAAGAATGGGTAACTGGAGGGTAATTTGAAATTCCATTGCAATTCAACAGGATGGTTCTCTCACCAATTTGGTTATATTCAGCATCCAAAACTGCACATAAGAAAGTTCCAGTGAAGAGATTCAACATTTATTCTGCTTAAAATGTCCTGCTGTATTGATGAGTTACACTGATCCTTTATATTTATAAAGTTTTTTTTTTTTTAAAAAAAAAGACAAACCTCAATTAACAACATAGCATATCAAATATTATTCCAAATTTAAATACAATTTGTTCATCACTGTAGTCATTAGCTAATGGTTTTATCTTCCTTTGGGACAATGATAAACATTAAAATTCAATTTATTTAACATTTACTTCTCATAAGAGGGAAAAAAATGGAGATAATTTCCTGGCAACAATAATGCACACTTGAGGCCACAAAACAGATGAGAATTAGGTCTAACATATTCTCTTCTGAAGACTAATGATGTACTGATAGAATGCATGTGAGTATCCACATGTATACATACTCATCACACACACACAGTATTTATATGGCATATGGGCCCAATCCTGCAACACTTACTCATGTGAGTTTCTCCCTTGCCTTGAATTCTGTGAGGCAAATCACATGAGCAAGGACACAGATCTTTGTGAGATACTGGTAAAGATAGGCAATATTATTATTATAGCCAGTAGGTATTCTATTTTAAACACAAGAGCAGAGATGATCAGGTTAACGTTTCCTTAATCTCTAATCAATCATAATGTAGATTCAAATAGATATAAATCATACTGTAATGACCACAATATGCAACAGGTTGAGTTATTACTCAAGTCTCTAGTCTAGCCTCTGAAATGTTTGTATTGTTTAATCAAACCTCTGATAAATGCATTCTTTTCACTTAAATTGATTTCTTTTCAAAGCTCCCTTTGCCATCTGATTTGTTAAATACTTGCAGACGCCACATCTTGCTGACTGGAGATCCCCCTGTGTATTTATTCTCTCTACACTTTCCCCTCAGGGGCTATCAGATTTCATTGCAGATTATTTTTCAGTGGACAATTGCTAGAGTTTTGTTTAATATTTATAAATGCATGGAATGAATTGCTTTTAATTATTCTAGTGGAGTCTACTTTTACAGTGGCTATTTAGTTTGACAAACGGAGAAATATTATTATGAAAAGCATACCCTTGCTGAGAGAGAGAGAAGTCTGAGGATATGGGTAAAGTCAGCATTATCCATATTTATTCCCTTTCCCTGACAGCAAGGCTCCTTCAAGAATTGTTATAAAACTCTCAAAACATCCCCAGCGAATACTCTGATGGGTTTGATTGTTAGTCTAATTCAACAACTTTATGAGGAATAAAGTATCCTGACGGTGAAGAGAACCTCCTTCAACAGCCAAAGCCAGGAGGGACAGGAATGGGAGGCAGAGGGGATGACATATGGAAACCTGTCTCAAATTTTATACTGGGGCTATCATCTACGAGAATTACTACCTTTTAGTACATTTGGAACTATCATTATTCGCCCCTAAAAACTTTTAAAATATTTATAAAGTTTTGCAAGTCAGAATTACTTACCGCGAAAGACAGAAGTAGAAAAGTCTGAATGTTGTGATATGATAGTTGAAGCAAATGTCTTTCTGATAACTATTCATTTTATTAGTAAAGGACTTCATGATACATGTACAAAACCGAAGATCTAAAGAGGAAAAACCTATTCTGATAACACATTATTCCCCAATATACAGCAAACAAATCACAACTTTTTCTCAATCTTCTATAGAAACACAGGGAAAATGTTTGCATTCTTGATGAACAGAAATAGCGTTTTTAAGAATCAATCTCACTTTCAGCAAGAGACCTCTTGCGTAATGAGCACCTTGTGCATTATTCAGCTCGCTCAGTTATTTAATACCTACCAGCAAGATAAGGCGGCAGAATAAAGATTTTTGATCAAAAACGGACACAGCAAAGATATCTGTAAAACCGTCCCTCATGATGAGAAGTACCCTTCATAGAAATCAGACAGAAATATCCTATTATTTAGGTATGGTTGAAATTTTACAAGGAAATGAAATGTTTTAGCGCAGTTTAATGCACTAAAATCAAGATTTATTGTGAAAACAATTATATTTTGACAAAATTCAAAACAAAATTTGTTTCATTCAATTTAAAAGTTTAAAAAACTTAGAGGTATTTTTTCACAGAAAATCAATTGTGAAAATTTTTGAAAAAATAGTTTCATTTAAAAATTTTCAGGGAAATAAATTTGGACTTAATATACTTTACTATTAAAGTATCTAGTGCATCCCCCAGCACCTCATCAGGATTATTCCTTCCAGTGTTTTCTCTAATCCAGTTCTAAATGACGCAATAAGCCTCCAGTCGTGCAATGATTTATATATGGGCTTATCTTTATACATCACATGTAGGTCCATTAAAATCTAGAGGACTAACTCCATACACATTAAGTTAAATTTTTGCATGACTGGGGCCTTGATGGGGCTTCCACTGCTTGACTTTGAGAGGTTATTTCAGAGGTATTTGAAGCATGAGTCTTGCTACCTTAGCAGCCTTTTCAATGATCACAGATTAGGGTTAGTGTCCTGTTGTAGTCATTTAGATGGAATGAATGGGCCCAAAGAGCCAAGGGGGCTAACATGACCCAGAAACTGTCTAACATTCAACAAATAAACAAGTTGCAGTCTGATATAGTGCCCTCAGTTTGTTAGTTTCATGGCAAACATTCTAAGAAACTCCTGCCAAAGTTTAGGAATGTATTGACTAAGATACAAAAAAAGCTGACACATGAAATGGTTTAAAATTGAAATTAAATTTTTATATTTGACAAACTTAACCAAACTATCAAAGTCCCTCTGTAAGAGAGGATATCAGTTAGAGTCCCTTATTCAGTTGGACAACGCTTCTTAGTGATGGGGAAAGGGTCCTGTGTGGTACAGTTGACCTCAAGATCAGATCAGATAGAAAGCAGAGAGAGAGAGAAACGAACAGAAGGAAATAGTGGGTCAGGAAGGAACACACGAAGGGGAGACAAAGAATGATCTCACCTCCTCAGCTGGAGTTTCTGCTGGTGGCCAGATGTCCCCACTGGTTTGTTGAGGTCTAGACTTCATGATACCCAGGTCTAAGAAAAAGTCCCTGGAGTGATCAAGGCCTAACAGCTTTCTTCCTCATTCAGGAGTTCCCCCAGTCAGTTCATTAGTCCAAAAGCCTTTTCAGAGCCCAAAAGAGGGATGACAGATGGCTTAGTCCATCCTGCCATTATTCTGATCACCAATCAAGCCTAACTTTCTACATGCCCAAGTTTCCAATCCCATAGTTTCCTTGTTTACCAAGAATGGTCACAACACAGTCCCTGAGATATATTAGCAAAGCCCTTTTGTTTAGACTAACTCAGTCTCTTTTTCACTTTTATGTATGTCTGAGTTGGACTTCTGGTACCTTTCTCCCATCAACATTTGTTATTACAGGTGACTAAACTATTTACAAACTTCCATCTACTTTCTCCACAATTAGGCTCATTGTTAGGCTCGCAAATGAGGGAGGCCTTCTAGAACCCAATTATTACAACTGCCCCCAGTACTTATGTTGATGGTGGAAGAGGTCTTGGAGAATTCTCTTTAAAGACCACTTTAAAACACTTAAACAAGAGATTGAACTTGGTCTGGTCCCCAGCCATTCTACTAGAGTGGAAATGAATCCTGCCTAATTTAGAACTATTGCAGTATTATTTTTCTTAAGTCTCTCAATTTAGGTCTTTGTCCCACCCATGAGTTTTGGTACCACAAGAGATATGAGAGCAAGAGAAAAGAAAATGCTCCTCTGACCAACAACCTGATTAAGACCATGGCAAACATAATTCACATACCACAAACAAAACGTCTGCTATGCTACTGTACCCATTGGTTCTCCTGCCTTTCGTAATTCTGCTATTATTGTAATCTTGACCATATCATAGCACAGTTATTAATGTCCAAATAGAGAGCCTTCAAGGTTTGAAGACAGGTATGTGTCAGTCAGGTTTATGAAGCCTACAAAATGTTTATAGCTCCTGCAGCGTAACAAACAAACAAACAAAAAAACACTCCACAAATTTAACTGTTCTTGGCTTCTCTTCTTGGAAACATCTCTTCACAATTACTGACTAGCACTTGGTTTCCTGCACCATGGCGATATCAGTTATTAGAACCTCAATGTCAGTTTATGGAATAATTTCCTCTCATATATTCACCTTTCCCAAACAGTGATGTGTTCTTTCCTTGCCCTGAATGGGAAGAAGATTCTTCTCAACAATTAGGAGAGCCTGGTATAACCTAGATGTCCCCCTCCCTTCAGCTATTCCTTGTTTCCTCATCCTGTACCCGGAACCCCCATGTGTTATTTCCAACACTTGTACAACCCCTGTTCTGTCTTCAAAATTCCTCAGGATTCGGCAGCAGCCATGATGTGAAAACATGGAGGAATCACTACGGCCTCTGTATAGCCTGGCTAGATGGGCAAGATTCCATCAGGGGGACTGATCAGAGATAGCACATGAGGGCCAGCTCTGTTTCTGGACTATCAGTAAGAATCCAGAACCCTGACAGAGCCAATTCTTCTCTATATAGGATTAGCAGTTCAGCACAATCTGTGGGGTTGCTTGGGGTGGGGGCAAGGTGGCGGAAAGACATTTAATTAATTTTGTGACCATGTTGTTTCTAGTCTTGCTTTTATTCAATTTTTCTAAAGCAACCACCTCTGGCCAGCACCATACTTGAACAGGAACAGATTTAGTTACTAACAAACTGACAACAGAAGATAATTCCAAGCCAAGGTCCCCTCAGTGAATGGACCCTCCCTCTGACATATAACTGTAGCAAAAGGTCCCCCCATTGATCTCTTCTGTCCTCACTGTACATAGCAAGAGAAGCCATCCCTCAGTCAGCCAACAGCTAAGCCACAAAGGACATTATAGATTCATATCAACCCCTTGAATTGTACTTTGGAACCAACAGGAAGCCAGGGCAGCATCTGCAGAACCAACAGAGCATGCTCCCTATGACTAGCCCCCTAAACAAGCAGGCAGCTGCATTTTGCATTAGCTGTGGATACATACTGTAGGGTTCGCAGCAAAGGGAAATGGCTGGAGCAATCTAAAAAACGATGGTGGAAAAGAGTATTCCACTTCACTGCTGGTATTTGGGATGCACGGAAGCGTCCCCAAACTACAAACCTATTTGACAACATGTGGGCACACTATCAATACCAGGGCAGACAGCCACTGTGCATCCCGGTACCCTGTAACTATCAGCACTGCCTTCTGTGAACTGTGTTTCAAATCGCTCACACCCACCCCAATGGTGGGAAAGGCGAAAGACTGCACCAGCAGAGGTCTGACAAAGGGAAACAGAGCTACCTGGCATCTACATACAGCCAACACTGCACCTCATCTCAACCAGCAGCCACACGCACACTTTGGGTGACAAACTAGCACGATGCAGAACCCCATTTTGATACATTTTATTTTATGCTTTATGAGAACACCTTGAAAGCAGATGAGAAATTACCTGATAACACTACGTGGACATCTCTGACAGAACATTACCATAAGCAGTGACATGCATGAGCGCTAGTATGAACTAGTGATAGGGCACTGGACTAGGAATCAGGAGACTTGGGATCTATTCCTAGCTCTACCACTCACCAGCTGTGTGACCTTGGGTAGTCACTGCCCTCCTATCCTTTGTCTATTTAGATTACCAACTCTTTGGGACAGGGAATTGTCTCCTATATGTGCACACAGAACCCAGCATGGTAGGGTGCTGATTTCAGCAACTTAGAGAGTCCAACTAACATAATACAAACAACAATACTAATGAATTCCAGCCAGCCAAACTGGATCCTCAAAGGTATTTGGGCCCTTATTCCCACTGGTTTCAATAAAATGGAATGGGAGATATCTCAATGGGAGATGGGTGCCTAAATATTGTTTAAGATTTGAGACTTAGGCCTGTCATTAAAGCCCCATGGTCAATAATATCTGAGATTGCTGATCAAGCTACAAGAATTATTATGGACAATGTTAAGAGATCATTTACCAAGGAGGGAAAAGTGTAGTGTCAGCATATACCCAGCCCAAAACCAAAATGAAAGAACTAGTAAGTAGCAAGTGCCCTAAAATATTTCTATATAGATTTTTCAGAGGCAAAGCAAGTTTATGATGTAGCCAAGATATTTTTTTAAAAGGACACTGCAGTCTAACATTGTTTCAGTGTTTGTGCTAATAGCTTCGGCCTAAGACTGGCACAATCAGAATTAAGGCTGCTCTCCACTCTCCGCCACTACACCATAAAATCCAGTCAGGTCCACACTGTGAGAACCAAGAGTGAATCTACAACACATAGAAACAGTGCATGTAAGTAGAACTATAGAGGAAAAGTACTCAAGAACAATCTGATAAACATTAAGAACCGCCATACCGCATCAGACCAATGGTCCATCAAGACCACTATCTTTTCTTCCAACAGCTGCGGGGCCAGATACCTCAGAGGGAAAGAATAGAGCACGTTATGGACTAGGACAAAGGCGGTCTGGCCTTGTGGTCAGAGTAGGGCAGAGCAAGTGTACATGTGGGGAATGAAGCCAAGGGTCAGCATCAGAGCCAACTGCCAATTATCAGAGCCAGGGGTCAAGTCAGAGTCAGAACCAGCAATCGAAGCTGAGGGTCAGAGCTGAGGTCAGATACCAAATGGTTAAGCAGTTGGGTCAGTAGTTGGAGCCCGGGGTTGGAGCCAGGACTGGTCACTGAGATTGGAGGCGAGGTGTAGGAGCAGGAGGGGAGGCAAGGATCAAGCACAGAGCAGGATTATGGTAAGAACAGGAATGCAGACAGCAGCAGAGCGGGAGCCAGGAACAGGGCTGTGTGCAGTAGTCAGGCACAAGCAGGATCCAGTACAGCCCAACTGGAAACCACCTTGTTACTTAAACTTCCTGATACTCCTCCTGGCTTAAATAGCATAGTTGGACCAATTGGTGGACCCCAGTGATCCTCCAGTCACAGCTCCTGTGGGTGTTGCCTTGGCTGGGGCTATAGCCTTAGTAGCTTCCCAGCTCATCTGGTTTCAGCAGCCATTGGGTGGAGCCAGGATGTGGCAGCTGTCTGGCAACTCCCAGGCCTGGGCTGAAGACCTGGGATATCACAACAAGGCCATCCTGTTGTCCAGGCCTAGCTTCTGACAGTCGGAGTTTAGAGATAGTCAAAGCATAGGGTTGCATCCTTGACCAATCTTGGCTAATAGCCATTGATGGACCTGTCTTCCATTAACTTATCTAATTTATTTTTAACCCAGTTATACTTTTGATCCTCACACCATCCCTGGCAATGAGTTCCTAAGGATGACTCTGCATTGGTTGAAGAAGTATTTACTTATTTGTTTTAAACTTGCTGCCTATTCATTTCATTGCCTGATCCCTGGTTCTTGTATCATGCGAAGGGGCACACTTTCTCCATACCATTCATGACTTTATAGACCTCTATCACATCCTCCCTTAATCATCTTTTCTAAGCTGAACAGTCCCACTCTCTTTAATCTCTCCTTGTGTGCAAGCTGTTCATGTCACAATGAATCCTAATTTAAGCAGGACACCAATATGCTATGGTGAATAGGAAGAAAGGGTATTGTATATTAACTCATGATAAAGCCTTTGCTCAATTGTTGCTCCAAATTAAGAGTCAAGGTGGGTTTTTTTTCTTTTATTGCATCATCTAAGTTTCTCAGCAGGATCAGCTATTTGTACAAATGAAAAAAAATGTGTTTAACAGGTAATTGCAATGGTTTTAGAGATTGCTAATAAAAACACTAGGAAATTTGGAAGAGGAAAATTCATTCAAGCCCACTATTGCCACAAACAAGCACAGTTCATTCAGTTAACTGCTATTTGATAGCACGTTGGATACAAATTGATTTTCCTGAATCAACTATTAGACAGGAAATTCTATCTGTTGAAACTTTTTCAGATGACTAACTTTACAAATAGAGTTTGCAAGGCAAGAGTATCTAGGGGTCAGAAGGGACAGGAAATTTAGCATCACATCCATTTGATCATTTATACATTATAGAATAACAAGATTTTGGTGAATGCCATGGCAAAAGTTGTTCTGATAAATATATTCAACACTAAAATTCAGCTGGTGTCTCAACAAGAGCTGTAATTTACAATGTTTATGAGTTGTCTCAATGATATAGGTTTCTCACCAAAGCTGAAAGTGGAAATGTATGCAGACAGTCCAAAAGAAGCCCCTTCTAAATTAAAAATGACTTTCAGCAAAACAGATGATGGGTTGTTAGAACTGCGAAAAGTACAAGAATGAGCCACACAAACAGATCAACAATAGTGAAAGAGCCTGTAGGGATTTTAACTGCTTCTGCTCAACCTGCATTACTACATCTGGTTGATGTGAATTGGCTCATGGGGGGAAAAGAGCAGTTTATGTCTGATACAATTCTTTTGTTTGCTAAAGATTCAAATGCTACACTGAAAGAACTTTCACAGCTGAAGGGAGCACTGCTTATATAAGAGGGCCATGAGCCTTTTCCCACTGGATTCTCTCTCTCATTTGAATTGAATGGACAGCAATGCTACTTGCATTGTGAGAATACCACTCCCTGTTTTAGTTAGATGCTGACAAACAGCAAATCTAGAGCAACTTGTTTATTTGGCCACTTGATTCGAGCTATTTTGCATGCATTAAACACTGTTTCTTTGTAGTACAACTACCGTGTTCTCCGAAAATAAGACAGGGCCTTATATTATTTTTTGCTCTGAAAGATGGGTTAGGGCTTATTTTCAGGGGATGTCTTATTTTTTTCCATGAACAACAAAGTGTATGGGGACCTTTACTTGTGAACTGCTTGTAAACTGTAACTAGGGCTTATTTTTGGAGTAGGGCTTATATTTCAAGCATATTCCAAAAATCCTGAAAAATCATGCTAGGGCTTATTTTCGGGGTAGGTCTTATTTTCGGGGAAACAGGGTATTATCACGTGAGTATTTTAAGATATGTTTTATGTTTCTAGGCAATTATAATTATATTTCTCTATGGAGACTTCACCAGTGATACTGTTCAAACAAGGGGCTTTGCCAAAGGCAACGAACAGAAAACAGAGGTATGACTACATAAGAAGAGACGAAATGAAAGTGAAAGAATCCTGCAACCATACTGAGTAGGGCATCAACTGGAAAGGAGGAAGAGGTAAATGTGTCTTGCAATGACCCAGGTGGCTGTGCTTATTGCACAAGAAAAGTTTCCCCTATTTGATAGGTATGATGTGTGTGATATACATGCTAAGAGATGTTTCCTGAAAAAAATCCGTCTTAAAATTCAGCAGCCTAATACTGTTCTGGCAATGTCAGAAACTGTCTAGCTACTTGAAATAGCTATATGGTGCTTTCGCACAGGAACGAATACATTCTTAACTCAGTTAACCTATTTTCTCTTAAAGGAAAAAATATAGTTAGTTAGAAAACTAAGATACCAGCTCCATAAAAATATTAAGACTTTGCCCCCTGTAGCTATGTGAAGACTAAAATTTCTACCTTTTGAGTTTCAAGTTGGCATTGAATTTTAAATTAGCTTTTGCTTGCTATTAGGTGCACCACTTCAGAGCTAGTAAATCCGCAGGTTCTATATTTGACTATGACACTGAACCAAATAAAGTCTGGTGCTAATGATATGTTTAAAAGGTACTGAACTAATGGGGTGAGACTGTGGCAAAACAAGGCAACCTGTCTCCCAATAATCCGACTTTGATCATAACACCCAAGGAAATTAGGAGCAATGAGGGAAGCTGCTAGTCTGTTTCCATGACCTGTCTCCAGGATTCTTCTGAGTGAATTTCTTCTGTCCTTCTCTGACACCCACAACTTCCTATGAATCACTGCTTCTGGGACTCAGCACCTCCTCTGTGTTACCAAAAAAGCCAGCATTCAGAACTCTGGGATATGTCTAGGTCAGACTGACAGACTGGGTGGTGACTGGGTTATGGAATGAAAGGGACTGAAAACTAGACTGCTCCAGGCCACTGTTTCTCTAAAAATAAGAGGTTACTATTTCACTGCTCAAAGCTCTCCTTGAATCCAATCATTCCAGAATAACCTAGTAGAAACCTAATCCAGTTACACAAAGCAAATATCAAACAGCATTACTGTTATCACTGGCTTGAGGACTGCCTTAAATAAAAGTAATCAGAGTATTTCCCGTAACTGAACAACCTCCCAAACCAGGCTCATTGACATGGTCACTAAATCCTGCTGGGTAATCTCCAGAATCCATCTGTCTCTTCAGTGAGAAAAATCTCACACAGGCCCTGGTTATTTCTCAACTTGACCGCAGCAATATTCTCTTTTCTGGCTTCCCAGACTCTTGCCTCACCACCAGTCAGTCTAAAGACAGCTGTAAGAGATCACCCACCCTGCTTAATGCTCTAACTACATCCAGTTTCTCTTAAAAAAAACCTTTGCTGTGTTTTAGAGGGGGAGGGGAAGGGGTGTAGAACCTAGCAGAATGGAGGTTCATCAGGAATCAAGCGCCCCACTGCTCCAACCTGGGAAAAGAGATATGGATATGTAGGTCATCATACACCAGTCTTACTTTTACTATGTTCTTAGTGGCACAAGGTCAGCTGCCTCTGGAATCTCTGTAGTCAATGAAGAACTGTAAAATGAACTGCTACAATCTCGTGTGATGCAGTGAAATATTGTGCCATACAATAGAATATATTGCGTGGCTACTCAGTCATGCAAGCTAACTTGAATATTTATCTAAAGTCTCCATCATCTATCAAAAGTGAGCAAGAAAATTAAAAACAAAACACAAAAAAACATGTATCTAGTGGTTGTATAGCAAAAAAAATATTCCATGAACACATATCTTGTCCCACTTTGGCTAGCATGTATGTGCATAAACTATTGCAGACACATGCCCTAATTCTTCTCGTTTAATTCGCCGGTGATCTTAAAAACAGTTGAGTAAAAACACTGCTTGCTGCTCTTGCAATAAAGTTGTGCTGATGCATAAAATCAGAAAACAAGAATAAGAATCACTAAGGACTCTAAATTTAATTATTCCCTTGTATTTCATTATTGCTTTATTTGTAACTTGAAGCCTCAGCAGCATGGTAACAACAGTACCTTGTATACATTCCCATCTGGTTTCTATATGCTCCTGTAGAACTAAAAGGTGCCAAAATCTAAGCAGCAAAATATATAGATCCACAGACTGCCTCTGATATCTTAATGATTACGACATTAATGCTGCTCAAGAAACCTGGGAATGTCAAAGGACTAACACTGCAGAGAGCTTGCAACTGCTTGTTTACTGTTAATCATTTCAAATAGGACAGGTACTGAATGAATTTACTGTACTGTAAAGTGATAGTCACAGATTGTCAACCAAGAGCCTTCACTTTTGTTTTCAAAACTGTTTTGCATTAATCTCTCAGGTCACTACCAAAGTGAGTTTAACACCTAATTTATCACTTTTTGGGCAGTGATCCACATTGAGAAACTCACATCCAAAGGACAATTTGGCTCAATTAATGGCCTTTTCTCAAAGGCAGTGAACAATTAAAAACATATGGAAATGGAATAAGCCACTCACTTTTCAAATAAATGTTTGTTCTATGTCCTGGGAAATAAATTTAGGCTCAAACTGTGCTAAATTTAATCAGTGGATAAAAAGAGCGAATTCCCTTATAAACTAAGAACCTCTCCTTTTACAGCCAGTATGTTTTCCATAAAAATATTTTTTCAAAACAATATATCCAAACAATGCCTGACAACGGTGAATAACCTTCAGAAACACTTTTATACATAGTTCACATTTGATTTGTGTTATTTCCAAGAAATAGAGCTCTTTATACACCACAAATATTTGACATATTTAGGTGTCTAGATATGGTAATAGGAAATGTCAGGTTAAACAAGTAAAAGCGTAAAGGCAAAAAATAGTTTAAAAATCTGTACATCAGTATATATTGGCTTTGATTACAATGGCAATCAATCATGGGGTTTTTGGTAGAACTATGACATTTTATTATATCTGGAAAATGTCATGGCACAGTTGATACCTTTACAAAAACTTATAAAGCTTGAAAACATATATGGCATTTCAAATTTTTTCTTTTTGTATGCGACATGACAGTGCCTCTGCAACATTGCAGAGTGACTAGGTAGCGCAAGGGCCAGACCAAGCTCTCACTGAATTCTCCCATTGACTTTTGTGGGAGCTTGATGAGGTGCTAGAAGAGGGATTTCATTTCATGTCAGCCTAAGCTCTTTTTTTCCTTCTGCTTATTTTATTTTGCTTGACCCAGATCACCGTAGATATTGCTTCTTCCTCTGAACAGTTGTGTATAGCACTGTTGATAAAGCAGTTGCCGTGTGTCACGCTTCCAGCTGGCTGGCTGGAGTGACCCCGCTCTATGGTTTGCATGTGCATGTGTTAAAGTTGTGATGTGCTGTCCGAGCCTTCAACAGTGTGAGCTGTAAAGCAGGTGGCTTCCACAACCCTGACAAACATAATCCACACAAACTGCAGAGGATCAGAACCCTTTCCCTGGGTTTGGGCTTTGTTCACAAGAGGAACTCAAAGCGAAACACAAAATCCAACTCAATGCATGGCTATGCCTCAAGGAGATGGGCCTTTTGGCATGCCCTACAAGTGGCCAGGCTCTAAATGAGCCTTCTCTCCTTTGCAAGTTGATTTAGTTAACCCACTCCAAGAGAGAACACATCACTTCCAGCTCTCACTTGCTAACCTGTGCTTTGTCAGCTGCATTAGCCCTAGAGGAACAAAGTTGTCCCCACTAACGATAGAATATGGCTGTTGATGTACCGGGATGCTGAACTATGGATAACATAGAAGAGCAGGACCAAAACCTTGAACTGTTCGGGTGCCAGTGGTTTACATATTTATTCACTATAAATTCATATTGTTTAAGCTGCAACCCATCTTCTGTGCTAAAATGTGTGAGACCAAATCATTACAATCTGAAAACAAGACCCCAAGTAGGATTTTCAAAAGCTCCTAAGTGATTCATGACCACTAGTCCCATTGATTTTCAGCAGGCTTGGGTCATAACTTACTAAGGCGTTTTTGAAAAATCTACCCCCTGATCTGATGTAATTTTGTAAACCTTCAGTTGGTAAATTGTCAGCTGTATTAAACTAACGTGACACCGCTGTTAGACCCAAACCACTGACAAAAAACTCAACTTTATCTAGTGACGTGCTGTGTTTGCTTCACCTTATCATGCTATAGTGAAGGGTGAAAAACTTCCTTGAACCTAAGTAACAATTTAATTTTACACTGCCAGGCCACTATTATCAAAATATTTACTAATTATCAGCTGCCAACTCTCATAGCCATTGGTTAATTGGGGTGTAAGCATGAAGGTAACTATACTGGATAGAACCAGGGACCTCCAAAGCAAAAAGCATGAGTTGCTACCGCTTGAGCTAAAGCTCTCTAGCTAGGATAAACCCTGCAGACCAGGCAAACAAGGAGACTTGTTAAACGCGCGCACACGCACACACAATTTGAGAGGCCCAATTATGAGGTCTGTGTACATACTCCATTGTCCCCAACTTTTAATTATTTTGATGATGTTCTACTGAATAGCTGCAGAACTCTTTTTGCATTTGCATTCTCGCTCTCCACAAGATATTTCGGGGGAGTGCAGAAGGGATTGTACGTCTGCAGATCTCTCTTGGGTAAAAGTTGCTTCAGTTTTAATATCTAATTTTTACAGTACTAGGAATAGGCACCCTAAAACTGTGTAGGATGCTCTTCCAGCTGTGCACTAGAGGTGTGCTTGTACGATCAGCAAGTTCTTTTCACTCGAAGACAAATATTCTGCCATAGTTCCTTCCACATGCACATCTCCTGGGGCAGCGAATGAAAACTGGAATAAAAAAAATGGCACAATATTTTGTGCCAGAATCTTCATTCTTCTAATGCAGGGCCCAAATTTTGTTTCCATCAGAGCCACTGAAAATCAACTTCAGTGGCCCTTGAACAGTTTTCCTCATGTTTACTCCCCAGATTTTTCTTGCTAATGTGATGACCACCATCAGGAATTGAACCGCAAAAGCATGAGTCACTACAGGTACAGCTAAAGAGCCAGGGTTGTTAGGTAAGAGCTGTAACATAGTAATATCGTCTATGGATCAGGAACTGATAGGGACACAACCCACACTGACCAGTAGGACACACTAATTATTTCCATCAAAAGCAGTAGTTGTTCAAGCAGACCTGTGATGAAAATACAAAAAAAAAAAAGGAATCTGCACCTTTGAAAATGTCTTTTAATGTTTACCTGTTGCAATGGGTCTTAGCGTAATCTGCTGGATGAAAATATTAAAAGTAAATAAAATTCAGGACCACCTAATCTTACCTTCACCCGCCTTCTGCTAATATCCATTAGGGTTGGTCTTATTTACAACTTGACATCTGTTTTAGCCAGCAAGAGAAAGTCCTCAAAATATCCTCTGTGCTTCTGTCTCTTAAATGAAAAATTGCTGACGAGATCAATTAAGTGAGACAAGAAGAGAAATAGAACCCAGAATCTTGGTTCAGTAAGGCATCTGCTTACTGTGTGTACCATAAAGACCAAAGGTTTGATGGTAATTTTCTGTGATGCATTTTCCAATAATCCATGACTGTGAGCTTGAGTACTGACAGGGAAAAGTGTGGTATTTCACAGCCACACAGGAGCAGACAGCTTTAAGATCATTTATTTAATTATGCAAATGTGCTCTTCTGACAACAAGAACCAAGCTCAAACTGAAACCCTGCTTCAACTTTAGCTATTACCACATTATTATAGCTCTGCAGTAGCGATGCTTCAGTGTAGTTAAAATTGAGAAAACCCTTTCATTCTAAGCCTCTCTTTCAGATATTTTAAACTACATGTTTTTATGTGTGTTCCTTTGATTGGCTATTGTACATGAGAAACCCAGAATATACAAAGGGGAAAAATCACTTGCTCTAAAGTTAATCACTATTGACTAAAGAGTCTTTTATTTCATATAAACTATTTCCTTCCTTCATTTTACAATAACAAGTACACAGAAGATGATGCATAGCTTTTTCCCATTTCCCTTCCCCGGTTATCACCTTAAAAATAACGGATAACAACCCTAAATCCTATCTGGAGAGCCAGCTTGAGGAACTCTCAACACGAGTTATGCAAAATTAGATCAAATAAAATCTCTGCCAGGCTGTCATACTGATGAGAGGAAAAACAGTATTTTTAAAAAGAGCTGCATTACTAACATGATTTTTGTGTTAACTTTAGCCATTGTTTTGATGCATTGCCACTACTGAGTTAAGATCAATGGGAGAAAAAGCCCGTCATGCCATAGATATTCCAGCAATTTACCAACTCCTACCATCTCCACTTCACACTGTGGTTTTCTTATTTGAACAAGAAGCAAGCAGGTGGATTTTTAAATGTAAGGTGTATGGGGTAGGGACTGCCATTTTGTGCGTGTTTGTTCAGTACCTAGCACAACAGAGCCCAATCGGGTTGCAGTCTCTAGGTAACAGGGCAATAAAAATGTTAAAAATTGAATTAATAGAATTTCCAAGGGTGTCTGTTGAGCTAAAAAGTCTGTGTGTGTAAAAGATCAAAACACTGCAACATATGGAACAGCAGAGAGGCTCAGGCACACTTGGCCCACGGTAAGGTATCCTAAAATATATGCCTGTTGTAACATTTAATCTTAGAGACGGTATATAACAGGAGATGCAACTGTTACTCCAATACGTACTGTCAGCGATTTTACTAGTATGTTAAAACATCACTTTCAGAGAAATCGAACCACCACAAGTTAGACATGCCACACAGGAAACGCAGCTTTTATTACCAACCTGTTCTTAATCACATCTAATCGCTCTCTTTCACGCACGCATGCTCACGCATAAGTAATACAATGTAAGACCCCAAATCTTCAAAGACTGGTCCTCATTCCTAAAATTACACAGTTACTAATCCCTCTGGCATCCCACTAAGGGCAGGTCTACATTTAAAACACTGCCACTCTAACGCTTACATGAAGACGTTCCTATGCCTCCCTTTGAGGCAGTAGCTACATCAGCGGGAGAAGCTCTCCCAGCGACATAGCGCTGTCTACACACAGGGTTCAGTCAGTATAACTGTGTTGCCCAGGATTGTGGATTTTTCACACCCCTGAGCAACATAGTTATACCAAGATAGGAGACATTAGCATGTAAGCCCCTCTGCTGCCCCCTCTTCTTCAGCCCTCTGGCTCATGCCTAACGCCAGTAGGTATCCCCTGCTGCCACTGGTTCTCCTCCCACCTTCAGCCTTCTCCTTCTCCGGTAGCTCTCATCTCCTGTTCTCCTACCTGATTTCTGATTGACCTATTACTTGCCCCCAACCTCTTAATTGACCCTACTGGGAGGATCTGGAACAGGAGACCGGATTCAGTTTCACTGAATGGGCCAGCTACCCTGTTGCAGCACCTAAATGGTGCTGACGATCCAAGAGACAAGTCCCTACACGACTTGCCCAAGGTCACCCAGGAGGCCTATGGAACCTATGACTTCCTGATCCTAGGCCAGCTCTTCAGCTGGTGCAAACATCAGCACAACTCCACTGAAGTCAATTGATGCAATTTAATGCTTTTGACTGCAACCAAAAGAACAGTTATAATGAAATGTCACATATGAACAGGCAAAGACACAAACCATCTCTGTTGCTCTCGCAGCTCTTTCCAACATCTAGAGCTGAAAAGGTAATTCATGCTGGTAGGTTAGACAGAAGTGGCTCTACCTGTATAATGGGAACAGGTTACACCAAGCACCATTTTGACACAATACAAGAAACCTGCAAGACTAAAGTGACGCAACTGCCTGCATGGCATGCTCATCACTTCAACACTCCATTTCATTCCAAGGTACAAAACGATAATAGACTTTATTCTAATTGGATTGTCTGCAATGAGCCAATTTAAGTGCTAAATGCTGCGAATTATTCAGCATGACTTAGCAATGCAATGATCTGAGCCTCTGCAGGGCAAGAAGCTTGTTGAAAGCTACTGTTCCTGAAGCGTAATAAGGAGATCCAAGTCTTACTTGGCATGACTCCACCAACCAAATTCACATTGTTTCAACAGCTGCAATGTGCCCACAAAGCATTAGCTAGTGCTTTGACCTAGAATGCAGCTACTGTCGACAAACACACTTCATTAAAATATGATTTTCTGAACAATGTCCCTTTAAGGCCCATATCACTATAATCATTGGTTTTGCAGGTGGGTAAGCACCTATGACGGTATGTGTAGATATATGGATTTGTGAAATATCTGATCTAACTACAACCTTAGATATTATTCTAAGTTAACCTACCTTGTATTTTTGCAGTCAAGGTAAGAATATCAGCATTATTTCTAACAGAGTTATGGAACCATTGACTAGGCAAGTGAGGTTTAAACATTTTAAATTTTAATAATTAAATGTATTAAAATTAAATACAGCAACCCCGCATTACAAGTACAAATTAAAAATGTCTCTAATTGCTCATTTCTGTATGCAATACACAGTTCAGACAATACTCATTTTAGAGTTCATGTATCAATACTCAGTAGTTAACATATAGTTTTGTTATAACACTCAACATTATGTGTTTCCTTATTTAAGCTGAATTTTATGGCTATGTTCTGATATCCTCATTGAGACTACTGCAGTGAGCCACAAAACTGAGAAGAAAAAATAAAATAAGCCAGGGATCAGATAAGGTTTCAAAATAAATATTGTTTCCTTATATGTAGCCAAAGGAGACTGTGGCAGAGGATTTTAGTGTAAATGCCATGGGGGTTTAGGTATTAAGCTCCTGGTTGACTTGATTTTATTCCTTGGGTCCTCAATTTGTTAGAATTAATATCAATGGATGAGTAGTTTATTGTACTTTATTTTCCCACATATTTTTAATCCATATAAACAAAGGCACATTAATTCAGGAATTGGCTGCAATTATTTTTGCTATTCACCTAAGGGCAGTAAACACAAACAGAACTGGCTGGAGTTCAATGTCATTGCACGGGATTTTCTCGATTTTTCTCTTAGATACCAATATTAGAGTGTGTAATCTTAAAACAAAATAGTGACAGTATCATGCCATTTCTAATGGTTTCCCTAAAGATTTTCTTGTCTTTGCTGAAAAATTACTTCTCTTTTACTTAAAATATCGAAAAATAATCAAGGATAATAAAATTAAAACCACTTCCTCCATTACCAAAAGTGTCAGAAGGCAAATGTCTCAGTTGCCTATCTTTCATCAGATGCTCACGATATAGCTTCTAAACTAAGATTAGCAAACTGGGCACATTCATCTCTCTCATGAAGGCTGCGTAAATTACGCAGAGGATATTTCACCGTTCTAGTTGCATGATGACTTCTCCCAAACTCTAACACCTTTTGTGTTATAAACAGTGGAGAAGCTTGCACAGATTGAGCAATATCAGGATTTGAGCTCAATTCTCCAGTTTCTTAAGTCTCAAACCAACCATCGGCAATTTCTCTTGCACTCCTGAAACACTTAAGGCCACAGAATAAAGTGAAACCATAGTGAGGACAGCCTCCATTCTTCTGAAGGTGTTAGTTATGGGTGGCTGTTTTGTCTTGTAAAGGAACGGTGGATGTGTATACTGCTGTTGCTGCTGCCTTTGAATGCATTAATTTCAGAATTGATATTGGCGCTATTTGTCACAGAAAAGTTTGCTTTCCAAGAAGCCAACTGTGCCGGAGACAATACAGAGACCAAGCAGATACTACCAGGCTCTCCCTTCACTACAAATATAACCACTATTCAAAATATTTTTCTCCCCACAGCTCTCTTTACAGCTTCAGTAGCCAAGAGAAGGACATTGCCAAAGTACCCGTGAGACTTGGCAGCCATCATTCACCTTCATAAAAAAACTACCAAAGAATTAAAGGAGAAAACAGTGGGATTAGAATTACTCTTTGACAGTTTGCCCAAACAAAAAAAAATCCATCCTCTTTCCTTTGGGATGCTCTAGGCAATGGTTTTTACATCTCTTGGTTGTACCAGTCCCTTTGCACTTTTAAGGAATATGTCACAACCATATGTGTGGCAGACTGAGGCCTGTGTTGGAATTTCAGGATGCCACTTTAAGAGCAGGGGAAAGGAGGTCTGGAAGAAGACTGCTTCTTACTGAGTGCCTCCCCTGCAGGACAGGGGTATCTCTATAGAATCCCCGCTTCCAGTTTTCCTATCTTCAGGGCCCTTGAAGAACCCACAGAGGCTTTCTCTGGTTAACCTCCTTACAGGGGTAGTTTAATGCCAGAACCTGTTTACAACCCCCGAGTCCCAAACTGAAGTCCAGTCCAACATGACAAAGAAAAAGTTCTAGAATTTTTTTTTCACTCCAAGGGTTCTTCTTCCATCCCAATCTGATCTCCCTCACGGGGGCTGTGATGTCCAGTCCCAAAAACAGGCAGATTTCCCGCCCCACCTGGAGCTTCTTGCTCATTGGACTTTATCCTCCAAGCCAAGGGCATAGCCAGAATTGATCTTCTGGCAGGGGCTATGATTGACTCATGTGGGCCTGGGCCACTTCCTGCTTCTGGTCACATGAATCTAAACTGCTGGATGCTCCTTGGCAAGTGGAGCTTCGGGCAGCTTAGTGATTCTCTGCCAATTGCTTTCCCGAACTTCCGGCTTCTGGCCACGTGACCGGAAGCAGGAAGTTCGGGTAGTGACCAGCCGAATGCTGCCTGACACTCCAAGGTAGCTAAGCAGAGCGCTGGCAGAGATTGGGTGGACCTGCTTTCAAAGTGGGTGGGCCTATGCCCCTGCTCCAAGCTCCCTGGTAACAGAGTCCTGCACAAGCCTTTTCTTCTCCCTTCAATGTCCACCAGCATAGCTGCAGCTCCTTAGGCTCCCTTCCCCCTGTTACAGCAGCCACCTTCTGCTCTTTATAGGGAATCACCAGACTCCCCATAGATGGGGCTCATTCTGTAATCAGGGCTGGCTTAGCCCCAGGCTCTACAACCCATGGGGCAAGCCACCTTGTTATAGGGTCTCTGGTTCTGCTTTCAGGGGACTGGGCTTTCAGGGGACTGGGCTCTACAGCAACATGCAAGAGCAGAGTCAGTTTGCAGACACCTTGTTTACAGTCAGGCAAGGTGAACTGTGCTTCGCTCATTTAGGGAGCACAGCCTGTTTCTCTCTCTGTTTTTGGGTTCTTGTGTGTTATGTTCTGAATTCTCAGAAATAAAGTAGAGTTAAAATGCAGCCTTCCAACAAGAGTGTTTTATGTTTTTATCAACCTCTCTGTTTGTACGAGACTAAACGTAGACATAGGTTATCAGATTAACAGTGGTAGGAAAAGAACATGCCATGATTATGTGCAGCAGACTGGAAGTTATTTGAATATTCCAAGTTGCCAGTGAGCCCCCTATAACATATCCCCACTGTAAAAAAAGAAACCTGTGTAAAGATGAGCACACTCCAGAGGTAATGAGTTCCACAGGGATGAATCAAGCATCCTAGCTTGAAAGATGTCCCCAAAGAGTAAGATTTGATTTACACTAGTTTAAAATGTCCCTAGTTTTACAGCCTGAAGATTGCTACATCTTGATGGCATCGGATGATGACTCCCACCCTTTAAGTCTTCACTAGTGATCTTCAGTGGCTCTTTAATTGCAGCTACCCCACTTGGTAAAATTCAAGTTTACATTTTAATACACCAGTCTGGCAGTTTGAATAGAAGATGAAAAGCCACATGGTGCAATTGAGAATCATGGCCTCGCTGCCTGTTTCTCTCTCCCTGGTAGTTATTTTCTAGTGCACTAATGCAGGGCAAGCTAATGCCTTTACTAAAACTTCAACAGTATCTGGACTGCTTTCAACTTATTTTTATTTAAAAACATCAAATATTGGGAGTCAGTTGGAGACTGGTAGTGGGGAGAATAACTCCTCATACGAGGGTCAGAGTCAATCACAACACCCCTGTTCACATATACCGCTCCCCTCCATCCACCCTGCAGTGCAGACATCTCTGTAGAGCAATGTGGGGAAGGAGTGAGCCAAGGCTATGGCTCATCCTCCAAACCAGCCCATGGACCAGGCTGTATGAGCTCGCTGTGCCAGGCAGAAGGACACTTATGCACCTTGCTCCAGAGCATTCAGGACAGACCAGGCCAAACTACTCTCTCAGCTCCCGCTGGGGTTCAGTGCAGCTTTACCGGGCACTATCTAGGCTTAAAAGTGTCTTGTACTCAAGTGAACTTTATTGTAGCTCACAGACTAACCAATAAGAGGAGCAGCATCTAAGAGCTAATAGCAGAGTCGAAGCAGGAGAGAAGTCAGAACTTTTAAAATGCTGCAGGGTCCTAAGGCTGATGGAGTTCTTGTATTCCACTAAACTGAAAAGGATATGCTGATATAAAGGAGAGAGGCGGTCATGAGTAATAACAGAACTCCCCTGTCAGTTAGGTTGTCCTCTCCATCCAACACAATTCATTACAACAAATTCTCCAGCCTCGTTATTAGAAAGCTGTACAGTGTCTTTCCACAAAAAGGTGTTTTCTTCAGCAGGCCACAGTAGACTTGTAATGGTCTCCAAAGGAAGACGCATGTGTCATGGTTTCAGGGTAATTACACATCTATTGCCCCCTCTGTGGTCCACTACAGGAGTGCCCAGGAGGTCTCCAAGCCATCACCTGCCTCAGGATGAGGCTTGTCTCACTCCAACCTGACGAGTAGTTGTAAAGCTGCACATCACATATTGAAATGTTCCCAGCAAGGCAGTTTGCACAACAGATTCTGCACTTTACTTTTCTCTCAGAGGACTATGAGCAGTGCACTGCTTGCAGTTACAAATTATCAGACAGCTCTTTTTGAGCAAGTGCATTTATTCTTAGGTAAAAGCATTATAGAGAAAGCACAATAAAAATAATGAACAGATTTAAACACACAATAAACATGATTGGAATGTTAACATCCATGGTTATAACCTATTTAAGAAGGACTGAGGGGGCAAAAGGGGAGGGAGAGTGGCAAGCTATGTCAGAAATGGCATTTCCTGTTTCTAAGTCACTGAAAACTTGAGTGATCTTACATGTCTATGGATCAATGTCCTAACAGATAAAGCACAAGATGAGGTATTAATTGGTTTCCACTATGTACCATCAAATCACTAGGGAACAAGATGACTGCTTCCTTACGTGCCTATTTAAAATGTGTAGGAAAAAATCTGCATGATCATGGGGGATTTCAGTCTGAGTGACAAGCTGGAGGTCTCCTGCTATCAGTACTCAAACATCCTTTGAACTTCTCAACATTATAGATGACAATTTCTGAACTAGAAAAGTATTGCAGCCAACATGGGGGAATACTATATTAGTCCTTGACTTAATGGATAAAGAGGAACTGACCACTAAAAATTAATGGTAGTTTAAGTACAAGTGATCATAACTTGATCCCATTTATGACATGTAAGCCGAGTAAAGTCCAGAGAAATAATAAATATTCTTGGTGCTTTAATAGGGCCAATTTCAAAAAGCAGAAAACAATTATGAGCCAAATGAGCTGGGAGGAAGAATATAACCAGAAAAAATTTAATGATAATTGGGAATCATTTACGAACACCTTACTAGAAACCCAAAAAAACAAACAATCCCACAATCGAGGAAGACCGCTGTACTAGTTTAAAAAGAAAGTGAAGGAAGCCGTAAATAATAAGATATAACAAGGAAGAAAGGGGAAGATGATGGTAATGAATATAAATCAAATTAGGAATTGTAGAAAATTGATAAGGGAAGCCAAAGGACAAGCAGCAAACTATGGCCAGGAGACATAAGAACAATACAGAGTTTTAAAAAAATATATTAAAAACAAAAAAGAATCCTGAAAATGGTATTGGTCTATTAACAAATGAATATTGTAGAATTATCAGTAATAATGCATAACAGCCAGAATTGTTCAATAAATATTTCTGTTCAGTATTTAGGGAAAAACAAATGATGAAGTCTCATCATACGGTGATAATATTCTTTCCATTCCACCAATATTTCTGGAGGATTTTAAACATATACTATTAAAGTCATACATTTTTAAAACCAGCAGGCCCACCTAACTTGCATCCAAGAGTTTAAAAAGAGCTGGGTGCAGAGCTCCCTGGACTGTTAATGTGGACTTTCACTAAGGATTGGTGCACTGGGGAAGTTCCAGAAAAACTGGAAGAAAGCTCATTTTGTGCCGTTTATTAAAGAGTAAATGGGATGACCTGTGTAATTACAGGCCCATCAGTCTGACATTAATCCCAAGCAAGATAATGGAGCCGCTGCTATGGGATTCTATTAATATAGAATTAAAGAAGGTACTATAATTAATTCAAATGAACATGGGTTTATGGAAAATAGGTCCTGTCTAACTTGATACCTTTTTTTAAAATAA
This sequence comes from Mesoclemmys tuberculata, assembly GCA_007922155.1. NCBI lineage: Eukaryota > Metazoa > Chordata > Testudines > Chelidae > Mesoclemmys > Mesoclemmys tuberculata. Next base: position 12,175,797 of record ML677027.1, read on the forward strand.
GATTACAAATTTGGTTGATAAAGATAGAAGTGTTGATGTAATATACTTAAGAGTTCTGTTAAGCATTTAACTTGGTACCACAAGACATGCTGATTAAAAACTAGAATAATATGTAATTAACATGGCACACTTTAAATGGATTAAAAACTGGCTATTTGATAGATTTACAATGTAAATATAAATAGGGAATCATCATCAAGGAGGTCTATCTCCACCTGGGTCTCAGAGGGATCAATTCTTGGCCCTATTTAACATTTTTATCAATGATCTGGAAGAAAACAAAATCATCATTCAAAGTTTATAGATAACACAGAAATTAGGGAAGTAGAAAGTAATGAAAAGGACAGGACACTGATTCAGAGCAATCTGGATCACATGGCAAACTAGGCGTAGGCAAATGATATGCATTTTAATAGGCTAGATGTAAATGTGGACATCTAGAAACAAAGAGTATAAGCCATACTTACAGGATCAGGGACTCTATCCTGGAAAGTAATGACTCTGGGGGTTGTGCTGGATAATAAGCTGACCATGAGTCTAAGGGTGATGCTGTGACCAAAAGAACTAATGTGATCCTGGAATGCATAAACCAGGGAATCTCAAAGAGAGGGGTTATTTTCCCTCTCTATTTGGCACAGGTGTGACTGATACTGGAATAATGTGTCCAGTTCCGGCACCCATGATTCAAGAAGCATGTTGAGAAATTGGAGAGGGCTCAGAGAAGAGCCACAAGAATTATTAGAAAACCCGCCTTATTGTGATAGACTCAAGGAGCTCAACAGATTTAGCTTCACAAAGAGAAGGACATGGGGTGAGTTGATTACAATCTCTAAGTATTCACACTGGGAACAAACCTCACAGAGGAAGGTGTAACATAATCCAAAAGGCTGGAAATTGAAGATAAACATTAACATCTTATTTCAAGGCTGAATTTGTCTATCAGGGAGGGTAATTAAACAAGTTACCAAGGGTTGTGGTGGATTCTCCATCACTGACTATTTTTAAAATCAAGATTATTGGATCTTTTTTCTAAAAGTTCTGCTTTTTTGGGGAATTTTAGCCATTATTTTGGGGAAGTTCTCTGGCCTATGATCTACAGGAGGTTAGACTAGATCACAATGGTCCCTTCTAGCCAAATTCTATTAATCTATGGCCCCCAAAGATATTGCATGTGGTTGCAATATCTGCCACAATGTGCAGATCTAGAGGTAAGAAATGATAGGTGTCAACAAAATCACTAGGCAAAAGAGGATTAATGCTTTTAGTAGGTAGTGACAACTCCACTGCAGAAGGGGGTTGAATTGACTAGGGCAAAATTAAATGCCTGTTTTAGGCAGCAAAGGAATAAAGAAAACAGGATACAGAGTGAATAACAAAGCAGATGGAAACTCAGATTTTGAGTGCACTCCCAAGATACTGGTTTACTAAGCACCTATGTTAGGGATACCCTCACTCCATCTGACCCTCTGTCTGCAAGACCACGTCATCATCAACACCTTCCCACACATACTAAATTCGAGAAGAAACTGCACCAGCCAAAAAGAGGAATTAGAGTAATTGAAAAACCAATTTTAATAAAATGTATTTATTGAGTAAATGATAAAGTGATCAAGGAGCTTAGCTAACTATCATTCAAATAGCACTTCCATGTCAGCCTGACAATCTTTGTTTTAAAGCACAAGTTGATTTTACATTTGTGAAAACAGCACTGAATTTTTCAATGATTCAAAACTCTGCAGAGCAGAGGATTCATTAATTAGAAAAATGCATAATTATGAATGTTCTATTTCTCTTTTACAATTTCTAGCCTTGATTTAAAGTTAAGGGTCTGAACAAAAGAATGAGAACAACATATCATATGTACCATACAGAAAGAAAAGTCAAGAGATCAAAGAACAAATATCAAAGACTCTTGAAATCTCTTTAATGCTCTTTAATGTATAAAAATCTAACAATGACAAAATCTTTTATTTGACATTAAGGGGTAATTGTTTTGTGCTTAAGTAAAATTCGTGGTTTCAATTCAGTAAGCAAAACCTAATTCTTAAAGATGACATTGACTGTGGAATACAAATCCATAATTAAATTTTAATTTAAAAAAATAGGAGCAAGGAAATACTACCTATAATGTGCCAATTCGCTTTTCAGACACATTGTTTTAAACAAGGAAAATTAAATATTTATATTGCTCTGTAGTGCAGGAACACCAGCACTTGATTATCTACAAGGCAGTTAGCAGCATCAGGAAATTCAGCAATGCGTGTTTTTCTCTCTCATTAAGACAAAAGCCACCCCATTTTTCCACTGAAGATGTCACCTTTAACACTGAAGGGAACCCCTCTAAGAATATCACTATACACAAATTCCATGAATGGCAGAAGACTCGTATGTCACGTGGGATGCCTTAATACATTATCATGTTTCGTTTTGCTTTTCTGCAGTTTATGTAGTCCAATTAGCATGCTCTTGTAAAAAGTTCAGTTTCCAATGGTCATTTACTGTAATGACTTACTGGCATTATTTATATTTTGTAGACTAAACTTTTAAAAATATATACCTTTTATTCCCAAAAGCAACTCCCCAATCAGCTTCATTATTACACTTTGTGGCAAGAAACATGGGGATGACGTGGCAAAGATTCATGGCTGAGAGAAGACGTTGCTCATCACTAACAAGCTTTATTTAAATTCTCTGATGTGCTTAACCTCTTAGTCACACAGAATCTGTAATTCTGCCAAACACATAGCTTAATTTTCAGCAACTCCAATCACCCACAAATCATACTGAAATCAATGTAACTTAGAAGTGCCGAACACTTTTGAACATCAGGGCATTTGTACTTATGCAGAAGAATTTGGAACCGGTAGGAGATGTTACTTGAAACACCAAAGAATAAATGCCATTAAAGACCATATTGCCTATTCCCTAGAGCAACAAGAACGTTACAAAACATACCCTGCAAAACTTTGCTGGAATCAAAAAGATTTCTTCCTTCTATTGGGATGTTTCCATGTTGTTTTGTGGGTAGCAAGTGCTGCTGAATGCACCGAAGTTTGCTACAGAATTCTTGTATAGCTGCCTCAGAATGCTGCAATGGAATGCCACATAATTCCAGAGACCCAGCTCACACTGTATACTATATACCTATACCTGTATACTATATATCTGCTGTGTTTCCTCCCCCCGCCCTCCAAAGTGAGGGGTTACAATGGTATGACCTCAATTTGGGGTTTCGGTAATTCATGTCGCATCAGTATTACTAACATTATTTTTACATCACTATTCATTTTATTAGATTAAATTATAATAAATATGCACCATGTTAGCAGACTTTTCCTTAAAGTCTATTTAACCTCATGAAACATAATTGATTCCTATTTGCTCTATCTGATCTGTGCTTAGGGCCCATTGCTGAACTGACAAGAAAATAAAGGACCCACTAGAGATTCTCTCTGTGAGCCAGAGAGGCAGCACCATTTACACCTTATACTGCTCTGTTTTGCTTCACAGATGTGTGCGCGCAGTGGCAATGGTGGTGTCTCTATCCCAGAGCTTGTTAGCTTTATTGCCTCAAAGCTCACTTCCAAGAAGCCTACAATTTGTAGCTCAGGATATTCAATATTGTGTATCTTGAGCCCAGGAGCACTTGAGCTGGCTTGGAATCCCCATTTTGTGTAAATGAGAATGTCGCTGGCTGGCCTTTCTCCTTAAAGAGACCCTTCTTTTGGAACACATTCTCATTAGCATCCTTAATCCAAAATAAGTCCAGATCTTCCAGCCTTCAGGGTATGCTGCAAGCCTCAGCACCGGCTCCAAGAGACTAGGAAAGAATTTGCTTCATGTTTCCATATGCCATGGTCCTGTACTGCAGATTAATGACTTCCAAGTGGTAAACTCAAAAAATTAAATTAAGTTGAATTAAATTCCAAAAGCCATTTGCAACCAATTAAAATGCTTCAAAGGGAGGCTTAAGTAGATTAGGACCATAGAATGCTTTAAAACATATAATATCTTCTTTATTAGTCCAAATCTTCCAGGAAGATGTCAGTAAGAGGTTAATGAGAAAGGTCTTCCTTCCATGGAAAACAAGCAGAACTTTGTTCCTTCACTTTAGTGATTGGGAGATGGAATGCAGCCTGTGGGGTTTTGTTTATTAGCAAGGAAGGGTCTGACCCTGCTAACAATCTCTATCAGGTAGTCCAGGTATCAACGTAGACCCATGAGTGGCATAATCTCGCACACTGCAGCCTAGAGAAAGTACGGGATCAACCGCAAGTGAACATACATAAAACCAGCAATGGTGAATGCATTACAAAATACACTGTGTAATTACTTATGATACTTCACAGTATTACTAGCAAACATTTTCTTGTAAAAGTAACAGTCATAACAATGAGATCTCACTACATTCAGCACTTTTATTTACATCTGTGCTGAGAAGCAGCAGGGATAATGGCGGGGGGAGGCAGAGAGGAAGGAGGGGCACAGGGGAGACAGTCCCTGTGTGCAAATTACGTGATTTATGGCTCTGCAAAGACTGGATTAAGGAAGTTCCACTGTATTTTTATTTTTCTGAAAGGTTATTAGATTATGGACAGTCACCACAATTCCCCAGATCATCATTATAAGGAACTGGTAAACTGATAGGGGCACTCTTAGATCTCCAAAGAATACTTAGATTTAGATGAAGCACAAGAAAGTTATTTTCACTCTCAGGACCACAGCCTGACATTGATCTATGAAGAGCCCTCCTACTGAAGTCAGTATAAATGTTGTCTGTTGTTCCTTCCAGGATACAACCCTTCCCTATTAAACCCTGAACTCCTGAATTCTTTGAAACAATACAGAAAATGTAGCAATTCAATGATGCTTGGGGACTGATTTCAACAGGTGTTAGGTGCCTCGGTCCTTTTGAAAATCCCACTAGGCGACTAAATACTTTTGAAAATCTGTCCCATGATCAACAAGAGGTTAATATCTGTACTATACACTAAGGCAATCAGTTAGAAATTGAACCTTCCAAAAATATTGAACAAAGCAATGAACAAAAAATTAATGTCAATTCCTTGAAGCAGATTAGAGGATTCAGCTAATTTCCTTTTTTTAAAACTTCATAAACCAATGTAGGAGTTAGAATCACAAAGCTCAGATATTTTTTTTAAACAGAGTTTTCTCTAATCCCTTTTCTTTAACTCATGAGTATGACAAAAGAACTACAGAAACAGATAAATACCAAGTGTCTTTTTAAAAGTTAAACATTTTTATAATATGGTGCTTAAACATTTTGTAAGCCTATTCATGATTTTATGAAAAACTATATATCATCTGAAAAAATGTGTTTGTTGCTGACTGTGAAACAGGAAATAAATGAATAAACACAGTGAAGGAAAATTTCAGAATGCTTTTTAAAAGTGGATGTGGGATGGATGGATGGAGGGCTAGCTGTTGGGAGAAGGGAGGTTTTTTGCTTTGTCTACATATTTAATTTAATTTATTTATTTAAGTGTTTTTGCCTTGTCTGCTCATTAAAATCTTTTAACTGGAATTTAGAATAATTCATAAAACATGGCTTTTAACTAACATGGTATCTGTTAGCCAAACCATTTAAGGTCAATTTTACTATGTGGAAGAAATGTTCTCCAGTGTATGTAAAATCAATTTAATGTTTCTGAGAATGTAATTCATTGCAATTTAAAAGCTCACCTGCCCTGCATGTCCCTTGATCGGTTCATCAATTTTTAACCTATCCAGGGTGTAGTAATATTTAATACCATGTACTAAATGTTAACCAACATTTAAGAGCAATGGAAAGTGCCAAAAGATACTTTAGGGTTTGGAGATGCAGAGCTGAGCAAAGGAGCTAATCACCTCCGCATAAGAAACATCAGGAGGGGATGAACAAGATGGGAGAGCTTCGTGTTTAACTCTTCCCAATAATCATGCCAGACTGAAGATCTGAAGATGTAATTAAAGGAAAGTGAAATAGGCTTTCCACAGAATTCTTGCTGTGTCTGTGAGATGAAAGAGCGTGAGAGTGTCCAGGAGAGGGCAACAAAAATCATTAGGGGGCTGGCGCACATGACTTATGAGAAGAGGCTGAGGGAACTAGGCTTGTTTAGTCTGCAGAAGAAAAGAATGAGGTGGATTTGATAGCAGCCTCTCTGCCAGAAGGCTCAGAGATTCATCTTTCTAAAAAGACAAGTTAAAGCTATCTCAGCAACGTATAAGATTGGATTGACGGATATGGAGAACAATAGAGGAAAAGAAAGGATTTAAGAACACATTTCCTGTTAGGGAGCCTCAGCCCCCTTACTTTATTAGAAGTAGTGTTTGTTAGATGACACTATGGTATGTTTTCAGCTGGGACTCTAAACCACTCTTGCATGAGCCTGTAAAATGGCAGGCGCAAACAGCTGCACCACACATTACAAATGCAGATAACTGTTAGCAATATAAAAAGGTCTAAAACATAGTTACTTACCAGTAACTGTTGTTCTTCGAGATGTGTTGCTCATATCCATTCCACTTAGGTGTGCGCGTGCGCCCTCGTGCACAGCTCTTTGGAGAACTTTTCCCTAGCAGCCCCCTGTAGGGGCCGGCCCCAGCGCCCCCCTCATGCGGCGGTACATAGGGCGCTGCCGGCCCCTCCCCTCCTCAATCCCTTCTTTCTGCCGACTCCGACAGCGGGGACGGAGGGTGGGTGTGGAATGGATATGAGCAACACATCTCGAAGAACAACAGTTACTGGTAAATAACTATGTTTTCTCCTTCAAGTGATTGCTCATATGCATTCCACTTAGGTGATTAACGAGCCTTACCTGGAGGTGGATAGGAGTCAATGGCGAGCTGCCCTCAGCACGGCTCTGCCGACTCGCACGTCCTCCCTAGACTGCTGGACAACAGCATAGTGCGCAGCAAAGGTGTGCACCGAAGACCAGGTGGGAGCCCTGCAGATGACATCCAGGAGGACCATTTCCAGGAAGGCCGCTAACGCGGCCTGGGCCCTCGTCGAGTGCGCTGTCACTACTCCGGGAAGCCGGATGCAGGCGGTGAACCACTTGGCGATGCACTGGGCGGAGACCAGGGAACCCCTCATCCTCTCTGCCACCGCGGCGAAGAGCTGTGTGGTCCTTCGGAATGGCCTCGTCCTGTCTAGGTAGAACGCCAGCGCCCTCCTCACTTCGAGGGTGTGTAGTCTCCTCTCGTCCTTGGACCCGTGCGGTTTAGGGAAAAACACGGGGAGGAAAATATCTTGGTTACAATGGAACCGGGAGACTACCTTAGGCAGGAACGCTGGGTGAGGCCTCAGCTGTACCTTATCCCGGAAGAACACGGTATAAGGGGGCTCCGAAGTCAAAGCTCTTAGCTCAGAGACCCTCCTAGCCCAAGTAATGGCCATGAGAAAGGCCACCTTCCAGGAAAGGATCAGCAAGGGACAGGTGGCCAAGGGCTCAAAGGGGGACCCGTCAGTCTGTCTATCAAGGACCAGGTTCAGATCCCAGGGAGGCACCGGGTCACGGACCTGCGGGTAGAGCCTCTCGACCCCCCTGAGGAACCTCACCGACATGGGGTGGGCGAACAGATGGCTGCTAGGTGCACCCTGAGGGAGGCTAGCACTAACCCCTGTAGCCTAAGCTGCAGCAGGTAGTCGAGGACCGCCTGCACGGGGGACGTACCAGGGGTTACGCCCTGCGACTCCGCCCAGCAGGTGAATCTCCTCCACTTGGTCCTGTAGGCCATCTGCGTGGAGGGCCTCCTGCTTCCCAGCAGCACGTGCTGGACCTGCTCCGAGCAGGTTCTCTCCTCCTCCGTCAGCCAGAGAGCCTCCAGGCCGTCAGGTGCAGGGAGTCCAGGCTGGGATGCAGCAGGCGACCGTGGTCCTGGGAGAGCAGGTCCAGTCTCCTCGGGAGCTCGATCGGCGAGGCGACTCACAGGTCCTGTAGGAGGCTGTACCAGTACTGCCTCGGCCACGCTGGGGCGATCAGTATCACGTCCGCTCTGTCCCTCTTGATCTTCAAGAGGACCCTGGGCAGGAGCGGGAAGGGGGGGAACGCGTACATGAGAGTCCCCGTCCAATCGATAAGGAACGCGTCAGAGAGGGAGCCCGGCTTGCGACCCCGGAGTGAGCAGAACTTTGGGCACTTCGTGTTCCACGACGACACGAACAGGTCCAGTCGGGGAACACCCCACTCATGGAAAATCCAGGCCGCTACTTCCGGATGCAACGACCAGTCGTATTGGGGTAGAAACGACCTGCTGAGGCGGTCCGCCTCATCGTTCCTGACCCTGGGGAGGTCAGAGGCGGTTAAACAGAAATTGTACCTCACCGCCAAGTCCCAAAGACGAAGCACCTCCTGGCACAGAGCCGAGGAGCGCGCTCCCCCCTGCTTGTTGATGTAGAACATCGCTGCAGTATTGTCTGTCAGGACCTGTACCACTTTCCCCAATGAAGAGTGGCAAAACACTTTGCAAGCCAGTCTGACTGCCCTCAGTTCCTTGACATTGATGTGGAGGGCAGACTCTCCCTGGGACCAACGTCCGAGTGGTCAGACCACCGGTGATGTGAGCTCCCAACCCCAGGTCTGATGCGTCCGAGATCAGAGTGACCGAGGGGGTGAGGGCCCTGAAGGGAACCCTCTTCAACACTGTCCCGGGGTCTAGCCACCAGTTCAGCGACCCCAACACCACGGGAGGCACCGTAACCACCCTGTTCAGAGAGTACCTGCTGGGCACGCATACCTTGGCCAACCAACCTTGGAGGGGCCTGAGCCTGAGGCGGGCCAACCTCACCAAATAGGTGCACGAGGCCATGTGGCCTAACAGCTGCAGGCACTGCCTGGCTGTCGTTGTGGGGCACCTCTGCAACTGCGATATGATCGCTGCCATGGCCTCGAACCTCGAGCATGGGAGGGAGGCTTTGGCCCGCACCGAGTCTAGGGATGCCCCTATAAACTCTATGCGCTGTACCGGAAACAGCGTCGACTTCTGCTCATTGATGAGCAGCCCCAGAGTATGGCAAGTGGTCTGGACGAAGCAGACCACCTCGCGCACCTGCGACTTGGTCTTGCCCCTGATCAACCAGTCGTCCAGGAAGGGAAAAATCTGGACCCCCCTGCACCTCAGGAAGGCCGCCACCACTGCCATACATTTGGTAAACACTCTGGGGGAGGAAGACAGGCCAAAGGGCAAGGCCGTAAATTGATAGTGGGCACCAGCTACCATAAACCTTAGGTACCGCCTGTGGGCGGGAAGGATGGAGACGTGGAAGTACACAACCTTCAGATCGAGGGCGGCAAACCAATCCCCTGGGTTCAGTACAGGAATGATGGACGCTAGGGACACCATGCAAAACTTTTGCTTCCTTATGAACCTGTTTAACCTGCGCAGGTCCAGTATAGGCCTGAGGCCCCCCTTGGCTTTGGGGACGAGGAAGTACCTTGAGTAAAAGCCGTTTCCCACCTCGAGCGGTGGAACCGCTTCTATGGCACCCTTGAGCAGGAGGGAATGAACCTCCTGAAGGAGTAATTGTTCGTGAGAGGGGTCCCTGAAGAGGGATGGGGGGGAGGGTGAGTGGAGAGGGACGCCACCAGCTGTAGGGCATAACCCCAGCACTCGGTTCTGAGGATCCAGCGGTCCGACGTAATAGCCCGCCACAGGCCAAGGTAGGGTCTTAGCCTGTCCTGGAAAGGCGGGGGGGAACCCAGGGAAAGAAAGACGGTGCCACCCTCGGGCGCACCGTCAAAAGGTACGCTTCCCTTTAGAGCCCTGAGGGGGTCCTCTTTGGGAAGAGCTGGACGACGCCGTGCGGTCGCGCCATCCAGAGCCCCTGTCCCTGTCCCTGCCCCTGCCCCTCGCGGGGGGGAAAGGCCTAGGCGGTGACCTAGGTTGCTGCCACTGCCGCTGTAGCGGCTGCTGCGGCTGCTGGCGGGTTTGTAATTGGACCGCCTGAGGGATATAAAGACCCAAGGAGCGCAGCATTGCCCTTGAGTCCTTCAGGGCGTGTAGCTTTTCATCCGTCCTCTCGGAGAAGAGGGCGGTCCCATCAAAGGGCAAGTCTTGAATAGAATGCTGCACTTCCTGAGACAGGTCCGTGGATTGCAGCCACGCTGCGCGCCACATGGCGACGGCGGAGGCCATCACCCTACTGGCCGTGTCCGCAGCGTCAGAGGCAGTCTGGAGGGCTGCACTGGCCACAGTCAACCCTTCCTCCAGGACCATGGTGAAGTCCGCAGCCTGGTCCTGGGGCAGGGACTCTGCGAACCTTCGCATCGAGTCCCTCAAGTTCAGGTTGTACTTGCCCTGGAGGGTCTGATGGTTGGCCACCCTGAATTGGCGCGCCCCTGTGGAGTAGACCTTCCGACCATAAAGGTCTAGTCTCCTACCCTCCTTGTTTTTAGGGGAGGCGCTCTGAGCCCCCTGCCTGTCCTTCTGGTTGGCAGTGTCCACAACCAGAGTACCGGGGGCAGGGTGCGAATACAAGTATTCGTGCCCCTCGGCTGGCACGTAATACTTCTTCTCAGTGCCCTTAGACGTGGGGGCGACCGAGGAAGGGGTCTGCCAAACGGCCTTAGCCAGGCGCAGGACCTTTCGTGGACGGGGAGGGCCACCCTGGACGGTCCTTGAGTCCCCACACGCCCGAAGAGGGGGTCCACCTCTTCTTCCAGAACCTTGACCTCCAGGCCAAGGTTCGAGGCCACTCGCTTCAGGAGCTCCTGGTGAGCCCTGAAGTCTATAAGAGGGGCCCCCCCGGTCCCTGACGGCCGCCTCGTCCGGCGACGAAGAATAGGACGGGTGGCGGGGTCCAGTAGAGGGGCCCTCCCCAGGGTCCTCCTCCTGAGGAGTGGTCACCCTCCTGCACCGAAGGTGCCTGTTGGGAAGGTACTTGGGTGACCGAGGCAGGGGCGACGTAGTTCCCTGCCTCATCTGAGCTGCCCATGGACCCCACATTGGCCACTGCCAGGGGTCCTGGGGCCAGCTCAGGGGTGGCACCGGTGCCGAGGGCAATGCCGGTGCCGCCGCAAGTGTCGTGCCGGTGCCGTGCCGGTGCCGGCTGTGGTGCCAGTGCCGGCTGCGGTACCTGTTCCTGGCGTCGGGTCCAGGATCTCGAGCCAGGAGATCGGTGCCAGCGATAACGCCGGGAAGAGACGCCCCGGGACCCGCCACGCGATGATCCCGAGGAGCATCGTCGTCTGTGGTGCCGACAGGGCGACGATGACGATGACGAGGACCGGAACCGGGAGAGGGACACCTTGCGATGCCTCTTCCTTGGAGCTGGGGAGTGGTGCAGAGAGCGCCGTCTCGGTGCCGGACTGGAACTCGAGGTCGAAGAGTGGTGCTGCGACCTGAAGTGGTGCCGCGACGCCTCATCCGAAGACGAAGGAGAGGAGCTTCCGAGCTCGACTCTCCGGTGTCGGGTGGCTGATCCTCCGGTGCCAGAGCCGCCCACCCTTCGGGGACACCCAGCGCGGGTTTGCCCCGGGACACAGGCCCTAACTCTCTCAACAGAGAGAGGGCCGGAGGCGTGGGCAAGGCCAACAAGGCTCGAGCTGCCTCGAACGCCTCTGGCGTGGAAGGGTCCTGTTCAGGGGTTCCCCCACTCCCAGGTGTCGGGGGAACCTCCCTGGTTGGTGCCGGAGCAGGTGGCACATCGGAGAGCCGAAGCACCTCCGGGCTCGACCCCAGCCGCTCCTGCGGTGTGGGGGAGCGCTGCAAGCGCAGACAGCGCTTCTTCTTCTTCAGCACCGGGCCCTCCGGTGCCGGCGGTGCACTCCGCACCGAGGACACACTCGGTGCCGAGGTGGTCCACGATGGCTCGGACGCCGGGCTCAATGCGGACTCCATCAAGAATGCCTTCAGCCTCACTTCTCTTTCTTTTTGAGTCCGAGGCTTGAAGGACTTACAAATACGGCTCTGGTCCTTACGGTGCTGTTCCCTCAAGCACCTCAAACAACAGTCATGGGGGTCGCTGATGGGAGCCAGCGCAGGGTTTAAACCCGGGCGAGCCCGGCATAGCTGGGTCGCCTAGAGCCCAAAGGCTCTCCTACTTCTAACTAAAAACCTTAACTAACTATAAAACTAACTAAGTTCAGGGCGAACTGCTATCTGACTACTCACTTTTGCAAGGAAGAAACCTGTGAGGAGCAAGGGTTGTTCCGAACTGGCCGTCACGGGCGGAAAGAAGGAACTAAGGACAGGAGGGGCTGGCAGTGCCCTATGTACTGCTGCATGAGGGCAGCACTCCAGGGGGCGCTGGAGCCGGCCCCTACAGGGGGCTGCTAGGGAAAAGTTCTCCGAGAGCCGTGCACGAGGGCGCGCACACACCTAAGTGGAATGCATATGAGCAATCACTCGAAGGAGAACAGCTGCCTATGCATGTAAGCCTGAACCAAACACCTATGAAGTTACCATTTCACCCACAAATCTAATGAGTTCATAGACCAGAGTTTCTCTACCAATGGGTTGCGACATGCAGAGGGGCTCCTGAAAAGAAATCAGGGGAGCTGTAAGACATTCAAAATTGTATTACAAACTAAAGCCAAGAAAATCTGGTACCCCCACTGCCTGCACATGCTCACCTCACCCTTTATGGTCAATTACTCTCTTCAACCACTGAGAACACAGACACAGATAAATTATGTAGGCTTAGCACTGTTAACAATACATTTACCACATTTACATTGTTAACAATACATTTACCCATTTACTAAAGTAAAAGGGAAAAAATGTAAGGGGATCATATAAAATTTTGACTTCACAGGGTCGCCAACCTGAAAAAGGCTGAGAAACACTGATACAGACTCACGGAAGTGCTCTCATTGATACTTTTATATCAATACCCTATAAAAATTAATTGCATTGCATGCTTTATGGTAACTCAGTGAATCTAGTGGGTGCAAACTGTAGCAATAAATAGCACTTGCTTGCCAAAGTGTGTATATATGTATTAGATATTGTTACAGCATATGCAACAGCCAACTGTGTTTGTAATTACAACGCGAGTGTGTGCAAGTATGAGCTTATGCAAAAAGGGAAGCTGGTCTTTTGTTGCCAACTCTCAGAATTTCATCACAAGTTGGCATTATTCTTTAAGGCCCAGCTCCTACAACCCTGGAATTATGTAAGAATCTCAGTTTCCATTGTTTTGTTATGGTTTTTTGGTTTCTGGGTTTTTTTTAAATAAGTAAAGTTTTAGCCCTGATGATTGCAGAGAAAATCTTGAAAACATGTACTGAGTGTATCCCCTAAAGATTCAAGAGCCAGAAGGCAAATAAAACACATTTGGGTTTTTTTTTGGTTTTTTATTTACTGATTCTTTGGGGCCTGACTCATGATTTGGGAAGGCTGGCAATTCCGTCCTATTGTGTATTAAAGAGTTCAATAACCAACGGCCACAGGGACAGAAGAAACAGGTTCCAGATTAGATTTTTGGCCCTCTATGTGGCACTGGTGATCAGGAGTTAACAGTCACATAACTGACCATGTGTCTTCTCTCTCTCTCACACACACACACCTGACCATGTGTCCATGTATGTGTTCTCTCTCTCTCTCTCACACACGCACGCACGCACGCACGCCCATTTCCACACAAAGATGTGTAGCCAAGTCAGTGTTAACAATGGAGGCATCTTCTCCTAGCCCGGCTTTCTTGAAATTTATGTTCCTAACCCCTGGGCATAACACTATCACAGTGGGAACTACAGTAAGAAAGGCAGAAAATCTGCACTAGCTGAACCCAACCCCCTAACATTACTTTGTGCTGGCACATGGGGTCAGATAATTGCATGTCTGTGGATGGGGTCATGGAGCTGGATTTATATGAATACACAGGGATTCAGATTTATGGCTGTACAGTCTGTTTGCCGTAATTGCAGCTTTGACTCTGGGATTTACTGGCATTTGTCACCTTAAACAAAACCTTTAACATTCTCTGAATGTCTCTGGATGTGTGTAAGAATGTAATGAACCCCTGCTTCACAAAAAGTCTATTCCTATTGCTCCTAAGTAGCCCAGCTGAGGATTTATTTGAATTTATAGGCAGCAGTCACATTATATATTACTTTCTTAAATGTCTTACATAAGCAAAAATGCATAGCTGGGCTATGGAAAGTTCAACTTTCCAATACACTACTCTTCATAAAAGCATAAATTTTATAAAGGAACTCTTCAAGAAAAGAGACTTGGTAAATAAACTCTACATTTTAATTGATAAAAGATGATCAAAGCCTATCTAATGAATTTCCTGAGCATATAATACTTTCAATAAATTCTGCTTGGATAGCCTCTGTACTTCTGCTGCATATCCTGCTATCCATTATGGACCTGCCATTAGATGGAACTGGGCTGAATTTTCTGGGCATGAATTTCTGCCAATAATGTAAGATGGTAATGCTCTACTAAAGCAAAGCAGCTCTTAAAATAAAATATTGTAAATTCTCCAGGTTTAGGGCTCTCTCCTTTGTTAAAATGCATGGACCTATGTTGATTATTAATTTTCAAAATTAGCTACAACACAATGTTAGTCAATACTGTATCTAATTTTATGTAGCACATGCCGATTCACGTCTGTGTATCTAAATGAAAGATGAAACCATTGGATGCACTCTACGTTTACCTGCTGCGAGACGAACATGCTCAGAATACAGTACAGTGAAAAATTTCCAAGTTCAAACTTCCTTGCAAAAATAGATTTAATAGCGGGTAAGGGGAAATAAATGGGGCATTTGATTTTGCCAAACTTGCATAGATCAGCTATCACTACATAACATTTTCTAGTGCTAAAGCTTTCTGTAACTACAGAAATATTCTTTTTCCCAAAATACACTAGTTCTAATAACCCAGATAACAGCTTTTAAATTTTTAACACCCACAGATATAAGCATATTCCAATTAGGGCTTCTTCACCTCTACAGCATCATGTTCCTAGGGCATTAATATGCACTTCATCAACAGTTGTTGATAATGATGTGTCACCTATCAAGATAACAGTCTGGATGTAATAACATCTGTTACATTCCTGTGTTAGGAAACTGGGAACATAGTTTTTGAACACATCAAATTTGACTTTTAATTACCCTATTACACCTTCTGTTCAGATATTAGCCAGCATTAACCCATAAGGTCATTTCAAGTATTAAGAACAATAAAAGTCAGTGCTATAAAGTTAAAATGTTTCCCTGTAAGTGAAACAGAGAAAGGATTTTTCGTGTAAAGTCATATCTCACCAACAATTAATATTCTCTTTCATAATTTTGGAGTCCAGTTATAATGACTTATCCTGTTGCAACTTTATATTAGAAAGAAATCATGTACACTACCTCGGGTCAAAGAATTAAAAATAATTGGACTAAGATAGTGTACTAAATTTTAATTGCCATAATTTAAACACTAGCACACTCCAATAATTTAAATAATGTAGGTTAACTTTTTATATTGCGTTCTTTCATATAACAAGACGTCTTTTGGCAACATATTAATTAGGCACATAACTAAACTAGTTGTATTGGTATCAGGAAGAGCTGTACTTTCTAACTTAAAAGAATCCACTAGTTATCCTACCAAACATTTTCTTCACTTTCCCCATCTGCTCTCACAAAGGAACGCTTTACTGATATCACAGGAAAATAAAGTCCTATTTAAATGAATTTAAAGTTACAAATGCAAGCTTGTGTTCCAACAATCTTGAGATTTCATAGGAGTCAGGTGTTGAAATGATCTAGTAAGTTATTTGCTTCCTATTCCTGACAGTGCAGGATCATTCCTAATAGAATATTTTCTAGTGCTCTGCACAACCTTGTTTTAAAACCTCACTAAATATTTGACTTCTACCACCACAGATTTATTGACCTTATGGTTACCTCTTCCCCATTAATACATCTGAGAACGCATATTAGGGTGTTCAGGGTTGCCAGTGCAACAACGTACTTTTCATTAATGAGCCATACACAAGAGTATTATTAAAACAGATACCAACAAACACAAAAGGCCAAACTCTGCCGCTTTTAATCAAGAAAAACTCTCATAGCTCAGTGAAGAACCACAAGACAGCTGATTTAGCACGAAGTATGAACATGGACAATATGGGCTCATGGGACAAAAGTGTTTAGCAATACACCTGTAAAGAACTATTAAAATGACAATAAATAAGACACAAATATAGCACTCCCTATTTTCAAAGTGCCATGCACTCATTAATTAATCAGCACTGCCAGTAGTCGGCAAACATTAGCTCCATTCTACAGACTGGAAAACAACTGCCTCAGTGAGGTGAAATCTATCCATCTTAATACTTACAGGGCCCTTGCCACCTTACAATCTGAGCACCTCACAATCTTTAGTGTATTTATCTCCACAGAATATCTGCAAGGCAGGACAGTGCTATTATCTGCATTTTATAGATGCGGAACTTAGACACAGAGGCTACATAGCTTGCATAGGTCATGTAGGGACACTCTGGTAGAACTGGGAACTGAATCCAGGTCTTCAGAGTCCCAGGCCTAACCCTTGGATCATTCTTCCACCACAACTTGCCCAAGACCCCATACTGACCAGAATTAGAACTCACGAATTTAATCCACTGCAGCAAGCTAAACATTTGAAATAGAATGTAAAAAATTATCTACAATGCTAACCTTTTTGTCACATATAGACTAACAACTCTATCTACGATGGCGTCTCATTGTCTGACTCGCTGTGTACTGGACTATGATTTCTAAAACTTTTTCCAAGCCTCTCACTTTGCTTAGTTTGAAAGAGGAGAAAACTATTTTATAAAACCTAATCCCAGGTGATTGACTAGAAAAATCATTCCACGGCTACCAAGTGCAACTGCATAATGCTCAGAGAAAACATTTAGCAGAAGGCTGCTAAAAAGACTGTCACCCTGCAGGGCTCCGTAACACCCATTACAATGCAATGACTCTGCCATGGTTAACGTAACAAAGGAAACTTCATTTACACAGCCTTAGTGCACAAATACGAAATGTCTTGAAATGTGTCCAAACTAGCTTCTATTAACACTGCATGAACAATTGGGAAACAATTGCAGATTTAATGTAATTCCGCTAAAAACTCTCATATAGCAAATACTAACATTTATATGACAGTCTGTTATCATTAATCTTTACAAAAGCAATTCAATACAATTAGTGAAATTAACACTGCTACGTTCGATTTGGCTTAAAATTTAGGTTTTATAAAAATAAACACTTCACCTAACCTAAACGTTAAAAACCTAAGAAAAATCCCACTATGAAATTCTCAGTACATGGTTTAAAATATACATAACCCAAATATCGCCTTATTATGAATGGAACTAGTTCTAGTTTTGCCACCACCAACCATTCAAAATTAACAAATTAGGCATCGAAAAAGAACGAGATTTAAAAGAAAAAAACCCAAAACCTCATGATTTTCAAGGCAAATAAAACCAACAAACTTTGGGTTCTTTTTATTTGCCTTTGGTTTTTAAGCCTTTAGAGTGCAACTGGATTGATCATGTTTCAAGCTTTTTTCCATAAACATGAGGACTAGGAAATTCCTTCCCCTTTTAAATGAAAAATAAGATTCCCATGTAATTACTTGGCTCCTGAAGCTTGGTCTTTAAGGACAACAACAAAGATTGTAACGCTCATGGTAAAATAGTGAAAGTTGGCAACACTGATAAGAACATGAAAGTAAAATTAATTAAAAACTGACAAAACTGACTGAGGCCCTGAACCAGCAGGGAGAACCACACTGGTACCAGTGCCTCACTAACTCCAATAGGGAGGGCTCCATCTGTGTGAAAATAAAGAGTGAAAATCAATTATTTTAAAAACCCCACAAATGTTCTGTTTTAACAATCTAAGATATTTTCAATCACCTAGGTAAGTAAATTTGTTTTGATGTTTTTTTAAAAAAAATGTAAAATATGTTTCTAAGCAATACTGGACTGAATTTAGTAATTTTTTATAAAGCTACTCTCTTAAATTCAAAATTTTTGCTGTTGAAAATAAAATGATAAAATAGCATCTAAAAATGCAGAGCAGTGAGGAGGTCTATAATTTGTGCTGTAGCTTCTCTGTTAATCTCTCTTTAGAGATTCTAAATCCTGAATAAATCTCAAACATATGTAATGCCTTTTGGAGTTAAATGGTGTATGGCCAAGACAGTCCACATTATCCAGCAAAATCTAGAATAAATACATTCTTCCAATTCACAATGCAGTTAAATTTGCGTTCCCAGTAATTTAGCCAAGGGCAGGCTTGCATTCATCCAGTTTCTCAAGCAATTCTGTGTCCTTCTGGCTAAAGTAGTTTAGAACTCAGCTTAGAAAAAAGAAAAAAAAAAAAAAAAGAAGTAAAGATTAAAAGACAATAGTGACAGTTTGCTTCCAGATGTGTAACTCCAAGGGAACAATTAGAAAAATCAGAGCCATGTTTCAGCGGGCACACAACACTTGTTATGTACTTGATCACCATGAACTGTATGCATGGATTGCCTACAACCTTGACCAAAACTGTACTTATTTAAATAGTTCTGTTTTCCAGTAAAGGAGGTGAGGGAAGTGGGGAGGGGACGGACGGACGGACGGACACACACACATCCTCCTTAGCTATAAACATGAATGGAAATAAAAATGAAAAGAAGTGGTTAGGAAACCTCAGTTCAAGTAAAATGAGCACAAAAGGTCAGTAGCCTCTAGCAGACGTTAGTTTAAGCTAAAAACAAGATAATATTTTCACACACTCAGTCGTCTCTGCAGTGTGGAGGCATACAGCAAAATCATGCACTCCACTGTCAAGTCCCACCACCACTGGAGATGAAAGGCAAAATATAGCCCTGGTCTAAGCAGCTCGTTTCATTAATTGCTTGAAGGCCAGACTTGGGCTGAAGTCTAACACTGAATTGACATGGCTGAGGTCACAATTTAGTCATTAGCACTAGAATGGCAGGGGGTTTAAAACTCAGGATTGAAGTGTGGGCCATGTTCTCCCTTTTATGAGTGGAGTCTTGCAAAACAGAATATTGACTCTCTTCTGGGCCGGTAGCAGAATAGACCTCCAGGTGGTTGAGAGAACAATTTGAGCACATAGTCCCAGAAGAGGATCAGTTGTAATGAATCTCAGCTCACCTGCATTTTTACATAATGTAAAAAATCACTTATCTTCTGAAGGAACATCAAAACTTACACACTGAATATTTACAGGTTTGGATTGGCCGCAAACTGGTCTTCCATATTTAAATCTCCAAAAACGCAGCTTAACTCACAGATATGCCCATGCTCTATATAAGGAATGACGACTGTATAATAGAACCAGTATCTCACATGGCTGTGCCATTCTTTTCTTGCACACTCACAGCTGGAGCTACTTTCTGGCCATGAAGGCCTAGGTTGTGAAAAGTGGTGAGCAACTACTCACACAGGTAGTCCCACCAAAGTCAGCACATGAAAAATATGAAAAATAGGTTTGCAGTCTGACCCAAAAGCATTTCTGCCAGAACAGAAAATGTTTTCTATGACCCCCGCTCCAGCCACAAAAAGCCCTCAAAACCACACACAGTGGGTCAATCAACAGAGGAAGTGGGGGGAAAAAGCAGAGTGGCTTAGCAGTACACCGCACCCTGAAAGTTGGGACCCAGTGCCAACATCCTGCTCCTTTGTTCTTAGACCCAGCCCTGGACAGGACTACTAACAGCTCCAAATCCTGAGCAACTTTCAAATAGCCATTAAAAATATAGTTAAACACCAAGTGACATTTCCTGCTCTCTTCTCAAATGTGAAACTTCTCTCCTAAGAATTATACGTGGGTGATATGGTCCCAGTTCAATTGACTGGACAGCCTCTAGGGTTAATGGCTTCCTTCTTGCCCATTCAGCCCTTGACCTCTCTATTGAGACTGCCAGCTGTGTGGGTTGGTAGGTAGACATATGTACACTGCAAATTGAACAAAGACCTCTAAACTCACTTCACAGAGAACAAAGGCACAGCACCTCAAAAAGCAGTCAATGGGAGTCAGGCATCCAAATACCTTTGAAGATCTGGGCCAAGGAGCCGCTAGATGTTATCACGCTTAACTTGGACTGGATTTCACTTTGTCACCTAGAGGTGAAAGCTCTTTCATTACTAGTCTCCCAAAAATAATCCAGATCTTTCCTTTTCCAATTTATTTCTATAGATTTCAACACAGACCTTTTCTTCTCTTCCCCCCCCTCCCCGCTTTTGATAGCCAATATGATCCACAGACAAAAGAGACTGGACTAAGGATCTAAAGCCTTCCCTGAGATTTTGATAGTGGTAGATTCCATCTCATCTTGGGCATCTGTTTTCTATGACACTTTACAATTGGTTAACACTATAATTATTTTAATGCTGGGGTCTCTAGTTCATCATCTTTGGTTATTTGCCAAAGGGATGGAAATCTCCCTATTGTGGTTGCTGGGTTCCTAGAGAAATAATATATTGCAAGTTTGTATGAAATTCTGAAATATTTTGTTGAAATTAGTGACTCAGACAAATCTGGAGGGTATAAATTTCAGTCTTGTAACTTAATATATTAACAGCTGCCTTAGGACCCCAATTTATTGTGAAAAATTAGAGCTACTGATTTGTTCCATATTAAGAATGAAATGCCATGATCAGATCCACACACATGCTTATCTCCTTAAAAAACCTTTTGTGGACCACAGTGGGAAAGCTGCACCAGTTCAATCTAAATCCGTTTTTAAAACGTAAATCCCTGTCCTTGTGGGGACACTCCTACTGCAATTTTGTTTAAACATGTTCCCAGTTGATTTAAGCAAAAGCAAAGTGTCATTCTTAACTGAAATCAGCATCTACTAGTTTGCACTGGTTTAGCTAAATGGATTTAAATTCACCTATTAGGTTAAATTGGTGCAACATTCTCATGTAGACGGGTTCTCAGAGACCCTAAATTGTGATCTTATGGGATTCTTCCATGCACCAAACATGCTTAAGTCTATATTTTGAAAACATCTTCCATGTTTTAACTGGCGGATGGAAAGGGCCGTCTTCAGCACAACATACAACTTGTGCAGTTTTTATCATCCACAAAACCACTCTGATTTTTTTAGATGAATAAATAATTCACTCTCCGCCAACGCAGAGCTGCTGTTAGGGCCCTATGATTCTAAGCACTGCACTGGCACAGAGTAAGAGACATTCCAGGCCCAAAGAGTTTGCAATCTGAATAGACAGGACAGAAGATTAAGAGGGGAAACCGGCCTGGAGAAGTGATGTGACTTGCCCAGAATCACAAACCAGGTCACTTGCAGAGCCCAGAACAGAACCCAGTGAATCCTAAAACCCAGTCTAATCCAGTATCCACTGGCCCATACTGCTTCACAACAATAGGGAGTGACCTATTCATCCAACAGTCTCTGTACATATGTACTAGCTAACAGAGATCCCAGTGCAAACACTTAAATTTAAGAATCTCATGTGGATTTTGCCAGTCTCTGGAGAAATTTGATTCCACACGAACAGTTCTGTACATATCAACATACAAATGTGCGACAAACCCACACTGCTGCCCCTGTATATTTCAGGCTATTTAAATAGAAACTGTGCCCATTAGTCTCAGACCAGCACCGTGAAATCTCAGAACATAGGAAACAAGTCAGCATGAATGAAGTACAAGATAAATACATGAAATAATTAGTTATAGTCTTTTGAAATTTCAGTGTTTAGGGATGAACTAAATGGGTACAAATTTTCTGTAAGTGTTTTATGCAGACCATGGTCCTGATCCTCCATTGTCTTTTATAATCATTATTATTTGTAGTATAGTAGTACCTGCTTGGGACCCCTATCAAGACTGGGACCCCCTGTATTAGGCACTGTGTATATACAGAATAAGAGATGGTCACTGCCCTGGAGTGCTACACATCTAAATAGACAAGGACTGGGGAAAAGGAATGTAACAGGGAAATGTGATAGTCGGTAGACATCACACTAGTTCCACATTTTGAGGAGATTTTTGCACTGCCTTGCTTTTTGTGTAACCATTTTATATCCATGTAGAGTGGGTTCAAAACACACTATGTCATAATGGTACCACTTTGCATTGGTGTAAATGATAACACGAGGGGCAAAGCAATGAAGAATCAGCTCCAACTGTTTTGTGGCATCCCATGTACTAGTGACGTGGAGCAGTAGAGTTGGCACCCTAAGCCGAAAAGCAAGGATGTGCATCCAAGAAAATGCAACCTATATTACTTTTATTTAGAATATTACCTTCCGATGACAGTAAATATGACCTTGTCATGTCTGCAAACATAATTCTAACCTAATCATCTGACTCCTGGTGGTGGGACTTTAAGACTTGCAACACTATTGAGAGAGTGGCAACACTGGAGCATAGATCAGCAAACTACTCCCACAGCCAGATCAGTACATTGGGAATAGCTATCTGTAATAGGAAAGAGCGGCAGAAGAGGAACAGAAATAATTAGGTTCAGGAATTCCCTTTAAAATTGGAGTTCAGAGTGAGTATCTCCCTGATGCAAGAATTTCACCATGACAGATGAATCGCAGTTACATTTGTAACTAGGAAGGATTCCTATTCCCATAGCTATGAGATGCCGCTATTTCATTGTGATCCCCACCAACAGCAAAACAGGCAGGCACAAATAATATTCCTATATGTTCACAACACTGCCACAGAAAAATATTCATTGGAGAAGTTCAGAGCAATACTAACTGCATGTTATTTGTGTCCTACTCAGTGTTGTGTGATTCACTGAGCAGCACATACATTTTTGAACGAGTTGTGCATTTCAGCTTCTAGTACCAAGGAGAAGACTTCATCAATATATCTTTAAACTTTAAATATTTAGCTTTGGTGTTTACAATTAATGCCAGAATATTAAAAAGAACTCTGACATATCTAGTGAGAATTCTCTCATACCAAAGTTCCACTTTTAACAACAGAGATCTCAGAACTACTACTCTAACCTAATGAGCCTTGGCAGCCATTCAAATTAAACACTCTATTGTGCAAGGAGCTAATTATGCTGAGATTAAACCCAGAGACTGATGGAGACATTTACTGTACTTCTTGCAATTATAACAGCCCTCAATACTGGATAATACAACGTGTATTTCCTAATTTTGAAAGATGTCACTGATAATCCAATAAAAAAAAAATTCGTGTGTCCACAAGAGGTTGACTTAATTTTTAAAACATTTTGCAATTATTTCAGTCACATTTTTATTACAAAATACTACAATTTATTATGTTGCAGTATTCCTACTGTATCAGCGTTCATACTGTACTCAACATGTTCACATATAGTAGTCCCCTCACATTTTACTGATAAGCAATTAAATGGTAAATTAGCCCTTTTACTAGCCAAGCCTAAGTAACGACTGTACCATTTTTGTTCATTAGCATGCTCACTAAATATTGCAGAATTCCTCTGCTAAAGCCTTTCCATTCCTCAAAATCAATTAGTCAGCTCTCTTTTTTATGGTGCTACTGATAATCTGAAAGCCAATGCAACCAGAGAAAGGGGGCTTGATTCTTCTGTCACTTCCATAATGTAAATCAGGAATTGCTCCACTGAATTTTCATGGACATAAAAGGTGCGAAGAAAATTGCACCCTTCCACTTTTCTAATGCTTGCATATCACGGTTTGATTTGCCAAGGTGCTGTGCACCTCTTACAAGAAGTTGATTTTTCCAACTCCCACTGGAGTCAATGGAGTCTAAAGGCATGTAGTAGACACTTGGCGCTTTAATGGACCAGGCCCAATGGAAGTTGAAGGTTTTCTGCATTTTATAGGATTGTGCCCCCTTGCACAGACGAGAAGAACATGAGGGTTAATCCACATTTATGGTTGCAGTGAAACTTGTCCAAACCAGTTAATCAAGTGACTTGCAAACAATGATTGCTTAACCATGGTAGGAGGTGGTCTTTATCAGACTTAACCAGAAGAGTACATCTTATGTTTCTGGGATACTTTGAGACAATCTCTTCAAATAAACTAAGCTCTCATTCCCAGTGGCATAGCTCTTGCAGAGATTCCACTGTACGTTTTTTCACATTCTGTTCTCCATCAACATATTGGTCTCTTTAAAAAGATGAAAAACATACCTGTGAAAGTCACACCAACCTCAGTGGGATTGCCTAAGTGAAAGGCAGTGCAGAAACTAGCTCAATATTTGCTAGCAACCATTACTAAAGCAAGGCACACCATGTTTTGGGGACAAAGCAATGTTACTAATATTAAATGGAACTTACTGTAAAACAAAATAAATCAGACATAGGCAGCTATGTGTGATTATTAATATGACATCAATCAGTCAACTACATTTAAATGCATTGTACTAAAGCAACTACATAATTAGCTGTTTAACACCAATCCCTTCAGTGGGAGAAAACAGCATGGAAGGTAATTGTGTTTATGAAAGAAATGAACAAATTGCATACAATGCATAGTAATAGAATTTTATTCAATGTTGTAAATTTTTGTTGGTTTTTATGTCTGCTGTCCAGCAGAAGTTAATAATACAATTGATATAACCCCATTGATTTTATGAAAAATAGTCAGACCTAAGTATCTTAAAGTGACAGTTTTGAGTTTTCCCTTCAGTGGAGTTTCAATCCCAGTTAACATTTAGCATTTTACTTTTCCCTTTATTAATTTTATTCCCTGATAACATTCTGAGTGTTCACACTTCTGACAGCATAGATAAGCAGGGTGGAGTAGGGCCCATTCAAATAAAGTAGGGCAGCATCAGCATAAAGTGAAGTATTGCTGTGTGTTCCACCAATGGACATACCCAGTACACCTAGAACTTGTTTGGAGACAAATTCTCAGAAGGTTGCAAATAACATGGGGGAGAGGATCAAGTGGGCAACGTCCTTTTCCTTTATGTGGTAAAAAATATCAGCATTATAAATTCTTGTCAATTCTAACTCTAGCTATAGATTTGTAATATTGTGATTTAAAATGTTTTTTAAACGGACCAAATCCAAATTTGTTAAGTGTTGTTAGAGGGAAACTCTACTCTACCTAAAAGAGCTTTCTCAGGCTCGAGACCCAAGAATTTGCTGATTATGTAGCCCTCCCTTACGTTTGTTATTCTGGAAATATTGCCTCAAGTACTCTTCCCTGCTGCAAAGCCTGCCTGACTAAAATACAAAAGTTTTGTTAGTCCTTTCTCAAGCCTTAAAGCTGCAATTTTTGTGAAAAATTTATAATCATGATTCAATATTGAGATAGAGTCATAGAAATGTAGGGCTGTAAGGGTTGTTGGGAGATCACCTATTCCAGCCCCCTGAGTCAAGGCAGGACCAAGTATGCCTCAGCCATCCCTGACAGGGAGCTTGTCTTACCTGTTCCTAAAAACCTCCAATGACAGATAGGAATCTTATCGGCCAATATTACAGCATCTTAATTAGGTTCAAGAAAGACAGACTGTAGCTGAGCAGAACTGTTGAGAAGAGAAGTTTTTTCAACTGTGTAGCTGAATACTTTTGTAAATACGGAATGATTTTGCTCAAGAAGGATTTATAAAACTTTCATGTAACACCCTCTAATACATCGGCTTTGCTTGCATGGACAAGCAATTCAGATTTGGAACCCTTTGCAGATGCTCTGATAACTTACACTTACAGGTAGCGTAAGAGAAAATTAACTATAGCGTAGTAAGTATTTTTCTATTTCCAATATGGATATTGGGGACAGACCTGTATAGTTAAAATGTATTAAATCCTTTATTAATATTTGTGTGGGTGTCATTAGTTTGTCTGATTCATCCAACAGTTCATTAATTGCACTTTGAGTCTCTTCTTAACTGCCAAGTGAAAAGTTTTCCTGTTTTGTTTCCTTCCACCCCCCTTTCATATGCTCTTTCTTTAGTGAATTTTAATGTTTCTTCTGTCCTTTCAAAGGCTAATTGTCTATCATCTTGCGTCGTACGTAGTATTTAAGTAATGAGTGTTGACATTGCTTCAGTATTTTTTTCCTAATTGGTGGGTGGGTGTAAAATGATTTTTTATTTCTTTTTCTTTTTTTTCATTTGAGTATTCTGCTAAGTGATCCCTGAGGACTAATTTAAGAACTACCCATTAAGTTAGTGGCGAGTCTCCCATATTAGCATGTGTCTCTTCAAAGAGTTTAATTTTCCCTTTTATCATATTTCTGAATTTTTGTCTTTTTTTGGAGAAATTTTTGAGAATTTTTGAGAAAAAGGATGTACATCAAGAGTCCATATTCTCTTAGAACTCAGTCCTTCATCCATTCTCACTGTGCTATAATTGGAGCATGATTGCAGAGATGAGTTGGTCTGGTATCGTTATTTACCTTTCCACCCCACACTAGTTAATGCACTACTGCAAGTGCTGCAGTAATGAACACTGTATAAAGAACCTACATAGATTAGAATATATTTAGAAATGAGAAAAATCAATGAAAAGGGATTAATATGGATACTGGGTATTTTGGGGGGGGTCTTTTTCCTTTCCATAGGCCTTACTACATTTCAGTCTTATTAATATTTCCATTGTTTCTTTCACGTTTACTTAAGGTAGAGAAGCCACATGAGGAATAAGCTAAATCATCTCATGAAGCAAGTCTGAAGTCTCCAGCAAATAAATATTGACTTAGTAGCATGGCAGATTATGAGAATAAATCACTGAAGAGAAACGCTGCCTCCCTGCTTAAGTATAATCTACTATGAATTTATTTATTTATTTCAGGATGAACCATCACATCGTAGCCATTATTTATTTGTTTTTAATTTGGATAACATGGAAACTAACTAGCCAACAGTACAGACTCCTGAAACGTCAGCTAACCCACCTGATAAAAGAGCACGTTTTTTCAGCCTGCCAGTAGAGTCTTTACATAGGTGTATTTCCTTTTTGGAAATATTCTCTCTAAGGCCTTGGTCCTGCTAAGTGCTCTGTATGGATGAGCTCTTCAGATGCACAGAGTTCCACTGGAGTTACTGGGACCCTGTTTTGGTGCAGGGATCCACGAACACATGCAGAAGGAGGCACTTCTCCTAAGTGACTTAGGATGCCTCTTTCCCCCCTAGTTTATTAAATTCTCTTATGTTTCAGGAACAATTCTTCTGTCCCCCAGTGTCATTAACAGCATGTTTCCTATGCCGTATATGAAGCTGTGTTATTTGACTCATGAAAATATAATGAATAATTATAAAACAATATACCATATGTTTCGTTTTGCATTGTGGAAAGCATGAATACCTCATCTGCTACAGTACTCAGATTAAATTTAATCAATGTAGTTAATAGTTTGAAATTTCAATGGCGGAACTCAAAGAATACTCAACAGAATCCATTATTTCTCGGCACATTTGCACACAGAAAAGAATTGTGCTCGACTCAAAAACAGAAATGAGGAAGAAAAAAATGCTTGTAGAAAAGTATTTTCACAGAACTTCATCTGTCCCTGAATCAGCAGCTATACTCTACTCTTTCAAGGATTTCCACGCTGAGTACAGCATTATTTAGACACAGATTACATTTACCAGGAATTTCTCTGCAATTTCTTTGAGGTACATTTGTTTGTGACCACGTTTCTCTTCTCAGGATACATTTCTGCTCTGAGGAGACTAGCATCCTTCCCAAAACTCAAAGTGACTATATTGGAATGCTGTGCCTCTCAGGTTTGGCCCATCCCCCCTTCCTCTCCCAACAGATGGAGGGGAGGATGGTTCAAATTTGATTGCTTTTGCATCCTAGTGGGCCAAACCAGAGGGCCACTGCAACCCCAAGTGCCAGGTCACAACATCACCCTCTTTGGGGGCCTTCGGCAAACTGTCCCTGGATTGCTTGGTAAACTGCACTCATTTGAACCACATGCATCTTAGCAGCCAAATGCCGGGTCTCCCATCTAGGAACAAAGAACGCAGGTCACATTTACAGAATGAGGGACTGTATTTTGGAGAGCAATGATTCTGACAAGGACTTGGGGTCACAGTAGCTAACTAGCTGAACAGGAGTTTCTAGTGCAATACAGCAGCTGAGAGAGATAACACACTGTTTGGACCTGTCAGCAGAGGAAAACTGAGCAGAAGTAGGGAGATGGTATTCATCAGACCATTAATGGAGTATTGTGTGAGCTCTGATATGCACAAGTGTAAAAAGATATTGACAAACTGGAAATGGTTCAGAAATGAGCTACATGAATGATGTGATGTCTGGAAAACCTCTTACAACAGAGACACTAAAGAACCTAACTATTTAATTTAGCAAAGAAAAGGGTAAGAGATGACCAGGTCTATAAGTAACTACTTGGGGAGAAGATTTCTGAAAGTAGAGGACCCTCATCTTGCAGAGAAAGACATGACAAGATCTCAAGGGTGGAACCTGAAACTAGAAAATTCAGACTAGACATGAAGGGCACACTTAACAGGGAGGGGGGCATACTCAGCAAGATGGTGGATTCTCCATCACTTGAAGTCTGTAAATCAAAACTGGGTCTTTCTGAAAAATAGGCATTATCTTTCGCCAGAAGGTATTGTGCTTGATGTAGGCCTGGATGAAACACACTGAACGATATGCATCATCTTTCGCCAGAAGATATGGACCTGGATGAAATTCTCTGGCCCATGTTACGCGGGAGGTCAGACTGGATGATAATAATGGTCCCTACTGTCTTAAGAATCAGTCAATGTACCATTTATTGGGACCATCTGGAGTACAACCATCTAGCCCCAAGGACTTTACTGGGGCTACACTAATTTAAACTAGCTGAGATTCTGACCCGTTCGATATACAGTACTTGTATTTCCATCTGAATTATGCTGCCACCAGAAAGAAAAGTTTTCAAAACAGTACGGAGCTCACCACATGACTGACGGTAAACAAAGCAATCCATGCGCATTCTCACTCTCTCAATGCACGTGTCACAACCCAGGCCTTGTCTGCACTACAATGCTTTGCTGGTACAGATATGCCAGCAGAGCTCCCTTGTGTTGATTCTGCTTACGGTGAGAGAGTATTTCTTTCAACCTGCCCAAGTGATATTAGCTATGTGGACAGAAGCCCTCTTCTGTTGACACCATAGTGTTGACATGGGTTGTTTGCTGACATAGCTATAGGGACTAATGGTGTGGGGTTTTTTCACACCCTGAAATGCAGCTAAGCCCACAAAACTTTGTATTGCAGATCAGGTCTCACTTATTGAAAGTAACTTGAAGATAAGACTCTGATCTCTCAGGACCATTATCAAACCATACTGGAAAGTGTCATTAATGAACTTCTAATATGTCAGGCATAAGACAAAAGTTCTTTTAGAATGATGTTGGATCCCACATAAAAAAGTTGTGATAAAACACTTAAGTAAACCAAACCTTCAAAAAATGTACTGTTCCATAAATGGAGACATGAAGTACCAATATTTATCTCATATCAAGTCCCAAATTTGCTTTGTTTTTAATTATTGATGAGATTAGATAAGGCTTTCACAGACTGATTTAATATGTAAATAGTGTAGAACCCTTTCCGGCTTTTGATTATTCCCATATAACATTGTATACAAACATGCTAAATTTTCCCACCCAGCTGTTAATCAAAAGTACTGCAAAAGAGTGCTCATGTAGTGGAAATCAACAGAAACATTTTCCAAATTAGATTTTATCTGAAACCCTGACAATTTTCTTTTCACATTTAAACCCAGACATCATTTCTTAAGTGTTTGCTGTGAAAAGCTGGTCACACTCCCTTGCTACATATTTTATCTGAAGCCCTGCTCTGGCTCGTTTACCCTGTATAGAGGGGCCAGAGAAATGTAAAGGGCCCTAAATCCCATCCAGCTGGGAGAGGATTATGGGGCAGGAGGTGAGTGAGGCCACGCAGTGCTGTGGCAATCGTAAGTGGCGCAGCCCTGGGGTAGACTTCATTGGCAGCCAGGAGGGCTGAAGCTTGCTGTGATTGGGGGTGCTGAAGAGTGCAGCTGGCTTGGGGGGGGACGGGCAGGGACGACGACGACACGCCCCAATGGTTCATAACTGCTCCTGGCCTGATCATGGGTGCTCCAGCCCCTCTGGGTCCCGCTTTCAGCTCTGCCACCTCCATGTGTGCCTGAGCTTACCTGCAGGCGTAGCCCCCCCACTATATTTCCATTTCAGGGCATTAGCCCACACTGACTCCCCAGTTCCACCACTCCAGAGGCTTCTGTAACTTAAGATAGGCCCCCAGGAACATATGTGGCTCCCCATACCCTGAAGCAACCCAGGAGTCCCTCCAGATGCAACCCAGTGAGAGGCAGGGAGGGAAGGGGAAGGCGGCTTAAAGCTCCTTAGCTCTCCACTCCGCCTCAGCTGAGAGTTCTGCACTCCCCCAGAACAATTTCTCCCTTAGAATTGCCACAGATTCTCTGGTGGTCTGGCTGGTTCAAAATTTAACTGATGACACAGTTGGTGCACTCAATTTTCTTCTCTTTCTGCAGTACATTGTGGATTCTTTAGCCTATTATTGTAATGAGCAGAAATAAAACAAGCATAAGAAACTTGCTATTCATGATAATACTCCAGTGACCCTCTGTATTTTGTTTCTGTGCACACACGCACTCCATGCACACAGAATGGAGTGCAGGGACCAGCACAAGGCCCTCCACATCACGTCAGTCCTTAGGTCCCAGTCCAGTGTCCATTTAAGTTAAAGGAAAAAACTCCCTCTGACTTCAACAGGCACCAGATCAGCCCCTGTAAGCCTTGCTCTTCTATAGTACTCAGATCAAATACCTAGCACTTACATGGCACTTGTCACCTGTAGATGTCAAAGAAGGTGGTACACAAAGGCGAAACCAAGGCGCAGAGAGGTGAAATGACCTGCGCAAGGTCACATAACAGGACTGGGAACGGAGCGCCCAGTTTTCCCTGCCTACTGCCATGCCTGCTGGTCAGCACTGCTTCCACAGAGGTTTAAGTGGAACCTAGGGCCTTTTGCAGCCCCTCTGCAGAGGGGCAAATTTCACCCATATTGACCAGCTTTTAACCCTCCCATTCAAAACATACATTTAAAGACACAGGCCAATTTTTTCTAACCACAGTGCTGAAATTAGTAGTCTAATTTCATATGTAGGCCATTTAGTAACCTAATATGGATTTAGCAGGCTAATTAAGATATCCAAATTTGAATGTTTTGGCCAGTTCACAGCAGTACTAGTTTTGTGAGGATAAATCTAAGCAGGTGGTACAATCTGAAGATAATAACCACTTGTCTCTCTGTCTCCAAAAAAAGTCACTGTTACATCAGTGAGAGATCAAAACAACCAAGTTCCCAAACTTCAAACAAAAGTGTTGAAAGATGTGATATATTATCATTCACCACATCCTTTCCTAACTACCTGTGTTTCTTCTCTTTATTTTTTTTTTAAGCAATTAAAACATATCTGAAGAATCAGCATTTTCTGGCAAGTTTCTGAATGGAATTAAAAGTTGTTTTTTCCCCCAATTTGTTTACATTTCATGAACTAAAACATAGAATTGTTTTCATTTACTTGTTGAAATGGAAATTGCAGTGCCCTCCAAATCCCATATTTAAAAAGATATCTTTAGTCATTTCAGAGTTGTATTTACATGCATTCTGTTATCAGGGCCTGTATTAGAGAGATGGATTTGTAGCTATATTTTAACTGGGTTATCTTAGGTTTGTGCCCTGCAAGTATATATTACAAATTAATAAAAATTCAGTCTCTAATGTAGTCGAATATTGGTATTTGCAAGCATATACAGGACAAAGATGAAATTGCACAGCTTGTTGCTCGTGCATCTAGTTTATCAATGATTAGCAAAGAAAACACCACAAGATACAGACACAGTCATACATATACACTTATTTCATGTCACACAATGAAAAACACCATTTTAAAAACCATTTTGCAAATTGTTGCTGCAGGATGTACAAGATCAGTCAAAATAGGGATGATCCCTGGTTTATTTCCAATATGAGCAGCAAACAGAAAATGGGCAGCGCAGACATCAGAACTACAGGCTTGCTCATTTCTATGCCTGTTGAACCTTTGTCCAGAGATACCCAGCAAAAATGTAACATCACAGACTTCAGGGCCAGAAGGAACCATGAGATCATCTAGACTGACTTGCTATAGAACACAGATCATAGAATTTCATCCAGTTTCTCCTGTCATGAACCCAATGATTTGTGGTCACTATTATGTATCTGTCCAGCACCTAGCATAGTAGGACACTGGTCTCAATTAAGGTTTCTAGGCACTACTGGAACGTAGCGTAGTTGTAGCCACATTGGTCCCAGGCTATTAGAGAGACATGCCTTGTCTAAGTTGGTCCAATTAAAGATGTTATTTCACTCACCCTGTCTCTCTAGGCACCACTATAATACACACAAAATACTTCAAATGTTATGCCACTTGTGACATTCAGCATGAGAGCAGGTAAACAGCATGTCTTTCAACCTCAGCTCCCTGTCTGAACAGGCACTGTTTCCACAGTGGGTTTTCTCCCATTGTTCTTTAGGTCATGCAAGCTCTCTCATCCATTCTTAGATGGACTCTGAAACCATTACTCATTTTTAACTCAGCTGTTGCTCAGGCAAAACTCCATATGAGTGAAGAGGAGTGTTGCCTGAGTATGGACTTGTGGAATTGAAGCCAGGATATGTTTAATTCTGATTTTCATCAGGCAGAAATGAACCACCTCACTTAAGGCACTGTGGGTCTCTGGGCATTACTGGCTATTCAGTCACATAGCAGGGTTGCCAATTTTGGTTGGACATATTCCTGGATGTTTCATCACATGACAGAGTCTTCAATTAAATATTAATCTTTAATTCTGGGGGGCTCCAGGACAATCCTGGAAGGTTGGCAATCCAACGGCACTTTTATCGCAGCTCTGTATGGTTCCCAAAGTCAGCTTTCTTCCCGAGGGCTGGTTATGCCCAGCTTTACTGTCATCTGTATATCAATGGCAGCTGGAAACATAGGGAAAGCTTGATATATTTTAAGGCCAGAAAGGACCATTAGATCATTTACAGACTGACCTCCCATGTAACATAGACCATTAGATTTTACCCAATTACGCTGGTACTTGTGCTTGTCTAAAGCATGCCATCCAAAAAGGCATCTTGATCTGAAAATTTCAGCAGATGAAATATCCACCATTACCCTTGGTAGTTTGTTCTCATTATTAAGATTTTATGGCTGATTTCTAATTTGAATTTGTCTGATTAACTTCCAACCATTGATTCTTTTTTTGCCTGTCTCAGCTAGATTAAAAGGTCCTTTAATATAGAGCATTTTCTCCCTGAAAAGCTGTAATAGTGGAAAGTTAACACTTGCCTACTAGGAATGAGGCTAGAACATCAACTCAACAAAGCAAATGTCAGAAGGAAAAACTAACCCAGTATTTGAAGGTGAAAAATCCTCCAATCATGTTACCCCTCTCCTAAACTATCCAGTACCATGTGTTTTGGTTCAAAGGTTAAGAAGTTTGAAAAATCTCAAAATCAACATGATTATTTATTGATCCAGGTTTAAGGTAGCATACTTCACACACGCTAGATTTTTCTGTCTACTACAGGAAAAAACCAAAAGTAACCTATTTTTGGAGCATATCTCTTTGATTAGAGAACAATGACTTGGTCAAAAAGCAGAACTTCCATTGGTGTTTGTCCAGATAATTAGAAGAAATAAATGTGGGCAACTGAATGTTCAGTTAACTACCGGATCTGTGTCTCTGCTCAGCTAGATAATCATTCAGATTATCCTTGCAAAAAATATTCTGAGCAAAATTGATTAAAAGTTAACCCA
The DNA here is from genome assembly GCA_007922155.1 of Mesoclemmys tuberculata. NCBI lineage: Eukaryota > Metazoa > Chordata > Testudines > Chelidae > Mesoclemmys > Mesoclemmys tuberculata. Next base: position 12,209,563 of record ML677027.1, read on the forward strand.
CTAGGCAAGATGTTATTTAATTGGTAATCCGCATGGTTTTGGGTACAGAATGATGTCAGGTATAGAGATCAAGAGTTAACTAGGATAGACAGTACTTAATATGGTACGAACGAAAAAAGCAATTTGTGGTCAAAGAGAAAGGGAAAAAGAGAATGATTTTTCCAACTAGAACATGAAGAGTCAGACAAAAGAAGTGGACAAAAATTGTATTCATGGTTGTAGAAGAAAGACCACGTTTGGTTTAAAACATCCTCTTGGCAGTGGTAATTATATATTTGTTATACTTCAAGGACTGTAGCTTTTATTTATTTTTACAAGAGATCTTGAACAACCTCACACATCCACTTCTAAGGTAACTCATAAAAGGCTCACAACTCCATAGGTGTACAGAAATGTTCCTCTACAATATGTGACAGTGGTAAAAAGACCCTACCATCTTGGTTTTACCAGAACATTCTGTTTTTTCCTTTGCTGTTCCAAGGAGCCAGAAACTTATTTTGGGATGCCTGAAATGTTCCAGCTTGCATTTCAATCAATCAGAATGTTCCGGATGTAGTGTGGGTTTGGTTTTTTTAAAATATGTAACTACAAAAAGTTTGTTCCAGATGTACTGATGCTGAGATATACAGTGTATTGTGCATCCCTTTTTTTTTTGTTCCTATAACGTAATGAGCAAGTGTTTCACACCAATCATTGTTCAATGCCAAAGTTTGTCATAACCTGTCAGGCCACAACATTGCAATATAAGTCTGATGACCCAGTCTACACAGTGATAACAAATGCCGCCACTGACCCATCAGAAAGAGGTTCAGAAGACTCCTTGACTCAGGGAAATACACATAGGTTGCAAGAGCTGGCAGCAGTGACACAAGGTCACAATTAAAAAATAATGAGTATTTTGCAACCTAAAAAAATGTTATTACAAAACTCTTTTGAAACCTAGTCACTAGACACACAACTTTTTGAGAACATGTGTAGGATCACATGGACTGTACAAAAAGCTTTCTCCTTACAGCCTAAAACTAGCAACATGAAGTGCACGAGACAGCAGTAAACTAACCTTGCACCTTCCAACAATGACAACAGCCACAGAAGAAGCCACATATGACCCACCAGCAGCTGTGAGGGATAACCTTTATGCAGCGATGACACACACAGTGACACTCCAATGAGTATATGAAAAACATTGAATGAATTCTGAAGATGGAAACATTTGCAAATGCTTTATAAATTGCAATGCTATTTCCAGAATTCTGAAATCCAACTGAAGAATTTGTATTACTGCACAAGTATTTAACTACATACATATGCCTTTTAAACCTCACAAGACTGGGTTACGCTCAGTTTGACCTGAGCCTTATGGGGTTTTTATTTTGCATTTTTTGAGCATAAGTCAGCAATAATTATCTTTTACGAACACTATGCTGCTCAGATTCCCATGTATCAGTACAGCTGTCAAATATTCTAAACAAATCAGATTTCCTGATCTCATTCCTACATCTTCTCCCAGGAATATTCTCCATTAAAAGACAGCAAAACAAACAAACAAGCCTCCAAAGACCACAATTAAGCAAAACAAGGGATAAGACCATCTTACAATGAATGAGAGCGCGATAACAGGAAGACAAAGCATATGCTCACTGGTCTCAGTTCAAGCCAAGAGCTAGAGAGGTTCTAAGCAAGAATCTGACCAAATGGTGAAATTTACACCAATGTAACTCCACGTGTGGACACCCTTATTCAGAATAACAGTAAGCTAAACTAAAAAAGGGCAATGTTATTCTGAACAAGAGTGTGTTCACACAATGGCGTTATACCAGAATAACTACAATGGCATGACTGAACCAGAATCATAATGCCAATAAATTTCCCCATGTAGACAAGCCCTTGGTGTGCTTATAAACTCCTCTAATATAAGGCAACCCAGATATACTGGATGTGCAAAAGACGGCTTCAACAACATACAGACTAATGCAGCAAATCATCAACTCACAGCTTCCTGTTTCCTGACTGGTTTGAACACCTGATGGAAGAATGATCTCCAGAAGCGTAGACCAGGCAGAAATTCCACTAAGACAACAAAGAAACCTCTACTAGGACGCTTCCCAACCCACCCACCCCACGGACCTCCCAATGATTCCTGGAGTCAAAGAGGTCTGTCTGAAGCTGACCCCCACCACCACTTAGCAGCTATTAGTCTGAACATTTTTCTACTCAAGGATCGAATTTCAGTGTCCTCTTTTTACATATAGACACAGAGGTAATGGATTTAGAGGCCCTACACTGCATGGAACATAAATGAAGAGATCAAGAGTGGCAAGGAAAACCCAGCTCGGTTTTCTGAGGCTGTTATCAGGCCAATGGATTTACTTCAGATTTACACTAGTAGTACTAAAAGTAGAATTGGCGCCTTATGTCCATTTCTAGAGTTGTCAGAGTGGTGGAGCAATGTTGCGCTAGGTGGCATAGACCATTATTTGTGAGAGAGGACTTTTCTGATTTCACTAGTCTGAAGAATCATTTAATGGGTTTGCATACTTCAGAAGTCTCTGAAAAAATTATGTGTTTGCTGTCAATTCAAAGAAATTGGGCCTATTGTTTTATTTTATTTTGTTTTTGAATATCAGACATGCATAAAATTATTTTCTTGAGCACTACTTAAAATATTCTAATGTCTTTGTCTTACAGCTTCATTAATCCATTTCTAATTAATTTCTCAGGTTTACTCAACAGCTGTGTCTGATGTAAACTCCAAATCTGGGTAAAATGAAAGTCGCTCCACTACTAAATCACTTTATTTTCAAAGCCTTAAAAATGCATTCTGGTCTTTTGCTATTTAACACCACTGTAAGCTTGTAGGTTATTATTTTACTTGAAGTAATTGATTGGAGCATGGGGAACGTAAGAAAAGTAACCTTTCTATACTAAAACCATACAAATGTGTGAATAATATAATAAATGTATGGATCATGTACAAGTCATTGACTTGCCATGCGTGTTTTTATTTGGATTGAAGGTCTCACTTCAAGCTTTTGTATGCAGTATTGTGAGTAAACAAACTACAGTAACCTTGAAAGTAATTTTATTATCATATCCTGGTTTCAAAGAAGATTCAAAAGCATATGTAGCTCACTTGAGTATTGTCTGTAACGGAAACATGACAAAACAAATCAATTTTTCTTACCAATTTTGCTTATACAGAACCATAGTCAGAAGACACTGTCCTTGGTTATGTTTCAAGGTGCTGAAGTGCATAGTATAGCTGTCCGCTCTGAGAGCACAGTTTCCAAGTCAATTGTATCCTGGTTTATTGGTATACAAGTAATGAGCTGAAATTAAACTAAGAGCTGCATCTTTCCACCTCCTTAAAAGATGGCCTTTGTATCGTATTAGTGTACAGCAATGCTGTTCTCCAATTTACGGAATGTTACACTAATTGACTATGCAGGCACGCGTTCTCCCCATCTCTGATTAATTAGCACCACTATAGGTCTTCACATCAATCTTGTGAAAACCACTGTGACTGATCTTGTCTCACTTGGAGCTGAAAATTACTTTGCCAATAGCATAACATAATACTTTTGGTATAAACAACAACAAAGACAGGCCTCTTTGGTGGCCCCATCATCATTTCTTTTATGCTGTACACTTCTCCAAAGCTTTTGAAGACAAAGGACAGGACTTACCAACAGCAGCCAAATGCAGGACAGTAAAACGAAGACAATGTCTGTGCCCTAAAAGGGCTGATTTTTACAATGCTATCATTGATCCAAGTCACGATGGTGCTTTTTCAGGTCTCCAATTTGACAAGAGCAGGCCCACCAAGGGAGGGGCAAAAGGGGCAATTGCTCAGAGCCTAGCAATCTTTAGGGGACCCAGCAATTTTAAAAGGGGCCCAGGCCACGGGCAGCAAGGTGAAAGCTTCCACTCAGGAAGGCTAGCTCCCCATCCCACCTCTTCCACCCACAGTCTCTGCTCACAGTCCCCCCACTCTCCACCACCACATCCCTCCCCACAAGTCCACCTCCCCGGTTGGCCTGCCCACAGCCGCCTCCCCCTCCCAGCTCAGCCCCTCCTGCCATCGTTCACCACGTGCATCTCTCCTCTCCACCATTATTTGCCCCGCTCACCGCTGCTCACAGGGGCATGGGCGGGGCTTGGGGTGGACTATGAGTGGAGCCATGGGCAGAAGGGGGAGGACATGAATGTTCTGCCCTCGAGCCTGGAATTCTTGAGGGGGGGGCCTGGACAAGAGACAGGATTTCTTCAAGTATCACTCGTGCCAAATTTTTTTCTTCCACACAACTAAAAAAAGGCTATTCTAGCAAACTGCTGGAGAGCAAGACACTTATGAGTTACTGTTAACACTCAGCTCTGACACCTTACAGAGTCTGTCCCAGTGCTACACCAATTGTGTCGAGTTTCTGTTTGTTCATGGATGGCATTCAACTGTGGAGAAAGACTTCTTTCCCCCCTTCAACCACAGCAGCCATTTTAAGGAAACATAAAGCAATAGCTTTTTGGGAGCTAAGAAATGGTTTATTTAACATTATTTTTTAAAGTTGATAAGTCAAAGGGCAGCACCAAAAATGTCAGCAAGATGAAGATGATGATTATAGGGCACATCCGAAGTTAGGCAGGATTTCCTTTCTGGCCCAGTCCACTTTTATCATGTTGATTTCAACTTGAAGCCTACCCTGAGGCAGAGCTTTTCTGCTTTACACTACACAGCATGCTTACCTTCTCGTTCTTCTACACATTTGGCTTTCTGACAAAATAGTTATTCCAGATTTCACAGACCACACTGCCTTCCTCGGAATTCACTTACTAGTTTTACCCAAAGTTTACTATGCTCCTTAAATTGCATGTTTCAAAACAAACCAGTGAGAAAAATTTTGTAGTCCGAGCTGGCCTTTATTTAATCCTTTTACTGCACTGTAGCTTTCCCAACTGAGCAGCCCTCTACAGCGGAACCACGCTCTGAGATTAAAAACAAACAAAAAAACCCCACAAGTTAGATGGGATCCAATCATCCCTCCCAACCTTACCACCATGGAGGGGCCTCTTCTAACATGGCTCTCCCATTCATGATGTATTGTGGAGGGGGAAGACCACTCACGGGAACCAGAGGATTCCTGTGGATCTCAGAGGACACACAGTGCTTGGCTGCAGAACCACTGCTTGTCCCACATGATGAGCAATCCCCACTAACCCGGGGAAACAACTCAGAGAAACTTGACAAAAGGATCCTTACTGAGCCCTCTCCCATGGGCATTGCTGTAGGATATGGCCACGCAGGCCAGCAATTTTCACGCCTTAAGAAAAGGAATGTCAGGTTTGGGACACATTCTCCTTGACAGCGTCCATTAAAGCTAATGGGTGGGCTGGTCACAGCTACTTAATAAAAATCTTTATTATGCCAGCAGAAGTTATCTTTGCTGAAATAATGACTAGCCTCAAGGGAAAAGTATTAACCTTCCTAATTGTTCAGGGAAAGCCTACCAGTATTATGGAAAGGCAGTAGCTTAAAGGACATCTAGCTTCTATTGTAAAGCTCCATCGATTAAATGAGACTGTGACTGTTCTTATTTCACTGCCCAATAGTGGAGGTGCTGTGAGGGAGGCACAACTCCCCAAAGCAGAGGAGAGGGAGCTCCTCTCTGCTTTTAGTGGAGAATGGAGATCTGTGCAGCTCCCTTCTAATCCCTTCCCACCCCTCCTTAGCCTAACTTTTACCCTCATAAAGCACTGCTTTAGCACCCCTGTTAAAGCCGGTGTCTGAAAAATAACTTGACCTGAAAATTACTCTGAAGGCAAGAAGAATATTTCTGCAAAGCCTGAAGAAAATTCCAACTGTTCTGGAGTTACATGTCATGAAAGGTTATCTGGAATTGAAACTTATATTTCAGCTACCATTTCTTTGTCTGCGGCTACTTCAGTCACTAATCCTTCCCACTTTCCATAACAGTTCAAATCTCATTGGAAACTCACACACCACCTACGGTGTGAAGAAAGGAAGTTATGCTAAAGCAAAGTTATTCGAATCATAGAATATCAGAGTTGGAAGGGACTTCAGGAGGTCATCTAGTCCAACCCCCTGCTCAAAGCAGGACTATCCACAATGTTGTGGGCCATTTGTGGCCCAGTCCTGCCTCCACAGATTTCAATGGGAGTTTTAATTAATTTGAAAGCTGGAATGAGTAATATTTGTGTGGGCATATTGCCCTCTACTGGCTTACAAAGAACAAAAGGGTATGGCTGTAGCTGACAGCTATGAGATCTTCCTCTTCAGTCCCAGTGGTAGAGAGCCATGTTTCTAGGAGTAAAGGACATGGGTTCTAATCCTGGGGTTGCAAGTTTGAGAACAGTTCAGCTGAGAAGTGGTAGCATCTCCATCATTTAGGTTGCAAAATGGTCCCATTTTATGCCTGATTTTGATCCCCTTTGCAAACTGAAGAAAAATACCCATGCTTTTCGCATTTTTAGGGCCTCACTCAGAGTTAGAAAGTTTTCTATTAAATTGAGATTTAAATTTAAAAAAGACTTTGAAATGATACATTTAAAAAAATGTTTGCAAAGACTACTATTTCCTTAAGGGAAACCCCTCAGAAATAAATGGAAATGCAGTGTCCTGAACTCATAGATGCATTTAAAAATCCAAGCCCAAGAGGCTAATGCTTCTGTATGTCCTCCAATATGACAAAAGACACCAACATTTAAAACAACAACATTTTGTCATTGGCAAATGCAAGATCCCATTTTGCAGGGGGAAAAAACAGTGAAATATTAACCTGACTGATATTTGACAACTTGACATGTTTCTCTGCAGCAAAAGGAGAAAGCAAAGCCACATACACCAAAAATAATAAATGGTGAAATACAAACAAAAGTAATGCATAAAAAGTCTCAGCAATCCATAGGTCGGAGCTCAGACTGTGTTGTGATGAAATATGCATTACTTCATGCAGGATAAGAATACTGTGGGTGTTTATTATATGGACATGTAAGATTTATGATGTCCTTAACTATTCATTACTTTGCATTTAAGTGCCTAAGTTTTGTACTCATGTGATAGCTAACTAGATTCTTGTCCCTCTAAAATCCTACCTGGAGTGTGAAACAGAAGTTTGATTTTGGTAATATTCATATTGCAAATCACCATTTATTGTTCTTTACTACTTTACTTCAGGTTAAACATTTAGGACACCATCCTGCAATGGTAAATTTCACTTGAATAGGTCCAAAGGCTGCAACCAAATTACACTCATGAGTAAGGGCTCCTTGTTCAGGTAGTGCAAGACCAGGAGCATGCCTGTATCAGTAACAAGGAAAATTAAAATTTAAGCGTCAATTTACATGGGGAAAAAAGCCCTGTCGTGGAGAGCTTTATAAAAAGTCACATCAGCAAACAGGGATTCAGAGACAAATTTAAGGATTTCCAATGCTATGCAATTCTTGCTTCCTTATTTGATCTAATAACAAACTCTGTACACCCCCCTGCAGACATCGATATTTCCATAAAGTCAAGGTTAGCCTGAAAATACTTTTTGTTTGCTGTTCAGAATGACTTGCCTACAATTGGTTTCAATGGGACCTGAAGTAATATTATAACCAGCCACTCATCCAATGAGAAGGTGTCAAGACAGCATATTGCCACAATTCCCTCGACTTCTATTTTCTACAACAGTGACATTCTAAGTAAGAAGATTCAATTAAACAGATTCTTTAGGCTTACTCATCCAGCATTTTATGAACCATCTCACCTCTTATCGGGCTAAACCAGATATTTATTTTAACAATAAGGAGTTTTGCTCCTATTCACTGAAGCCCTGAGATATTAAACAAGACCATTTACCACTCTCTGTTGCCATTTGATGAAGTACATTCAGAAAATGTTAGCCGTTCAAAGGTTAATTTGGATGAATGTCAGTGGATTTTGCTTCCTTCTCCCAACCTTTGATTTACAGACTTCTGTAAGGCATGGTCTTACACACCTTCTATGCCCAGAGCCAGTACACATAGTGATGGAAAAAATTCCACTTCTGCCACATGCTTTACCTTCCCAGACTCTCTGAAAGCCTCTCCACAGGGACAGGATAGGGTAGTGGGTCAGCCTAGGTTTAGGGATGGAAGAGTGAGGGGACACTGCCAGATTCCCTCTCAAACCTACAAAGGATATCTGAGGAAAATACTGATACCAGTAACTGCTGCTATTTCTCTCTCCATACTGTGGAATCTCTTTGTAGTGGAGGTTCAGGAAGATAGCTTTGGTCAGGAGACTTACTGGAAGAATTGCTCTTGCAGGGGACCAGATATCAGACATCCAAAGACCCACACAAGATGTGGTCAGTCAGTGGGTTAAGGGAGATGAACCTCTGTTTAGTCCACCCCAAAAGCCTCCAAGGGTTAAAAGTTTCAGCAAGAAATTTAAAGTTGCTACGTGCCTGCAGGTCACAGTAGTCTGTAGGCGTGCTCCCCATTTGTTTCTGACACTGACAGTGCCAGGAACCATTAACAGGCACTGAGACAGAATACAGCCCAGCTGGAACACAGCAGCTCCGGCATTATGTTTTCTGTATCAGTCCTGTTAGCTAAGTAACTTAACCTAAAATCAGCCTGGATGAGTAAGAAACTCTGCCAGATGAGATTCAGAATTTCCTTTTCCCAGGGGGGTTCTTCTTTAGGGAAGAATGGGCTAAGGAGTCTGCAGAGGTGGCTAACTGAAAAGAAAGCCAACTGTTTTGATATTTTGAAAACAAGGGAGGTGAAAGACAAGAAGGCACTGTACATGCACTCTGCAATTGAAAGCAGAGTCTTTTTTTAAAAAGATATGTAAATACACGTGATCTCTGGGACAAGCTTTCAAGCAATTCTGAGCTCTTTTTCAGGTCTGAGGCAGCAGAGTTCTGTGTAAGCTCGAAAGCTTGTCTCTTTCACCAATAGAAGCTGGTCCAATAAAAGATACGACCTCACCACCTAGCCTCTCTAATATCCTGGGTCGCACACAGCTACAACAATACTGCCTTTATCGCTGCAAGGGTATCATCCCCCATGACCTGTTATATAAATTGGGCTATACACTTTCGATATTAGTGTGTCATCTATTGTCCTGAACCGTATTTTATTTACCTCATAAGAAAACGTTATTTGATATAACTAACTCGAAGGCTGATTTTTTTTTTCTTTTTACTTCGTCTTCTAATGCTCCTGCAACTATTTGGCCCCATTATACATGACAGACAATACTTGCCCCATTATATATATAAAATGTATCCTAGTTATCGATGCATCTATAAATTGAACCAATTTATTTTGGTACAGCAGTTTTTACTGAGTTAGCATATTCCTCCTGTCTTTTCCAACTGTTCAGTAGCTATAGCACCGAAAGATACTCTACATTACATTTTGTATTTGTAGTCATAAAAGTGGAAGTTAAAAAAACCCTGTATTTTATTAATAGTACAATACCAGTATATAACAATAGTTAAAACAGTGGTATATAACCAGAAATGTCTTAATAAGAAAGTAATAGAAACACAAAGGATCAGATCCAAAGTCATTGGCCAAAAGGGCACCCGGGTTAAGTTGTGCATAAATTGGTTAAAGATTATTATCATTTTATAGCACCCAAAAGTGTGGTAGGCTTCTCCCGATATAGATAAGACAACACGGTCCCCACCCTGAAGAACTTACAGACTACGGCCCTGATCGTGTAACTGAATTCACGCTTGCACCCATGCAAAGATCCATTGGTTTCCGAGAAGGTATGAAGGGGTTGTGTGCAGGCATAAAAGCAGCTGTGTGGATCCAACTGTGGGATCACAACATACGTGACAGAACAAAGTTGGGTAACAAAACAGCAGGAGGAAATTGAGGAAGCTCAGGGGCACCATCAGAAAAATTATGCTGTTTCTCAGCAAAATCTGTTGCACAGCAGGGCACAGTAAAGAAATTGTTTGGTTTGCTGATGCATTAATTGCTACAGTACTTTCTAAAGTGTTACGCTTAAACTTTGCAAGCTACATTAATTGGCATGTGAGCAGTATCTCAGGATTTAAAAATACATTAAAAAAAATTATTTTCATTTCAGGCAGCCTAACAGCAACTTCCCAGATGAGGCTGGTTCCCAAGCTGCATGGCACAAAACCATTGCATAACTGAGTCCATGCAGCATAAAAGTTTACACAGCATAAAAGACAGGCATTCGTGCCGGGTATCCTGGGTAAAGAAGTATATAACTCCATAGTACAGAAAACATAACTTGGATGTGATAACAGAAGGAAAGATCATTAGCTTTCCATGTTGACTCTTATTTGTGGAAGTGCCTAGAGGTTTTGTTCAGGATCGGGGCCCCACTGTGCTAAATGCTCTGCACACAGACTAGAAAACTCTGGCAGAACAACAGTCCATGGAGAAAAGAAAGTAGCTAGAAACACAATATAATGCAGCTTTGAAAACCCTAAACTGGCTTTGGCCAGAGGCCCAAAAGCCCTGCTTATTACTATAGATCAATCCAACCATGACTGTGGTGGCAACAGGACCACAGCATGGACTGACAGTATCTGAAAAGATGTAAAAAACACTCCCAGTTCTGTATATCCTTCTGCTTCATTTCACTCAGTTCCCCGTCCCCTTCTCACCCACGGCTCCATCTCCCTCTGACCTGCAGAGCCACTGACTGGTAAAGGCTAAAGAAATTAAGTTAGAAGACAGCCAACCCATTCTCCCATAGGTGCAGCCATCTGCTTTAGTTGCAGCCATCTCTGCACCATGCATCTTGTTCTCTGTGCTGTAGCAGAGCACTGTCAGGTCCCAAGACTGGGCTCAGGTCACCAATTATATCTGTCCCTCCGATGGCAGCGGCTTCCCCTATGGGAATAAACTTAACAACCTAAGTAAAACTCTTCCAAACTACCTTTTGGCTGCCATGGGAGTGGGGAGAGGAATGTCATTTTAAACCAGTCTTCTTGTTATGGATCTAGTGCAGTGGTTTTCAAACACACAATATGCGACCACAAGAAATACACAGTGGCCGTGGTTTTGACAGTTGTGCTTTAATACTAGTGGCAGTCCAAACATGTGACTACTTAGAAGTCACATGTAAATAAAATAATAAATCTTTGCAATGTCAAGTAGACTATGCACCATGAATAATACTATATTATTAATAATAATACTACCCAAGTTACACAGTTATTAATTATATCGATTTAGAAAAAAATGTTAACAGAATTTCTCACAAGAAGTCCCTAGTGGCCACACATGCCCAAATGTCACAGGGCAGCACAGGAAGTCCCTGGTGGCTGCTCTTGAGAAATACTGACTAATCAGATTCACTATTCACACAATACAAATGTAAAGTGCACTCTAGTGTCACAACTTAACACGGCATTACCGTGTCCATGTGAACAATCACTATATAGCTAAAAAATGCTAGGAAGTATCCTTTTATTCAGTGCCATTCACACACAGGAAGGAGCGAGAGGGGAGTAAAAGGGAGGCAAAAAAAGGAAAATCAGAGTTTAAAAAAAAGAGAAGCACACCCCTGCTCCAAGACCAGGTCTACACTACAAACTACAGTATTGCTGGCATAGCTATGTTGATCAGGGGTGCGATAAAGGGTGAGGCCTGGCTGACAGCTGTGCCTATTGTAGATACATTTATATTGCCAAAACTGTTTTTACCGGTATAGCTTATTTTGTTGAAGGGAGGGGATGGAATAAGTTATACTACAAAAGCAGAGTTTTGACAATATGAGCTGTATTGACTCGGAGCACTTGGCCAGTGTAGTATGCTGGTATAGTTCTACTGGCTAAGTGCTCCCACTGTAGATCTGGCTTAAGTCTTCTGAAGCCTCTCTCTTCACCATTTGGATACACTCCATTTGCATCATCATCCAGAAATACGGTAGCGACCACAGAAGCAAGACGTGTGTCTGGCTGTCATGGATGAAGCTCAGCCAATACCAGGACAGATCACCACATATTAAGCCCATATTTGTAATTCTTGATTTAGCAGTCAATTGCTTTCCAATGCCGACTGCGAAAGGTTATTTTTGCTTAATCCCCATTGTTCACATAAACAAGACAGTTAACACAAGGAAGCTGAAACTCTGAAAGCTAATATCAAAGTGACACCAGATTTAAAATCGTATTCCTTATTTGAGAGCAGCAGCATGTTCTAGTAGTTGCTTACTGGACACACTTTGATCAGCCATCCAAGGAATATAATGTACCATGACATAATGGAAACAAAGTTCAAAATATTCTAGTTCAGATCCTTCATGATCTGTTTTTGGAAAGAATAATTCTTTGCTCTTTTGGATAGGGACCAAAGGCTATCAACCAGACATGTATTACTCAGAACCTCTTTTCTAATAAAAAGCAACAGCGCAATTTCTCACAGCTCTGCAATCTCTAATGTTCCCAGTAAGAATATGGAGATTTCAAACTGTTTGCCACAGTTCCTGCAGTCTTTACGAAAACTTCTGAACTTTGGAAATGCAGGACAAATACTGTGGGGCCGGCCAATCTTCTACTAAGAATTTGGCAGATATGAGGAAGTTTGGCCTCACTTGGTGAATCAAATGCACTCTACTTTATGAGGCGAGACCAAAAACGAAAGACAGCACAACCACTTTCCAGCAAGTGAGACTAACAGTGAAGATTTAATAACACCAGCTTTATTTTTAGTCCTTATCAAACAGCCCCATCTATCCAGCAAGTGTCATCATCCCCCCAAAAAAGTAAATAAAAAATGTGAAGGCTCTTTTTCTTCCCTAGATACAGTGAAGTCTTACATGTACTCTCTGTTTTTAGCACTGAGATCACACCCCTGAATTACTAATATATGATTGTAAAGACTCTTGCAGAGGTTACACAAACATTTATATTATATTTATTAAACAAACTGTAGTGCCTTGTTTTAAATACCAAGACCATAAAATGGCATTGGATTTTCAAACTCAATTAAATTTAGTTTGTATCTTATAATACACTTCATGAGTTACATTCATGAGCAGATTTGAACTGTTGGAACTCAATTTAGAATTCTGTTGAACAATGCAGTTGTGAAATTCTCTCTTTTTAATCCTATCACTCTTCTTTCCTTTCTCAAAGGGTTCATGATACCATTTCCAACAGTTTTCCAACACTATCATCATTTCTGCAATACCATGTGCACTCTGAATCTTATTTTCTAGGAATACTGTTATACACTTTGTGTTCAGACTGTTTTGCTAGCAGGTCTTTGTAGCCTAAAACTACAAAGTTCAAATACTGCACTTCAAAAGTTAACTTCAAACTGGATTGTTGATTAAACTGATGCATTCATATGAGAAAGAAGTAAACCAAACTACATATTATTACAAATCTGAAAGCTTTAATTGTGGTTAGTGTTTTTAAAACAGGAATGTTATCTATTTCCATCCAGAATAAATTTAGGAGAAACTGAGGTTTCCTGTTCCAGGGTGTTGTCCAAAAACTACTCAACAGAAGTCTGCAAAAATCATCTGAATAGCTTTGTTTCAAGATAAATATTTGGAACTTTTCCCATTACTAAAGGAAATGGACCTGTCTGAATGGAAAACCCTTTATATTCTTCAGAGAATATAAAACAACCTAACTCCCCCCCCCTTTTTTTTGGAAGGAAAAAAGGAAAAAGAACATAAAACTAAACGACTGGATTTTTATCTAGCTGCCGTAAATTAGACTTAAGTAAAATAAGTATTATTAAAAGACTGTAAACCCAGAGTTTGACTGAAGTAATTTGTTTAATATATAGCATAGCTAGATGACAGAAGAGAAGGAATGCCTTGTTTTAAATAAAAATGAATAGAAACTTTATGGAATAACTTCAATCTTTAAAGATAAAATTGCTATTTGGATTACATGAGCAGAATATGAAATAGTTTTCCCCAAGATATTCTGGAAAGTAACTACTTGCTAGGAAGATGCAGCTAGACAGGAACCATTTTTTATTTTAAATTACCAGACACCCTGTCTACATTTTGGAATTTTTGTTTTCTGTAGTGGTTTGCATCACTCTTCTGCTGGTTTCACAAATAAATTATGCCATAGAAGTGAAATGGAGGCTGTTCAAGAGCTGGCTGAACACTGAATAATGACCACCACACATCTGGTTATGGTGAAACTTTCTCTTTTACTGCGGAAGGGTTGGTATATATAACGTGGGAGATACATCACATACCTGAGGCAGAGAGGATGAAATTCTCTAATGCCTCATAAAGATGTCCTGGGGTGAGGTTGGGAAATTGTAAGATTTCATCCTTCGTTTAAGGGTAAGCCATGGATTTGCAGAGCATTTCATTTGTGGTCAGATTTATGGAGTAGAACAGCAGCCCTTGCCACTCCAAGCTGCTGTGTGTGTGGTTTCCGGCCACCACAGCATGGAATTAGTAGACCCTCTTCTGATTTCTCACTCCCTCTGCCCAAATCTACAATTCCTGCATTAATAAGTGCAGAGCTCAGCTCTCCCTGCAGCCTTTCCACACGGAAGGAGCTGCAGGGTTATGCACATGTGAATCCTCTGCCAGTGGATAAATTTCACCTCATCAGTCCAAAAAGGCATTTACCAACATGTATGTTTGTCTTTACCACCTGTCTTACAGAATACTGTACAGGTTTTGTTCTTCTGTAGGAGCCCAGGCAAAAAAAAAAAAGCTATTAGGTTCCCGCAACGCACTTCCAGCTTTGAATCGGATCTTGCAAATCAAAAAATATTACTCCATATGCATGAAGACTGTGTGTGAAGCAGTTATGAAAAATTGCAGCAATGAAAACAATCCATTGATGTACTGATGTATGAAACATGAATTGCAAGTAGGAGTTTCAAAATGTTTAACAAGAAAAAAAAAGTCCCCCAAACCGGGACACCTGCATACATTTTGTATGATTTCACACAGATATAGCACAAATGAGTTGTAAAAATTAGTGACAGAAAAGACCTATTTGTTCATCTCCATTCCCTGCCACAGCAAGGGATTGTACCCAAGATCATATTCAAAAGTACTTTTAGGTCTTAGGAAAATTAGTAAACCCCAGAATTGTGCGCTAACACCAGTGAATAGTGAGAGTAACTGGTGTCTTCATTTAAATATTCTAAAACACACTTTAAAAAAATACCTTTAAAAAAGACAAAAGGTAAAAAAGGTATTTTCCTATTTTTATTTGCCGATATTTTCCTAGGCTTCTGACAGGTCTGAGGTCCCAGAACACACAGGGACAGCTCAGCTGCAGAATGACGCTCAGACCATGGAGCAAGCCCATTTCACTAGGTTATGAAGCATCATGGAGAGCAATCAAACTGCAACTCTATTTCCCAAAATACTTTAATGACTCTCCAGTGGAGTCACCTGCCATTAAAGAACTCCACTAAACAGGCACCGAGAGCTTCCACAGGACAACAGATTTGAGTTATAAAATTTTCTGTTTTATTCATTCCTAACACCCTCCTCTGCACATGCAACTTCATCCCATTACCCTTAGTTACTTACTCAACTCATCAAACAATCCCTCTCCCTTTGTGTTTGGGTAACCCCCATATCAGGGATTGTTACGCATCCTCTTTTGGGCCTGATCCACAGGGACTGTCATATCCCCAGCTACAAAGTTCAGTTCTTCAGTTTAAACTGTAGAAACTCACACTTGCAGCTGAGGAGATTCATTCCCTGGTGTCACCCAAGATGGCTCCTTCACATTTGCACAGCTTGAGGGGCTTTCAAGAGGATTTATGTATTTAATTATACAAATGAGAAACCACACCCTGGAATAGGGATGTATATAAAGACTACATATTCAAAAGGTTTTCCTCTCCCCACAACATCTTAGTTGTCTTGGTTGTGGGGAGAATTTAACACCTTGTGTGTCTAATCGTTTTCCTTGTATGTATCCTGCTACCCTTCTTTTTCATCTGTTTCTTGGATCTGTGGGGCAAGGGCTGTGCTACTATGGTGAAAGAATAGCACCGAGCATGGGTCACTCTTCCAGACACTACTGAGATTCAGGGCCACTATTAGTACTGCAGTTGAGAGTCTCATTAATTTTTGTGTCTCTTATTTGTCCACCTGATTAATGAAACATGATTAGCATTCATCACCTCCCTCTTTAAGCAACCGTTGCAAATAAAAGGCACAAAGAATCTTGCTTGCAGTTAGGTGGATGGGAATTTTGCCACAGGTGACAGAGAGAGAGCAAGATTAGGGCCAGAATTGGTTTCCTGGATGGCTTTTGCCAGTATTCTCAAATATTGGTGTTGTATGTCTACCGGGCAGAGACGGGCAGGGTTCCATGCCCACTGGATTTCTGAACGTCAAATACTTTGGAAATTTTGGATATTACTGTGCAGAAAAACTAAACAAGAAGTCAGGCAGCTAAAAGAAGCTAACTATATTACAGCAGTGGTATTTCTAGGTTCTTGCCGTTAGAGATTTAAATGAAAACTGACAAGTGCTATTAAATAACAGGCACTCAAGTATGTGCGGAATATATATGCAGATATGAAACTGGTTAGGTCTGTGGTAAGAAAGCTTCACTGTCCTTTTCTTTTCTTGCTTTCTTTGATGCTCTGAATTTTATCATGTAAAACAGTCAATTGTATAAAACAAATTTAGGGTACGATCCTGAAAGATTGTTAGCGTCCTTAAGTCTTATTAAAGCCAAAGGGAATAAAAGGCATTCACCCTCAGACCCACGCTAAAGTGAATTTGTGTAAAGCAGTTTGTGGAATGGATCCTTTTAGAGGGATAATAGTTAACACACATACAATCTCACCCAGTCAAACTATTTTTTTCGGATACAAGTCCTGTGTGTGGAAAACTGCAGAGCTCTAGTTTGCTGAGGCATTGTTTGATAAACCAATAAGAATGCATCAAGTCAATAATGGTACAGTAGGATACTAAGTAACATTATTATTCATTTGTAAGTGATAGCCCCTAGATGTCCCAGTTAGGGATCAGGTCCCCATTGTACATACATATAGTGAAGTCACTGCCCCACAGAGCATACAAACTAAACATCATTCTGCTACACTAATAACCATCGGATAAGATGATTAAAATGCCCAGGATCAAAGTCTAGCTCCACTGAAGTCAATGGCCAAACTCCCATTGACTTCCACAAGGCTGGGATTTCCCTCCAACCCCCTGTAGTTTTGGGGTGTGAGAGAAGGTTGTTAAAGATATGATAATGCTTGCACAAGTGACTGATTGATTTCACTGGAAGCTGACACCCTAAACTACAACACAAACAGCAGCAAGACAAGCTTCTTCATATTGCTCCATCAGCATGCTTCAGTTTGCATCCAGATGAGCCACTTCTAGTGGAGCAAGAGCACTTCTGTGTCTATGCTTCGTCACTGTCTCTCCATTGAGCCATGACACAGAAGGCTTCATTTAGAGACAGCTGGTCTACTAAGTGCTGGACCAAGACTATCAGTACATTTTTACTGTCCCCAAAGAGCAAGCACTGGTAACAATCGGTCCTCTCTACCAAGCTGTACTACATGTAAAGTAGTGGCCTAAAATGGAAACTCTTCACAAACGATCTCCAGAAGTTTCTATTCCCCACCTGCCATTGTGATAGGACCAAAGCTTCCTGCGTTGAGAAAAAAAATACCGTGGGCCTTCACCTTGACATTAATTATCCACTGACCCTACTGCGTCACTGTTCAATTTGTGCAGCAGCAGGAGACCATGACCCTGATACAAGGAGCAAACTCTGACTTTCTATATTTACCCTGCCTCTGTGGAAATGATGAACGCCATGTGAATATTTATTTTCAGCTGGTCATTTAGCATAAAAAGGATCATACCACATTTATTTGCATTTTTAGCTTAATTACCTCTAGCTTGACGTTATCCTTGAGAGAGTTCTAATAAGAAGTTAAGAAAGAAGCCTTTCCTTCCAAACATTGCCTTAGGTTAGTTCAATGCCCCATTAGCCCATTTAATGACTTCTTGTCTGCAACCTTCTGTGTGAGTGTGCTAAAGTCAACATAAAGGAAAGCATGGAAGCTGAAGGAATATTAACATCATCCGGGATTTAACCCATTCATCAATTCACCTTTTAACTATCAATAAAAATTACCAGAGGTACAAATTATACTTCCCTAATTTACCCTTATAAAACACCTCATATTTTACTTGCTGGTCAAAAAAGAACCCATCCCCCCCCAGACCTAAAACATATGACTTTCCCAGGGCAGTAGCATTTTTCAAGGTAGTTTTATCGAGTACGTATAAATCATCCCATTTAATTCTTTGAGATATTTCACAGCATCTTCACATCACTTTCAGGGTTTACTTTTTGTCATCAAGAAGTAACAACATATTTTTTCTACTGTCCCTGGTCAAAGAATCATTTGTGGTTTCAGTATGTATGTCAAAAGATCTCATTACCAGCTCAGGGTTATGCTGCTAATTCCTAGTGTTTGCTATTGAGAAAGGCAGCAGGGCTCCTTCTCTTTTTCCTCATCCATTCAGAGTCTTTATAAAATGATTTCTTTTCTTTATCACCTTTTTGTGTTTCTCCTTGAACTGAATGGGTGGGATTTCAGAGTTCAGCAAAGACAACATGTTTAACACTCATCATCCTCTTCCCTCCAACAGTGATGAGGTCGCCATTAACTGCTGAGCTCAGTTCAGGCATGAGGAAGGGGAAAAAAACTGCTTTATACCACCTTCTTATGGCCTGAATTCTGGAACCAGCTGGGGACTAGAGCCAACCCTAGCATAAATTAGAGCAGCCCAGGGTCTGCGCTGATTTTCATTCTGCAGCAGTAGCCCTCTATGGACTGTTGTGGCAATCCAGAATAGCAAGAACTCTGACTACATCCCCTACCCTCTCCAGACCCAGACTTTATTAAGTCAATGGCACTCCCCTATACCAAGGGCTGAGGGGGACGTGAGGATGGGCAGAATAGAACCACATGACGCCAAGGAATGACTCATACTCCATGGAGCTAAGATCCACTGCCTTTGAAGCCCTAATTTGCCAGCAGAGCTGGCATACACGGGGTCCAAATAAATCTCAGAATCAGCCTCTAACTATTGAATGTACACTTACTTGTTTAAATGCACAGTTAGACCCTGTCTTTCCTCACTGAAGTACCCATGTGATTTTAAAACACTATCTAGTGAACATGTTCAAGCACGAGAAAGTGCAGTCTTGCATCTTCTTGGATGCCCATCCACCCATTTCAGGAATGTACACTGTGCACCCATCTTTGACAATTTATCCTTTCCAGGTAAATCACTCTTTTACTTACGCATCACTTTTAAGTTAAAATGCATGTAAATAAAACAGCTCAAACACTTCTTGAATTAAATATTTAAGCTTCATTTGTAAAACAACCCAATTTATCCACATTAAACACTTATTAACTGCTGTTAAATCAATTGATTTATTAGATTACCAGTTCATTATTTGTTTCAACAGAAAAAAACAAGATACATTCATTCAAAGCATAATTACATATATTGGGTGTGTCCTTGAGAATAATAGACTTCCCCTTATTCCAAGAGCTTTAGGTGTAATCAGGGAATGGACAAAAGGCAGCACCACTCTACATAATGAGCATTTTCTAGAATAGAATCGCAGGAGAAAAATAATCACACTCATTCAATCATAGTGAAATCTCATGTCTCGCATTTCACTCATCGTATTCTAAACCACCCCTGGAGTACCGACATTATACTTCACTTTCGTATGTAAATTCTTATGTTTTAGTTTCCCTGAAGTAAGCTATCAATATCAACCCTAGAAAACATAAGTATTTTGTCTAATATGTATCCTGCTTACTAACTTATCAAATCATCTTGCAACCCAAGATTAAAATAGAACAAAGCATCTTAATTCCCTATTAATTTTGACCTAAGGGTACAAGGAATGGAGGGGGAATGTATGATGTACTTTTTCACAGTACTGTTCACCTCAAAACATCCAATCGGTATGAAAAGGTTTATTATTTATCATGTTTTTGCATACAAACTCTCCAGCCACTGGAAATAAAATGTCTCATAACATTTCACGTTTTATTTACTGAAACAAAAGATGAGAACTAATTCCAAACTAGTTTGTCAAGAGGCAAAATAAGTACATAAGAATAGCCATACTGGGTCAAACCAAGGGTCCATCTGACCTAGTATCCTGTCTTCTGACAGAGGCCAGGAACAAATGCTTCAAGGGGAATAAACAGAACAGGTCATCATCAAGTGATCCATTCACTATCGTCCAGTCTGAGCATCTGGCCGTCAGAGGCCTAGAACACCCAGAGCATGGGGTTGCATCCCTGACCATCTTGGCTATTAGCCATTGACAGACCTATCTCTCCATGAACTTAACTAATTTTTTTTTAAATACAGCTATAGTTTTGGCCTTCACAACATCCCTTAGCAATGAGTTCCACTGTGTGAAGTACTTCCTTTTGTTTGTTTTACATCTGCTGCCTATTCATTTAATTGGGTGATCCCCTAGTGGCTGTGTGAAGAGATAAACAACACTGCCTTAACTCAGTTTCTCCACACCAGTCATGATTTTAGAGACCACATTCATATCCCTCTTAGCTGTCTCTTGGCCAGGCTGAACAGTTCCAGTCATTTTAAATCTCTTTTCATACAGGAGATGCTCTATACCTTTAATAATTTTTCTTGCCCTTCTCTGTCCTTTTCCATTTTTTTGAGATGGGGCAACCAGAATTGCACACAGTTTTCCAGGTGCAGGTGTACCATTGATTTACAAAGAAGCAATATAGTATTTTCTGTCTTATTATCTACCCCTTTCCTAATGATTCCCAACATTCAGTTAGCTTTTTTGACTGCTGCTGCGCATTGAGTGGAATTCAGAGAACTATCCACAATGATTACAAGATCTCTTTCTTGAGTGGTAACAACTAATTTAGACCTCATCATTTTGTATGTATGGTTAGGATTTTGGTCTGGACTTAACTTTGAGTGGTTTTGTATCATCTGCAAATTTTGCCATGTCATTGTTGACCCTTTTTCCAGATCGTGTATGATTATGTTGAACAGTACCAATCCCAGTACAGACCCCTGGAGGACCCCACTATATACTTCTCTCCATTCTGAAAAGTGACCATTTATTCCTATTCTGTTTCCTATCTTTTAATCAGTTACTGATCAAGGAGAGGATCCTCTTATCCCATGACCACTTACTCTGCTTAAGAGCCTTTGGTGAGGGACTGCATGAAAGGCTTTCTGAAAGTTCACTGGAGCATCCTTGTCCACATGATTGCTGACCCCCTCAAAGAATTCTAGTAGATTGTTGGAGAAGTTAACACAGCTTTTGTAAAGGGAAATCATGCCTCACCAAATTGTGTTCAATGTGTCTCATAATTCTGTTTGTTACTACAGTTTCAGCCAATTTGCCTGGTACTCAAGTTAGGGTGACTGGTATGTAATTGCCGGGATTGTTTCTGGAGTTTTTTAAAAAATTGGTGTCACGTTAGCTATCCTCCAATCTTCCGATACAGAAACTGATTTAAGAGATGGGTTACATACCACAGTTAGTAGTTCTGCAGTTTCATATTTGAGTTCCTTCAGAATTCATAGGTGAATACCATCTGGTCCTGGAGACTTATCACTGTTTAATTTATCAATTTGTTCCAAAACCTCCTCTACTGACACCTGAATCAGGGACAGTTCCTTAGTGAATCATTAAAATATGTTCTGACAACACCAAATGTCGTAAGATTCTTTTTGGGGGCCAGCACTGCAGTATGTTTTAGACTATTAACAACAGTGCCTTTCAATAAGCTTTTACTTGGTAATAAGCTTATACTTTTTGTCACAAAGAGAAGAGACTGTCTTGTGATTAGAATACTGGACTATCCCAAGACATTTGGGTTCAATTTCTACCTCTGGCACAAGTTTGTGGTATATCCTTGTGCAAATCACAATCTATCTGTGCTTGAATATTTCATCTGGAAAATGGGGATAATATTTCTCTTTTCCCACTCTTTACTGGTCTTGCTATTTATATAACAGAACTCTGCACACTACCGCTTGAGGGCTTTTACTATGTATTTGTACTGTGTCATAGCACAATAGAGCCTTTAGAAACAACTATAATATCAGAAATTATTTTTAAACATACAAAACAAAAGAGGATTTATTGAGGTCAGCAGGATTACATTGGTGTAACTGAAAACATGCACCTTGTTTACCTGTATGTCACAGACATTGGATAAGATAATTGAGGTTTTGGATAACCTAGGCAATTTTCAATGTAATTAACTGATGTCAGGTTACATGACCCTATTTCTGGTAGATGGGGGAGCTGAATAATTGATGTTTGGATAATCGAATGTTTGTCTTTTACCGCTTATCTTACAGAATACTGTACAAGTTTTTATTGAAAAGCTTTCACTGAAAAGAAATTCAAGATCAAATGAGCCCAGATACCATTAATTTCACTAGTGCAAAGCACTGAAACAAGATACTCTGTGCCGAACCACATACTGTTTTTCTGCCAGACAACAGAAAAGTCTTTTGTATCCAGCACAATGAACTCCTCCCTCCAAAGACTATATTGTGAAGCTCATCACTTCAGCATTGGAAGCAACAACAGTACACATCAGGTTCCAGAACACATCAGTGTGGAGCAACATGCTACATTTTCATTTCTGGAAACCAAGATAAAAATCTTGCTTGAATCACCAGAGATCAATTTGATAGTCTCAGTCTTAGTATTGACCCCCACAAAAGTCACAACACAATTGGAAATAATCAGCATTCACTATTCAAAGTAAGCATGGTGTTTAGAAGAACAGGAATTTCTCCATGCAAGGTGAGGGAGAGTTTCGCCAGGGGACATGGGGGAGGTTTCAGTTGTAGTCAAACTCTGCATGACTCCAGCAGATATGAGCATCAATAAAACTAGAGAAACTAATGGATATAAAGGAAAAGTTTGGTGAACAGCTTTTGTAATGTCTTCAATTTAATCTCTATTGTGTTCTTATTTCTTTTAAAAGGATAAACACTGACTGGGTTGTGGAGAACTCCAGTGGAAAAGGCATTGAAATGCAGAATTTTAATAGAGCTCAGCTGAAACTTCCCCTGTAGCAATCAATATACTTGGGAGTTTTCTTTCACATGCAGTGGTGCAGATGGACCGCTGGAGCGTTTTAGTGAAGATGCTACTGTGCTCATGGGGGAGCTTCCCCCATCTGTGTAGTTAATCCACCTCCCCATGAGGCGGTAGCTACGTTGACAGGAGAATCTCTCTCGCCGAGAGAGCACTGCCTACACATGGGATTAGGGTAGGTATAACTATGTCACTACAGGGTGTGGATTTTTCAGAACCCTGAGTGATGTAGTTATACCGATATAGGTCCGGAACATAGACCTGGCCTTGCACTGCACTGAGTGCGCTGTTCCCATCTACTGGCTTCCTTGCCACTTGCTCCACTCCTACTCAGCTACTTCTCTCGCTTGGTATTCTGGAATCACTAACAGCAGCAGCACAACCGTTAATACCACTGTGCTGTTTTACAAGGCAATAATCTACCTCACTCATTGAGATAAGCTACTAGGATGAAGAAGAACTAGGTTATAGGTTTGTAAAATAGCACGATAGGGTGTTATCATACAAACTAATGTCATTTAATGCTTTGTGCCACAATTCCACAGGTCCCACCTCCAGCATTAATAATTCATTTTGTTTTTTTAAACATACCATATGGAAAAAGCTGACTTCGGGCACCGAGGGATTACATCTGTAAAACTTAACTAATTGATGCAATCTACAAGACCAACACAACAGTGTGTGGCAGAGCATAAGAGGAGTTTGGTGACGCCGTCCTTTTCACCCTCCCCTACAAGCCATATTTTTGCTACTGTATTTTATTTAAGACAGTTTTTTTATGTAATGCAACTGGCTAAAAATATCTGTGCTTCATATAGCCTTTTCTTCTTCAGAAGCTAGCCAAAGTTCCAAATCCTTTTCAGCTACCTTGTTTTCATTCATGTATTCTATCCCATTTATCAATGTAAGAAATTGAGGCTTTACAAAGGAATCACCAAAACAGACAACAAATCAGGCTCTGCTTTGCTAAGACATGGTAAATAAGCCCTTGGCTGATAAATTTGCTTATGACAATATTGGCAGTAATTTGATTCAAACACTAGCAGAGTCAACTTTGAATTATAGCAACAAGGGACAGAAAATAGCTGCTTTTCCTCACTGTTAACCCATGCAAGCTCTCTTTTTGAATGATAATATAAGTCCGAGATATTTCCCTGGTGGTGTAGCTTAAACAAGTGATCAGAATAAATGAAGCATGATAAATAGCTGTGGCCTACACCCTTGTCAATTGAAAGCTGCACAGGTCCAGCTGTAGAAACAGAAAGGTCATTCATTACTCAGTGTGAACAAACAGATGGCACATTTGTGATAAATAGTCATTATAGAACTACAAAACACATTGGAGTTTTCTGCTCCACTGATGTACTGCACATGACATACTCTGTATTGCTCTTTCAATATTAGTTATTTAATCTTGGATAACAGAGTACATAGACACCTACTTTTATTGTTTACATTCCAAAGCCTGGGGATCTCTATTTACCATGTAGGCAGTCATGATAAGCATGGAATACAACCCTTTAGTTCATCAGTCTTAGAAAAAATTAGATTTATTATCTGCATTATCACAGTGCTTAGGAAACCCAGTCACGGGTCAGGACTCCACTGTGATGGCACCAAAGCACAAAGAAAGCCCCAGCCTCCAAAGAGCTCACAATCCAAGGCCTGGTCTACACTAGGAAATGTTGTCGACAAAAATCAGCTTTTTTCTGGTGTACGCACTACAATGACCGTCCTGTTGACAAAAGAGCCTTAGAGCCGTGGAGGAGCTGTCATACTTGCGCTCTTAAGAGCACTGAAATTGATGTCGGGGGGGGGGGGGGGGGGGGAGAGGGGCGGCGGCGCGCCTAGAACCTGGCTCCGGAAACTTCAGCTGCAGGTTGCAGGCAGCTGTCGCCTACCTGTGAGCCCAGGGAACCCCGGGCTTCCAGCCAGGATGTGGGAGGCTGCCGCAGGGCTTGCAGTGGGGCACAGGAGGCTGCAACCCCGCTGTAAGTCCAAGTCGCCAGCAAGCTGTGGGCAGCTGCCACCCCACTGGCAGTCTGGGATACCAGCTGTCCCCGCCCAGGCTCACAGCTAGATGGCAGCCATCTGCGGCTTGCTGGTGTCCCAGCTGCAGCTGTCCACACTTGGGCTCAAGCCTGGGCGGCAGCCATAGCACCGGGTTACAAGCCTGGGCAAGGGTGGCTGCAGCCCCAGCGAGCTGGGACCGGGAAAGCTGCAGGGGGCTGTAGCCAGCTCCCGGCCTGGGAGCGGGCAAGTCCCTGCGCCCCAGCTGGGATGGGGAGCGGGGTAGCCCCCAGGGAACCTGTGGGCTCACTTTAGGGATGAGCTCCCCCCACACTGCCCCTTAGGTCAGTGGAAGTGGTCCTGGTGAGGATGCACTCCACCGACCCAAGAAGAGCAGTGTAGACATCAGCCACCATATCTTCTGATGACGAATTTCTGTAGTGTAGACAAAGCCTTAGACAAGAGACAACCGATAGACAGACAGACGGGAGAATACAAGGAAATAGTGATACAATACTGGGCTGCATGAAGGGCTGTGGTATCAGCACACCAGCAGCCTAACTTAAGTTTTCTGTAGCCCTCACAGGAGACGAGAGCTTTAAGGAGAGCTCTCCAAGAGGATAATGAGTTATTTCTGTAGATGTTTGCAGGAAGTTTCTCCCAGGTGGGAAGAGGGTACCTGCACAAGCCCTCGTCCCATCATCCCTGTTAAGGAGAAATTGTATCCCTGTACTGCTTGAACTCCGAGGGGCAATGATTTTTAAGCATAAAGCAAGAGATCCCCAGCTGTTCACTTTGGATTAGCTCTAAAGGACATACAAAGCTTGTATGTTATAGCAGCTACTATCATCTTTTGGAACCTAAGACTGTATCTCTGTGTGTGTATGTTTACCTGCTTTAACCTTGTAATTAACTCTCTTCTTTTTAATAAATCTTTAGTTTGCTTGTTACAGGACTGATTGCAAAGCATTATTTTTGGTGTGAGATCTGAGGTACAACTGACCCAGGTTAAGTGATGAACAGGAGAAACCTGAATATTTTTGTGACTTTTGGTATAAGGGACCATCAAGCACAGAGGTTCCCAAACTGTGGTATGTCCCCACCGGCGATACGCAGGCCACCTCCCAATGGTACACGTCCATCTGCTGCTGAGGGGCTGACCAGAAGCTGCTCCAGCGCCAGCGCCACCCCCAAGTGGCATGGTGGCCACTTCCCCATCCTGGCCCCTCCCCTTTCTCCCACCCCTACAGGTGGTGGTATTACAGGTGATGGCATTTTAGGTTGCTGGTATGCAATGTGGTAGAGTTTGGGAACCGCTAATCTAGCTTGTCTAGCAGCAAGACAGACCAGAGTCTTAAGGGGACTGTCTGTGACTCCATGGTAAGGCTGTTACAGTGCTTGATGCTTGGTTGGTGAAATCTAATTATAGAACATGCAACTCATTTGGGGTTTGTGCCTAGTTTGTGGCAGTCTGCCCTGAGGTTGCACCCACATTTTTGAAACACTCCAGACAGCTTCACAAGTGGTTTCTAGCACCAACTTGGTTTTTCATTTGTCAGTCTTGTAAATGGGGGGGGGATCAACATTTTTATTATCGATATGCAATGCTTGCAATATGTATACAAAAAAGGAAAGCCTTGTAAATGCAGGGTTTCCTCTGCAACAGTAACAATGCTAGCATCATAGGCAATTGTCACAGTATGAACAGATCAAAGGGCCGGATTCCAAGACTTGTACTTGTGTTAAGAAATAAAATAAATAAATGCTTTCACCTACCTCTTAAAAAGCATTTTTCCATCACTGGATCCCAAAGCTCTTTTGGAAGGGGATCATCATCATTACCCCCTTATACCAATGAGAGAAACTGAGGCACACAGAGACGCGAAGCAACTTGTCCACAGACACCCACCCAGCCAGTGATAGAGCTGGGAATAGAAGACAGGTGTCCCCAGAGTCCCAGACCAGTGCTCTATCAATAAAGTAAAGGGGACTACTTAATGTGAGTGTCAGTATTGCAATATGGCCCCAAGCCTGATTTCAGTGCAGAAGTAACTGAGGGGTATGTGGAGCATACTGTCCACTTCCTCAGCTTTGTGTATTGAAAAGTAAAACAGTTTAATACTCTGAATTGCACTGATTTAATTTATATGACAGTTTACTACCATGGCCCAACCAGCATTCATCCCTGTTACATGGCAGGTACTTTTTTTGTGGTGGAGGTTCCTTAGAATATATCCTGCACTGACAAAGTACATCTTTTCTAACAGTTTTAAAATCCTTGAATGATTTGTAATCTGAGTTACAATTATCAGAGAATGAAGATCACATTACCCTGGCTCACCAACTCACTTCTGCATCCATAGGGCCCAAATCTGCTCTGAGATGTGTGCCTGAGGCTACAGTTTAAATCAGTAGGAATTACAGTTCTACTCTCAGTGCCAGATTTCAGCCCTCCAGATAACAGAATGACTACACTTCAGTTTGTGGTTCTTTTGCTTTAGAGTCCAGATTCTGCAATCAGAACTGCGTAGGTGGACCCACTGTGGCTGTAGAGGGAACTAACTAAATTAACAGGTCTCTGCAGGAGTGCAAGGGTCCACCGTATGTGTCTGATTACAGGATGAGGCAGTACTTGGTGCATTCTTAAGTAGTCAAGAAAATCTCTTTCTTCCACTGTAATTCTCTACTATGTGTGCAGCAGCAGCAATTTATTTATTTTTTTTGGGGGTGGGGGGGAGAAGAGTGAGGGAGAAGAGGAGGGAAACTGCTGAAAGTTTTCAACTCTCTCCATACTTGCATATTTAACACATTCTGTATGTTCAAAGCAAGAAACCAAAGAAGCAAATGATTTCCTGTAAATTTCAGTTCTTCATTTACATGTCAGATAGCAAACACAGGTCATAACTCATAGCCATTGGAGTGCAAACCATCAAATTAGCCCAATAGAGTATGTCGCTGAACAGATTTAGAAACAAACAACGACCAGCTACGAAGCTCCCTGAAAGTTAGAGATATTCAACTGAGCATGTTATGCAATATGCAAGGATGAGTGCAATGATTACTGAGAGTAATGACATGAACAGCAAAGCGATACAGAGCATTTAATGCAGCCACAGAAATCTGCTACTTTTAGCTTTATAACTGGAGGCAAAAGGGATTCTATGAAAAATAAAATCTTCTTAATGATTTAAAAAACTGAGCTTTTTGCTTTTTAAAAAAATCCTCCATTCTAGTTTTTTGTAATAATTTAAAAACAGATCTAAAAATCTCAGCACATTGTCCAAGTACAAATTGAGAGCCATTTATTCAATTAATCATGTGCAACGATACACATGCACACTAGTTTTAAAGTAGTACTGATCAAATATCCAAAGAAAGGCTTCTGAAACTGAGGGACCTCAATCCTGTAGCAGCCCCTCGCAGTCAGCCATGGAATTGCGTTGGCCCCTGCCTCCGTTTCCCTTTGTTGATTCAGGAATGGAACATATCTCTGTCAATCTTCATCTGTAACACTAGTCCTCCAGCTGAATTACTTGCACCTCTCCCCTTTTGAAGGCAAAAGGAATCTGGCCCCACCCCAAGTTTAATGGTCCCAGGAATCTGGGCCTTTGTCTCAGGGCCTCTCCTAACCCCTTTTCTGGTGCTGGCCCTGTTACAGGATTTTTCTCTCTCTTCTTCAACAGCACAGAAATAGAGTAAGTTGAACACAGAGTAAAAGAAACACAAATGCAAAGTCCTCTATTCCTGCTATTATTGACACCCCAGTCAGGGTTCTCATCTCTCTTGATCCCTGTCCGTGCTGGGGTGATAGAGGGAGCCCAGCCTGCCATCACCTCTGGGTCCCAACCCATGGACCCAAGGTAGTCCAGTCTAGGACTTACTTGTTTAAATCTCCTACAGTTTCACTGGGCTCCTTACTATCTCGAGGCCTTGCAGGTACCTCCCTCCTGACTGGTAATCTTCTCTGATCTCTTCTGGCAGAGAACGGGTTTATCTGGGCAGCTTTCTCCAGTTTGACCATATGGAACTCCTTCGCTGTATCTGTGTTTCTCTGGCAGCCACCCTCTTCTAGTTGGGTGGCAGTCTTTTACTCCTGCTGTTGTCAGGCTGCAGCTGGAGAAGGGATTGCTCCCTTTATTAACCTTTCAGTGTCTTTTTCCCTCTCTTTGGAGTCTCTTCCTAGTTGCACCACTCTTTCCCCCTCTTCTGAGCAGTGTTTAAACCAGAGTTTCCCAGAATGGGAAAATGTGGCCAATGTTTTCCTACCTGGCTGTCTAAAGTTAGGTCTCAGGATTCATAATTAGGCACTTAAGCATCCAGGTTTGAAATGTTTGGTTTAATAATAATAAATGTAAGGCCTATGTTTGTTACCCAAATATAAATCCAGACACCCCAACAACCCGCACTTTGCTGGATTCAGGAGCATATGAAGTTCTCTGGCATTACAATATCTGGTCATTTCCCAGCTAGAAGTATCAAAAGCCCAACTTCCTTAGGCTCCTAGGAAAATCTCACCCTAGAAGTGCAACTTGAGCTTTCACTTGAAGATAGAGTGTTTGAGCATCTTCCAAGTTCTGAGCCTGTGACTTTTGCAAATGTTAAACTCTTGGATTCAGATTTTTCAATGCTAGCATGTCTGCAGCGCACACCTTTAGGGACGGGCATTACATGATTAACACCCAACATTCAGCACATCTGATTCCATCCCTGCTGGGCAACAGTTAACATGCTCTAGGAGTTTTCACAGCTCACTGCCCATAATGCCTAAACCAGAGTCAAGAGGCAACAACAGTCATTGTTTTCTCTCACATTAATAGATTGGAGGGCTTAAAGGCAACACCTTGCCCTCAATTCACTTCTCACTGACAAGCAGATGAAGATGTAGGTGGTTTCCCAGAGCATCCAGTCAAATAAAATGAATGTAAAGAAACTGGCTGTATCCAGCTATAACAAATGCAACCATTCCTCTTGGCAGATTTACAAATGCAAGGAGACTCTAGACTCTGAGAACTGTTCCACCTATGGGATTTGGGTGGGAGAGTTCGTGAGAAAGTCTCACAAACTTATACCATGGTTTGTTTTTTTTTTACTCCCCATGTACAATAATATTGGCATATGTTAAGTCTCCCATTAAAACTGAAATTCCTTTTAAGTGAAATAAACTCCAGTCAGGTTTGCTTGCCTCTGGCAAAAAGATAATCTTCCACTTTATATCTGACTGCATCTGAAAATAATCCTCATCTATTCTCCATAGTTCAGAAACTGGATTAGGAGTCCCTGTTTTCAATGAATTGATATGCCAAGCATCTTTTGCCACTTCTAGGGTTAACATGAACAAATCATCACAGTGAAACTATAATTCATCTTCCCATTAAAGGTCTTTTTTTTTTTTTCCAACCATGTTATAAAAGACTCAAAGGAAAAAGACAAGGGCATTGACTGTGCCATTTTTCAGGTGGAAGATCAACCAAAAAGTGTTTTTCTTACCAGCACATTAAAGGTCGCTACACAAAAGGCCATCAAATATTCTTGACATTGAAAAGCTACAGGCAAGTTTAAAAAAGAAAAAAAATTCCATGGTTTGGAAAATACTCTTCTGCTTAAATTAAGAGCTAAGTCTCTGGTCCATTAGCCCTAACAGAACAAGTACAATGTAGAATACCCTCAAGGATGTTGCTTCTGAACTGTCTCCTTTCCCTTAAATGCCTGATTTATATTTCTTGTCTGGTTGGCCTTTCGAAAGATGGGGAAGATTCCTTGGAGAATAGAAAAATCTTTTGTTTCTTTTGCTTAAAAAATACCACTGTTCTGTATCAGTACCAAGAGGCAGTTTTGAGAATTTTCTTTGGAAAAATATTAGAACTACAGTGTAGGGACCTAATCCTGCCATGCTTTTTTGCAATCACATTGATTGCAATGAGAAGTCATCATAGTCTGAGCTTTAAGGTCTGGTTCTCATATACCTTTAGATCATGTTATACCCAGTGGCGCTGGAGCAATTTTTATAGTGGGGGGGGGCTGAGAGCCATTGAACAAAACTGTAAACTCTGTATAGGATAGCAACCACTTCAAACAAGGGGGTGCTCCTGCACCCCGCAGCACCCTTAGTTCCAGCATCCCTGGTTACACCATTCCAGCAGCATAAAAGGGTCTCAAAGTGAGTGTAAATTATGTATTATACACACACACAAAATACCAACTTTCATTCAGAATTAGAAGCCAACCAACCCTGAATCTTACCTAAAATTCTACAGGTAAGGTACTCTTTTTTAAAAGGAACTATTCACACATCTCTGTAGTTCCAGATTGTATCTAGAATAGGAAACAAATATCCCCAGACAGGCTCTCCCACTGGTACTTCTGAGCAAGGTAAAGCAAGAATATACTGGAAATCTCACAATAAAGCCTCCTTTGGGGAGATTTATGGGCTAAAGGGACTTGTGTATTTATTTAGATTCCAATACGCATCTAAACATTTTGATTGATTATTTGAACCACACCAAATCTTGCCAAGGTTTCCCTTTTTGATATTTATATTATGAAATCTATATGTGAGAGGGCCTAAAGGTTTAAAAGCCATTTCAAAATGGACCATAATATACTCTATCTAAAACATTTTGTTACTTGTGTTTTAGTCAACAATGCACTAATATTTAAATAGGTAAAAGTTGCCAGAAGCAAATCCTTGAACTGAACTGATGGAAATCACAGTTGACAATTATGCTCCTTCGGCACAAGAGAACTCTCTACCCTGACAGTAAAGCTGGTCTCTGCAGGAGCAAGCTCTCTCAGGGATGGTCAGACTGTGGAATAAACACCCAGGAACTAAGGACTATCGCAAACCTCACCACATTCCACTCCAAGACATACTTCCTTGACCTGCCTTCTCTCACCTACATAGAGAGCAACACATGTATTTAAAAAAAATTATAAAGCCTCCTAAAATAAGACACTGCGCTGCACATTCCTCTCCCCCGGGGAGAGGATGAGAGCACACACACAACATGATGAATGTTTAGTCATGTTGTCACCATAGGAAGGTGCTCAGACACCATGATGATGAATGCAGTATAAGAACCTATATAGTATAGAATAGAATTAAACCTTTTTTATTTCTGTAATAGATCAGAAATTGTTAATTCGCTGTTAGACACGCTGCCTGATTTTATTTATGTATTCATTTATTTATTTTCTGAGGACACAAATAGCTATTCTCCACCTACGTAAAGACTGCTGATACCAGGGCTAGTCTCTGTTGCCCCAATTCAGCAAAGCACTGAAGTATCTACTTTAACCTGAAGCACGTGACTAGCCCCATGACTTTAATGGGACTAAGGCACATAATCGCTCTGCTTCATAGGGATGCACTTACATACTTAATTTTAAGTCTGTGCTTACATGTTGCGCTAAACCCGGGGCTCTATGAGTTGCAATGCCTAGGGACAATAGGCTTGAGTTAACAACGTTGAGTTGGGCTATGGATTATGAATTTGTTCTTGCTGACAGAAATATACACGCACACACATCAGGGGTAGGGGGATCGAGAAGGAGAAGAGAACCACCCTTCACAGCAACCAAAAGCAGAACACCATTTTTTCCAGAGAAAGTGTGTGACATGAAATTGAAGTGATGTTGGTTTGTTTATTCCCACTTCCCCTCTTATTCAGGGATCAAAAATCTGGAAAGAAGGCTTTTTGTGTGTGCTATTAGTAGCAGTAGTTTGTTTTAAGAGTAAAATAAATTACAATGTGAAAAACACTGCCTGGTCGAGAACTGGCAAGCCACCAGATGGCCTGAACGGCTAACACACTTTTCTTTCACTCTAAGCCTCTTGTTGCTCCTAAAGGAGTTTGTTCACATAAATCCTATTTAAAAAAAGAGAAAGAAAGAGTGCGCATGAGGATTTCATAAGTTTGCTCTGAGTCATCATTGCATGATTTGGGTGAGCAAGCTTCGAGAACATTAATAACTCAGTCTTTCATTTTCAAGCTTTTTAGAAATGAAAGCTCCCTTATAGAATGAGGTTCTGCTCTAAAGCAGAATTTGCTGTTTGTTCTTGCCTCTCCATCTGGTCAGGAGATTTAACAATGGCAAATTGGCTTACTTTCTGCATGGGGTCATGGAAAGTTGAAATTAGCATGAAAAGAGGTGGAACTGGGTCTAGTGGTTAAAGCACAAGACTGGGAGCACAACTCTCAACCTCAGGTGAGTCAATGACTCCCTAAGGCCCCAATTCAAAATCATATTTAAACACTAATGTAACTGTCCACACGTGAGTACTATTACCCACTTGCTTTACTATCTTAGTCATTTGGGGCCCAAGTGACAGTGGCATTTTATTTAACCTAACTGGAGTGTTGAGAGATTTACTTAATGCTTGTAACATGATGTGAGACCTTTGAATGAATGTCTATATCATACATATTGTCAAAACTTAATATTAGTCATCCCATAACTGGCTGAATCCATTCTCATGTTTCTATAATTGAAGTCAGCATGCAATCTTTTAAATCTATACTTAAATATTGGCAGGTTGGTATGATAAAGAAAACGCTACTGCTGGTATATTTTGCAGTGCCCCTTTCCCGGAATATATTTTGTTATGATGACACGTGGGAAGAGAGATGTCCATTCACCACAAAATACCTTCTCTCAGTGCTTTGCACCCCTCTAGAAAGCCCACCATCCATCTCTTCATTGCACAGCCCAACCTATTGGCTTTCATGCTCTGTCTGACTCACTAATGACACTCTAATCACGTAACAGCAGATGAACTGCACTGACAGTCTCCTTCATCCCTGCCACTTTTATAGCTTTCCACAACCACACAATACATTGCAGCAGCAACTGGAAGGTTGCAGGATATAGAACTGTACTTCGATGACATCTGACCTCCTGCAATCTTAGACAGACCCTTTGTTAGTCACAACATGGACACAGGCTGTAGACTCCTACTTAGAGAACAGTTAGCTAACGAAGATCAGCTCAGGCCAAATTGTAATAGCAAGGACAATGGTGAATGTGTCATCTAACACAGAAGCAACACATTTTACCCAGGACAAAATAGTTATCAGAACTGAAATCTCTTCCAAAGGCCAGTTGGCCTTTATAAAAACTGGAACAAACGGATAGTACATTTTATTCGCGACACTACACGGTGTATCTTCAATGAATCATTAAATTAGTGCAGTGAAATAATTTGCAGATCAACTATCTGTCGCTATAGCAGTCACGCTTACAAACTTGTGAATTGCCTGAGGTAACTAAAAGTTAACCCTAGTATCACCTACAATACACACAGGGAGGTCCAGGAGATACTGAGACAACGTTAGTCTAATTGCAAAGGCAAATACATTTTGAAAAAAAATATTTAAATTATTTTTAAGGTAACCACTTGTATATGCTGAATACAATCTCTGCCTGAAATTAGTGCACCTAGAAAAATGACACTGGATAAAAAGAAATATAGAATTTCACTTTATTTCAATGAAAAGTGTATTAGTTACAGGCTTACAGTAAAAAACAGTTTTCCTAGTCAGAATTCATATTTGAGAAAACAGCAGTTGTTAAATAGCTTCTCTAAATCCCAGTCATAGTCAGGGAGGTAGCAATTATTGTGATCCACCAAAAAATGTCAAAATCTTATTCGGAATTACAGGTTTTGAAAATAAAAATCTCCAATGAATATTTTTAAATGAACTGAACTACCAGTTAACCAGCCATACACGCCGAAATCAGAGAGTCAGGATATAAGCATGAATCCAGATCTAACTAATCGGAAGGTCAGGTAAACAAAGTGCTATTATCATAATCCTCTAATATGCAATTTTTTTGCAATACTTTTAGCTATCTATTGCCTTTTTAGGAAAATCTCCTCCTGAAATTGAAGGCAAAATGATAATTGAATTTTTTTACAGTAAGGCACATAGATAAAAGCCTTTTTCAGAAAGATTGAGCTAGTGCTCAGTTAAATCATTCAAGATACACAGTAACTAACAGAAAGGATATCTAAAGCTCATACCTCGCAATGAGCAGTAATATAAACTGTTAGATCTGATTCTCAATATAATGATATTCTGGCACTGGAACGAGAAAACACAAACAGGAGCTGTAATAACAGCCAAAGTGTGTTAGCACACTTTAGGAAGGGCTTTTTGTTTTGATTCTGGAATTTTGGAAGGTTGCCAAAGTACAATTTTGTCTCTCTTGACTGACAAAGCTTGCTACACCTTTAATTAAATCTATTACTGTATGCTGTCGCTGTTAGTAAGAATAAGAAATTAAAAATTAATTTTCTAGAGCAAACAGCATTCCCTCTTCTGCAGATGCACAGAATGACATATTTATATATAATGATTAGCCAAGACGGTGTGTGTGGCATTTCCAGAATAAAACTTATCAGCATTACCATGTGCTCCCTCACACCTCTGATTTGCACTTTTTCCTGGATTGCTTCCACAGAAAGAGGAGAATCTGCTTAAAATACAGAAGTAAAAAGACCAGCTATTGTATGAACAAAATATTGATTTAAAGGGCATCAGACCATGTAGGCATAACCCCCTTCCATCCTACAGGTGATCAGACAACGGAAATGAGCATGATTAATTTACTGTCTAGCTAGAGAGAGGAAGCCTTGTGCCTACCCTGGTAAATTCTGGTGGCCTACAAAAGCCATTTTCGTATCACGTTTTTGAGGTACCGGCATAAAAATAGAAAGTGACATAGTTGTTGTCAGGACAAATGTTCACACTGTGGTCAACACATGATATCTGGTGTCTCCCTTACAATCCCAGTTCCTAGACTCATATGATAAGAATCTCAGCTTTGATTTACAAAAAAAAAAAAAAAAAAATTTCAGCCTCCATGATTCCAATAAAAAAAGCTTGAAAACGTATTACCTAAGCGCTCAGAAACTCAGACAAATATCTCCAGACCACCAACATATAGTAGAACCTCAGTTAAAAACACCCTGGGAATTGAGGTTGTTCTTAACTCTGAAACGTTCATAACTCTGAACAAAATGTTATGCCTTGAAATGCCGTACTGTTGTAGCTCCCAACCTGGACCTCTCTCAAACAGTTTGCCATCACCCAGATCACTCCCAAGTGTGTGTGTAACTGCAACCTGCCAGTCACATCCCGGCTCTCACCAGCCTTGGTTATACTTCAGGGTGACCCCAACATATGCCCAGTCCTGGATTTTCCCACAGAAATGTATGTCCTGTATTGCCCGTGCCTGGATGGTCCAAATATTTAAGTCCTTTATTCCTTTAAGGAATATATACACAACTTGCCACCCTAAATGGAGTACCCAGACACTTCAACTTAGACAATAGATTAGACAAAAACAACAGAACAAGTTTAACAACTCCAAAGAGAGATTTTACACAAGTACAAGCAATGAGGCATAAGAGTCAGATATGATTACAAGAAAAATAAGGACAAAATGCTTTCTAGTCCCTAACTTAACCAACTATATTAAATTTAAAGCAAAGTTTCTCAGCACATGCTTCCAAAAGCATTACTGACCAAACTTTTCAAGTCAGGACCCCTCCCCTAGAGTCCAATGTCTGCTTCTTTTGTTGTCTCAGGTGCAAAGAGTGAGATTCACAGGTACTGATAGGAGAGTTGCTTGGGAGTGTTTGCCCCTTCTTTTTACAGTTTCAGTCCCCCTTCAACAAGCTTTTCCAGCTGAGAATCAAGAGACAGGGTGTCTGGTGGAAGAAGGAAACCACATGCTGTTTCCTTGCTACGAACCAGATCTCTTTCCCTTTCTTGCCAAAGAATGGCCACTTGATAGGTGATGGCCGATTGCCTTTATTGACACCTGCCTGAAGTATCTGCTTGCCCTTTGTCTTTGAGAAACTGGTTTAGTTACTCCCCAGATAAGTCTGGGGAAGACACTTCAGTCAAGAGTTAAGCTTATTTTCACAACTTTATATTTAATGTTGATACACACATTTTACCAGGATATTTATTACTGATCAGCAAGTTATGAGTTTTCAAACGATTCCTCACAAGGCATGCCTGGTACAGAAATTATTACAGCAGTGCATAAGGTGTGAATACAGAGATGCATTCTGTCACAGTTAGCTCTTCAATCAGTGCAACAGAAGCCCAACAATATCCGTTGTAAGAAGAAAGTTCCCTGAGGCAA
Organism: Mesoclemmys tuberculata; assembly: GCA_007922155.1. Lineage (NCBI taxonomy): Eukaryota > Metazoa > Chordata > Testudines > Chelidae > Mesoclemmys > Mesoclemmys tuberculata. Next base: position 12,246,849 of record ML677027.1, read on the forward strand.
GTTTTGTGGGCTTCTGTAAGGCTTCACAACAGTATTCGTGAAGTCTCATATCAAAGTACTGCACCAGGCAGACTTCCTTAGGCTTCTCACATGCAACATTTATCTTAATTAATGACTGGATTTCTGCATATTCTACAAATCAGACGCTTCTTATGGCAAGATTAAGTTCATAATAAAATGCCCTACCATGTAATAAAATAAGATAAAGCACCATTTTCTCCTTGCAATCATCTGCTAAAACAGGCAGAACGAACTCATGGTTATTTGCCTGTTCTATGGCTCTGTCTTAGGTCTTTGCAGTTCTGCACATCATTGCAGTATCTGAGAGCCTGTCACATAAAACAGATGAGCAACTTGAATTGCTTAGTGGACTTCATGGAATCTGTGGCAATTCCCCCTTTTTCAGTTATAAAAACATCTGCTTGGGATGGGGTCTCTTTTTGGCTGCAAGGGACAAGAGAGGTCTGATGTTATCAATGTCAGTCTGATTTTGGGGGAAAAGCTTGATTAAATAAAAAGGGTTTTGCAGTAGTTCCTAAAGATGGACAGACACTGGATCTCTCTAATCGCCTCTGGATTTCTCTAATCTCCAATTCCATATTCAGATAAAAAGACTGAAAACCACTTCTGTTAACTGCTGGGAACAAGACTGAGCAAGGCTACGGCTACTTAAATATGATTACAGTGCCTGAGAACTTTAGTACTCAGCTGCCAAATGCGGAAAACAAAGCCCTTTTTTGCGGCGATACAAGGGGGCACATATTGGTTTAAAATATGCTGCTCCTGGTTCAAGGATGCACTGTACATATTGTGAAGAACTATGTAACTGAGCTCTCTGTTCCTGATGAACATAAGAAGAGCTAGCTTACCAAGTAGATTTCCTCTAAGATTTCATTGGTATAATCCATTTTTATTAATCTTTGACAAACTATTACATTTCCTATTTTGGAGCCTTGACCAACTGTTGCATGCCCTCTCTGTGATTTACAGGAAACCTTTGATATGATGATATATTGCTTAAACTCTTAATTCTTTGGGGAGTTTGAGCAGCTTTCATTTTGGTTTTCAATGTGCAGCAAGTGTAGTATATATGCTAATTTTGCATTATGTACAGATGCATGTAAGGAGGAATTTAGAAAGAGGAAATGAAGGATTGAGAATAAATTGGCACCTAAAGAGCACAGAGTTCGATTCTGCCCTTTTATAAACTGGTGTAATTTGCACTTCATAAACCCCATTCATCAACATTCTGGAGTCTTCCTATAGTACTAAACAAAATGAAAACCAACCACTTTTTCACTCTCATTCAATATATGCTGAACACGTCTTATTTTCACTCTAACAAGGCTAATCACACGATTTCCTAGGAATACCTTGGAAGGGAAACAGATTACCAGCGCAGTGATTAAGAGCTGTCCATCACTGACATTCTCATCATACTTATGCAGAACTAAGAGATCTCACCCATTCAAATAGGTACCTAATTCTAAATTGTGAAAAGAAACCTCTTATTTTAAAACATTCCATACAGGTTTGATGCAGGAAGCGATTGCGTTGACATGGTTCTGAAGTCAAACTTTGCCCAAAATGTATCAGAGCATTAGTTTATATAACCTGCTTCTTCAATTATCCAACAGTCATATCTTCCAACTGATCTGATTGTCCATCTTAATATTATTCAATCAAATATGCATACTATAATTGGATTCTCTCGCTACTCTCTAGATCCATTTTAGTTATCTCATTCTGAAGATCCATTTCAGCTATCTCATTCCCACCAGCTGAAGCTTGCATTGGTTTACACTCTAGGATGCACATCCAAGAAGTTGGCAAGGGAGCTAGCAGAATGAGTACTGTATGAAATACCATACAGTGACTTGTCACAGATGGTTTTCATTGAGAAGAAATGCACTACTACTATAAGCAACAATGGCAAACATTGACCAAAAACATTGCTTTACCAAACCAATAGACACACTTGTAATTAATGCTGTTCAGAGGTGCTGGTATTCAGTTACAGAAGTAGTGCATAGAATAAATGATATGCCAATCATTCAGTCCCAATCAACATGTAACCCCATTACGTCAAATTAAAAAAAACAGTGACTTTTCAGAGAAAAAATGTATTAGGAAAATCTGCAGCTTCTTTCACACTTTCAAATGCTGAGTTTCACTTCCTTGGCCAGATTCTACATGGCGTCTCCTGAGTGAGACATCAGAGCAGGTGCAGCCCAGGTTGTGAGGAAGGCAAAACTTGACCAGAATTCGGAGATGGGTATATGGCAAGACCTGCCTGGTTTCCAGTACCATATAGTATTGCTGTGGGATGGTCTGCTATGGCAGCCTTCCATTGCCAACTCCACATCATTCCATCAGCTCAGAATAGGCAGTGCAAATTCCAACATATCGCCAAGAATAAGTATGCCACAGGATGACATAGGGGTGCAGAAAGTGGGGGACTCCTCTACCCAAGGGCATTCCTCAGGGTGCCACTCAGCCTCCTCTTTGCTCCCAGAGAGGCCCCTGGGGCTTATCCTGTGAACAACCCTGCATATGAGTAACGCCTAGTCACAGAGAATCCCATGGTAAGAATCACTCACGTTGGCAAAGTTACACACAAACCCAAGCACGGGTCAAGTTCCAAGTCAGCAGACTGCCCAGCTGGGGGCTTCCTATTTGTTTTCAGTGTTTTATTATATAAACAAATTCAATAATTTTTCTGTCACCTACATATTTTTACAACATGAAAAAATAAACAAAAAGGAGTTCTCTTTCAGTACAGTATTTCAGCACAATGATTTGTTATAGACAATAAAATGGAGGTTTCAAACAGCTAAAATGCCTCCTCGGAAAAGATGGCAGGCTTTAAATTTTGAACCCAAACAAGTTGGGTGCATGCCAGAAGTCCTTTGTCCATACTCAGGCAGCCAACAAATTATTTATCTTCTTTTAAAGTGACTCTCTCAGCATCTCCAAGTGTCTTCATTTGAGTAAAGTATTGATTAAGACAAAGTAATTAAGAAGTAAATTCACAACTTCATGAAGAGCCTTGAGAGTTCTATAAGATAGTGTCCAAACCAATGTTTTAAATTTGGAAACAAATCTCCTATTTCTGTTTACCATTACTATGAAATTAACTAAAGAATAGTTTTTCAAATGTAACATATTTGTATTATTCACCCACACCCACACCAAAAACAAACAATGCTTTAAATCCTGTACAGTCTTGCCCATATATGTGCATTAAATTGCAGTGATTTTGCATCTTATTGTTGAGATAAGCAACATGCAAGCTTTGCCATTATTTATACACTCATATATATGACTTTGCAATGATTTTTTGGTATTTGTCAAGTGCAGTTTCCTTTCTATTTCCTTGAAGAGACTGACAAATCAAACCAAATGTTTCTTCAAGGATAGGTCTGCTACATAAACAAGGATCAAAGGGGAACTGTTTGGTTAAAAACAAAGAAGTGGTTTGCATGAAGCTGAAGTTTTTACCCTCAGCATTACATAAAACTAATGCTAAGGGCACAAGATAAAGGAGCAAACTCTCCAGATTGGTGGAACCAAAGTCAGGAGCTGGGAAAGAAACACCATGTGACTTCCCAAAAGTCTGTATGGCTAGAGCTGTTCTATGATGGACAATACCTCTTCATCACAAGGTATTATAGCAAAGATTTACTTGAATTTCACAAAACCCTATATCAGGGTGGGTTAAGTTATTTTAATCTTACTGCACTGTCCTGCTGTAGATTTTAAACCTTGGGCCTTAAGCTGTAGCTTGCACCTAAACCCTCACTTCCAAGCATATAAAGCAACTGGAGCAATTTCCTTCTTCCTGAGACATGGTCCTGAGACATGATGCAAAGAAGTCCTGTTTCATATGACCATCTAGAAGTCAGAGTAGAGTTTCCATAGTGTGTCATGGAAAGTAGCCAGCCTAAGCCTAGGGAGGTCACATATGAAGATATTACCATCCTGCCTTGAGTTTCAGCTTCTTAGATTGATGGTGGTGGGGCGATCAAAGGAATTTTGCCGAGAGGACATTTGGAGAAGATATATCACTCTTCCTTCTTTAAAAGTCCAGTAGATACAGTCAGGGTAAAACTTGTCTACAGATTGCAATACACAAATATTGGAAATGGTATCATCTTTTCACTTCAGACACCTGTAAACTTTGGGTTTTGTTTCTTTGCCTCCCACTCCCCATCCTGTCTTCTTAATGTTTCTGCTAGCATCAGAAGGTATGTGCTAATCTCTTCTCCCAGAAGCTGTACCACCTAGCCCTGGAAACAGCACTTATATAATGATATTTGCAATAATTCACAAGTTGCATCAAAGAAGAGGTCTGTTCGAAACTCAACCCTTTCCTATTTACTTTGTTATTTTGTGTTTTCATGCTTATTAGCCCATACCTTTTCCGTCCCTGTTTTAAGCCATCCCTACAACATAAGGGCATAAGCAGTGGCGGTGCTGTGCACATAAATCATGGTATCTGCTACAAGGAAGAGTCTTTCCTAAAACATATATTATAATTAGAGAAATCATCTTCAAAGATCCTCTCTTTCCATCTTAACAGCTTCCCTCACAGATGATGACAGCTTACTAAAAAAAGATACACCTCTCAAATTAACTGAATTATCGTCAGGGGCCTGACCACCCACACAAATGATCATGCTTAGGGTACAAGATGTTGCTACTTTATATATCTTCTGCAAAGTTTTCTCACGTTGCTAGCCAACTGATTTGCCAGTAAGTAACTTCATGTACTGTGACAGTTTATTTTAGGAATATAGATAGCGGTCTCTAAACACACCAATGCAGCATTCCTAAAGATTAGAGAATGGAACTGAGAATCACAACCCATGAGTTCCTTGGCTAGCTGTCACTGTCTTTTTAGGACACCTGGCGCTACACCAGTGACTTCCCAACTATAGTCCCGAGACCACTGGTGATAGCTGGAATGTTAACTAATGATCTAGGAAACTGGCAAACCAAACAGTGCTGGCTCTCTTTGTATCTAGACAGTTGTTATATTGCACCAAACTGATAAATTGAACAGTAATAAATCTGCAGGACCAGATGGTATCCACCCAAGAGTTCTAAAGGAACTCAAATGTGAAACTGGAGAACTACTAACTGTGGTACGTAACCTATCATTTAAATCAGCTTCTGTACCAGATGACTGGAGGATAGCTAATGTGACACCAATTTTTTAAAAAAAGGATCCAGAGATAATCTCAGCAAATTACAGGCTGGTAAGCCTACTTTCAATACGAGGCAAATTGGTTGAAACTATAGTGAGAACAGAATTATCAGACACATATAGCAATACAATTTTTTGCGGAAGAATCAACATGGCTTTTGTAAAAGGAAATCATGACTCAACACCAGTAGAATTCTTTGATGAGGATCAACAAGCATACGGACTAGAGTGATCCAATGGATATAGAGTATTTAGATTTTCAGAAAGCCATTGCCAAAGTCCCTCACCAAAGGCTCTGAAGCAAAGTAAGCAGTCATGGGATAAGAGGGAAGGTCCACTCCAGGATCAGTAACTGGGTAAAAGTTAGGAAACAAAGGATAGGAATAATTGGTCAGCTTTCAGAATGGAGAGAGGTTAATACTGGGGTCCCCCAGGGGTCTGTACTGGGACCAGTACCGTTCAACATATTCATAAATGATCTGGAAAAAGGGTCAACAATGAAGTGGCAAAATTTGCAGATGATAGAAAACCACTCAAAATAAGTTAAGTCCAGAGCAGACTGCAAACAGTTATAAAGAGATCTCACAAAACTAGGTCACTGGGCAACATAATGGCAGATGGAATTCTATGTTGATAAATGTGAAGTAATGCACACTGGAAAACAGAATCTCAACTATGCATGTAAAATGAGAGGGGCTAACTTAGCGATTACCACTCAAGAAAGATCTTGGAGTCATTGTGGATAGTTCTCTGAAAACATCCAGTCAATGCACAGCGGTAGTCAAAGAACAAAACAAATTTCAAAACAAAGAACAAGGAAGATGAATTACAGTTTAAAACTACCTACATGGAGAAAAAATATTTAATAGCGGGCTCTTCAATCTAGCAGAGAAAGGCAAGATCCAATGGGCTGGAAGTTGAAGCGAGACAAATTCAGACTGGAAATAAGTACATTTTTAACAGAGAGAGTAATTAACCCCCGGAACTGTTTACCAAGGGTCATGGTGGATTCTCCATTGCTGACAATTTTAAAATTCAGATTGGATGTTTTTCTAAAATATATTCTCCAGAAATTATGTTGGGGAAGTTCTATAATGTATTTGTTATACAGGAGGTCAGACTAGATGATACAATTGTCCCTTCTGGCCTTGGAATCTATGAATTACCTACCTCACGAAGAATTAAGATGTTTAATTAACTTTTTTCACTGTAAGTTTTGAGATCCCCGTGGTTTGCCAAATGAAAAGTATATTGTGAACATAAAATGGCTTCCAGAAGCAAAACTGGGACAAAATGAACCCACCCAATACTCTAATAGGGTCTAAGGACGGATTCTTAGCTGGTGCAGAGCTCTATTGATTACACTAGTGTACTCAGCTAAGATGTGACCCTGAAGGAGAATTAAGAGCCGGACAACCTCTACCTAACTAAAACCAAAGAGTAACTATCAAAAAATAATTTGTTGAAAAAAATAAAGCTGAACCTATGGATAAAGATAGGTAACACTCACAAAACAGGAAGCATAATGTTGCAAGGAAGCAAACAGAGACAAAGCCTCATTAAATTCTTAGGGAGGAGCACAAGTGACAAAAACTCAGAGACATGAGCAGTTAAGGCTTGCAGAATACAGTTGGCTAACTCTGGTCATGAACCAACACACTTTCATCAAATAAGCACAAGCATTTTTAGTATGTTTCAAAACAGAAAACTCTAGAGGAAGCAGCACTATCTGGACTAAAAACGGTAAAAATGACATGGTTTTAAAAGACAAAATTACTTTCATCTATTAAAGATGTTTTAACCATTTGTGATTAAAGAGTCAGCTCTTGTAACTTACATGTCTATGGATGCACATGCAGTTATTTTGGCTACATAAATGTTATTTCCTCTGCGTATAAAATCCATTCCTACAGGGATTTGTGCCAACTGAGCCAGTTGCAGGACCAGAGCTTGATTTACTAGTGCTGCCGTAAAAGTTTTTAGCCTAGTTGTCATTTCATTATTAGTGCCTTTTTGGCCTCTATTTGTGCATGAGCAATCACTCGCACATACAATGTGTCGGACACTTTGCCTTTTCTGTGTGCACAAATGATAGCGTTTACATGCACAAACCCCAGTACCACGTGAAAGATTGAACACAAGTAGATTTTGTGCAGACAAATTCTAACCTGTGCACACAAACGATCGAGGCTGCTGCTGTCACCATACAAATGGTAAAATACAAGCTGAGACCCGCGGCCTATGATCTATTTCAATTTAGTCACTATGAAATGAAGGGATTATTTAAAAACTAATTTATACGCAAATGTGTTCCTACCAGGACAATGTCATGCATCACTGTAATAAGTTGAACAAATTATTTTCCATACATTGTATCTGAAGTTATTTTGTCAAAAACAAAAAAAGACATCCGAGTCCCAAGCCCTGGCAATTACAAATGCCTTATTCAGATTTGTTTGCTGACCAGATAATTATATCACCACCAAAACTGAAACAGAACAAAGTGCCTGAAGATCCAAATATAAAGGCACTTCTGGATACTCCTCATCATTACTCTCTGGCCAAGTTTGACAGCGACTTACTTCCTGTGGAAAACCATTTACTTAAATGGTCTGTAAATCAGTGCAGAACTTAATCCCCCAACTCGGAAAGGAAATTTAAAATTAAACCGCATGATAGGCTCGTATATATCACTGCCAATACATAATGCATTCTCATAGCAATTTACAATATGAAATGTGAGTTTCTACTCTGAAAAATCTATCTATGGGGGAGGAACTTTATTGAAATTATACTTACATCATTAAAACATAGTCCCTTCCCGTTGCTTTCATGGAATTAATTGTGGTGTTTAATTTAAAACATTTAAAACCAGGGTGCTTAGATTTTTGCATAAAGGTCCATCTTTAAAGTTACATGCAACCTCAATATCATAGTTTAACACGACCCACAGCTCTGAGACTCAGCAAAGCGAGCAAGTTAGGGTCACTCGGTGTAAACACGAGCAGAATTTACTCCAGAGTTCCACCCCAATTGATTTCCTCCCAGCATTCTTAAAGCGCTGAACTTCAGGTCTTGTTATTTTAAAGCTATTGCTGTGGTTCTCTGTTCTTTTCTTTAAAATGTGGTATTAAGCAAAAACATTGTCAACAGATTGTATTGACCTGAGACTACTTCTGACTGCCCAAGCTGTCTATCCTGCATTGACAGGACAGATGGTAATGCTAGAATCTTTAAACTCAAGGCTCAGCTGACAGCTTCTTTGAAAGATTACTGGCACAATGACACAATGGGCCATAAAGGTGCTGCCACTCAATAATCTGTGTCTTAAAGGGTGTCCAAGAACATAGATTTAAACTGGTGCTGTCTGTTGTGCCAATGAACCAGATATGGAAGCATTTCCAAATCTGCATTACCATTAAAAACCATTAAAGCTCTAAAGGAGCTGTTACAGTCCATGGTATCAATGATGTCACATTAAAGAGCTCCCATGGGAGGCCTTAATACAATAGCCTTTAATGAATAATGCACAGACTACTTACTGTGTCATAGTCTACTTGGGGACACTTTAATTCATGGAACACTTAAATGAGAGGCAGCAAACCTACCACACATCCATGCATGGACACTAACTCCCTAGACATTTATATAAAATGGTAAAATCTTCCCCTTTCCCTCCAAACTTGTTTCTGCTGGTAGAAAGTAGCTGATATTATAAATTCAATAACTTCCCCCTCCTTCTCTCCCCAGCCACCAATAGATGACAAGAATGTAAAAATACCATTAATAACTAGCTTCTTCACTGTAATTAACACCTTCACAGCCACCTTAGCATGGAGAGATTGGCACACTTAAATACAGCTCAGCAAGGTGTTATTTACTTTAGGAAAAAGAAAACATTCAAGCTTTATGTGAAATAGAATGATGTTATCTCTCACAGCTCTCTCGAATAGATTTACAGTAGTGAATTGTTTCAACCTACATTAAAAATCTTTTTAAAAATCCACTAGAAATTTAAGTTATTTTCTAGCACTTTGTCCTGCTCTTTTTTGGGATGCTTACTATGAAATCAAGAAGCATATCTCAGAGTTTCTCAGGTGGCTGTAATGAAGGCACCAGTGAGACTGCCCTTGATGACCAGTGACCAGTGTCTCAAACAGATGATGATCCTGCTGGAGTGATTCAGGAATTCATGGTTGCCATGACAACCAAGGACTGTCTCAACCAATGGAACTGATAGCACTATGGATCTAGTATTAGGAACTGAAGTATGATAAGGTTCATATGGATTAGTCATTAATTTCATCAGGGGCTTGAGACAGGAGCATTCCCATCTTGTTAAGGTGTTTCTGTTTTGATGGACACCCTCACTTGACCAAATCTGTCCATTTTCAGTGCCCTCAGATTGGCTCTATCGAAGTCCTGGTCAGACTTTATGATCTTTTGTTCATGACTACACAGTAGCCTCCTTCTCCTGGTTTTGCTCTTACAGGGCAGTGCCACTCTGCTGAGAGGCAGCAAATCAGCTTCCAGGTAGAGGAGAAATAATTGTCGCACAGTGCAGACGTATTTTTCATAGTGCACCTTGTTTTAATGACATCTTCACCAGTCCAGGAACAGAGGCGGTCAAACAGCATGCATTTTCAGGGATCTCAGCCGCTATACCAATGTCTGACTCCTAGAGCTACTCTACCCCAAGAATTGATTCTCGTAAGAGAAATTAAGGCAGGGAGCAAACTCTCTTATGCTTGCCAATGCTCCCACAGAGAAAACCAACAATAGCACATCATTTTCTTCCAAGACAACTGGTTCGCAGGCTTAAAATAAACCCTGTAAGACGTGTAGCAGCACCATCTCGTGGTACCTCCCATAACAGGACAGAAGCAGAATCTTCAGCCAGTTTCAGCCAGTGTAACTTGCAGAGCCCTGGGAAGCATTAGCGGTGTGTCAGGCTACTGGATGTAAAGGTAACAAGTGTCACCAAAATGACATCTATCAACCTCTGCTTTGTGCAGCAAATGTGACTATTTATTTCACACGTGACCCCCGCTACACCTATCAATGTCTTTGCCACCTAGTATTAGTGAACTATAATGTGCTTTCCCTAGGACAGTCACGAGGCCCCTAGGAAACGGAAGCTAGTGCAGAATACTCATTTGTCGATCACAGCATCAGCTGGCAGCACTACATACCTGTGTTAGATTGAAGGAGTTGGCTTTAACTTTTAAAGCCCTAAATAGCTCTGGGACTGTAGCCAGAAATCCATTCCATAGATCGAGGCCAGAAGGACTTAAGCAGAGTCTGTGTGATAATCCTGTGCAGCCCAATAATGTGTTTGTAAGATAGAAAGTCAGAGCATTTTTTTCAACAGAAGATACAATACAGAATCCCTTTGCATTTACTACACTACACTCCTTTTCTGTGATGCAAGGGCCTTTGCAGAGACCTATTTATCTGAGAGATGGTCTCTCTCCTTGTACCATTCTGCCAGAGTTCCACTGAGTGGAAAGGGCTTAAAATGAAGTTTCCTGGCTCTAAAAGAGGGGGAACTATGGGCCAGCTTTTCTCTCTAGTGTCTGGAACTGACTTTCCCTCTTGCTCCACTACTAGACCTGGATTTGTTCCCCTTCTTACCACACTGCAAGATCCATCTCTTCTCCTAGGCTGTGGGGGCACGGTGCCTTGAAATTTTTGTGGATATTTTAAAAATCTGTTTCTGGACAGTTGAAGGTTGGCTATTGATTTACTTTGGATGGAACCAACTGTTGGTATTTGTTAGCCATCATCATCATCTAGAATGCTAACTTTTAGCAGAGCACAGGTTGAGCATCTATTACCTACCATATATATTTTAATTCCACAAATAAGTAAATACAGCCTTGTACCAAAGTCTCCATCCGAAAGGGATACAACCAAAAAGAGTATTTGAACAAATCTGCTCTTTTCCTTATTTATTCCAGTTCAGTCTTCACTGTGAAATAATTATGTTATCTCTGAAAATAGCTTTTTCTTCTTTTTTAAAAAAAGCATGTATAGGTCTATGCATATAAATCTAGAGAAAATTCCTCGAGATTATGATAATTCAAATGTTGCCTCCAAAATATTTGAGTGCCTCTTAATTCTAAAAACATCCTTCTTGCGTCTAATTATATGCAAATTGCAGGACACTGAAATCTTATTTTATACAGCATCTTCACATAAGTAAGGTAAATCCATACTAGTGGCGGTAATGGCATGAAAGCATAAAATAAAACTTTCTTTTCCCCTGACTGCCAAACAATTACAGATGACAGGTTGTTGAAATACTTCAAGTACCTTTTAAATAGCAGTGAGGCTCCCCCCAGCCCCGCCCGCCATCCCACTCATCAAAAGGGCTGCAAACAAGAAAACTGGGGGCGTGGGGAAGAAACATACAAAAATTAATGTCTATTTAGATATTCTCTTTCGAAAGCCTATTTTTGATTAATTTTCTTGACTTTTACAACATCTGGTAACAGGAAAGGAAAAAGAACACTTGTATTAACATATTGATTTGTCTAAAATGCTTTAAGGATCATTTTGCAGATTTTTGTTTTGAGTAATTCTAGCCCCAACCCTGCTGTAAAAGATTCTTTGCCACAGCCTCCAGAATAAGGATTTTGAACACTTTAAATGGAAAAGCATCTTAAATAAGTCCCTTCCCATTCATGGCAGGGAAGAGCTCTTTGCAGTTACCATTTCTGGCAGGTCAGTAAAAGGCTAGCCATCTTGTTGTTAGCATAGGAGTGGGACATAAATCTGATGCTATAATGCTCATGGGAGTGGTCATCCTAACCCGAAGTCTATGAGAACGGCCAGAAGCCTGAGCATGTTCGGTCTGACAGGCTGTTCATGCATACTACAATATTTAAAGGACCCTACGTAATTTCAGTGTGAGTTGGGTTCTTAGGGTCAGATTTTTAAAGACATTTAAGTGTCTAACTCCCAGTAATTTCTATGGGAGTAAGGTGTCTAAGTACTTTTTAAAATCTGACCCCAGTTCCCATTGATTCTTTTGAAATCTTAATAGTAGTTAATAAAAGCAGATCATCTTTTGTCTTGGGTTTTTTACTAACCATTACCACAAGAAGATAGTACCCATTCCCCATGCAGCACAACTAACCACAAAAGGTTTGTTTCTCAGGAAGTTTCACCTAACCAATGCAGGTTCTTGGATGTTGCATGAGGGGACGAAGGACCGAGAGTTCATACTATTTCTATCATGCAGGCAGTTTAGAGAGCTTGGCAGATGATACAAATATTTGTGATTATATAAGGATTTTATGGAACCTTTCCCAAAGCAAATATTTGCAAATAATATGTTTTATTCTTTGTCCTGTCCAGAGCTAATCAAGAGGCCACCACTGGAGGAAACTCAGATTAGTTTTTGCCAGGAATTTACCCATCCTTTTCATGGCTCTCTTTATAAGCCCTAGCTGAATCTCCTTCCCTTCGTTCAGTATATGCAGCCCCTTTGTAGCAGAGCAAGCTCTCTCCTCAGGCCCAAAATGAGGGGATATAAAGAGCTGGTTAATAATCCATGCAATTTTATTTTTTTAAATACGGTGGAGAGTAGAGTCAGTAGTTTTGTTTATTATGAACCAGAGAATCCCCTTGCACAGGCAGCACAGTGAGGATGGATGGAGATACTGGCTGGTACGTCCTCAGTCCAAGGCCAGGATTGCACTTTGTGAGCCAGCAGGACATAACTCGGGAGGACTTTTCCGCTTCACAAAATAAGGGTAAAGTGAATGGCTACCACTTGCTGCTAATGGCAGCATATATGTAACTGGCATGTGGTTAAATACACTGGACAACAAAGATTCTGCTCCCTGAACACTTTTGGGTGTACCTTATGGATTTTGGGCTGCTGATTACAAAAATCACCAAGAAATTTCCCTACCACGTACCGTTTTTTTGAAATCCCCTATATTTGTTATTTCAATTCATAATTTAAGTCTATTAAAATGTTGCCCACAATGTAAGCTGAAAAGTTTTCTATCTTGTGTCCAAGCATGCCTGGGCATGCATTGGCACTGCACCTAGTGCAGGCCACACAACATGCAGTGGGAATGCTAAGGCTTAGGCAGGGCGAATGCTGGCAGGACAGGTTTTAGAAAGGCTATAAAAGCATTTCGCACACACCATTCTATGCACTGCGTTTATATCAGTTTACATTCATGTTGATGTGCATGCTTTATGTGCATAGCATATTGTGTGTACTCACAATAATAAAGCAATTGTATTTTCAGGAGGATTTGTGATAGCAAAATGTCTTGCCAATGTCGCAAAAGCCACAATATGTTTCTTGGCAACTACAGAGCACCAAACTACATGCAGCTGGTTGACAGCATGCTTCAAGCATACAAAACCATGAACATGTCACTAAAGATTCATTTTCTGCATTCGCATTTAGACTTCTTCCCTGCGAATCTTGGTGCAAGTCAGTGACGAGCATGGTGAAAGGTTTCACCAGGACATTGCGATCATGGAAAAACCGTATCAGGGCAACTGGAATCCATCAATGCTGGCCGATTATTGTTAGACACTTAAATGAGAAGCCTCAGACACTGAGTACTAATGAAAATCAACAAAACATTTTTAACTCAGTTGAACTATTGCAAAGCGTCAGCACCGTTTTGCGATTAAACGCGTTGCATTCAATAAAAGTCAATTTCTTGTGTCTCCAAATTCCTACATGATACAAGTAGTCTGAAATTATATTTGTGTTCAGCTTCAAGCAGTCTAGCATAATCTAAAAAAATTTCTGATGATGCAACACTTTCGAAAAAATTTGTTGTCCAGTGATATCAACCCAGGCCTGTACACCTGCACCAATGAGGCAAACTCCTTCTATTAGGATATTCTTATAGCTCAAAGAGGCTCTTTATGCCCACTTTCTTCCCCAGCACCCGTGGCTCATCAACACAACAAGGTCAGCAGTCAGCCTTATAAATTACGATACATTTAGGACTCAAGGATGACACTAATCTCTTTGTCCAGAAAAACACTGAAGGACTGTGTATAAACCTACTGCATCTTCTACTATACAGTTGTCCAAATTGGAGATAGGAAAATACTGATGTGTTAATGCATAAATGATCCAGATTCCTTTATTTACAACAGTGGAATGGTGCAATGGCTATCAGTTCTGTTAGGTGTACAACCACTGAACTTTCCTTTACACTCAAAGTGTATGTAATAAGCCATCGTTTTCTCTCTCAGATATCTGTCGAAGCACAAATGTACTTCTACCCTACATAATGTCGTCAGACAGCAACAACATATTGATGTATAGCGCCATTTCCTACCCAGATAGGAATATTACATTGGCTAAGTTACCACTATAGGGTTCTGACCTTCAACTATCCAATTTTAAATTAATTCATTTTCAAACTATTAAACTCTTCTCGATCACGTCAGAGATAATGATGGTGCAAGGGTAAATTTTCCTGACAATATTTAAATCAAAACAAATCCAGGGATGTATTAACAGAATTTCGTTTTCTTTTTTAATGGATTAAAAAAACGGCTTGAGGAGAGAGGGGAATGAGAGGGTCAGGGGAGTCTGTAGCCCATGGTCAATTTTCATCTGATCCTGAGAAGTCAACTGCTGGTGTAGCCAGAGTTGTAGGTGCTGAGCATTTCTCAGGTTCGTGTCCTTTCTGTCCTACCGCTAGTTATTACACCAGACACCAAAGTGTGAAGCCTTCTCTTCGCTGTTTCCCTGACTACATCTCTAACCGGTGAAGTACATTCTCCAGCCTGTTCTCAAGTGAGGAGTGATTCACTGGCAGAAATCAAGCTAAAACTAAGGACAGGGCAGACCTGAATGAAATAGGAAATTTTAAACTTCACTTCACACGGTGTGTTTTAGGCCAAACTCCAGGGTGATCCAAAGATTCAAGCAAATGTTTTTTTCAGTTTGATGCCGTCAGAGATTCCCTAGCAAATCCCCAACCACTTAACATGCTCTGCCTTATGTTTTGTTCTACCCCAAAGTTAGGAGTTGAGTTGTTTTTCAAACTCTGCAATTGGTTCTAGGCAGTCTTTCATTATTTAGCTACAGCCAGCTGTCATACCAGTGTTAACTATGTGCCTCTATCGAAATATCATCAGCAAAACAGAAAATTTCTCACAAATAAGCATATTTACACAGGAACTTTCCTACATGAGAGACAGACACACAACTTTACCTTAATCATAATTAGATTGTACTAAGGGAAACAAGACATGAAATGATATTTTCTTTCCACTTACTGTATCAACACCCCTTTACCCCATACCCGCACACTAAACACAACAACTGAAATTAGACCCAAGTGTCACAGCCAACAGAAGGCCAGACTATTACGTTGCATGGACAGAGAATAGAATAGACTGATGTGTGCCAATGCCTGAAGCCCCTCCAATGGCAGGGAAATTATTATATAAGATATACCCACATAATCCTGGCAAGTAACCTGCACCCATACACAGCAGAGAAAGGCAAAATACCCCCAAGATCACTGCCAATCTGAGCTAGAAAATTCCTTCTTGAGTCCACACATGGTCATCAGTAGACCCTGAGCATGTAAGAACGAACCAGCCATCGAAGCACCTGAGAGAGAGGCTGTTTGGTGCCACCTCAGAGCCCTGGCCCTCTTTGTCCAACATCCCATTTCCGGATAGTTTAGAAGAAGGGGAATTAAAAAATCCACATGGGGAGGAGGACGACGAAAACCCCTTCTGGATCTCTGTAGCATGAGTTTTTAGGGACATGACAAACTGGAAGGAAAGTGCCAGAGATCATGGTAGATCTTATAAAATCCTAAACAGATGGCACACTGAGAAAAGGAACTAAAACCCATCCATATAGCAAAAGATAGCATAGAAAATTGCTTTTAGAACGTCAATAATAAAAGGCCTAAAAGAGTAGGGATGCAAAGAGGGGGTTTCACTTAAGCATTCAGGTTCTAGGTAAATCTGGGTACTCTAATTGTCAGGTGTAATCATGGTTTATCTTCATTTGTTTTGTATGTCTATTATGAACGTGAAGTGTCCCTGTGACTGTATTCTTAAAGGACACACTGCCTTTAAATGAGCTATCCTCACTTAATCACCTATCTGGAATTTCTTCTCTCCAGAGCCACAGGGCACTGCCTTACAACTCTGCAGTAACCAGAATTATGCCATGCCCATGTAAGGAAGAGCAGAACTTGTCCAGTAATGCCTTCTATTAACTTAAGGAAATTCTTCTGGGACCTGCAAACAACTAGTGAACATTGGCATAGTTCCTCCTCCCACCTGAAGATTTATGAAGTCTTCAACGCCAAAAGGGTCTTCCCCAATCCTCTCCCTCTCCACAACAGTTAGGTTTCTGGGTTTTATGCTCTTTTTCTAAAGGGTCCCAAATTAGGGCAAGAAAAACATTGCCTGTTAAATGGCTTCATTAGAATCACCTGACTTTTTGTGGTGCACCTGAAGTTTACAGCCTCCTGCACAGCAAATGACCCTTACAGTTGGGTAGAAGCTAGCAGGGACAGCTGCTTCCTTCTATGCTCTGATCATTAAGGGAAAAACAGCCCTCAGTGAAGAAGGCATGTTTTGCTTAGGGTAAAAATAAACGGGTAAGTAAAAGAAAAAACAAATGAGTGAAATGAGCATATGATTATAAATTAGCACAATGGGAGTGCGTGCCGTGGGTAGATAGCCAGGTAAATTTTCACAAGCATAACTTCATCCTTACAGCCCATCCCGCACCTATTCTCCCATGGATACACCTCCACCTACATCCTGCAGCAGGAAAAAAGAGACCCACCAGATATGGAAAGGCACATGTAGCCTCTGCTGCCTGCAATCTGAGGTACAGTATATGCCACCACATGCCACATCTCAGTGCCTTTTGCATGTGAATGCTCAAACACTGGGAGAAAGGGGCATCTCCTCCCCCATTTCTGGTTCACAACAGGGACAAATTGAAAAGTGGGAGAAAGGAGGGGAAGAAATTATCACTTGTGGGTGGGCAGATGGAGGTATGGGGAATAAGGAGGGGATGGAGAAAAAACAGCATTTCTTGACTCCCTCAGTTTGGGCATGGATTCTGAGGGGTTAAATCCAACCCCCTTTTGCATGTATCTAAACCTCCAAGTCTGCCAAAGAAACATGTGCATGCTTAATTAAAAACATTAAACCCAAAACTTTTTGTACCCTTTGTGCCTGATCCAAAGCTTCTGAGAGTCAATGGGAAGACTCCCATTTATTTCAAAGGGTACCGGATCAGGTCCTTAAACAGCACAGGAAATATAAGCTGCAACGTTTTAGCAAACTCCCCAGAAGTATTTATAACACCTCAGGATTGAGAGCTAGTTGAGAAATCTCAGACCAAAGAATTGTGTCAGAACGTTTGAACATGCCATTTGAACCATAACTTCAGTCTGGCTGCTACAATGCTGTCAGAAGAAGTGATCAAACAGGTGTTACAAACATAAGAATCAAAAGGCCTTACATCTCATGATGCAAACAATCAAGGGGGGATATTTTCAAAAGGCATAATGTCATTTCAATGCCTAGCTCACACTGACTTTCGACTTTCATGGTGACTTTCCATAGGAGTTAGGCAACTACTTTGAAAAGCTCCCCCTAAAATCACCATCAAATAGGAGCTACTCCCATGAGAAAAGAGTTGGAATGGGGCCAGACATGTTAGCGGCCACCAGTTCCAAACGTCATTTGCAAGTTCTGCTATAGATTTGGGCAACAGAAAGCAAAAAAAATAATCATTTCTTTTTTCATCCTCTTGTTCAGCCATTCCAGCCCCCATATCTTCTGGGTGTCCTGGAGGGACAGCAAATATACACCCAGCTTTATCCACTAAGGTGGCTGTGAGCACAGCTACACCCAGCGAAGAATTTGCTCCAGTGAGTCACATTTCTGCACAACATACTTGCAAAGACTGAACCAGGGACAGCTTTCAGAATTTCCGCAGCAACAGGTAGTTCACTTTGCAAACACTGTCGTCATTGGTAATTTCAAAACTGGACAAGGCAGCAGCATACAGAGATTTGACATCTTATATCCAGGTGACACCAGGATGGATTAAAAAAAAAATCAGTGACTTTTTAAAAAGTCATCAATAAAATACTAAATTTCTCTCTCATTTAAAAAATAACCATTACAATTAAATCTCATCACAAACATGCTACCTCTACGCTTACAGGATGGCTCTAGTCTGTCCAGCCTAACTACCAGCTCTTGCTTCTTGAAAGTTCTGGGCTTTAAAGTTTCTGCTTCTCAGCAGACTAAAGTCACATGTGCAAAGACAGACACAGGCTGGATAGAATTATTGTTGTTCTGTGCTTATGTCTTAAAGATAGAGAGACAAGGGACAGAGGCAGAGTAGAAAGGAACAGTGGAGTGGACTAGAAAGAAAAAGGGAAAATATTATTCAGTACACACACAGTTTCCTATATTCCCCCACACTTTTACCACAGAAAAACTGTTATGGTTTTTGGGCGTAAGGGAGACCCTATCTAGGAATATTTTGAAGAAATTCCTTCCCTGGGTAAAAAAGGAAAACGTGTCAAGTGTAAGCAGTGCAAGGAGGAGATCCAGGGCCTAGTTGCAAGAATGAAACATCATAATGAAAGCTGCTTATTGGGAGAAAATGACGTGGATATGTTTGAAGAAGAACAATGTGGATTAACTGGTTAGTAATTTAAGTAGTTCACTTTGCAATGTATCATTCTTCAAGACCCTCTCTATGCCTTTTAGAATAAGTGTGATTTAACAAGTAAATTCCCAAGCTGTTTGCTATGTTGGATGTTGCTGTTAGTATATAGATATTCAGGCCTGCCTGTAATGACCCGTGTTTTATAAGTATATCCTTACATTTAGCTGGTTATAGGAGAATAAAGCAAAGAATCAAAACCACAGGCCTTCTCTCACTGTGACAGTCCAAGCCGGGTACTCTGGCTCAGATGCAGGAGTGTCGGCCATAAACTGGGATGCGTGCACTCACATACGCACATTCCAATGTAACATCTAATATCTAGCTGTTCAGACGGTGATCCAGGCTAACACCTCCAGATAAAGAAAAGATCCTGGAATGTTTAAAGGAAACTTGGTTTGGTAAGTAATTCTTTTGCCAGACAGAATGCTAACAGTTGTGGTTGTCAAAACTACACTCCTTATTGTTTTGTCTTTACGGTACTCAATTCTTTATGATCTCTGAATGATTTCTGTCTGATTCTTTGATGGTTTCTCTCTGTTGCATAACTAAGTTTGATCAGTTAAGGTGGTGGGATATGACTGATTAAAGAACGTTACAATATGATAGAATTGGTTAAAGAATCATCTTGTAATATTGTTAAAGAAATGATTGGTTAAGATACATTATAAAAACTGAGGTAAAACAGGAATTAGGGAGAAAGATTTCTTGGTGTAAAGGACTGGGGGGGGGGTCCTATTGGGTGCTTGCTTGAAAAGATCCCAATAAAAACCTGTCCTATTGCCTGCTGCTGGACTCTGGACTTCTGCTTCTGACAGCAGACAAAGAACTGAAAGGAATGGGGGGAGGTGGGGTGTCCTAACAGTTACTAGAAAAAAAACATTTAGCTTAGCTAATTCTTATGGCTTGTTTAATTTGTTAAGTAGGTTTAAAATTTATCACCCAAGTAGACGGTACAGGAAGCTGCAGTAAGAGAAATCTAGAGTTGCCAGTTGCCACTGGGTGTCATTTTCTTATTTCGTGTTACATAATACATGCCCCTTATTTTGGAACATCATGGCTACAGACCACAATGGTGATGCCATACATTTATTCCCTATTTTATTTCAGCATAACTCACCTTTCCCAAGGGAACCCATCCTATACTTGTTTTCTCAAAAACAGACGTGCCAGTGAGTTCTATGGGGCTTACTCCAAAATTAAGTGCACTCTAAGTGCAGTCAGTCTTAGCTTTTAGGTAATTTGGAATGGGATCCGCATCCTTGCTGAAAAAAATGTAAATGATTAACTGAATAATAGAGTGGCAAGAACTGAGAAGAATGACAATTCAAAATCGTGTGTGTGTTTTGTTTCATGATCCCATTTAAGCACAAGACACTTTGACTATCTGTCTGCAACAACTTCAGAGTCATCTGTCGGTACTTTTAGCAGCAGAGCTGCAGCTAAATGTATTTCTGACAACGAAGCATCAGTAGCCAGCAAAAGATTTCAATCATCCAGTAAAACCATCACCATGGATGGATTTGTAATAAGGACCAGCAAATACCAACAAGATGAAAAGATTGCTCAGTTCATTTATGCCACAAATTCTCCTTTTCGCATTGTTAACAATAAACACTTCATTGACATGGTTGAGTCCATACCACCAGGCTACACTAGACCTGGTAGAGCAGACACTGGTGGAAGGTTGCTAGATACAGTGTATGAGAAAGAACTTGAACAGTGTGCAAGAAACACTGAGGGGACATTTGCCAGTTTAAGCCTTGATGCATGGAGCAATGTACACAATGAACCAGGAATACATAAGATTGGGTTGCATATCTTTCAGAACCAATAGATACATCAGGAAATACACACCCAACAGAATATTTAAAAGAAGTGGCAGTGAAAACTGAAATACACTGAACAAAATTCAACTGTCACGTGCGCAGTTTTGTCACAGACAATGCTGCAAACATGGCCAACATGAGAAGATACTTAGAAGAAGAAAGGAAAGGATGCTCCTTAACAACATATGGCTGCAATGCATCTTTTAACCAAAGACTTAAGTATGTCTTCTCCAGGAATAAAAGAAAATGTTGTTGAAGTCACAAAATACTTCCATAACAACCATTTTGCTTCAGCTTCACAGAAGAGAGCAGGAAGATCCAAACTAATTCTCCCTCAAGACATTTGATTGAATTCTGTGGTTGATTGTTTTGTAAACACACCTACTGCATCAATAATTTATATCTGAGTTGAATCAACCAGTTTTCACATAACATACATGAGAAGTATAATGAATGCTATTCTAGATTCCATGTGGGTTGGGTTTGAAGGTCCTGACGCTACAAACAGCATGTGCATAATTTTATCATATGAGTAGTTCAATTGGCAATTCAGTAGTTTAAGTGTCTGCCAGACTGGAGCCCACATGAGCTATTCCAAATATTGAGCTTTCAGTTCAAATCCCACCTATGGTTTTTCCAAAGTAGCACGATGTAGTTCTGTAGAACTTACTCTGTGTAGCAAGGAACACCCTCGTGCCCAGAGCAACACATTTAGCTGAGTAAGAGCTGTCACCACTGCAGTTCACAGCATCAGCCCTTCCAGAACCATCTGATATCTGCTATCATAGTAAATTCTTTGTCGTGATAAAAATCCAACTGCCAAATATTCCTTGATCTGATATAATGCTGGGGAAAGGTGATCACAAGGAAATTGTATAGCTCTCCCCTCTCCTCCCCAAAATCTACCCTCCCACTTACCCTCCCAAATAAATGTTAGCATTTTTTTTTTTAAAGAGGAAGAGCCCAATGCTAAATGGCACAAAGGTTTGAAATTGAGAATACATTGGCTTTACTGAACTGCTTTTATTTCATGTCTTCTCAGCAGAACTTCCATGCCACCCTATATAATCCTGTTTTAACTATCACCGCAGTCCATGAGTTTGAAATGAGAAAGCAGCTTACAGACACAGATCTGTATCAGCATTTGTTCATGCCAGGATGCTGCATTTTCACCTATCGAACCCTAGAAAAACCTCAAGATAACAGAAGTACAGGGGAGACCTGAGGGATTCTAATCCAATGAAGTTTGTGGGAACAGCAGATTATTTAATGGTCACAAAACAGTCAATGCATTCCTTTCCCTTGGTTTATTTCCTGACTGTTCTACACCAAGAAAGTTCACCTCTTACAATCAATAGATTAATGTAGTAGATTTCATCTTGTGCACAACTTATTCTAGAAACCCTCCCATTGACACCTGCTGGATCCCAGACCTGCCCTGAGACAATTATAACCAATTGTTACATGAAGAGGAAACATTAAAACAATATTAACAAGTCAGTGATGGAAATAAACTCAATTTAATAGGCTGGGGTGTAGCTGCTGCTAACTCACATCCACCTATTTTGTGTCTGTGCTGTTTTATTTCCTTTCTCTGGACATGCAGCTGTTAGTTTACTACTACCAAATTTACCTATATTGCCTGAAGCCTCTCATTATACCATCTGGGTAACTTTGAAGTTCAGGCCTGCTATATATTTTCATCGGATCAAAATATGATTATGGTTCAGTTTAAACCATCATCACTCCCCACCCCAGCTCCAATATAAAATCCAAAACAAAGACCCAGATGCAGCTGCACAGGCTACACGCAGGTGCTTGGTATTGAGACTAATGGGCTTTTAAAGGAGCAGATGGAAACCCTGAAACCGACCTGTACGGAGATGCAATAAGCAGGAAGTGTCACTGCTTGAAGGCTGACAGATGTTTTGCAAAAGGTTCCTCTATTGGCAAGCCACCTGGAAGTGGTCTGTGGACCACAGCTGGAGAACCCCTGGATTCGAGTATTTAATATGAAGTATTCTTCTATTTTTAAGTTATCCCATCTTTCAACATGGGATGGACCACTTGATTATTTCCTGTTCTGTTCTTTTCCTCTGAAGCACCTGGCATTGGCCACTGTTGGAAGACAGGATTCTGGGCTAGACAGACCACTGGACTGACCCAGTATGGCCGTTTTTATGGTACTTTTAGCTATGCATAGACATTTCACATTAAAAATTCGCTGTGCAGTTACAAATGAGCTAATCTTATTACTTTGCCCTATCCTCACACCTCTGACTAATCATGCAAGATTTAAGCCATCACTAATACTAAGAATAGAATTTGCAATTTTCTTCAAATTACTTCCCACGGTTTTTTTTTTTTTTAAACTTAAACATAAAAGTATCTGATCAGCAGAGTGTGATTGCTATACTTCATTGCAAGCTCAGTGGTAACCTCCATGAAGGTTATCAGAAGTTTGGGGGTTTGGTTCTGTGTCTTGTTTTTTTTTAATTTAGCACAGAAAAGCATAGGGTTGGGCAGGGTTTTTGTTTGGTTTTACAGTTTTATCCTGAAAGAGCCAATTGTACAAAAAGACACAAGTGGCCAGTCCTGCAGCCCTTACTCTCCAAATTAGGGCTAGTTGGTGAATAAGGGGGCAGGACTGCAGCCCAGATGTTTAAAGGCATTTAGGAGTTGTTGTGCTGTGTGTGGCAAGCAAGGCCTGAGTGCTTTAGCTGGCTGTCCTTCATCTTCAGAAGTGACTAATTCTCATTCATCAATGAGATGTGGGTGCCTAAGTGGCCCAGTCACGTCTGAAAATGAGACTTAAGGTCTTTAGTTGCCTCTCTCTCACTAATACATCACTGATGGATTTTAGCGCTGATGGGAACACCACTTAAAATACTTTAAATCTGAACCCAAGTCCTTAGCAAGAGAGACTAAACTTTTGCTAACCTCAGGCTATTGTACTCCCCACAATACTTTCTAAAACACCAACTAAAGCCAAATATCCTTACACATAGGGTCTACATTTTTACTACTCAGCGTGCTGTTTCCGTTAACTATTTTTGTTTGTTTGTTTTTTATAGGACTCTTACAACAACATTCAGTGTCTAGTAAGTAGCATTGTGTCTTGTCACCTCTATGCCAGCCATTTATCTAATTGGAGATTTCTATTAAGATTTCTACTAAATTCTTTTTTTCCCCTACTAGCATTGATTCAAATTCATCTCCCTGCAAGTGAAGTCCCATACATCCTCCATATTATCATTTCCTGGGTGAGTTATTGGTATCACTTTGGAATAAGTAAGCAAGAAAATAAATTCGCATTTATACATTCATTTAAAGTGTAAGATTTTGAAAGACCCTTAAGTGATTGAAGGCATGAAGATTTCTTAATCTGTTTTTAAGGCTGTGGGATTTGTATTCCTCTTTTTGAGCAATTGCTTTGCTTTATGTTTGATATCCATATTCAGTTAAAAACAGTAGAAGACTGGGACTGGGTAATAGAGAGGACTGGGAAACTGACCATCATATGAGAAATCTAGTTTAAAGTAATTTATTTATAATTTATTTTGATATAGGAAAAACAAATACTTCATTTTTTATTGAAGCATTAAGATGAATCACACACGTCAGTTCATTTCAATTTAGAAACACCAGCCACTCACAGTTAGAAATGAGATAAAGCCTTAAACCAAACATTCTTGCATTAGCTGTCTACCCAGTGACTTCCATGCACCATGTCACTGGCACATTATTCTTGTGTCAATTCAATCACTGCTAATTGACTTAACGTTAACCTTATTTCCGACTCCTCCCTCAAGTATCTTAAAGGTAAATGCCTTTTCTGAAATGGATCACAATCCTTGATTGATGGTCCGAGAGTTCTACATGCAATAAAACAGTGCTCATAAAAGCTGCCTGTGTCAGGAGCCCTTTTGCTCTCTGTTCCATCTTGGTCTGGTGTTAGCATCCCCCATCCCAACTTTGCTGGATTTAGCACAGGTGCTGTGCTCTTTAGTGACACGGGAACTAAAAGTTGTGTTATGGTAATGTATGAAATCTCCATCACAATTAGCTTAGTTTCCTCTTTATTCCTGTTCCCACTAGATACTGAAGTAGGTAAGACTGTTTTTAAAATAAAGCATTAAGTCTTATTTTGACAGCAAATCTAGAGTAAACTGTGCTAAGTTAAGCAGTAATAACCTTACAGAAAAACTTCTGTTAAATGAATATTGCTATTAAGTCTAGCCTTAATATAACTGGGGGTAAATGCAATTGTAGCTCATTTTATTTTTCAAAAATTGCATTTAACATTTCTTATTAATGGCTTCAATAGATCTGGGTGCACACAGAGTAGAGGCACGTGTTACACACTGTACAGGACACTGTGTCCTCCCAAGTCAGCTAGCCAGTGTGTAGGGGTGGGCTGGGAAGAAGAAAGAGGACCATGGTCTCATCCCTGTACCACATCCTCTCTTTCAGGCTTCACTGAGAACTCTAGAATTCCCTGGTTCTTTCATGTTAGGAATGTAACAAGAATTGCTCCCGGCTCTTGCACAGGGGCACAAAATGGGTGATGGAGGGAAAAGTATTTTGTGGCTTCTTCCTTGCCTCCTATGACTTTACCCAACAGCAGAAGACTAGGCATAGTCAAGCGCCAGCTCTAAACAGTAATTTCAAATCAATATAACCACGAAGAACTTTGCCATCTCAGCTTCACTGGAGTGGATGCTTCATTCATTTTCCTTGCCGTTATTCTCCCTGTGAATATATTGGTCAGTTTCCAGTGTGCCTTGAAATGGGTATGAGCCTGGTCAGTAAGCACCCTCGCAAGGAATACAAAACACAGAACACTTCCTTCATCATCATAATCATTTCCAGTGAATATGTCTTTTGACTGTAGGGCTCATATTTATTTCCAGTCAATTAAACTGATGGTTACATATCCCCAAGGGAATTCTTATTCCTCTTGAAGACACAGAAGAACAGCAAAGTGCACTTCTGATCCATATTCTTTATTATTAACTGTTTACACTGCAGTAGCATCAAAAGGCCTAAACCACCTCTGGGCTCCGCTGTGCAAGACGCTATAGAAACATACGGTGAATGACAATCGCCTGTCTCAAAGAGCTTGCAAGCTAAAAGGAGACAAGATGTAAACCAGTGGGTGAACAAGCAAGCAGGCTTTTTGTCGCAAACATATCCTCACATCTAAATACGTCTGTCGATTACACTCCTGGATCATAAGCGTGAAATTCCAGTAATAGTATTTACAACAAGCATTTTATAGAAAAGCTATCATCAGCCATATCTGTCTAATCATGGTACTATTCTCAGGTCTGTTCCACAGCTAAACCGTTTTCTTATGAAATTTCAAAAACCAATACTTGAATTTATATGAATGTACATTTTAAACATTAAATTATCCAGTGAAGCAGACTGGAATGTAAACACACACAAAAAGACCATTTCTTCCATCATTTACATTGAAATTGAAAGTGCTTATTTATTAAAATAAGCAGAGATGTCCATATGCCAGGAAATTAACATGAAAAAATGTTAAAAACACCAGGATCACTTAAAAGTCTGTAGAACATTATAGTCTTTTAAAAAATGGTACAACTCAGCAAAATTATCTAAACAGTCGTTATTTTTATTATACGTTGATAAGAGGGATCAGAAAGCTCTTTTCTGTGCTTTGTGCCACACAGTTTGTAACTGCAAATTGAAAGTGTATTCCTGTCATGTGAGAATGTCTATTCCTTTGCCATGCCTCCACAATGTAAGGTCTAATCCTTCAGTGAATTGGTGGATTGCTGCAGCCATGTGGGTCCTGACTGATTCCTTTTCTTCAGGCTCAGCCATCGGCCTACCTGAACAGAAGTAGCACCTTAGATTGTAAAATCACAGAGGCTAGGATTGTCCTAGTCACCCTTTCTCAAAACAAGATCTACTGGAATTGGAAAAGGAACAGGAAAGGAAAACAAAAATGATTAGGGGTATGGAACAGCTTCCACATGAGAAGAAGTGAATAAGACTGGGACTCTTCAGCTTGGAAAAGAGATGACTAACGGGGGACATGATAGAAATCTATAAAATCATGACTGGTGTGGAGAAAATAATGAAGTGTTATTTACTTCTTCGCATAACACAAGACCTAGGGGTCACCCAGGATACTAGGCTAGATGGACAATTGGTCTGGCCCAGAATGGTCATTCTTATGTACTTAAATGTTCATACAGCACTGAATAAAACAGGTCAAATTTTAAATGTATACAGATGCCCAAAGATGCAAAGAGGTGCCCAGTGGGATTTAAAAAAAAAAAAATGCAGAGTGCACCTCTGCCTCTTTTGCGATTTAAATACCTGTGGAAATCTGGCCAATGTGCCTCTTATCTTCTTTGGACCTCTCTAGATGCTACTGAGATTTGCATACCGATGATCAGTTACCGCTACTCAACACCACCAATGAAACGTCAATTTTGTTTTTATTGGGATTCAAGCTCTTGAGTATTTTAAATTCACATTCAAACTACGGATCATTACTTCGGAAAAATAATCTAAATTCATAAAAATGTTATCTAGATAGCTATATTATTCCTATAGTGCCATAGATAGGACAGGTGCTTAACAGACCAGAGGACAAGTTATTGGCACAAGTGAATAATCAAAAGGGCCCAATCTTGCAAAAAGCTGCACATAGAGATGTAGGCCGCTCCTGCATGGCATCCCATGGAAATGTTGGAAAACGCGGTTTAATCAAAACCACTTGTTTTCATGGGAAAATGACAATTTTGACAACATTTTTCAATGTGTTACAACATTTTTGACCAACTTCGCTCTTAACGGGTTTTGCAGTCTTGAGAAATTGACTTCCAGTAGAAGTTTGGGGCAGAGCTTGAGGTACATCCAGAATGGCCACCTCCAAAAGAAATAAAAGTTTGCAATTTTAGAGAATGCAGCAGAAAGGCCATAACCGGTATTTCAAATGCACAGGGAAAGCTCCAAAAAGCATACAAGGCGGCGGAGGACTGATCTGTTTTTCCAGTTGTCCATAACGGTCACATTGTTATCTTGTGCTTCCCCATCTGATGATTGCATCTATGCACTGTCCTTTGTCTTACTCTTCAATTGTAAGCTCTTTAAGGAATAAGCCACCTTGCTACATGTTTGTACAGCACCTAGCATAACAAGGTTTGTACTGTGTTTGGTGCCCCTAAGCACTACCGTAACACAAATAATAATCTGCACTACTGATACGGGAAATCCTTAACACAATTCTGAACTGTAAAGTCACAGATCTGCTGAGTGAGAATTCCATAAATTTGCTCTCCTAGGAGATCAGAATTACAGGGTATATAATAGTACTGTATGAGAGAGAGGTCTCTATTTCTGGGCCTCAAAAAAAAAAAAAAAAAAAAGTGAAGAGATGTGGAAGCTTCCAAGTAGGAAACTATCTGGAAAGTTAATGTCACATCTGATTAGAAGCAGATTAGCACCTGGAACATGAAGCCATTTTCACACTGCAAGGGTGAGAAGAACATAACATGATATGAACCTAGCAAACTAAGAAATGACAATACACCTTTAGAACGAAGAAGACAAGCAAACAGAATGTGAAGTGATTTAAACTTTCTGTGACTTCACAGTAGCCTTACCTCAGGGGTGTAAGCTTGTTTTTCTACTTGATAAAGATGCACATGAAACAAAGCATATATACAACCACCGTTCATTCCAGTGGGATATGAGGGTGCTCAGCATAACACCCAAAGACTTGGAGATGTCAAATATGACTAATAAGACATTTAAGGCTCTGATCTTGCGAGATGCAGAATGGTCAAGCCAATGGCAATTAAAGGCAGTTGGTATTGCTCACGATTGCACCCAACAGCACCGATGGATGGACAGTGGGGAGAAAGGTACATAGCCGCAGTTTTATTACAGGAAGAAGGGAAGGAAACAGGAAACAAAGTAATATTTTTTGTTTGGATTTTGATGATGAAAAGAAGTAACCAAGGTTACATCAGCTGAGTTCACCTGTCAGTATCAGTTATCTTCAGTCTTCTATTTGCAGTGTTGTTTTCTCCGTTGTTGAATTCTTTGGAAAAATCATATGCTGGGGCAGGTGACACTGCCTTAAAAACAAAAAGTCAGAAGAATGGAAGTACCCAATTGTTCCTTCAGTTCTTTTTGGTATGCTAAGATTTGGGTGTGTGCCATGGGATGTTATATGAGATGAGGGTATTAATTGCAGTGGGGTGAAAAGCTGTATCAAAAAAAAGAGTCAGTGGAACTTTACCCTACAAAAAAAACCTTTAGTATGCAACACAGGAAGGCGGTTGGGTGCTATTATAAGCAGTAAGTCTAGTATTAGCCTCACAGCTGGGTGACCTGAGTTCAGTTGTCTGCTCCTACCTGTCTGACCTTGGACTTGGGGAACTGATGCAAAGAGAAACCAATTTGTAAAATCAGGGAAATAGATTTTTCCCTTCCTCATAGAGGAGGATAAATACAGACAAGACTTCCAAGGTGGTCAGATACTATGGTAATGTGAGCCAGATAAATTCCTACGCTAGAATTGAAAGTGTGCTCTTGGAAAATTACAGCTCAACAGAACATAAGAGGCTTTAATTCTGAGACAGACAGACTTATTATAGAGACCATACAGACTGGGCCTGGAGTCCTGGAAGAACTTAACTACACTGTGTAGAACACTGACATTCAGGAATTGCCGTGAGATGGAGAAAATCTCAAGGCCTGGTTCAGTGCCCATTGGCACCAATGGAAAGACTCCATTTGTTATGAAGACAATCTGAATCCTTCCTGTGCATCAAATCATTTAGAGCACCGACAAGGCCCTGCACTCCCAGTATATCCTGGGCTGCTCTTTGCACATCCTCGATGTTAATTCTTGTCAGTTGTCCCTCTCCAAATACGGTTTGATGGAGGGATTCTTTCAGTCATCCTTTGTGGGCTCTTCCAATAGCCCAATGGCATGCTTGCCACCACAGACTGGCATCTTGATGACAGTAGGAAGGTTTGTGTTCCAGTGACGCTGTGAGCTATACCAGTTTTAACATCTGGAAAAGCTACCCAAGCCAGACAGGTCAAAGGCTAGGGACTAGACAAAAAGCAAAGCAGTTTGCTGATCCTCCCCGATGGAAATTGAGTTATTGGCTTTTTTATGAGGCAAGGTCATTGGCCTAACTTCAGAAACACAAGATAGTCATTTGGGCAAACAGAACTGGGAAGACTTCTTCCTAGTCAAACCAGAATACGCAAGAAGTTTTAAGTGGCTGCACACAGCTGGAAGGTATTTCTCCCTAGCTGACAGTTCAGCCATGCAGAATAATGAGGGCCCTATGGGTCAATAGTTCCCATCACTTCTCGCAAACCAAATGTCAACAAGATCTGGGGATCTGCATCCCATACAACAGTGATAGAAAACGAAGGCTTTCTGCTCTTCACCAGTCAATAGGACTAATTAATTCCTCCATCCTCATTAGCAACAAATTAAACCCTCAGTCCATCTCCTCACCCAGAAGGACTGTGCAATAAGGAAGGTTGGGAGTGGAGGCAGGGAACAGATCACGCCTAGGAATTCAGAATGCAGAAGA
The DNA here is from genome assembly GCA_007922155.1 of Mesoclemmys tuberculata. Taxonomy (NCBI): domain Eukaryota; kingdom Metazoa; phylum Chordata; order Testudines; family Chelidae; genus Mesoclemmys; species Mesoclemmys tuberculata. Next base: position 12,277,221 of record ML677027.1, read on the forward strand.
CAGGAGCTTCATTTGCTTTAGACCCACTTGTCTCCTCAGTTTCACAAATGGGTTCACGAACAGGCTTGATGTTGTCCTTATGCTGCAGACTGACGTGCCTCTTAAATAAATCATCCCACTGCCAAGTCAGTGTCCATGGTGTGTCTCAGCCTGCATGGCTTGGAAGGCTACACAAAATGACCCAGAAGAGTTCAGGGTAAAGTTGGAAAACATTTCAAGAAAAACACCACAAGTGCTGTTTAAAAATGTAATTTATATGCACAGCTCTGCACTCCACTGCAGGATTTCATATTTATTTAATTTGATGTTTTAAAGAGTACTCATCCAATTCTGTGGGCAGCTGCAGGCTTGAATAAAAACCTAGCCATTTAGAACCAAGGTCCATTGTACTGAGCTCTCCCAGTTGCCCCTCTCACCTGCTTATCCCTTCCACGCCCCTAGAAAAACAAACAAAACAAAAACAGGAGCAGCCATGGGTTTTGCAGTATGAACTGAGGGTCAACAAAGACCAGGTTTCCCTAACTGAGGCAATAAATGAACCCCACAACTGGGAACCTCCCTGCAGTTGTGGCCCCTGTCCCTTCACAACTGTAATACCATGTTTGCTCATGAACTTCTGAGCAGCTCAGCTGCCACAATAGCCCAAAAGGAGAGCTCATCACCAGGGTAACTAGGACCTCTGTATTTATCATCAGGTGAAGTAGGAAGGATGGTCCAAAAGAGAAGGCACTGGAGTGGGACACAGGAGACTGGAGTTCAATTCCCAGATCAGCCATAGACTTCCTGTAACACCTTGGCCAAGTCATTTAATCTACCCTGCTCCTCAGTTTCTCATCTGTAAAATAGGGATAATATTCCCCTGCCCCACAGAGATGGTGTGTGGATTAAAATCCATTGATTGTGAGACACTCACAATCTATATAATGCTATAGCGAAAAGCGCCACATATGCACCTAGATAAATAGGGGTGACATCTGTTAATTCTATAGGCAAACACATGACACCCAACTTGAAAGGAATCTGTGACCATGTTAAGAACTACCTCAAACATTACACTGTTGGTAACTGACAGATCTAGTCAGTAGCACTGCTGTATTTGCTTGCCAATTCCTATTGTTAAAGAACGCACTTTAAGAGCTATATTCCCTATCCAGGCACAGTCTGCCTTTTCAAGGATTATAATGTTGTAAGTGCAAGACTTTTGATGTCACGTTTTGCAAGATGGAGATCCTACCTTGAGGGCAATTCCTGGGGTAGAGATACTAAGACGACTATCTTATAACTGCCTTAAAAAAAAAATCATGGAGATTTTACACAGTACCCACCAGATGCCTCAAAAATAAAAGTAAAAGAAGCAATGCTACAACTTCTTCATCTACAGGAGTATTTGCACCATTCAATCCATTTATGTAGCATGTGGATTCCACTTATTCTGCAACTAAAATTCTGACTCGTTCCTTGACTATTTCATGCTTGGACAATGCAATATTGTTGGCACCAGACTAAGTTCTTCTATCCACACTATGCAGACTATTCACAACCTTTCTGCTTGCTCTGTTTTCCACTGCAGTTTCCTTGCTACTCAAACCACTCAGTTATTTAGTCTGCTATATTTATCCAGTTATATATTACACTAAAACTGGAAGTTCAACGTATTGCTGCAATGTTTTAAGAACCTCAGGGTAATGGCCCTCTCCTACCTGATGTGTATTCTCCAACACATTTGTTAAGCATGTGCTATAGTTGGTTTCTGATCGTGCCAGGTCTCATTTGCACATTTAAAATACATAGCTAGCGTACATTGATCTCCACAACACTGGAATTTTCCTTTAAAAAGATCCAGGAACATTTTAGCCTCATTCTCTTAAAATAACTAGAATGGAGGTTGTTTTTTTCTAAAAGGAACATTTAACTCTTTGCTGTGTTTCAGCTCATTTTCCATTTTTTAAAGTGCTGTGATTATGGCAAACATTGTGTCAGTTTTCAGCAAAATGTCCAACTTCAGTCACAATGAATGAGTTCAACAGCCAAAGCACAATACATGTTTCAAGGGTTGCGTCATTAACATTGTTTTGCATTTTCCCATGTTAGGGGAAGTAACTAGACCCATGATTGCCCTATCACAAGTGGGAGAGTTTCAAGATAAAAAGGGAGCTGCAATATCCTAATCTGTGAAATCCCCATCCAACTCTCTGTCTTATTTAAGTTCATTCTAATGAGACAGGCAGAAACCCCACAAAGAATTAAAGCTCTCTGAGATCTTTCTCTGATGTTTTGCTGAATGCCTGCTCATTATCACACCTGCAGTGTACACTGGGGTTTAAAAACTCAGTAGCTCAAGGTTCTCAGTCAAAGTTGTTCAGCAGTCTACACCCCACAACCCAAGAGCACTAAGTCAGTTGGCACAGGCTAGCTGCAGCTATCCCATGGGTCTTTTATCGTAGCATAGACATACCCTTAATGTCCTGAGAGACCTCGTTCAAAGATAACATAGGAATTTGCCGGTGGGTGACTGACTAAGTGAGAGAAGAATGTCTCTCTCAACCCAAAATGGATGTCTTGGATGCACAGACCAGCAGGAACAAGAAGCTTCTGAGGCTCAAAAGCCAGCAGCGTGGCTTTTGCTAGATAAGGTTGTGAAAATCTCCAAAGGGAGACCAGGAAAAAATAAGCAGTTAAGCAAATAATTGCATACTACCTTCTTGTACCATCTCTCACACTCACACCCCATGAAAGCTCTATGTAACGCTCTTACTAATCATTATAAGATACATATACAGACTTTGTTTATGAATTTTTGTACTGTGTATATAGAAAAATGTAGTGCAACTTCAGCTCCACCTCAAAGCAGGGCGGTGAACAGTCAAGCAAGGAAGGTCACTTCTCCCAAACAGTTTTGTTTTTTTTTGTTTTTTTTAAACATAAACCAGCTTTAAGTAATTATCCAGTGTCCAGCCCAGAAAAAAAACAATGGTGGCCCATTAACACGGATGGTAAAACACAGAGGGCTTGTCCACTCTTGAAACGCTGCAATGGCATAGTTATAGCACTTCAGTGTAGGCACTACTTATGCCAACAGGTGGATTTTTCTCCCATCAGCATAGGTAACCCACCTCCCCGAGAGGCAGTAGTTTGGTTGACAGAAGAATTCTGACAAGCTAGCGCTGTCTATAGTGGGACTCAGGTCAGCTTAACTACACCGTTCGGAGTGGGGGGGAGGTATGGACTTTTCTCACCTGAGTGACATAGTGCAGCCAATATAATTTTCTAGTATAGACCAGGCCAAAGACCACTCGAAGTTGAAAAGAACATTGTGGCTCTCAAATGTCCAGTCAGGATGGAGTGTCACCACTCTAACCATGAACTAGGGCTTTGTCTACACTAGCACTTACATGGGCAACGCTTCTGTCGATGAGGAGTATGGAAAAAACCACTCCCTTGAGCAACGTAAATTTTGTCAGCATAAGCATTTGTGTGGATCATGCTGTCAGTGGGAGACACTCTCCCACCAACATCGCTACTACCACTGGTTTAGATGGTTTTATTATGTTGGCAGGAAAGCTCTCTCCCATCTATGTAACGCAGCTACACAAGCGCCCTAACAACAGCTTACACCACCAGTACAGCTGGTGCTACTGTAAGTGTTAAGTGCAGACTAGCCCTAAGGCTGGGGAAAGGGAGCGTGGGGGGCATGGGGAGAAGCCTTTTTAAAAGCAGGCACGAAATGGATGACTTTTAACCAGAACTTGGGGGACAGCCTCAAGGCAGGAAGCTGTCTGGGAATGCTGGATGCCCCCTAAAGTTAGGGGGTATGTTTAGAAACTGCCTGAAGGCAACAGAGAGACAAGGTGGGTGAGGTAATATCTTTTATTGGACCCATCTCTGCTCTTGAGAGAGAAGCTTTCGAGTTCGACCTGAAGAAGAGCTCTGTGTAAGCACAGAAAAGATATTACGTTACCCAACTTCTCTCTCTAATATGCTGGGACCAGCAGGGCTACAACAGTACTGCATACATAAAGGCAAGAGGTAACTCTTATTAGAAAAGGGATTTTATCTAATATGGAAGTGTAAAACCTGAGGTGGTGTTTTTGTTTGGTTTCTGGGCAACTTGTCTGCATTTGCTTCCCCCCTTACTATTTCATCTCTGAATGTGTAGTTTTTCTATTAAACGGTCTTTCTTTATTTTCATCCCAAGCAGGTTTCTGGTGTGCAAACTTTGTGGTGTGAGTGCACTAAAGTGAATTAATAACTGGGGGCTGGAATTGTCTGAGCGTGTGGCAATTAAGAATTCAGGATGACATACTTGGGGAGGCCTGGGACTGGAAGGACAGTTAGTATCACTCTGTGAAGAGTAATTAGGCTGGAGAGAGTCAGGGTGAGACCTTATGCTTAAGGGCAGGCTACTGGAGTCACGGAATTGAATCCTAGCTGCACGGTTCAAATGCCAACAAAGTCACAGGGCAGATGGTGACAGAACCCCTCACTGATCTTCGTGGACACCAAAATGCCACAAAGGTCCTTTGAGAGTTTCCAAGTTTCACATATAACACAGAGATTTGAGGTCACCAGTTCCTTATGGATACGGGCCTTTTGCTAATAGTATCAGGTTAACATTCAATGGGCCCTTTTAGCAGTGGTCTGTGTTCTGCTCCTGGAAACAAGAGCATGGGGGGGAAAAAAAAAAAAGAAGTCCATCAACCCTTTTCTAGCTTCAACTATGAATAAAGAAACATCTGTTTTTCTTTGGGAGAAAAGAGAAAAAAAACCACAACACCCCCCTCCCCTCCCCCATCCACACACCCACCACCAGAATAACTGAGGAGAGGAAAAGCACTTCCCCATGACACTTATCTGGTTTCAGTGCACTTATGTTAAGGCAGCGCATATAACAAAGGTCTTTAGTACAAGATTAGCATCTCCTTGTTTGTTTCCTCCAACCAAATGAGCACTGGAATACTTGTTTTAAAAGCCAGGACTCATGCTTAGACAAAAATAGTCACCTGTCAAGCCATTTTATTTCCATTTCATGAAAAAGGCAAGTACTGATATCTGGATTGAGTGTTGTAAAAGCAATTGGATTAGGTAAGTGATGGCCTCACAGCTGGTTTCCAATAGGGTTCAGTGCAGACAACCATTCACCTCTGCTGAGTAGAAGCAGGATATGCAAATCTCAGTTTACTAATCAGTTCAAAGATTAATAGGAGTATTTTTCTGGTCTTCTAACTTCAATTCATCTTTAGAATGTTCTATTAAGAGCAGTGACTTACTTTTGAAATTCCTGGCTGTAATGCAGATGTTTCTAGATGTTTTTGATAAATGTGTTCAGAATGTTACAATACACAGACTTCATACTTTTGGTCAATATTGAGATATATTATCCTGAGAGAGAGAGAAATATTGACCAAGGTGAAGAGGTCATTAGTTGTCTCTCAGTCCAGCAAGTCTGTGTGTTCACCTCTACAGGAGTCACTATGTGACAACTGTTTCTGGTGTAGTTCATATTAGCAGTTTGTCTACACTCCAGACCCAGGCAAAGAGCTGGAAATTCATGCACTTACAAAGGACAAAACCAAATTACATTTCATCATATTTAAAATCACTTGCTATACTTACAGGAAATCAAGCAGGAAAGATCACTAAAGATTAACGCCAGCAATTGCTTTTAAGATAAAAAGCTCAAGTCTTAAATTCAAGGTGGGTACCACTGGTTATATTTTAAATACTGCCTCTTAAAGGACAATAGGAATTGCCATTTGAGGACAGTCACATTCATAAACAGCGATGGCTGCTAAGATCACAGCCATGAGCAAGATCCCTTGTTTTAATGGCCTTTTCTCATGGTCAACCCTAAACTAGCCAGGCCTATTTTTAACTCTTCTGTTAACTTCCATTAATGTTAATAGCAGTTGCACATAGATGCAGGGGAGAAAGGACCCGAAATATTTAGAGCATAGAAAGCAATACTACCTAGGAACTACCACCAAATAAAATATTGAAAAAAATCTCTATTCAGAAAGGGGGACAAAGGGAATCATAACCTATATGTCTGACTCTTCTACCACATTTCAGAGATATTAATATTAGAGAACCCAAGAAAGAGAGAGAGTTGCCTTGAATACACTGCAAGATTAAATATGAGAGAACGTGTATTTCATGCACAGGATTTTACTTCTTTTTACAAAAATCAGTTCAATATACAAGCAAGTAAATAATATTTTGAACAACTTGTACCAATCCCTGCCTGCTTTACTCCCCAAGAAATCCCAGTAGTTTCAAATATTTCATTGGGGTAACTCACAGAATAAGACAAATAGGATTCAGCCTACACAAAAGGGCTACTTCAGCAAAGGAGACATCAAGAGAGGAAAAGGCAATTACCCTTGCCTTACCTGCATCAACAGCAAGGTTTGAAGCTGGAGTTTCAAGATCTAAAAAGATGAACCTCTAGTACTTCAGTTGGTAGACCAAATCCTGCAAGGGGGTGCAGTAGGGGACTAATAAAAGCTCTTACATAGGCCCAACACTACAGGGGGACTGACTCTCAGCCTGCCTAGGAGTGCTGCACAAGTAGTATTAGACGAGGGGGGTGGGGAAAATCAAACATGGGATACTACTTTGGATATTTCTAATTATCTGGTTAGAGGTTTTCTGCTTTGAGCAAGACAATAAGGTGCTCTGGGTTTGTTTCGGTTTTTTTAACTTGCTGCTACTTTCTTTTATGTACTGAGATTCTCTCATTAAATGATTCAGTAAGTCTTCCTTTCTTTGTATCTCGCTAATTTGTCAGACATTTCTCTGGACTGTGGTTATTAAGAGGTCTACTGGTTTTTCTAAAGGGGTGTGGTTTTACTTACAGTGAAGACATTTTAAATTACTACTGATTAATGAGTATCAAAGACCAAGAGGTTGACAGTGAAATCCCAGACTTAGGTAAAATAATCCTATCCATCATATCCCACAGGTTACTGAGTGATAAAATGGGGTTGGACAAGTAAGGGGCCAAATGCTCTCAGCACCCATTGATGTAACACAAAAACAACATTAAAGTTGGAAAATGAGGAATACGTTTACTCTTGTGAATATTATTCTTTGTGAAATACTGTAGATAGCCTAAGGAAGTGTCATTCAAGAAGCTCTAAACCTCCTACCCTTTTCCATGCTGTATATTTGAGAGATAGCTTCTTAATTTAGAGAGAGAAAAAGACAAAGATTTATGAACTTGCAAAGAATTTTCCACATTACTGACAAGCCATCTGAGCTGCCAGTTGTCATCACGGATATTGGAGTAGGTTACATTTAGCCTGTTGAATATGGGAATGGACAGATATTTAAGGCCCTAGTTTTGCGATTCACTGAGCACAAGCAGACCTGCTGGGCTCATGTGATAAGATCCTATGCAGGTATGACTAGTTCTTATGAAGTTCAAAGCAGTTGTTCATGTGAAGATACACAAATCCTAAGGGGTTGCAGGATCAGGCCCTGCAAGGGTAAAGCTCATTAACGGACTCCTCCTTTATTCAAGTTGAGCTACTCTTGACTCAAACCTCTACTTTGCATTCTTGCTATAATATTTCAGCCAAATATTACAGTCAATCTCTTTTGAAGCTGGCTAGCCATGTTTGACACATGCTCATGTATACAATACATTGCCAAAACACAGAAAGTATTTCCCATAGAAATGAACCTTAGAACTTTATATCAAAAATTTCATCTCCATCCATTCTTGCAGTTTTAAGAGGAATTGCTATCTTTCTTTTCAGTGGGCTTTTATTCGTTTCTGAAGCTGGTTTAAAGAGCTACTGGCATACATTTTGCACTGTTTCTTTGATACACTGTAAGCTGCTGCTCTGTGATTATGATAGAAGCCATTAAAAACAGACTGAGTTCTCACTTCATTTAATTATCTGTTGTTCTATTTCCCCCCCAAGTTGCCACTTCTCTTATGCAACTTCTGATTTATTCCATCTGCAATTAAGGATTAATTAAGAATCACACAGGAACTGTGTTTGTAGATGGCCTTCATCATTTTGTAAGGCTTTAAAAAATGGACAACTGGATGAGATGCTTAAAGTTCTGTGGACCAGACTCCTGCCGCTGCACAAACCCAGAGCACATGCATGGCACACAGGAGTTCCTCTGAGGTCCAGGAATCTTTCATCATCGTAGTACCAGAGTACCTTATAATCAGTAAGGGATGTTTATCCTCAGAACACCCCTGTGGGGTAGGGAAGTGCTATTCCCATTTGACAGGGTGGTAACTTGCCCAAAGTTACTCAGCAAGACTTTCATGAGTCCAGATCTCGAACCCCAGCTCAGGAACCTACTCCCTAGGCCATCCTTCCTGCCCCTGGCTGTGGAGCAGTCATGAAGTTATTCCACAGGCACTGCTATGGCTGCCTCAGGGTTTGATGGCTGGAACCCAGCCCTGAGGAAGGCCCTTCTGAACTGTTCTGCTCTGGTAATGGCCCCTCTTGCCTTTGCCCCAGGCAAGCTGTGCTCACCACTCTTGATTCTTGCCTTTGGACTGGTCACTGAATGTTTTAGCCTGAAAACACCGTCACTCTGCATGTCCTCTGGCAGGAAGGGAATCAGTGTCGCTCCACTGAAGCCAGTATCAAACAATATCAACGTCTGCCCAATGGCCACACCGATCTATGCGATCTACATGGAGCACCTGTTCCAGTGTGGATCAGCACTGAGACTTGCATGTCATTGGTAGCTGGCAGGAACTTCTGGATATACGATGCTGTGTCCTTGTCTCCAGCTATTAAATTACAGTACATTAAAAAAAAACCCACAAAAGTAGTTGCTACCATCACTTTTTCCCCCTCACCAGCAGTTGCTGTAGTTGCCTCCGAGATGTTCTATGGCTGAAAAGAAGAAGATATTGCCTGGCTCACTGTGAATGGGAAAGTAGTGTCTCACCAGGCAACATCTACAGAAAAGCTTAAGAACACCCTTGCCCCCAAAATCGATGCAGACTATCAGTCACCGGCTCACTTGGTATAACTCACCCTAACCACAGCCAAAACCTCTGCCCAAGGAAAATGTCGCATGCGAAAGATGGACAAACGACTTAGCCAGGCGCTGCCCAGGTAGCAGCCCCATGATGGGGAGGGAAGAGGAGGAGAAGGAGAAAGTAGATGGCTTTTAGCCTCCTGTAAGATTTGACTCAGGACAAACAGATGCCCAGCATCCGTCCCCTATTGGCTGTTCTCTTTGCATCTGCCCCCTAAGACATCAAAAACAAAGGTGGAGAAGAGATATTGGATAAAAACAGCTGAGCTGGCTGAAAATCCCACAGGTCACTGGGGTGAACAAGCGAGTGGGAGCATGGGTGAGGGGAGAAGTAGAGCAGCTCCCTTAGAAGGGAATGATAAATAGACAGCATCTAGAAGCATTTACATGCTAATAATATAGTCATGCTCTCTTCCCCCTTTTCCTTGGTCTTCATTTTATTTCATACGCCATTAAGTTTTCCTTCCTTGGGCCTGGCAATGCAGGATTCCGCTCAGACTCCTGAGTCAGCAGTGCAGGAGTCTTTTTCCAAGGCTTGGATATTTATCCATCTTGTGTGAACCTCTTCTTATTTCATCTTCTCCTTCCTCACAAGCCTGCTTTCATAAATAATGCCCCTCTGCACACGCATTCCCTTTCCCTCCCGCCCTCCCACAGATGCATGTGCCTGTCCTGCAGAGCAACTCCACCTGCTTGGTGCAGAAGACAGCAGTTCACCTTGCCCCAATGCAGCATTCTCCCACAAGCACTGCACACAGAGGACTGCCTTCAGTGTGGCATGTGTGCAACCTGGACAGTTTCCTCACAGCTACATGTTGTGTATTGACAGCACTCCACAGAAACTACCATGGAGACTTGCACTTAATCTCCAGGTCTGGGTGTTAAACTCCAAAAGGGTTGCTGCTGGAATGGAATTTCATATTATAATGCTCTAATTCATATTATATTGCTCTTACATGGTACCATGAGCACAAATTAATAATAAAGCTTCTTTCAGTTCCTTGGCAAGGAAATCCACCACAGTGGCATTTAACTTCAAGGGGCACTACACAAAAATAAGAAAGCTAGTTAAATGGAAATTAAAAGGGACAGCGACAAGGGTGAAATGCCCACAAACTGCATGCAGACTATTTAAAAACAAAGGCTCAGATTAAATGTATACTCCAAATTAAAAACAGTAAGAGGACCAAAAAAACGCTACCATAGTTAAGCAGCAGAGTAAAAAGTGGTTAAAGCCAAAAAGGCATTCTTTTGAAATTGGAAGTAAAATATAAAGAAGCATAAACTCTGAAAAGTCAAAAGTATAATTAGACAGACCTAAAAGAATTTGAAGGGGAACTAGCTAGACACACAAAAACTAACAGCAACATTTATTTAAATATATCAGAAGCCAGAAGACTGCCAAATATTCAGTGATGCCACTGGGTGATAGAGGTGCAAAAGCAGTATTCCAGGAACACAAGGCCATTGCAGAGGAATTGGTCTTCACTGCACGGGATGTGGGAGAGATCCCCACACCTGAACCTCAGATCTGTCACCTAAAAAGAACTGTGTGAGATTGAGGTGTCAATAGAAGAGACTTTGGAACAAACTGATAAATTAAACAGTAACAAGTCACTAGGACCATATGGTATTCACCCAAGAATACTGAAAGAACACAATATGAAATTGCAGAACTACTAATTGTGGTATGTAATCTATTGCTTAAATCAGCCTCTGTACCAGATAACTGGTGGATAACTTAGATCATAGAATATTAGAGTTGGAAGGGACCTCAGGAGGTATCTAGTCCAACACACTGCCCAAAGCAGGACTATCCTCAGCTAAATCATCCCGGCGAGGGTTTTGTCAAGCCCCAGCTTAAAAACCTCTAAAGATGGAGATGCCAACACCTTCCTAGGTAACCCATTCCAGTGCTTCACCACCCTCCTAGTGAAAAACTTTTTCCTAATGTCCAACCTAGACCTCCCCCACTGCAACTTGAGACTGTTGCTCCTTGTTCTGTCATCTGCCACCATTGAGAACAGCCTAGCTCCATCCTCCCTGGAACCCCCTTTCAGGTAGTTAAAGGCTGCTATCAAATACCCCCTCATTCGTCTCTTCTGCAGACTAAACAGGCCTAGTTCTTTCAGCCTCTCCTCATAAGTCTTGTGCTCCATCCCCCTAATCATTTTTGTTGTCCTCCGCTGGACTCTCTCCAACTTGTCCACATCCTTTTTGTAGTGGGGAGCCCAAAACTGGACACAATACTCCAAATGCAGCCTCACCAATGCCGAATAGAGGGGAATAATCACTTCTCCCTCCCCATCTGCTGGCAGTGCTTCTACTAATGCAGCCCAATATGCCATTAGCCTTCTTGGCAACCAGGGCACACTGCTTACTCATATCCAGCTTCTTATCCACAGTAACCCCCGGATCATTTTCTGCAGAAAAGCTTAAGTAACATCAATTTTTTTTAAAGTCTTCTGAGGTAATCCTGGCAATTACAGACCAGTAAACCTACCTTCAGTACCAAGCAAATTGGTTGAAACTAAATAAAGAACAAAACTGTCAGACACATAGATAAACACAATATGTTGGGGAAGAGTCAACATGGCTTTTGTAAAGGGAAATAATGCCTCTCCAGTCTACTGGAATTCTTTGAGGGGATCAACAAACATGTAGACAAGGATGATCCAGTGCATATACCGTACTAGGACTTTGAGAAAAGCTTTTACAAGGTCCCTCACCAAAGGCTCTTAAGCAAAGTAAGGACAAGAGGGAAGATCCTCTCCTGGATCAGTAACTGGTTAAAAGACAGGAAACAAAGGTTAGGAACAAATGGCCAGTTTTCACAATGGAAAGGGGTAAATAGCGGGATCCGCTAAATATCTATACAGGGACTGTGCTGTTCATCGTAGTCATAAATGATGTGGGAAAAGGGGTGAACCGTGAGGAGGCAAAATTTGCAGATGATACAACATTACTCAAGATAGTCAAGTCCTAAGCAGACTGTGAAGCGTTACAAAGGGATCTCACAAAATGGGGTGATTGGGCAACAAAAATGGCAGATGAAATTCAGTGATTGCAAAGTAATGCACAATTCAGAAAATAATCCCAACTATACATATAAAATGATGGGGTCTAAGATAGCTGTTACCACTCAAGAAAGATTTTGGAGTCATGGTGGCTAGTTGTCTGAAAACATCCACTCCATGTGCAGTAGCAGTCAAAACAGCTAACAGGAATGTTAGGCACCATTGGGAAAGGCACAGATGAAAAAAAGAAAATATCATAATGCCATTATATTCAAGAACCAGGGTCAGCCAGTTACACTTATAAGCATCAGGTTTAAAACCAATGTAAAAAAGTACCACGGACAGCACATCACTGCTGCCTTCATGGAAGCTGGGGGCAGGGAGAGACATTGGTGCTCCGAATGTGGCCCCATTCCCTCCCCCAAGAGCACCACCCGTGCTCCACTACAGGCCCCGCTCCTGCTCAGCCCCCTCCCACCACTCAAGTATCTTCACCCCTTCCCTGCTCGCCACTCTCCACGGGTGCAACCCGTGCTGCTGTAGTGTGGTAGCTGCGGCTCCCTCTGCCGCTGGAGGGAGCCCTCTTTGCTCTCCGGGGACAAGCTGAGCCAACTCCTCCCGCCTCAGCATGTGGAGGCCACGGGTGGCTGGGGGCCTGCCTGAGGCTATGGGGCTCCGGCTGGGTGCACAGGACATTCATAGGATCTGCCGCCATCCCTATGGGAGGTGCCTGGAGGCCCTACCTGTACCTCCTGGGGTGTGCGTGATGTAGCTGGGGCAGGAAGAGTGGTGTCCGGCCCAGCCTTGGCATCCGTGTTGGAGGTAGGGAGCTCCCTGCACCCATGCTCCCAAAAGGCGCAAGTAGCAGATGGGGGAGCCTCGGGGGAGTGGGCGAAGCATGGGAGCTTCTGCCAGAGGCTAAGCCTCTCCGAGCCTATTATACCCACCACCTATGGAAGCACTTCACACAACACACAATTTGTGGAACTCTTATCCAGGGGTAGCTGAAGGCCAAAAGTATAACTGGGTTCAAAAAAGAATTAGATGAGTTCATGGAAGATGGGTCCACCAATGGCCATTAGCCAAGATGGTCAGATGCAACCCCATGCTCTGGCTATCCCTAAAGCTCTAAGTGCCAGAAACTGGGATGGGATGAATCACTTCATAATTACCCTGTTCTGTTCATTCCCGCTGAAGCATCTGGCAGCGGTCACTGTCAAAAGACAGGATACTGGGCTAGATGGATCACTGGTTGTTCTTATGCCTCTATTTCCCAATTTTACTACTCTTATCAGAAAGTGACAAAAAGGGTTCTAATTAGATCACTCTAATCACGTAGTACTGCAAGTGATTGACGATTGAGAAGTCACTATCTGTTCTCTGTAAAACAAAACAGATTGGCTATTTCCCCTGTAGAAGCAGGAGATTTATCAATAGACAAAACGGTGCAAAAAGCCAATATATAAGGTGTAATTAAAGATCAGGCCTATATATTTTACACTGACATAAATCTAAAATGATTAGTGGGCAGTAAAAGCTTTTATTGGGGAAAAGGTGTTATTAGTCACCAAAGAAAAAACTGAATAGTCATGAAAATAGAATTTAGAAAATTGTCACACACGGAGAACTTTCATAAACTGCAGGACTGATTAAAAACAAAATCCAATAACTCAAGCAAAGAGTTTTCATATCTATGACAGTAGACTAATCCCAATAGTGTTTTATTTGTCTTCCTGAAGTATTTTCCTTTAATAGGCTGCAATGAATATTCCAAATACATTTTTAGGTAACCAAAACCAAGGGAGCATAACAAATATTACAATCTATAATTTTTGTATAGTTTGAAGAAGACAGATCAGAATTGACAGACCATCCATTTTAACATACAGATTTTTCTTGATTCGTTTTCTTCTACTAACAATTATTTACTTTAAAATCCAATATGGAAAAAAAACTTGTGACAATACTTTCCCCGTTCATTTGCGAGTATTCACAAAGTTTAAGAGGAAAGAGTTCATTTGACATCTGCTACTGAAGAGTATTTTGCTTATTATGATCTCATTTGCAAACGAGACAGCATCTCTTATTACAAGATCAAATGAAAGGAAACTGATGTCTGATGTTTTTGTATATTAATGGATGAATTCTAATCTCAGCTAGCCATCAAGTGTCAGTGAAACTGATAATTTATTACTCAGGGCAGAATTAGCATTATTATCCAGGTTATTATTTGCCTATGTAATTGACAGCAGCATTCAAAGTACTTAGAAATCCAACTTCATCCTTCAGATAAAACCAGTTCTACACAATGTCTCCTTCAGGACTAACATCAAATGTTTGAAACACATCGCAAGTCCTTTCAAAAAAGCCTGGCAAAATTAATGACACAATGGACCTTCAGAAAGAAATAGTTTCTGCGAACAGAACCATAGCTACCAACATCAGTTCCTCAGGGGTGGGGAGGTTGACTGTCTGCAAATAAAATGAAGGTCTAGAAGCTTCGAAGCCTGCAACAACCAGAGAACTGCACATGCAGGTGGGTTTGTACAATTACATTGCATCTGGATTAGTAGTCTCAGAACTGATCCACGGTATCAGGTTTTTCTTAGATCTTTCCTATTAAGCCAAGAGGACAAAACAAAATATCCACTATATCCTATCTTCTCTGCACCATGCATTCCATCAGTCTGTCTCACTATCACTGTCATGCAAAACTGTAAGACACATACATGCAAAGCAGTAATTTGAAAACCCCAAGAGATTGGGATCTGGACTCTCACGCTGGGAGATTGTTTGAGCAGCATATGATAGGCTAGGGAAAAGAGTAAAGGGTGAGTCTGTGGGAGAATGGGCTTCCTGAAGAACTATTTGAGGTAAGAAATACAGACGGAAGAAAGCAAGTTGGGGAAGTTTGGGGAGAGCAAGCAGTGGTGGGAAAATGTGTGCAGGTCCTGGAAAAAGCTGGCCTGGGCAACGGATATTTGAGTGAGATATGAGGAAGGGCTTTTTGACTGAGGTTGAAGTGCAGGGGTTGAAAACCTAGCGTGAGTACAATCTGCAAGAACGTAGAATTGGAAGCATGCACATTTAAAATATACAATACTCATGTGATCCTAAGAAACTCTCAATGTCAGCCAGTAAAGGGGGCTACAAGAATATCCTGATCCAGATATGCAAATTCTGATTATGAAAGAATATCATGTGATGGGCCTAAAAGAAAGCCAAGCACATACTAGTCATTAATGTCACTGTGAAATGTACAAACAGATGCTGCGTAAAAAATTACGTATGTATACTGAAAACATGTTCCTGTCAAGGCAGAACTAACCAACAGGTTTTCTGTCAAAGGATGTTTATTAACCTGTCTGTGTGACATGTAAATTAAGCATTGTGATCTAACACAAAGTTAACAGGGACATGTGAAATCAACAGGATAACAAAACCCAGGTAAATAAGCCACAGGGTTATCCTAAATTGGAGTATAAACATTGAACTTTGGGGATATAAATAGATGACAAGAAAGACACCTCTATCTTGGACCCATTGGGCAGTGAGATTACATTCATGAAAATAGGATCTCAACCAACAGGCTTGGCTGAAAATGCTGCAACTGACATTTGGGGTGAGAAATTTATTTAGACATAAGGTTAGTCTAAGTTAGTCTCTAGGAGCCATGTAATGCTTCCATTACATCTGTAACCTTCTGTTATGATCCTTACTCAATCACTCTTGAATTATCTTTGATAATAAGCTTATGACAGGTTTATAATGAAAACAATCTCAGTGCTGTAGTATTATTTAAGGAGCTGATCCAGAATTGAATTATTCAAGCTGGTGTGCGCGTTGTTCCTTTGGGGACAGCAGATCCGGTATTACTGTGAGTATTCAGTGGTTAAGGGACTAATCACTACAGGAGAATGCTTCAAAAGGGCTCAGTGATGGGGTGCACCTATTAGCCTACAAGTAAAGGGAAGGCTGGTATAGCCCAGCGTACAGTGCTTTGGTGGCTGACAGACTGCAGGTGTCAGGGAGCTGACACCCAGTTAAGCACCAGCAAGTCTCTCTTTTGCTAGGAGGCAATGGGGTAGCAAGGGGACTCAGTCCTGGACACCCAAGAACCATCCCAACTCTTCAGTGCCATTCTGTGAAGAGCAAGTGGGGGTGTGCGGTGGCTCCTAGAGCAGAGCATGAGCTGATATGCAATCGTGCCAGTGCGCATGGAAGGCAAGTGTCAGGCTGGGTCAGTCAAGCTCCTGAATTTTCAGGAGAGTCGGTACAAAAACCTCCCCCACAAAAAACAAAACCAAAAAACCCTACAAACCGCAAAGCTTGATAAACAAACAAGTCAGATTTCTGTTTCATGCCCCTGACGTGGAAGTAGCAGCAAAAACTCACCCAACAGTCATTTTAAAGAGGTACTTTGGTGGTTGGCAGCATCCCAGCCACACTTCACTCCAATACAGTAGGTGTCAACTCACCTGAGTAAGCCCAGTAAGGATCCCCCGAGGCCTTACGCCGCCGTATTTGCACAGAACTACCATGCCTGTTTTCGTGCAGCGAGCCGACGTACCCTTCAGTCAGAGCTGAGAAGAGAAGAAGCAGCAGCAATCAGGAAAATGACGTTCACTCTCTAGAAATTAAATCTTTGAAAATATTCTTTGACAAGCAGAGACAAGGGGTGTGGTGCTGTTCACATAACAGAGACACTCCTTACCCTGAAGAGTTCACAATCAAAAGAGACAAAGATGACAGGACTTACTAGGAAACCCTGACAATTGAGTTATCTTTGGAATGTATTTTATTGCTTCTTCTGAAGTAATCTTTCCTTGGTGTGGTGAGCAGAACCGAAGAGAATGCAAAGTGGAGAAAAAGTAGTGGTGGGATGTTCAGGCTGACGTTGTTACTGGAGGAAAGGGGGCAAGGGGCTTACACTTTGGGGCAGGGACTATCTTGTTGTTCTGTGTTTATACAGCGCCTTGCACAATATGTTCCTGGTCCATGACCAGTGCTCTTCGGTGCTACACTACTACAAATAATAAGTAAGACAACATGATGTCGGCCTGCACGGTGTGTGTACAGAGCCCTGAATCAGGCATACTCTCTCTGAAGAGACAACAATGGGCATACTGCAAAGAACTCTCACCTCAGACCTGACAAAAACATCTTACAGAATATCTATCCATAAAATGTCACATGTAAGGGTATCAACAGAAAGCTCCTAACTTGCAATGATTGTGAATCTTGATGAGGTATATGTACAGGTAATATTTAAAGAACAAAGCATTTTCATTAAAAGTATGCTTTAAGGACTTGGAATAAAAATTAGTCAACGAGGATAGTATGTCTCAGTGACGCCCCATTCAAAAAGGAGAATATTGTCACCCCCTCCCTGGTCAGCTGGCACTGCAATGCAAGGCTCAGTTGCTTAGCTTTGTTCAATCCCAAGATTTTCAAATGAAAACCATCAGACAACAGCAAGCCATTGCAATCTCTTGAAGGTAAAAAAGGGACACAAGTTTGCCCTGTCTGTGAACAGAAACAAAAAAACTTTCAGTGCAACAGGGGAGGGAGAGATATTCTGGATCCACTCACTCAGAAGACATCTTGGAAGTGGAGATGTTCTCATGAAAAACTGAATCCTGGTTCCTAGGAAGCCAGCCAGCTCTGAAACAGACTAAACTTGGGGGAGGAGGTGGGGGGGAGGAACAGAGGAGAAGATGCCTGTTTGCCTATTTTATTAGCTAGAAAAGTTAACTGTCAATATGTGTAGACCCAGACTTGCATTTTATGATTTTGGTTTGTACTGTAACCATTTGCTTCCATCACTCCTCTCATTTCTAGTTAAAGCTTTGCCCTTTCTTAAAATAAAACAAAAGTAGATTTATTTAAGTGCTCACAAGCACTATGCATCATACAGAAGTGGAGGTTTAAAGTAAAACAGGTCAACGGGGGTACACTGCACTGCCAGAGCACAGGATCTGGGAGCGTGAGTAGCTAGTGCCAAGGGCTGGATATGACAGGTGAATGATCCAATGGGGGTTGGGGTACCAATGACTCCGGGGTTGGGGTACACCTGTTGTTCACCTGTCAGGTGAAGACAGGGCAGAAGGCAGGCAAGGAAACAAGGTGACCCATGGCCCCTGGATGCCTTGAGAACTGTCACAGATCCTGCTGTTTCTTAAGAAAAAAACTAGAATACCGAAACAGTTGGGGCCACATTCTCACCTGGTGTACATATGCATAGCTCCTGTGACTACAATGGGGCTATACTGATGTATACCAGCAGTGTCTAGCCCATGACAAACGGCCTCTCGATAGACTAACTAATAAAGCACCCCTTGGTATGTGTAGCTATTCATACAGAAAACAATAATTGCTGCAGGAAAAACAGTGGGGAGCCAGATTCTTGAGAAAACATACATGCCAGAGTCCAGCACATTCTATACGCTTTATGCTTTTGATACCATGTTGTACTGGGGTCCACTATAGCAAAAACCGCATTTAAAAATCCCCAAACAGGCAGCCCTCCGGCAGCACAGAAGTACCCTCTCTGCCACTATGCGAAGGTCTTTGGCGAGGTGCAGATTAAATTGGCTGCCATGGTGAAAGCTCCAGAACTTCACTGATGGGAAGTCACACTACAGCAGCTCATGCCATCCAATCCAGCAAGGAGGACATCGACACTGCCGTCCAGCCCAGGAGAAGGGAAACCACTTTGCGAACAATCCCAAAACCACCAGGCAGCAAAAAAGATCATTGAAAAGCAGCCATCAACCTGGTTTGCTTTCATAAAGTAAGGAACTTAAACCCACCAACCAAAACAAAAGAGGGAGTACTCAGTACATTGGGCCCCAGAGTAATTTCATGCTTTTTCCTCCCCCGCCACATCCCCACTGTTAACATCTGCTTTCTTCTTTTAAAGAAAATGGTCGGCTTTCAGAAGAAAGCAACTTTATACATGCAGATTGTGTGTATTGCATCTGTACATCTGCCTGAGTCAAATCTGAGCTCGTCAGAGTTAGAACGCTAGTCTGAAATAGAATTCAGCTCTCTTTCACAAGACACCACAGCTGTAAGCCTATGTCTTATAATAAACACACAAAACAAGAAAGAAAACCTACTTTTAAACCCAAAGAGAACTGTCTAGACAGCATTTGAAGAAAAGATGAGCGTAGTCTGACTCAATAGCAATTTAAGGCCGAATCTTCTCAGTTCAGTTATTTAACCAGTAAGGTACTAATTAAATAATTCCAAATACTTACACTTTACTGAACTGTCCAAAAGGTTGCTGCTTGTAGTAGCCATACCATAAGTGTTGCATGCCCGTCACTTCTCAAGCCAAGCATAGCAAGGTAACAAGCCTTCATGGAACACCAAGTTTTGGCAGTTCAGTTTAGTTTTGAGGCAAACCGGACATTCTGTGGCAGCGTGAAGGCAGAAAAGAACTTCCACAAAACATACAGTACAGTTTTTCCCCCACTCCATATGAACAACAGTATTGATAGATCGTGTTATTTCATCAGAAACCCTGGTTTTGAGTATTTTTCCTGACATTTCAGGCAGCTACCAAATTCCTTTTTTCTTTAACTTAAAGAAATAAAAATTAAAAAAATCAGGGACCAAGCTGCAGGATTTGGGTTCAATATGCCATACCCCTTTCTCTTGTCTGCTCAGAGTCTACTTCCTCTCCTCCTTGTTACTGACAGGAAAGCAGGGGATATCAACAGGAAGGAGAAATTGTGTGGGAGCCAGAAGAGGGACATGCAATTCCATAGAGAGATGTGACAAAGCATCTGGTGGACACATGGGCAACTGGAGACAGTGGGAGGCAAAGAACATGGTGATTCATAACGACTGCAGGAAGTTCTGACTTGGAACCGGGTGTCCTGGGACTTGTGCATTTCAAACACTTATAACTTCAAGTGGTGGTGGAGCATTAGATGGCCATAACATCCTTGTGCATGCACTAGATACAGAAGGGCTATGACAAGACGGCAGCTGATTTTCAAGCGAAATCTGGATTTCTTCGCCCAGAAGGAGGATTCTAGACAGCCACTTCCACCAGAGCTAAAGTTTTGCTACTAATTCCACAGCCACCAGGTCCCAGGTATGCCCTAGTGGCAAAAAAGGAAAGACTGGATCTAAACAATTTATAGATTCTAAAGGGAAACACTGCAAGTCAGCACACAACATTTAAAATCAATTGTAGAACTCTTTGTACTCTGAGCTTGAGCAGTCAAAGAATGGCAGCGTGGCAGTTCTGCAGTACGGCTATGAATCATGCTATTGATTTTCAGTATCTTCTGTGCAGAAAATTAAATTATGCAAATCTAGGCCTTTACAAATCTCTTACTTGAATGTGAAATTAAACATTTGCTTAAGTCAGCATCTTATTTATGCAATTAAAAACTTGACATCCTTATGAAAATATGGAGTTTAGTCTTCTATATAGATTTATAATTATAATTAGAGTCTGCCTATATTTTTAATAAGTGAGCAGCCATGTTATGCAACTATATAGTTCCACTGAAAAGTTCTGGCAAAATAAACCAAGATAGTAGCTCAAGTGTTTTTCCATGGTACTGCAGGATGAAATTTGCTTGAGTTACACTATGAAATCTATTTTGTATGATACAAAAATGATAACAATACTCTTGAAATGCAATGTGCTAAACATCTCATGTCTACTAAGTGGCAATTCTAGAGTTATGTAAACACCACTCTTCTACAGAATAGCTGGTCATGTCATGTACTGAGCTTTGGGAGTTTTCAGATGATTGACACAGTTAAGTGCAAGAGATAACGCCACATAAATGGAGAAGTTCTTAGAAAATTAAAGATGCTTCTGAGCTTAAGATGTCTTAGTAGAACTCAGAAAGCTTGAGTTCAATTCTTGAGTCTGCTACAAACTTCCCATGGGTATGTCTGCTCTGAAATAAAAACAGCTATGGTGAGTCGAGGGAACGCCTACGCTGCAATTAAAAACCCATGGCTAGCCTGTGCCAGCTGACTCAGTCTTCTAGGGCTAGGGCTAAGGGCTGTTTAATCGTGGCATAGACATTGGAGCCTACGATGTGGGAGAGTCTCCGGAGCTCAGGCTGCAGCTGGAGCCCAAACTTCCACACCACAATTCAACAGCCCCTTAGCTCGAGTCAGTTGGTACAGGCCAACAGCAGGTTTTAATTGCAGCACAGACATACCCTCAAGAGCTCAGGTCAACAGACGTGGGCTTGTAGAGCTCACGTGAGAACTAAAAATAGCAGTGTAAACATTCCCACTTGGGCTCAAACCTGGCAAGGGGGGTGGGTCTCAGAGCCAGTGCAGGAACCTCGACGCTGCTCTTTTTTAGTCCCGTAGCATACGCCCAAATCCGTTGACCGGCTTTGCTGCAGGTCTTTTCTTGCAGTGTAGCTATGCATGTCATTTAAATCTCACTATGCCATCGTTCTCCAGCGTCAAATGGAGTTAGTTCTGCTTCCTCACCTCACAGAGATGTTGTGAGGATATATTCATTCGTGTTGGTGAGGCACTCCCATATCATGGTTATGTGATCAATTTCAGTACCTACCCAATCAGATAGATGGTCTGGCCAAATGGATGGAGATTAGCTTTTGCGCATCCCAGAAGAGGAAAACTAAATATTAATAGAACTAAGTTATTAACACTAATCACTGGAGTTTTCCATTATTCCTTTACAGGTTCAAGATGGTGAACTCATAAGCTCTGAGGCTCAATCAGTTCAACAGCAGAGAGCAGCTCTTTTGTTTCCTATTGTATTCAATAAGAAACTGGATTCTGCAATGCAGCTGGGAGTAAGAGGTCAACACAAAGGGGACCTGGGAAGCAAGGCACTTGGGAGTTGTTCAGATTGCAGCAGAGTGCATGGGGCGGCAGGTAGAGAACATCACCTGGGAAGGAAACCGCAAGAGGCAAAAAGAGGGAAGTGGGGGGATCAACGTATATGGAAGGGCAGAGAGAGAGTGATACAAGGAGACACGCAACAAACGTCCAATCCCAGAGGATGCTGAGTGTTCAGAGGGATGTAGGTACACTGTGCCAGTGCTGAAGGTAGAGATGCATACCTTTATTCACTCCAGCATGTGGGGTCTGAGAACTGTAAACACACACTGTCAGATGCACCAATGTAAAATTAAATCCAGAGCAACTCCACTGATTGCTGCTGTACTATTGGTACCTATCAGCCAGACCAGCTGCAGTCAATGGAGTTGCAGTGGCTCTTAACTGAACTACTTTCTGTAACAAGGTAAAGATCCCTACAGAAATCGTGGTTAAAAAACAAAAAACAAAAAAACTCATATCTAATTCCCTCTAATTTTAATCAGCACAATCTCAAATCCTAAAGTGACTCTCAGTCCACATCGTACTTCCACAGCCAGCAAAAGCAATGAAATTTCGTGCTGTTTATTTAATATTCTGATCAGCTTTCCATTTGTTCTGTCTGAGTATATTAAGGTTTCAACAAAATGGATTTGATAAGTGCCCTCAAAGGCACAATAAGGTAATTCCTTCCTGAATACTCTAGTGATATTCAGAGTTCACATGAAAACACAGAATTTTATCCCCTATCTACCTTATATATAAAACTATTATAATATTTGGAGAGATTATATTCTGGACATTAGCGTTCAAATGATATCAAACAGTCATCCGTGTAAAGAAAGAAACCCTTTAAGGCTGATATTTCATCACTAATGATTTCATCATTCATACATTGTGTTAGATTAACTAAAACTGTATTATGGGGCAAACGCTGATCATTTTAGGCCTTCTCTGCATTAGTAGAGATGCACTGCTATGACTAAATCAATTTGAAATTGTTCTGATTAAACTGGTGCAAACCCCTCACCATAGGCACACTTAAAACCTTTTATCTTAATTCAGTAATTTACCCACACAAGCTGATTTAAGCAAGCATTAAATTGGTTAAGTGTGTCTACATTAGGGACTTGCATTACTTTAAATCAGTTTAGTTAAACCAGTGCTACTTTTGTAATGTAGACAAGCCCTTAGAGACCATTTGAGAGAATGAGGGTATCAGAACCTGGCCCTCCATTATCATGTGAAGTCTTTAAGAGCACAGTGAAAAGTCTCATTCTTGTTTAAGCTATAAAAGGGAGTTTGTTATCCAGTTGGTTAGTAATAAATCCCATGTTTAATTCAGGCTGCAGAAAGGGTTATGGGGTTGGGTTTTAGGTGTTTTGTATGTTGTGTTCCAAAAAGGTATTTCATTCAAAACTTTTTTCAGCTAAAGAGATTCACAAATTTTAGATGGTAAAGAGCATGCACATCTCTTAGTGTAGACCAGGCCTAAGAGAGTTCCGAGTCAAGATAGTTGACTATCTGTAAAGCCAGCCTCATTAAAAAACCCACATCTTAGATTAGGTGCATTACCTATTTTTAATCAAACACTACTAAAGAAAAAGGTAACATGTAGATATCACAAGACTTAGCTTTTCCACATTTTCAATTGCAACAGCTTTTAGTATTCCAGATTATATCTTAAAATAAACACCTCACAACAGGCCAGAGGTGGAGGGAAATTTAAAACAAAAAACAAAAAAAACCCGAACAATTGATAGAAAACAGATTTATAATGGCTAACAGTATATTTGTGCAATTAAAATAAAAAATGACTCAATCCATCTCTCTCGTCCCTCTCACAGGAAACTGCCTAAACAGAACTAGGCCATTTGCCTCAAATATTTTATCAGCCTCTGACAGCAAATAAATCTACAAAACATTTCAGGCACAACTAGTCCATTTTAATACTGTATTGCTTTTAAATAAATTTCTCAACCACTGAGCCCCACGTTTTGTCCAGATGATTTTATAGCTTGCCAAAAAAAAAAAAAAAAGATAAAACTCAAACAACATATGGCAGTCAGACGGTACCAACCAATTATATTCAAAGACTTTTCCCTTTGATTATACGAGTAACTTGCCTCGATTCTCAGATAAAAGACCATCTAGTCACCAATGGACGAGCAGGTAAATTTCATGAATAGCGCCTGCTAATGAACAATGGGAGTTATGCTCAAAGCTCTTACAACTCAGTGGGAGAAAAGGCACCCCGAGCAGTGATTCTGCAGCAATTCAGACCCTACTGCCCATATGAGTAGCAGATCCCCTTACGGTGAATATATCTACAGGTCTGTTCATGTGAGTGGCACGGGACCTTTCGCTCTATTCATTCTTTCTGCTGCTTCTGTACCTGATATAGGATGTGGCTGAAATGCAGAGGCTGAAAACAGGAACATAAATGCAGAGCACAGCAGGCCTTACAGGAACAAACCGGCAGATTGCAATTTGAAGATGAAAAATAGTTCAGGGAACACAGTGTCACACTGTGGGAAAATAAATTAACCAGTGGAATTAAAACTCGCTTTACCAAGCAACTAACCCTTTGCAACCCGGTGAGTTAGAAGCCACTGAATTAGCTTTAATGCCTTTTCCATTATCCCAATGTACCAGGAAAACACAACTCCCATAAGCACCAGGGGCTGCTGTAAATAAAGCATTGAAAAAAAATCTAGTGTCGCAGCACAAAAGCTTTCAGGTACATTGTGACAGGATGCAGAGCCCTTTGAGAATTGACAGAGAAGTCCCTCGCTGCAGGGCAGCAAGACACACAACCTTACACAAAGGATAAGGGTCCGTCTCCACTACCAGCGAGCGTGGTCTCGGGGTGTGTAAGGGCAGCTAGCCACTGCCAGGGACACTAGATCAGCTCTCAAGGAAATGGGAAGATCATTGCCAGATTTTATGGACCCTTCTCCAAGCCTCTCTGGGTCTGAGGGAAAGCAGCGGAGCCTCATTAGCGAGTCAGCCAGGCAGCCTCAAGTTATACTAATGACCCCATTAAGGGGACTTAAAAAAAAAAAAAAAAAAACAGAGCCCGGGGAGGTCAGGAAGAGAGAAAGAGGCTGCCAGTTTTGTCCACGGAGGCTGCTGCATAATTACAAAGAGTTTGGTTTTGTATTATATAGTTTACAAGTCAGTTGGCATCAGCTGTGCGAGACGTAGCATTGCTGGTAATTTTGGACCGCTGATCCAAATCATCAGATAATTGGAATCGCCTGCAGAACTAGCAGTGGACATAAGCAAAGCTGGCCAGATACCCAATGGTGCCAAAAAACAATTCATTGTCAGGCCTTTTTTCAATGATAAAAAAAATAAATTGGCTGCCTAGGGAGCCCTACAGCCACCCACCCTCCCCCCAAGAGGATTCTGCACTGGGGCCTGGCTTCTGCCAGTGGGCTTGCTTCATGACCTTAGACCATCCTTACTCACCAGAAGCTTCAGACAAAGCCAAACCCTGAGGAGTGCTTTGTTTTACCCAAACCCAGAGCCAACATCTATCCCACCGTGCTGTCCCTGCTGCTTCCTTATGTGTGTTTAACACATTTCATCTTTAAGCCACGCGTGTTAAATATAAGAAGGTATTTTGGGTGCCTAACTTGAGATACCTCAAAGAGGTCTATTTCCAGAGGGTAAGTGAGCGGCCCTTCCTGAAAATCAGGCCCCTTTAAGAGATCTCAGGCTGGGCACTCAGACAAAAAATGGAAGTACTGGCTATCACACCTAACTGAAAATTCTTGGCCTATGTGTTCGGCACAGCTTTTTTTGGTTTGTTGTTCACTGTCATTATCTGCATTTCCCAAAAGGAGTAATCCTCACAGCTACTCATCTCCTTCCCCTATTGGATCTCGAGATGAAGTCAGCAGCAGACCACATTTCCGACATTACAGTAATGATTCTAGCAACTGCTTAACAAACACAGAACTGTGACTTCAAAGCAGGGTCAATAGACAGCAGGTTTTAGACAAACAAAAGGAAGATCAGTTTAACCACTCTTCACACAATGTACAGCCAACCTGCAGAAATTGGTGCCAGGGATGTCATGAAAGCCAAAAGTATAACTGGGTTCAAAAAAGAATTAGGTAAGATGGAGGATAGGTCCATAATGGCTATTAGCCAAGATGGTCAGGGATGTAACCTCATGCTCTGGGTGACCCTATACCTCTAACTGCCAGACAGGGGATTGATCACTCATTTTATTTCCATTCTTGTCCTGTCACAAGCGTATAACCTTAATAGTTTGACAAATACACTCAAGTAAGGGAACTCTAAGCTATGGTTGGAAGTGTGCTCTCTATCTTATCTCACACTGCAGTAATGAGGTGCATAAGGCAATGTAAGATCAACCTTTGAACAGCGTTCTACATGGCCTTCATGGAGCTTTTAGTGGCTTCACTTCCCTCCTTTCAGAATACAACAGAATCACATCACTTCACACTTAAACTAATCTACACACCTTATATTTGTCACCACCCTAACCCCAAAACAAACAGCAGCGAAGATTTTGCTGCTAAGCAGTCAGTCTTGTATTACTAAACTTTCACTCCATTTGCAAAACATACAATAGTATGATATACCAAGAAGTAGTATTCTAACCAAATACAGATTAAACCAGTCAAAATAAGTTAAAAGTAGATAATGCATCACAATCTAGTTTGAGTACCATATTTGTTCACTTGGACTGCAGTCCTGCGAAACACACTCATGCTCACCATTATGTAACCCACAACCACATTTACTCAGGTAATTGGGCCCACTGAAGTCACATTTATTCCTGATATGAATAAAGTTAATTATGTACATAAGGTTCAGGGCCTTAACTGCTAATACACAAAGGGAGAAGTCCTGACCCCACTGAAGTCAATGACAGAAGTCCCATTGGCTTCAGTAGGATAAGAATTTCACCCACAAATTGGAAATTCATAAAAGGGTTGTCTACATGGTGTGGCAATGCACATCAAAGGGACTAAGTTATGAAGTGCTCTAACTGTCCTGCATAGACCCTGCTGATGCACTCTAAAAAGTGCCTAGAGTGCTCTAAGGTTGTGACACACACCCTTTTGCAGCACCGCAGCAGGGTCAGTTAGAAGACCACAGCGTAGAGCACTGTATACTCCTCTGGTATGCCCACACCATGTAGACAAGCCCAAAGAGTCCCAGCCATTACTATTTGATTACTCCTGTATTTTAGGGACTCTTCTAACAGCCTCCCACTCTGCCTTCCTTCCCCAATATTAATATTTAAAAGTTATTATTTAAACTATGTGAGAACGTGCGAGAGATAAGAGACCCACTAGACCAATGAATCTATTCTCTTGCAAAGACAGCCCAGTTCTCCTGCAATAACTAATTGAAACCTGATACCACACTTAAATCTTTGAAGTCCACATATCTCCCTCTTGCCTATAAAGTTGCACAATTTTGTCACTTAAGCCAGGTTACTCAAGGAGCAAGCAAAATAGCACTTCCTCAGCAATTCACACAGAGAATGATGCTCATCTCATTTACACTGTAAATTAGGACTTCCTCCACTGAAATCAATGGAGCCATCCTGGTGTGAAACTGACACGAGTTCAGCATCAGGCCCATTACTGAGATTTTGTCAGGTTACATGGTTTACACACCTTGCCAGTTTTACCATTTATTTAGCTGTGTGAGTGAAGTAAAACCACCTCTACCTCTTCATAGCTAGGTTCACTCTGATTTCCAGGCACTAACATTGGAGATGCAACCACCACCAAAGAGGAATGCTTACAACAGAGACTACAAACGTACCAGTAATATATTTTGTAGGTTGTTTTTCTTGTAATTTGCACTCAAGTCTCAAGGTCAACAAGGTATAAAGTACTCTAAGGGAACAAATTAAACAAAGAAAACTTTTTTTAAAAAAGTTTAGAATCAAATTGACAGGCATTAGTGTTTCTATGCCTAAAAAAGTATTTGACGGTGCTGATGTTTCATAGAGCAATGGTATCTTAATCCATTTAGGCTGGAGGACATAGCACATACAGGCACTGCTAGCAATGGACTTCACCTGGAAAATCCAATTCCATCTTGATTTAAAGATGAAATGCAAAGAGTAAAATAATGGAAAACTGAGTTAAAGGCAAATGTCTGTGTTGATTGACCCAACTAACCAGGCGAGGGGCAAGAAGCATTTGGCACAGAAATTCTCTCGCCTTTTCAGAATTCTCTCTCTTTTCAACCAGTCCTCCAAAATAAGCCATCTTGCTCTTTAGGAGGAAAAGCCAACATTGGCTGACAGCAATTAGGTAGAAACATCCCCTCTGGGCAGATTATTCCATAATTCTCCACCATGTGGCTTTTTTGCACCTTCCTCTACAACAGCTGATAGGTGACAAGATACTGGCCCCGATCCAAGGTGGCGATTCCTCAATTAAAACTCACTGCCATGCCATCCACCCTTCAAAGGCTCATTAATAAGGATGCTCAGCCTAAGTCTGAGCTCTCACCTTTGCTGTTCATTGTTCACGGTGTATTTAGGGGAAAAGGTCAGTTCTGCCAATCTAGCAGCAGCAGGGGAAAGCAGTTCACTTATTGCGCACATATGACTGAAAACAGGACGCTCCTCCACCTGGGCACGGGTCGGGAAGGAATTTCCTTGCTCTGCAGCAGTCTAAGCAGTTTAAGAACCAAGCAGAACCACAGCTGGCAAGAAGATTATTCTGCCTACAACGACGCCATTGGCAGAAATGGCAGAAAGAGCAGAAATGGGGCTCAGAGGAACCAAATGGATGAGAACAATGTTAGCTACAATAACTGTTGTAATCAAGTAGAAATGCCATAGAGCCATCAACAGCTCAGCCCGAAAACAAAAAGGCATCAAGTGAGTCCCTGCAGCGATCCATTTTAGGACTTGGACTTGTCTTTCCCCTACATCCACAGAACAGTTTGGAAGACAATGTGAACGCCACATTCATTAAATCTGTGGATAATGCCAGGCAAGGAGGAATAGTAGACACCAGAGAGGGTACATCAAATGAGCTGGCAAGCTCAGAGAGACGGGCAGACATAAGTGAGATGACTTCCTATAGATCCATGTAAGGTAATGCATCTGGGGAGAAATCATCATCATCTGTGTAGATCTGGAGAGGAAGACTGCGGTTTCAAAAGCAGTAATAAGAAAGGGCTGGGGAGGTAAGGGGGATAAATGAATCAATCGGAAGAGAATTCACACTGTAAGGCCATTGCCAAAACACCAGTGCCAACTGCAGTGGGTGCACAGAGGCGCTGGAGATAATAACGTGGCTTTAGGCAGGCGTCAGAGAGACTGCCATCATAATGCTGCATGCAGTTCAAAGTTTGTTCTTTAAAAAAAGGCCACTGAACAAGTTTAGAAAAGTTTAAAGGACAAAACACTTGACACTTACCCAGCATGGAGCATCTTCCATTAAAGGATCCTAAAGACCTATGCAAACATTAACTAACATGGGTAAGTATTACTATCCACTATTGCCCATAGGGGGAAAAAAAGGCATAAAGAAGAACCCACCGTCAATATAAGGCATCAGTGACAGAGGCAGGAACTGAAGTCATAAATCCTCAACTCCCACCCCTGTATTCTAATCACTAAATCTTTCTGTCTCCCTAAATCAGAGGGGCAGCTGAAAATAGGACTATAGGAAGGGATTTATTAGAGGAATTGTTTGTCAATTGCATCAGAGTCTATATAGAAAAACAAAGCTATTGGCTTTTATTAATATTAGCATCTTGGAATCTGACTGGCAGCTGTAATCTGGCAGGGGTGAAGACAGATAGGAGCAAGAAGGTTGCTAAGACACATACAGAGCGAAAGAGAAAGAAGGGATGGGGGTAAGGCAGACAACAGAGGGACGCTTTCACTTTGCTCTGGGGCTGAGTCACAGCTAGGAATCACTGGTAATTTATACCTGTCGTGGAAGTGGGGTTTGTTGCAAGGGGAGAAGGCAGTTAGCAAACACCCCACTGAACGACACAGGGGCTTGGGACTGGGATATATTCAATCACTATGTCAATCAGCTCTGTCTATATCTAAAGTGTGCGCTATCTGAATGACAGGTGGCAGGGAGTCGTGGCATTCCAGGTATTTGTGGGCAGGGTCTATACCACAAAAAGGCTTCTTCCCAGCTCCCCGAAAGACCAACGGTTGTATGATCATGGAGACTGAACTGCTCTCTCTTCCCACGTAGTGGTCTCTCCAGAAGAAGCTTGCGGCACATTAGCAGTGAAAGGAAACTTGCATTCCTGCAGCCTATGCTTTAATTAGTGTGTGAAGGGCATTCAGTTTCCAAAGCTATTAATCTGGCAATTACTATGAGTGCTTAATTCATTTTCTTTTTTTTTTTTTTTTAAATGTGCTAAAAGAACTGTGTCCATGTACCAGCACCATATTTAATGTGCAAGTCACATCGGTCTTAAGAACATCATTACTTTCTTAAGCCTCTGTTCACTGTTAAAGCTCCATGGCCCTCTCTGTTATATAACCCCACAAAAGCAGTGGTGGATCTAGCTTTTGCACACAGGAAACCTTTTCACCAGAAACCCTGCCAATTTTCAGAAAGCAAGTTTGACTACTGCAGCTTTTTCCCCTCAAAAGCAAATTGGGCCAGATATTTAATTATAAGACAACTTTTTACTATAGCCCCACTTGACCCAGAAGGCCCTAAAATGGTCCTCGGTATCGATGGAAAGTTTAACTACTCAAAAAAACAACTTTCCCTTCAGACTTGTGTTGCTGTGTCTAGCTAGCGAACGCATACCTAGCTGTTCCGAGCGCGTGACTACTAGGGGCTAATTGCTCCTATATACTGTGCTATATGAGTTATGTTACTTATCCACAGCAGGGGGGATTTAAGGGCACTGCCAACTTTAACTCAGAAGTGCCTTGCTTTTGTGAGTTGCACAGTTGCTGTTTTTGTATTCTATGCTTCTGTTCACTGTAAGCTAACACAATATTTCTTCCTCTTGTACATCTGGTGTCAGTGTTAAAAATAGATTAATCCTTTTATACAATGCCACAAAGGAATCTTTTAGGGAACATCCAACGTCCTAATTTGCCCAAAAAGCGGCTATTAACTTAATACCACAACAGTTACTTGGTTTTACTACAACCAACTTTAAAAAGCCATTATAATTTTAAGTAAATTATTTTCTTTAAATAAAACCCTAATGCATTAAAAATTGACAGCATGTCAGTGATTGTACTGTAAGAGAACTATTCATATTCATTTTTCATTTCTACAGATGCAATGCTTGCTGTGGTAAAGCAGAATTTTTAAACAATACTGCACAGACTGCCAAATGTTAGTTTTTCTTAAAGAGGTTTAGAAGCGTTACATAAGTTTCTACTTTATTTGCCTGACATTCTGCATATTATATTGTGGACTCTGCCAGAGAAGTCAAATCTATGGCTGTTCTTATTTCTTCAGAAATCTCAATCTGAAATTGAAAGTAGCAGTTCCTTTATTTATTTATTTACCACCAGCTCAATACCTATTTTGTAAACAAGAAGATGAAGTCAATACAACCAGGCTTTCCAGCTTCAAATATAAAGCCTTTTATGACCCGTTCAAAAAAACATGAATCAAACTTTCTGCAGGGGAAGGGTAAAATTCACGGTGCAATTTTATTTGCTGAATACACTGATGAAGTATAAAAAAGCATCCATGCACTGTAACTAGTTGCTTAGTGACAGCCGTCTCTGATTTGACCATATGGGTAATTTGATTTTAAAGAATATAAAAAATTAATCCTACTACAGTTCAGTAAAACGACATCCCACCAAGTGTGATTAACTTTAAAGCTACAGAAAACCAATGCTTTGTGCTGTGCATCCCTGAATACATGCATGAAATAATAGCATGCTAAGTAACCAACATGCTGAGTGCTGCACAAGGCACGCACAGACGGTCTCTCTGCCCCAATGGAGTATCCATCTTTTTATACTACAAGCTGAAGGGATACAACAGTGAACTAAGCATCAGGTTTGAAGTCAGTTTAAGTATATTTGCTAGCACTGCAAATTCAGCTCCCAGCAGTGCTGGGTCAACCCTTCAGTCTTCTGAGATGGACACTCGAGCTGCTCCAAGAACTTTTCTAAAAATATTCAACCAAAAAAGGGACCAATTTTTCATAAGAGATTTCACAAAATATTTCCCCAGTTTTATACCAGCACTTTTCAACCAGCCCTGCCTGCTGTGTGCCTGGGGTAGGGGGTCATTTTGGGAAACCTTAGAAAGCTGGCATTTACTGTTATTTGTTTGTATCGCTGTTATGCCTATGAGTCCTAGCCTCAGAACAGGACCCTATTGTGCTGGGCAAAGGAGCTCAATCTGTTTATTTTAACAAAACAAGGTTAAGGGGTGACAATTACAACCTAGAAGTACCTACATGGAGAATAAATATTTAATAAAGGACTCTTCAGTCTGGCAGGAAAAGGTTTAAACACAATCCTATGTCTGGAAGTTAAAGCTAGATAAACTCAGGTTGGAAACACGGTGAGAGTAATTAACCATGGTACAATTTATGAAGGGTCATGGTGGACTCCCAATCACTGACAATTTTTAAATCCAGATTGATTGTTTTCTTAGAAGATCTGCTCTAGAAATTATTTTGGGGAAGTTCGCAGTCAGGCTAGATGATCACAACGGTCCCTTGTGGCCTGGGAATCTATAAAATTGAACAAAAAGATAGTCCCTGCCGCAAAGAGCTCACAGTCTAAGTGTACGACAGGAGACAACAGATGGATACAGACAGACAGAGACAAGGAAACAAGAGGTTATTGGTCAGCAGCACAGGAAATGGTATAAGTACACCAATGACCAAACTGTTGCCAAGGTTTTTTTGGCATTATGGAACAGGAGAGATTTGGAGGATAATGAGGTGGCTTTGTAGACGTTTATGGGGAGCTCCTCCCAAAGCACAGAGGGCCATATGGAAGAAAGCATGAAGGAGCTGATTTGAAGATTTAAAAAGTGAGTGATAAAGGCTGGCAGAGGAATATTTCTACAGTGATTAAGAGATGAAAGGCAAGGTGGGTATAGTCTGTGAAGAGCCTTGGAAGTGAAGACAAGTGGCTTATGTTTGGTGCAACAGAGAAGAAAGAGCCAGTGAAGGGATACAAAGGGGGAGGTGAGGAAGTCAAAGCAATGAGACAGGAGACTTATCTTTGCAGCAGCATTCTGAATGGATACAAGTGAAAAAAGATGCTTTTGTGAAGGCCAAAGAGGATGGGGGGAGTAACTGAGACATGTGATGAGAGCTTGAATGAGAGTTTTAGCTGTGTGGATGGAGAGGAAAGGCTGTTCACCTTAGAGATTCTATAAAGAAAAAAATCTTCAAGATTTAGCTATTGCCTGGATGTGAGGACCAAGAGAGGTCTGAGTTGAAGAGGATGAGCAAGTTATAGTCTTGAGTGACAGGTAGGATAGTGGTGTTGTCCACCGTGATGAAGAAAGGAGGTCGCAAAGAGGACAGGCAGCACGAGCCAGGAGTCAGGATCGGAGAGAAAGCCTAATGGGATGGATTCGTGCAGATGGTAGAAAACAGCGACATGGAGGGGGAAAGGAGAGAAAAGTCAGATGCAGTGCCGCTCAAAAGAGCGGAAAAACTGGGAATGGGGAGGCAAGCTGGGGTTGGTGGTAGGAAGGGAAGAGTAGAAGCCCAACATCCCCACTGTAATCACTGAGGGTCTTAAAGATGTGTGTCCCTGTGGGTGCTCTACTCCAGGTGTTGGTGCGTCCTCATCCACGATCGGAGATTTCGCCAGCAGTGCCTGTCCGGGTCGTGTATGAACTGTCCCTATCTCATGGCGCCATTGGCACCCTTTTAGGTGTGCACAACCCAGGCCCCTCTCTTCCTTCTCTACTGCAGAGCCGTAATGTTTGACTCAGAAGTAGAGGGGACAAGGGTGAGTAGTGGAGCACCCACAGGGACACACACCTCAAAGAACCTCAGTTACTGCACAGGGTGAGTAACCTGCTCTTCTTCTTCGAGTGACGTCCCTGTGGGTGATTCTTGAGCAGTGCCCTCAGACAGAGAAGGAAACATTGGAGTGGTTACGTGACATGGAAGAGAGCGTGCTCCATCACTTTTCTGGTGTGGACATATGCAGCGGCACCATCGGTGCTCTCAGTGCTGTCCGGTGCTCAGGTTGTAATCGGCCCCATCCATACTGTGGCTTTCACCAGTCCCGATGTAGTCTGGCTGGCATGTGTCAGTGCCATATCGCTTATCAGCGCCCAAGTCCATGCCACCTTCGAGGCGGTGACACCTGTTGTGTGGACCATTACTTTTGACGGTGCCGTGTTGGCATGGGGTTGTTTAGTTTTGTCTCTCAGCTCTTTAGAGGAGCAATGAGAGTCTCTCTTTGTCATGGAGGTCAATGTACCCAAGTAACCTAAAGCCTGTTCAGTACTGAAACCTCTCCCCCTTTCTGGTAACCTTTTCTTGGCATGCTCCATTGTCCGTAGAGTGGCTTTTTCTAGTGTTTTCTTGTGAGGAGCGGTTACCCTGCCTAAGGTCTGAGGCAGGTCTTAGCAACCACTCCATGACTATTAACTTCAGGCAGAAATCCTTGTCACACCTGGCTCTGGCTTTTAGGTTCATACATTGGATGCATTTCTGGGCAATATGCCTTCTACCGGGACCTAAATTAACAGGGTCATGCCTTGAGCCCTTGGTAGGGTATAGCTGGGGTGCCCTGGATTTATGCAGGTAACACCATCACGACATGGAGTGCTCCTAGCAGCAAGGAGCAGGAGCTAAGGATATTTGGTACTTTGGAGGATCATGCTCAGAAAGTTTAGGGCATTCAGAATCCAATATTGCCCAGATGTCAACATTTATATGTTGACCCAGTAACCATTTTTGTTAAAGTGGTTTATTTGTATTAAGTTAAAATTTCAAGTGGCACTGTCAAAATAAATGTCTGTGTTTCATTCCTGCTATTAATTACAAGGAGCACCAATAATTTCAATTACCAAAAGGTAAAAAAACCAAACAAAATCTATTAGCTTATTTTGTGCTCTCAGCATTAAAATTTATATTTAAAGGACTTTAAAAAAAAATGAGTGTCAGGACATAGCAGTCCAAGACCACTAACTGGAGTTCTTTAAAATATATCAACTTCATTTTTTTTTAATGACTGTTCCTTTAAAATCAAATCTCTACAAGTTTCAAGTGTAAGTTACATTCATTTTTCCCCTCACTAAATTATTCTTTTTGAAGAATTTCAATAAATTAGCATTTGCTGCATGTCTGAATGACTACATTTATGATTTTAACAAATTGCATTAAAAATAAAGAAAGATTAAAATGGTAAGAAGAGATGTCTTCCTTAATTTTAAAATGTAATTTAAAGTGGAAAGACTTTGTTTAATTAAACTTTGGCATGCTGTGCTGTTACTCCATTACAGGGGAAGCATGCTAGCACAGGAGACCTAGGAAGTGAAACTAGCTAGCCAGTCATATGCAGGCAAATTGACTGAAATGCAAAAAAAAGAGTGAGCTGCACGCAGCCTGAAAAGATGAGACTTCGGTCATGTTGATTTTAATATGGGACCCCCATTCCTTCTCCAAGGGTGCCCACACAACTCCCACTGAAGGTACTAGCTGATACAGATTTCTGCCCTGCTGAAGCATGTATGCCAAGTATGGCGGTCCCCGAGTAAGTGGATCATTTGCGGTAGCCAGCTGTGGATGCAATTATCCCCTCTACTGTTCAGTAAGGAGAACTAGAGATCAAGGGTCATCTCAGACAGAGCTGGCTGGAATTCAAGGGAGGGAGTGTTTATAAACCTCTTTCTCCCACTCCTACTTCCAGGCTGGTGGAAAAAGCTGTACAAACATCACTTGGCTGAGACTCCAAACGCTGCTCTTACAGCGCTGTTAGTTCATCTGCACTTCAAAACCCCACTGGAGGAGCATAACGGACATAGCATGGAGCCACAGACTGGGAAGCAGATCCACACAGGCTAGGGAGACCATATTTCCCTATGCTGAATATGGGACACCTGATAAAATTATTTGGTGGGGGAGGGAGGAAGAAGAGGGGCAAACAGAGCTGGTCGGGAGAGAGGGGAGTAACACACCCCTACCCCTTCTCCCTCACAGGAAGGGGTCGCTCGCTCTCGCGCATGCACACGCACACACACACCCTTCCCGCCCTCGGAAGGTGACCAACCAACCCTCCCTGCCCAGCGCTCTTCGTCCTCCATGCCCAGCTGAGCCCCAGGAACAGGCCCGCCTCTCCTGGTACCTGGCACCATGCCTTCCCAACCTCCCCGCCCAATCTGAGGCCACCACCTGCCCGCACTCAGCTGCTACCACAGCATATAGCCAGCACCAGCAAGAGGTGGGCCTGGAAGTGGGGCCTGGTGGCCAAGCCAGGATTGGCCCCAGAGCTGGCATTCAGTGGGTGGGTGGGGACTGTGCTGACAAACCGGCAGGGGGAGCAGCCCAGCCCTGCTCGCTGCAGCCTCGCCCCGCCACCCTCCTTGCACACCCACTCCCATCGGCCACTGGACACCCCCCCCACGCACCGCTGGTGGATGGGTGGATAGTGAGCAGGGATCCAGCCAACAGGAACTGCCACAACAGACTGGCCATCCCCTTCTGAGCCTGTCCTGAGTGTGGGCCCCGCACTTTGGCACCAATGTAAACCTGGTACTGATCAGGAGGCAGAAAATATGGGACAATTTGCCGATTTTTAAGGGAAAAAAAGAAAAAAAAAAAGTCAGGACATCTGTGAGAGGGCTTAAAATGGGACGTGTGGTGTACCCAAATACAGCCCCAGAGCTTGCTGTGCTCCTGGACTGGAGGGCAAGAAATGCAAAGAGCCAAGTAGCCCCCAGTGATGTCTTATGACCTGGCCCCAACTCCTCCTGCTGATCTTCCTGCTCTAGGCACCTCCTCATCCCTTTTCATGCTTGTCCCTCTCTACCAAGGGGAAAAAGCTTGCGTTTTCTGTCTCACTAAGCCACAGAAGTTCTGCGTCCATCAACACCACCTGCTTAGAGTCATTTTTGAAAAACAGGACTTAAGTACATTTGAAAGTTTTACGCTTGATGGCTGTACTCTGCAAAAATGCTTGAAGGATGCCGTGGAGTTATAATGCCCCTAGCTCTTCTATAATGCTTTTCATTGGTAGATCTCAATGTGGCTTAGAAAAGAGGTCAGTGTCATTATCTCCATTACAGATGGAGAAACCAAGGCACAGTGAGGGAAGTGGCAGAGCCTGGATTAGAACCCAGGTCTTTGATTCCTGCAGTGTTTTATCCATTAGGCAACACTTCCTCCTTCTGCCTGAAAGGGATAGTACAGCCTGATAATGTGACCTACTCCTCTCTGAGTGAGCTAACTATAGTAATGATACACAAAAATGAGTGAAATGGACTCAAGAAAGTGCAAGCTGGTAATGGAAGAATATCCAATAGTGAAGATTTAGAGATGGGTAACCTGAGCCCTGCAGTTGTCCCTTGGACAGACTCCCCACAGCGCCTCAATTTCCTCTTATGCTGTATGGGACTAGTGTACCACCTTCCTAGAAGTGGGAACTAGCACTAGAGACATTTCTGTACCACATTATGTTGTGAGATGACTTTTTGGTCCTGTAAGTTCCCACTGCAAAACAGTTTTCCAGGCATCTTCTAACCTGTTAGTGGGTTCTAAAAATAAGCCTGTACTGACCATCCCAAGAAAAATTTATTCACCAGATCACTAAATCAGATTATATATTTAAATTCTTCTAAAGGAATGATTATATCTGATACTTTGTCCTCTTACTGATTTCACAGGTAGTGGTTATAATGAATGTGAAAAACTACAAATTATTCACAGGACACATCTAGCTAACACTCTTCTTTTTGGCTCACAGAGAACAAAGCCAGACAAGAAAACCGAGAAATTTCCCAACCCAGTTCATGTATTTCTCTTCCCTACCTCGTCATCGCTCTTTCAAATGTCAGCCTTCCTTCCCAGTTATAGACCCCAAGAGAAATGCACAGACTCACACTGCAATTTTGAAAGGAATGGAATAAAAAAAACAATCATATCAAAATAAAAAGGGATAAAAATGCTAAGATCACACATTGCTATAAACTCAAGTTATGCGTGAAGTTATGTGCTTCCTCCTCCAATACTCTTCCTGGATTTTCCAGGAAGCTAATGTTAGTTACAAAATAGCTGTGCTGTTTTGTCATTGTAGATCAGACCTGCAGACCAGAGAGACACGTATACTGGCCAAGTAACACAACGTGATTTTCCTTACTAGCTCAGAAGGCTGACTAAACCTTCCAAGGAGAAAGTGGCTACAATTCTAGGCCCCAATCCTGCATTGCTCACATATGGGCAGACTCCTGCTGCTGTGCAGAACACTGAAGAGCACCATGCAGACTGCCACAGGAGTCAACGGGGCTCTGAATGGGGGCAAATGCAGTGCAAGGGCAGGGCCGTTATTAGACATAGAAATCTTATCTTATTGACTGTATTGCAGGTCCTGTGTGTCCGTGCTTAAACAGCAAAACATTACTGAAGCTTGTTAGTGTAGCCCAGATAGCAGCAGCTATTTAGTACTACTTTATTTCTCTGAACAAGTAAGGTTTTGTGTTTTTCTATTTATTTGACACAGAATGTTCCTGATGAAGACTGCCTTAACTTCAGATTGTGCAGTGCATATTTTCCCATCAAAGAGTCACATACATAAAGCAAAAGGTGTATCGACATTCTTTAAAGCTACAGGCAGCTTCCAGAAAATGAAAGACAGCATACAGACATCCGAGCTCTTTAGGATATATAAAGTTCAATTTACCCTTAAGTTGCAGCACAGAAATTGTGTCAGTGTTCATGATTTATATTCCAGGTTTAAAATACTCAATATTATTGGCTCCTGCCCTTCTCCCATATTCTCCCCCTCAAGACTTCTCATATGTAGGTCACTATTTCAGATTCAACCCTGATTTGGCTGACAGCCATTGCTATTAGATGGCTACTCAGTGAGCTGTGAGATCACACTGGGGTAACACTACAATGTCAAAGCACCCTTGCTGGGATCTCAGCGGAGAGGCCCAGTACCACTACCGAGGGCTCAGTCTGCCACCCATCAAAACCAATGGAAGTTTAACCACTGATCTCCCTGGATATAGGTGCAGAACGAGTGCAGAGTCTCTTCCTTAGTGGTGTGGCTTCCAGACCAGGCTAGCAACACACTGACTTTGGTGGGGGAGCGTAAGGGAGGCCCACTGCCAACTGTTCTTCCCACAGACAAAAAGCTATGATGTCAGTACTGCACTCCGGCTACTTCTGCCCTGTACAGAGAGGTGAGACTGCAGCACATGTAGCATAGCCAAGCTAGCTTTGGCTGACAGCAGTGAAGGGGCAGCAGCAGGGCGCTGCCAACCTGGTTATAAACGCCAGTGGCTAGCCCGTGCTGCTGCAGCTTCACTGCTCTTCTTATTTGAGCTACCTAGACCAAAGCTAGATCAGGCACGTCTACACATGCTACAGTCACACCTCTAATTGCAGTACAGACGTAGCCTCAGTCTGGCAACTTTCAGTAGCTCTCAGTTCGTGCTAAAGCTTTAAAAACAAATCAACCAGGGTACACAGAGAAAGACACTCAGCCAGGAAAGCAGACCTGTTTCTTACAGGGCTCTTGACACCAGGGACTGTTGCTGTTTGGTTTCCTTAGTGACTGCAATAAAAAAAAAAAAAAGAAAAAAAAAAGGGGGATAATCTTCAGTCTCCTACGTTAGCAATGGAGGCCAGGCTGGGTGCAGCTGAGCATTAACTGGAAAAAATGTTAACCCACAGCCAAACCTGGGTACTCAGATAGCCATGCTAGAATCTACAGCTGAAATAAAACAGCAAGGCTAAAAACATATTTTCTGGATTTATAGCAGATTACAAATTAACACACGTGAATATAAAGATTTTTAGAACAATCTAGCATCTTGCATTTGAGTGATTTCTGCAAACAGAGAGAGATCTGATCACTATGCCTTTGGAGGAAAACTTGTTGATACAACTTCAGGACTAGGTGTGGTTAGAACGTTACACGCTCTTAGAATCTCCTGGATCCCCATCACGCTGACTGTGATAAGATATGCTGTGGCATATGACCCTATCATTAACCACTGAGAGGGTCAGAATCCTTGCATGCAGGAAAATAGTTCTGAAACTTGAAGCATCTAAAATACACATCCCTGTTTCAGATTTCAGCACCATAATACAAAGGTAAGGGAGTGAAACACTATACCTGTGTTATACACGAATTCAGACTAGATGATCTAATGGTCCCCTCTGGTCTTAAAAAAGGGGCAATCAGCACAGATTTAACAAAATTTTGTAGAGATTGGATCCATCCAAACTGCATTTTCAGTATGGAGGCACCTTCCACTTTTTGGTGACGAATCTGCAAAACTCAA
Source organism: Mesoclemmys tuberculata (assembly GCA_007922155.1). Classification (NCBI taxonomy): domain Eukaryota; kingdom Metazoa; phylum Chordata; order Testudines; family Chelidae; genus Mesoclemmys; species Mesoclemmys tuberculata. The sequence goes on from ML677027.1 coordinate 12,317,557, forward strand.
ATTATGGCCAAGCCATCCCTCCTGATCCTTGCAGAAAGCGGATTCCACCATTTAAATTTAATTTGGCTATTAACAAAATTAATTTACCACCATATGGCTTCAGTGCACTATTAATCCTATTTTGTCTTTGGGATAATAGGATATCATTGTTACTAAATAGTATAGTAATAGTTTTTCCTCTAATATTAAAAATATGCTGCATTTTCCTATTCTAATTAAATTGAGATTAGTACTGAAATAATGGTTTATTATTTTACCATAGGCAGTTTACTGCTTTGGAGTACCAGTTGTATTCAAAACTGCTATTATGACTTCGTAGCAATTGACTAACTATTATGCCATTATCCAGAGAATAACACTTAATTGGGGAATGCTTTCCCATTGCAAGATCTTTGCTTTCTGATTTATTAAAAAATCACCTTCAAATTATATACTTTACATCTAGTCAGTGTTTCTTCTCCTCAGGACAGTGTCCCCTGAGGCTTACCATGAGCTTAGTTTGGCTTAATTAGGAAGGAGGATTTTTTAAGTATGTGATGAGCTTTATATTGATGCCATCTAGCATAACTCTCTCCTTTTTCATACATCCTGTAAAATTTGAATGCCCCGTTTCCCCTCCACCCCCAAAAAATCTTCCCTCCACCCCCACCAATTGAGAGCACACTGCAGAATAGTTTTGTTTTACCATGAACTATTTTTATATTGATCTTCATTGCTCCATTTCATCCCAGCCTGTATCCATTTGATGTGTTGCAAGGTTCTGGTTTTGGTTTTTAATTGAAATCACTTTGTAGAAGTCTTTATAACTTAATGGCCTAAATTCTCATCTCAGCTGCCAGTACAGAAACCTGCTGGGTTCCACAACATTTGGCTGATGTGATCAAGGACAGAATTTAGACCAGTGAATATCCGATTTCATAATTAAAAGCAGCCTTTTAAAAAACACCAGCAATGGAAGTGTTCTAGGGAACACCTAGTAAATAAAGCTATTCACTCAAACTCAGTGTGCCCTGATGCATCTCAGCACAAGAACCTTAAGGGTCCCAGTAGCAATGGGTGTGGAAGAAGCATTTCCAAATGTCACTATAGAGTGGGGGTGTGAAACCTGCAGGCAGCTTGCTATCATATAGGTAACCCAATGGCAAATGGATTTATATACTGGCTGCCCTGAAAACTGAAACAGAGGTGATAGGTATGTAAAGAGGCAAATGGGACCACCCTAAGATACATCCCTAAGGATAGACCGCTAGGCAGAAAGAGACGAGAGCACCCTCTTGACTGAGCTGGTACTATGGACAACATGCCCAATTGTGCTTAGGTGCTCAAATGATATTTTTGCTCATAGCCTAGTGCAATGCATAGATAAAAAGAATATTGCTGAAGTCTGAAATGCTACATTTTAAACACATTTTAGTTTCCTGGTTTCACTGGCACAGTCAGATCATTAACATTTTAACAATGTGTGCGTGCGTGTCTGTTATTGAGATTAATGGATATAGCCAATGCCTTTCTAGAAGCAGTCAGAGGTCTGTAATAAGTTATACAGCTGGTCTAACTACTAGTTCAGTTATAGGGACCCTTCCCTTTTAAAATTATACACAGATTACAAAAAACCTGCTAGATCAAAACCCATTAACATGGTACAGAGGTGATTCTAAAATAAATTCAAATAGTCAGTTTTGTACATTCCTCCTGCCACCTGAAGTTTTGGAACCTGTCAAGTAATTCCAACTTCAATGTGTGTTCCAAGCCAATACCTATTGAATTCCAAGCTTCTACGGCAATTGAGTAAGGACAAGCAAAGAACACTATACTATGCCCTAGGAATCAAAATGATTTATCAAAGTGTATTTTTTAAATAAAGTGCAATTTGTAAGCCATTTTCTTCATTTTGTTAATTAAGTTGTCTGGGGTTTTTTTTATTTGGCCATTCATAATTCGCAGTTAGCTTTATTTCTTACCTGGCTGGTTTCAAGCTCGTAGCAGGTAGTCCTCTTTGTCACTGCCCTATTCTGCTCTAGTTAGAGGCTGCTGATCAATATGCCTTTAATTGCACATATTTTACTGAAAGCATTGCTGGGCAGGAACACTATGCTTCCCTGCCTTTTTCCCCACCAAGTGTAAAAATACTCTCATAAAACCTCTAAGTTTCATAACTAAGATCAGTTACAATACCTACAGGTCAGAGTTTAACACAGTATGCCTATAGAGCGCCTGACGTAGACACAGCTAGATCGATAGAAGACCTAGCTACCATTGCTTGAGAAGGTGGTATTCCTACAGTGATGGAAAAACCCAGTTGTCACTGTAGGATGTATCTACAGCATGGGGTTGTGCAGACATAGGGCACGTCTACACTAAGACACTGGAGGTAAGTTCAATGTCATCATGAGATTTCAAGAGCCTGTTGTTTTGCAAAGAACATACCAGTCGGTTCTTCAAATCCCTGTTACCTGCAACAGAAGGAAAGACTTAGACTTGCTGTGAGATGGTAAAAAAAAAAGAAGTCTTATGCCATGCTATGAGAAGTATAGAAAGAATATCTTGAATCATCTGCACTGGTTCTGTGTGTATTAAGAAAATACTTGTGGCTTTTTTTGGTTTAAACCCAAGGGCCTTCAACTGAGCACACATTCACTGAGATCTGAATTCCCAATCCCTAGAGAAGGAGAGCCATTGTGAAGTAAGACATTGTCACAAGCTGCTGCCATGCACTTTCTAAAGGTTCCTTTTGAGTACCAATTTTTGCAGTTACACTTGGGGGCAATCCCCCCTCCCTCCACACTTGGTAGCTGGGGGTCAGTTTCTCTTGCATGCACGATGTTAACACACTGAATTAGCCCTACACACTCAGCTACAAGAGACAGACAAAGGCTTTAACTGGAAAAGATTTCTCCATCTTTTTTACTTGGCCTTGAGGTTGTTTCTTTCAGACCATATTCACTTCCTGAGTAAAAAGGAGAAACAGATGATGAGAGAACAGAGACACTCAGTCAGACTCAGATTCAGCTGCCCAGTGCATGACAGTGGTTCCCTGCAGCACACCACAGAAAGTTTTTTTTTTAAAGCAGCTATTTAAATATCTGGAAGAGAAAAGAACAAAGACCGGAAAATGCATCTTCTGTCTTTGATGCTTGCAATTTAGTTGCTGCAAAAACAAAACAAATGGCCCACAAGGTTTTAAGCCACTCCAGGAAGTTGCAAACTTACAGCAAATTTATGCTATTCTGGCATTTCTGGTTTGCTACTCTGGTCATAGAGTGTTTTAAGAACAGATTTGTCTGGCTGGTTTAGCTAAACATAGGACGGGGGCGGGGGGAGGATGGAGTGGGTGGTAAAAAAAAACAAAAAAATTGGGTGGCAGTTCATACACTGAGGAAGATTGTAGGCCAAGGTAACAGGATTCAGTACATCCATGCTGAGTAAAATGACATTCTTTGATTGTGCCAATAAGAAGCTGCTAATAGTGAAGAAATATCAATAACGACACTTTCACCACCAAGCTCTTAAACTTGTTCCTAAATGTGCTCCAAATTTGTTTCTTCTCTTGCACTGAACTTAATCCAAAACCTGGCTGAATTCACCTTAATGGCCTTCATAGGCCCAGTTGTGCACAAACACCACCCCAATCCCTGCTATCTCATAGAAACCTGTGGCAAACATTCACCACCCACCACTTATGCAAGTCATACGCAGTCAAAAAACAAAACCATTTTTCATCAGTCACCTGTGTCTTCTTTTTGCCAGCTAACCAATTCATACCTTTAGGATGGTTTTCCATCCACCATGCTATGTCCCATTGTGTAGAATTCCAGTGGGAGTGGAAGGGGGCAGAAAATGAGGGCAGACAGCAAGTTATTTTAAGAGCCAAATCAACAATCATACATAAACGGTCAGTTTTTTTGTTTTTAAACACGTGACAATATCACTATCATGTCCCAAAAAACAAAAATCACATTTCTTCTCTTCACCCTAATTCACAAGCTACGTTTCCTAAAACGAATCACTTTTGATATTAACGAAGATGCCAAGGCTGACTCATGTGGTTTGAAAGAAAGCCAAGTTCTTAAAGACAGTCTAGTTTTGGAGCTATGACTAATTATGGGCACACAGATATTTAGTTGCCCAGCCATCTGATTTCACCAACAAATCAGGAGATTAGGCATCTAAGCCCATTCATCTACACCCACAATTTTGTGCCTAGAATCAACTGTGTGAACCAGAACAGAAGCTAGGTTGAGGCTCCTTTTTAAAAGTTGGCCCTTATATGTTATATAATCTGAGAACCTAAAGAACAAGCTTTCGAAAGCATTTCTTCACTTTGAGAACTGCCCCTGAAAACAGTCATAAAATTGATCTGAAAGCCCTAATACCAGGGGCTTTAAAGCCTGTACCCTAACAGGATGTTTGTGGTTTTAGTCCTGAATTAATTCCTTTGTAACGGACGGTTCCAGTAATTCCCCACAGGACTGGCCTTCTTCATCTTTGACTATTGAATTACTGCATCCAACTTCCCCAGTGCCGCTGGGAAATTCAGTGGATCCTACAGGACAAACAGGAATCACAATAGATAGCTAGCATACAGTAAGCAATTCACATTTCTCAGGCCTGTTTTCCATAATCCTCGTAAAGTCCTTCTGAGGAGACAGCAGGGAATGAAGACATGTAATCAGTCTATAACAGAACAAGTTTCCCTCCTGTTGACTACAATGAGGGACAGTATCTAAGCTCTGATATAACAGTGTTCAGTGCATTACAAATGCAGTATGTAGACAGATGGGTCTTTCCAACTGCCCATAGCAAGACAACTTCCATTTTATACATTTTGTGGTGACACTGGGCCACTGTTTTGTATTTTTGATTATGTTTGACTGTTTTGTGTTTTAAAACAGTATGTTCTGCAACGTTCAATTGAAATCAACAGGAGGAGTTCTGCCATGGACTCCAGTGGGGCCATGATTTCACCCACTAAGTGTCCTGGAGGGGGAGGCTCCCTAAAAAAGAAAATATATGCCCAAAGCCTTTCCTAAATCATAGTATTGTCCAACCAGCACAACTCTGTTGCAGTCTATGCAATTACCTGGTATTTACATCAATGTAAGAGCAGAACTGGTCCAGGTTATTATTTTGTCTCAGTTTAATGTCTTTCAGGTCACAAACATTTCATTTGTACGGCTTTTTATTGCCTTAAATGGTTCAGATTATAAGAAGATGCAGTCCTTTCTCCCCCCCCCCCCCCCACACACACCCATCCCCTAGAGATGCTTCACAGCTTCTACTTTAACACACCTTAGATAGACAATGTTGCATTCCATGACAGTGGAGATGGTAGAAGGGGGGGAATACTCTATGGAGAAGCTATTCCATTAAATAAACCCTTAGCCCTTATGTCACCCAACACATTACAGCCAGTAGTAGCTTTGTTTCTCTCACACCTGCTTGCAGTGCTAGAGACTGCCTGCTGACTGCTGCTTGTTGTCTGGCAGATCCAGACCTAACACTTCTTTCAAGTACCACAGAAGCATCTGTGAAAGGGCTGGGAAAGTAAACACACATAATTTACTGGCAATACCCTTGCTGTCCTTAAGTCTGGCAGAAAAACTCAGCGGCAGGACACGGCTGGTCTAGACAAGGAATAACCTGTAGATTGTTACGCTTTGTGGCCTATTGGCCTGGGAAAAGCTATGGGAGCCACATACCTAGACATGTCCTAGTCCTCCATCAAGCCTTTGTCCATGCAAGTCTCTGATTAGGTGCCTGTAAGTCACGTGGGGCAAGGGAAACAATTCAGTTAAAATTAAGAAAGCCAGCACCTACACAGTTTGTTCCAACCAAATCAGCTGTCCCAGCACATAACCACAGGGGCACCCACACAGGCGACCCTGGTGTAACAACAAAGGTCTCAAAGGCAGAGAACGTGAACATTTCCCTGCAGCAGCAGAGATAACCCTCCCTGTATTTAGCAGCTTAGGCACAGTATGCAAGCTGCCCTTTCTGTCCTCTGCCCGCCTCCTCTTTTTGCTCCCAGCATACACTACCGAGGAGGTCTCCCTTCATAGAAAAGGGACAGACTGTTGAAACTCTCTGTGATCATGCGTGCCCTCCTGCAGGACATACGCCTGCCTGACAGGTCGGCGGAAATATAATGAAGCGCCTCAGCCTGGCAGAACTTCGTCAACCCTCCAATCACTCAGATACCACAGTCAGTCAGACACCACAGTCACAAGGACGAAGCCAAAGAGTTGTGTCTCTGCAGACCTCGTGACTGACGTCTCAGTGGCCTTTTCCAGTGATGCCAGCTGTCTTCTGCACAGAGCAAGGCTCTGTCCCTCTGCTCCCTTCATAACGCCACACATTCTAACTGGGGTCCTGCCGTTTCACTTATCTTCCCCATGCTCAGGACACTTTCCTTCCTCTTCAGCTACTTGTCCCAAAGGCCAAGAACGGGATAAAATAAAGTCCTCTCAAAGCAGTTGCACCCACACTTATATAGGAAGTCTCTGCAGGGGTATGTCTCACTTTTGTCATGGATCTAGGTGAGGCTGTTCTACCATGGTCTATATTCTTCTTGATGAAAATAGTATGCTATGCTATTTTCCATCCCATTCTTCATGCACCCCTGTAGTGTGTGGGCATTTTGACTTATGCAGCTGTCCTAGCTACAAGCCTGCAGTACCTCTGCCCTGTGTCTGGTCTCTTTGAGGTCTTGGGTCTCTTATATCTCCCCTGAGACAGGTAACTCTTACAACTCAGATTGGAACCTAGATCAGTGCCCCATGCGCACCAACCCCTTATCACTTGGCAGGTCTGATTGTTTTAGGCATTCCCTCCCTTCAGGAGCCTGTCATGGGCCAGAGCCCACCATGCGAGGTACTGTACAGACACAGAACAAAAAGACAGTCCCTGCCGCAAGCAGATGACAGACAAAGATGGACCAACAGGGAGGTGAGGGGGGTTGAAGAAACATGAGATCATGGTGATCAGCAAGATAGGCAGTGGTCTGAGCACACCAGCAGCCTAATGTAAGGCTTTCCACTTCGGTTACAAGGGTACAACAAACATCCATTCTTTTAGGAAGCCAAAGAACTGAACTGGTAGGACCAAGTCAGGTCTCAGTTTTTCTCAAAGAATGGTCTCTCTACCAACCTGTTTTTCCCTCTCTCAGCAGAATAGGGTTCTCTCCCAAAACCTCACCTGCCCTGTGTGTGTCAGGCCTCCAAATGACAAAAATTGCTCAATAGTGTCTTTATTACAGCACCCAGGTGAGAAGTTTCAAAGGAGGCTTTCCCAATCAGCCAGCCAGGCCATCTAGGAGAATGGCCTCATAACTGCACCAGGCAGCCTTAACTGACTGCAATCACTGGTCTTATACCAACTTATGGGAGACTGCACTGAAACTGCCTCTGCCCTTCCAACACACACAAATCACATTCTGGAAGTACAGATCAGTAGTGACAGAATGCTGCCACATTCATTACAGCAGCACGAGGAGCTGACCAAGGCGATGCCCACATCTTTTCCTCCCAAAAGCGACCACACTTCGTTTGGAAGCTTGTAAGGTGTGTGAATAGGTCTAGTTATTCCTCCAACGTTAAATGCATTATCTTGCACTTGACAATGCAGAATGTCACCTGCCACTGTGCTGTCCATTAGCCTACCTCAGTCAGGTCCCCCTGAAGCTCCTCACGGTTCTCTAGTCTTGATTAACCTACATCATCCTGTAACGTCTGCCAATTCTGCAACATCACTGTTCATTCCCCTTTTCAGGTCATCAATAAATATCAAGTTAGTCCTAATATATGTCGGGGCAATCTCACCATTAGCCTTTTACCATAATGAAATCTGATCCTTCGTTACTACTCCTTGTTTTCCTCTCTCTCATCCACAGAAGTGTTTTAAAATAATCATCGGGTGAAAAGACCCTGGGGTTTAAATCAACTGGAATATTTAATGAGGCAGAATTTATTATGGTGAGAGGTTCAAAAAGTAAGAGGAGGCAGAAATCTCGTGTTTGCTGGTCACCACTTGTGACAGCGGTGGTTGAGAAGAAGTGTTGACTAAGGCAGCATTTTCTCCAGCCTTTTGTCTGACACCATGAGGGGATTTTTTTTTTTTTAAAGAAAAATAAAGCAGTTAGAGGTGACTTTTTGGCAAACCTTCAGCTGCACTCTTGCAGTGCACAATTTTACCAATTAGCCTTGTCTGTACCCCACTGCAAAGCACACTAAGGGCCCACCTCACACTAGGTGCTCCGTGCATGCAGATTCAGACCCCAATGAGCAGTGGGGTTGGCTTATATGGAACAGGTTACAAGATCAGAGCTGAAGGGACTGTCCACATGAGATGTTATACCAGTGTAGCATAAGGTGTGAGCCTCTACTGCAAGACTTACACTACTATAACAGTGGTGGGATAATTACACCAGTCTAGTTTTATACTTCATTTCCCCACATGGACAAGCCCTTAAGTGGTACAAGGCTTCTGTCCACAGAAGAGATCTGGAGCTGGTATCATTTTTACTGTGTTATGTACACAAATCTACCTGTAGATGGATATAGAGACAGAGCGTGCACCTGATTGTAAGAACTGACTTTTGCCTATTTGTAAAAGCATCATCAACTTAAAACATAGTACACAGAAGCCAGATATTTGAAAAATATGGAAATATTAATTTTTCTCTAGTTGGGAAAATATCATGTCAAACACATCCTCCACATGTGGGTAATCATCATGAAAGTGATGCACATAATAGAGATGTGGCATCTTGGGAAAAGCTACCTGGAGAATAAGCTTGTTTATTAGAATAAAAAGCTCTCCGAGTTATATGGAGAGGTAGAAAAAAAATTGGGCAGCAGGAGAAAAAACAGTTAGAAAAAAGACAAACATGTTTCAAGCAAACCTAGGAGATGCCAAGGGGCTTGGTGCCAATCATCATTGATGCAAATGATGGAATGCGTCAACGAGCGAGAGAGAATGTCATGTGGGAAATGTAATTAAACACTGTGGAAGGGAAGGTCAAGATCTACCCACCCACTCACAAGCCAAGCAGTATAGCCCAAGATTTACTGGTATAGCTCTTATTTGCTCACTTGCTGTTTGACATCATTGTACTAGCAGGAATTATAAAGCTATCAACCCATCTCAGAATGTTACAGCTTTCCACTTAATTGTCACTCCCTTTCCATCTAAGCACAATCAGCTTCCTTCTAGCAAAACACGTTCAGCCTGAAGGAGGGATAGAAAGCTGATCAATCTTTTCAAATTTGCTTGACTGATTCGGCAATAAATCAGTCCCTCTCCTCATCAGGATAGTCAGAATGATAATGAGAGTCTGGAACTCCTCTGTTTAGAGGATACCGTCTCCCTACGCCGGAGCACCTCAGCTTTGGTTGATGTTACTCACTCATTATCGCTGTCAGACCACATCAGCATCTTTCACAGCAATAGCAACAACAGCAGCAGCATCTTCATCAAAAAGCTCTGGACCAGCTTTTCATTTGTGGCACAACAGGTGCATCCACAAATATACACATGGCTCCTTTTGCAGCCACAGAACCCTGGCTGGCATGCATTAAAGCTTGTTTGTGAGTGAATGGTGAGTTTGCACTTTCTGGGGCGTGTACACCAGTTGCAGTCACAATGGCCAAAAACTAGGCCTTCTGCACTCACCCTTAAAGTATCGCTTCATCCTGTTTTGGAGACAGGGAAAGTTTTCAGAAATCACCAAAGTGACTCCACTGAAAGCCACTTGTGAAAATGGGACTTAAGTGCCCTTGGAAGTTTTACTCTTGGTGACTATATTCCGCTTAAATGCTCAGAAGACACCTTACAGCAATAATACTGAGCACTTTCCACTAGTACATCTCAAAGTGCTTCACAAAGGAGGTCAGGATCATTATCCCCATTGGGGTAACAGAGAGGCAGTAATTTACCCAGGGTCATCAAGATGAAGAGCCAGAAATAGAGCCCAGGTTTTCTGAGCCCCAGTCCAGTGCTCTATCCACTAGATCATGCTGACTCCTTGACTTCCCACAGGAAATGAGGCACTGCCTCTAACACCAGTGACTTTCACTCACCTGGGAAGCTGGTAACATTTGGCTCCAGGAACAGATCTTTTCTTCTGTGCAGTTCCATTATTCTCTGCTCTGAGCCATCATTCTCAGGTAGACCCACAGGACCTGGCAGATGCTGCAGAATCCCCATTCTCATCACCTTAGTCAGATTAGCTCCAATGGACACCTTTTCCCCCTTCCCCACTTATTTGTGGTAGCACAATGGTCTCCTAAAATCCTCACTTAGGTAAACAAGCCAGGAGGTTGGAAGCTGTCACATCACTAATGTTTGGTACATAAATAGCCATCCACTGCACAGAAGCATTGACTCTCAAAAATAAAAAAATTAAATTAAAAAAACCATGGTTTTAAGATTTTAATACGTTTCCCAGAGGATGAGTGAAGGATACAATAAGCTTGTATCCCCCTCTTCTTCCTCCTCCTCCTCCATGGGGTTCTTTTTCCTGCAGCACAAAACCTTATCGAAAGGGTAATAAAGATCCCAAAGTCCTTTGACTGGAGGGGCAAGCTTTTTATTTTGTAGTGCTAGCCCAGAACATGGCCCTATTGTGCTAGCCATTGTACATACCTATAGTGAGGAACAGCTTCTCCGTCCCCAATGGCTTGCAATCTAAATACACAAGACAGACAGTGAGTGTATAGCTATCCTCAGTTGACAGGTAATGCAGCACACAAAGATCAGGTAACTTGCTCAATCAGACAGACCGACCCAGCTCTTCCCAGTCCCATTTCAGTGCCTTAGCCACAACTATCTTTCCTCTCAAATCTTTTCTTCTCAAGTCCCAATTCCACGGTGCAGAGGACTTGGAACATGACACTATCCACATTGATCCAAGTCCACGTCGCTCAACGACTACCTCTGTCTAATTCAACAAGTTATGGGCACCTATTAATCCCACATGCATGCAGGCGTGCACACACATTCATTCCAGCTGCACAAGTGTGTTGTGAAGGTGACACTGCTCAGTCCCACCTGCTTAAGAACCTCCTGAATGTGTCTCCCTCATGATTCAGCCTTCCCTCCACTCCTACCAAATGGAGCGAAGAATTAGAAGAATGAAATCATGCATAACAACTTTCAAACATCATAAAATCTGGCTCTAGTACAGCAGTGAAGAGGGCTAATTCAGATAAAATTTGTTCTTAGAAAGGTACCCCTACCCCTTTCATCTATTTTACAAGCATGTACCTGCCTGGACATGAAATGCAAATACTCTGCTTAAATGCTTCAGTGCTTATATAAATGGGGTAAAGATGCACTGCTTAGCAACCTCAATGCACTGTTGTTCAATCATGGCCGCACACAGAAAACTTAGCACAGTTTACAGCTGACTCGCCCTCCTTTTCCATTATAGCATTAATCCCTTGATTTTAGTTACTTAGAACATCATTGTTTTTAAAATGTCACCTACCATATCATAACCTTTAATGCAGGGAGAACATGACTATAAATGATTTGCTTGTAAGTACATTTGCCAAGAAACAGATTACATGCATCCATGAAACGTGCATCCAGCCATAACAACTAGCTCTAGAAAGTGACCCAAGCAGGTTGGAAACCAGATATATGTCGTCTTTTTGAAAATCAGAGATACACCTACATGCAGAGGATTGCTCTGGTTTTAACCCCCATACAATTAGGTTTTTCTGCTGCCATTTGTGTAACGTGGTGTTTGGCAGGTATAAATGTGCAAAATCTCAAGCTGGAAAGCTACATGCTCAGGCAAGACCACAGGCAAATATATACCGTCCCCAAAGACTCTGAGGCCTTTGCGTGCAATCTTATTACAATGTTAGAGGAAGAAAACCATACAGTGTGATGGGAGAATGGAACACAGTAGAAAATACGTAGCTCTATATGAACACAACAAAGGGTGTAGGACAGAAGACAGCAGCTACTAAGCTGTACAACCCATTTATCTATAGATTATTCATTAGAAGCTCACTTATAGACTGGTGCATTTCTAACTGCTGAGATTCATTAGAGGGCATGACTTCTTTTTGGCTAAGCTAGAAAACTTTCATCCCTATCAATCATCGCAGGAAGAATTCAAGTCTTGTTTCTATTGAAGTTTAGATGGCTTTAAATATCCTCCTTCTAGAATATAGCTAGATGTAACTTAGTGCTTACATAGACAAGGGAACACAAATGACATGCTTGATACCGGATATACCTAGGAAACAACTTTTTTCTCTTGAGACACCTAGACAAGAAATATGCTGTGATTATGCCACAAGTAGACATAAGAAGGGCAGTAACCATGGGCAAATCCATACTGTCAAGCTAGACTGAATCTAACCAAGACCAAATTTGTTGCAAAATTATGCTAAAGTTTAGGGGAAAAGAATGAGAGGATAGGTGAATCATTAAACACAAATTCCAAACTGGTGGCTCAGTCATACATTCCTTCTGCTTGCAACCTAAACCCCCCTCAGCACCCCCTACCCTGACTTCAATGGGAATTACATGCATGAAAAAGCTGTGGGATTAGCAGGAGCCTTTTGTTCATAGATTTTAGCAAATTTTGCTCATTCTCCTTTATATTTTACATAAAAGCTAAAAAAGCATGTAATAAAGAAAATTAGCATTTCCAGTCTCCTTTTAAAGTTTAAGCCATATGCTAATTTCTCATTTTTGCTCAACGCCTGGGCATGCTGAAGCGTACCAGCAAATACCCTCATTGCTTTAGTGTAACAAATGGATTTGTGTATTTAGGCCCCTGACACACGCACGTGCGTGCGCGCATCAAGAGAAGCCCAAGAATGCATATTTTAAGTGCTTGCCGAATTGGGACCTTACATTTGGAAACTGATGAGATGTGACCTGAGAGGCAAACTCTGGAGTGTTAGTCCTGAATCATTCTGCAAACATAAGCAATTCATGTAGCTTCTCTGCTTCAGTTTCCTAAAGAATAAAATGGGGATAATATTTACGTATCTCAGAGGTGTAATTAACCTTTTTTTAAAACCTTCAAGATTGTAAGTCCTGAATAGAGGCTGAATGTTGCATTTGAAAGAGATCTGGTGTTCTCCTTTGACTTTCTGTCAGTGCTAGCGTCGTCGGATGACAAAACTGCTTCCTTCACAAGGAATTAACACCCCACCCGCACATTTTTTTTTGTATGCAGCCTTGCTCAGGCACCTGCTCCTGTCACCTGCCTCCCTGCCTTTTGTACAGGCTAAATAGCAAAAGCAAACAACTACCACTCCCACTAGAAGAAAGGAGGTGTGGCTAGGCACTCAAATTCAGAATGCAGAGAACTTACAACCTGCCAGAAAATTGGTTTTGGCCACAGTCAGGTTCCAGCATGATTCTCCATCTCACCTGGGGATTTTTGTTGAATTCCCATCAAACCTTTGGGCTGATAGTGGCCTTCAGGATCCCTTCCTTTGGGGTGAGGCTGGGCTCTCGGGCAACCACCTAAACAGCACACTGCTTGCTATTACAACAAATAAAAGCTACTGTTGAAACAAGAAGCGTGAAGAGGATGGGAGGGGGAGAAGGACCCGAAATCCGTTCTCTGTGTTAACCTTATTTTGGGAGCTCTTTTCAAGTTGTTGCTTGTATGGAAATCACTCTGTGTTCCCTTGTCATCAGCAAGGCTCTTTGCTGTTCTGATGTTTTCACCCTTTGTTCTCTTCTTATTTCAATGAGTTAAGCTTATCTTATGCTTTTGTTTCTTTACAGTAGAAAAACTCTATTATGATGCTTAGTAGACAATTTAAGCTACTGTGACAATCTCTGAAAAGGGAATCTGCTTTCATAAACCCTTTCTGCATAACTAAACATTCATCTCTGAACCACAGGCAGGAGGAGATGCCACAACCCTCACCATATAGCTCATTAAAATAAAGCTTACTTTTAAAAATGAGAGGTATGAACAGGTGGTACTTGCAATGGAACATTTTTATAAGAGAGGTAGAAAATCTCCTTCAATAATACTTTGCCCAGTGTAAAGCTATTACAGATGATAGAAATCTCTATGGTTCTTGCCAAATCCTGAGGACACACAGCATGTACTACCCATCGGTTCGATCTGTAGGTAACAGTATCTGCCAACCCCAAGCATTCAAAACTCATGAGTGAGGCTAACAGAAATCTTGAGATTGGCTTAAACAATTATGAGTGTTGACTTTTGTTTATTTGTTTGTTTTAAGAAATAACAAATGTTGGGTTCTTTTTTATTTCCCGTCTGAGTTTGGAGCCTCTGCAGGTCACATTTTCAAGGTTTTCCCCACAGCCATGAGTACTGGAAAATTCCTTTTTCTTTTTTAAATAAAAGCCAAGACCCACACATCATCATATGGCTCCAAGAGCTGGGGCTTTAAGAAAACTGCATGTAACATGAGACTTTAAATAAAATTTTAAGTGTTGGCAAAAAAGGGATAAAGATGGCTATCCATAGTAGGTTACTATGCATAGTAGGTTACTTGAAGCCAGCTCCTGCAGCTTAGGTTCCACTTTGTCCAGCTCTACTGCATGTACCCATGGGAACTGCTCTGTCCAGGCACAAGTTTTAACATCAGGAGCCTTGAAGAAGGATATGCTACTTCCACAAGTGGGAGACACTCTGGTTCCAAGGGCTGCCCAAATCCACATGTGATTGACCTATTACAGCCTCCCTTTATCATCAGTCATTTGCATTACTGTAGCCCCAAGCATGGACCAGGCCCTCACTGTAATAGGTACTGTGCAACATAGAACAAAAAGACAGTCCCTGTCCCAAAGTGAAATTCTGGTCACGAACAGCCATGTTTAAGACAGGTTACATCAAAAACAAAAACAAGCAACTAACACTAAATCACACCTAGTTGCCAGGGTACTAAGAATTCCAAGACACATCCTGAAAATTTGTCACATTAAAAAAAAAAAGCATTTTTTAAAATGCATGATTAAAATAGATGGATGCCTGTTTCTGACTAGCAATAAATGTCAGTGGCATTTCATCAATACGGTGATTCCCTTTTTTATTATATTATGGTCACATGCCAAGGCCCCAATCAAGATTGGGGGCCCATTGGACTAATGGTTGTACAAACGTAGGAAAACTCAGTCCCTGCCCACAAGAGCTTACAATCTACTTTAAACAAAAGAGACAAGGGGGTGCACTACATGGAGGGAATTGGGGAAGAAGGACAAGGGTAATGTGGTTATAGATGAGTGATGCATACAGTGAAGACCATGAGTCATTTAAAAAAAAGTTCTCTCTTGAATGCAAGAATAAAATAAGTGAAGGGACAGGAATCAGCAATCCACAGAGGCCATCTACTAGCAGATTCTCAATGGACAGTTTCCTACCGAGGTTGTGACGGAAGGCGGGGGTAGGACACTAAAGAAAGAGGAGGCATGGATGAAAGCATGAAGACTTCTGTAGGAAAAGGTAGATGAATCAAAACGGAGAATATGGCACTTGGTGATAACATGCAAGAGCACATAAATAGGAGGGTGCAGAGTTGTGAACGGTGTTCAGTGGTGAAGACGAGTTTGAATATAACATGGTCACGAAGACCACTTCCACAAACAGAACATCTCCTAGCTTAAATCAAGAGACGTACAGTCCTATAGAGCCCTGTGAGAACATTTCTACACAACTAACTGGCATACTGAATGCTCATGCTGATAACTGAAAACCCCGGTACCTTTAAATTTCCATGTTTATTCAGCCACTCTGTCCCCGAGGAATGAACATGTGAAGAAAGGCTTGATGTGGAATCAAAACAGTGTTTATTTTGGCTTAGTTTTCTATTTAAAGATAGATAGTTCTCAAAAGCCATTTCTAAACACACAAGTATACTATACTAGAGCATCCAAAAGTAGCTGACTAGACAGTGATGTAACTCCTTCTGTCTGCCTCCTCCTTGACATCTTTTAAAATTGCATCTGAGTAACAATGAACCATGTTCCCTGCCATACATTTTGTTCCCCACACTAGCAAGAGGTACAGCTGTGAGCTATACAAACATCTTTCACTAAGTCTGTATTGCACAATTACTCAAGGCAAATATTGGGTTAGTTAGATTTAGATAACCTTAGGAAAGCACCTTCAAACCAACCACCCCTGGGGCACAGTTTTCCAGACACCTTCTAGTTTTCAAACTGCCTAGTAACTGTTGCCAAAATCCAGTGTCTTTAAGTACATCTAATAGAGCAACCCAGAAACCTATACTGTAGTAGGGAAGCCTGAAAAATGGTGTGTCTATTGTGTTTATGCCTGATAGAGCCTTTACCTACACTCCACTCAGAGTAGGAGGACGTCCTAAAACCTGTGTAACTGGGGTAACACTCGGAATAACCAGAGCCACATCTTGTACTGGGAGAAGACTGGTACTTCTCAGCTGCTCACTTGTCCTATGGTTTTACCAAACTGTTTCAAAATCCTCACGGGAACAGAAAAAGTTTTGTGCGTGTGCGCCTCCTGCAGCTCTCCACCAGAGACCTGTCATTGCAACTTGGTATCAATTCAGAACAGGAGTAATCTGGGAAGAGTCCCAATTTGTTGTTGGCTGCACAAGGCCACCTCCTGGGTGCACTCTGCTGAATGTCCACCCAAAGACAATCAAAACTGAGCTACCACGTGATCAGAGTCATAGGCCTGGAAGGGACCTTGAGAGGTCATCTAGTCCAGTCCCCTGAACTCAGGCTAATGGGAGCCATATGTTGGAAGACGGGCTGAGTATATAAGGCCGAGATATGACATGTCAGTTCTAGTGTGGGTAGGGTTACCACCTTTATACCAGGGGTGGCCAACTCAAGAACGTACCTGGGCTAAAGATGATGTTGGCCAATGCTGGGGAACAAAGTGCCACGCCAAATTTGTCGTCATAGATTTGAGAGCAGGAAGGGGCGAGAGAGACAGGGAAGGAGGACAAGAGAGAAAAAGACAAGGAAAGAGGGTAACTGGTAAAATCTGGGGCTGTCAGTTATCCATTTCACTGTTCAGGTAGAACAGTGAAATTGACAGGTTTTCTGGGCACTGGGATTTGAGCCAGGGAGGGGGGCTGCCACCTGAGCAAGTTGCAGGCGGCTGCTGCCTGGCTGAAAGCCCAGGAGGTGGGCAACTGCCATGCACTCTGAGGTGGACAGAAGAGGCTTCTGCACCGGCTGGGACCCAAGGATGTGGGCAGGCAGCTGCTGCCAGTCTTCAAGCCAGGGCACTGGAGGCTGTCCCTTGGGTCAGAGCCGGGCATGGGTAGCTGTCACCCACCTGCGAGCCCAGCTCCCAAGACACAGGAGGCTGCCAACGGGCTCCCACCTGGGAGCTGGGACCTGGTGGGACACGGGGGGGGTCTGCCGCCTGCCTTCCCCAGAAGCTGGTGGCTGCTGTGTCTCCCCCAGCTGGGAGCTGTGACCTGGCGAGAAGCGGGGGGCTGCTACCTGCCTCCCCTAGAAGCTGGGGATTGCCACCTGCCTCTCAGCTGGGAGCTGTGACCTGGCAGGAAGTGGGTGGCTGCTGCCTGCCTTTCAGCTGGGACTGGGCAGGAAACAGGTGGCTGCAGCCCAGCTTCCTGGGATGCTAGCGCCTGCCGTCTGCCTCCCAGCTGGGAGCTGTGACTGAGCAGGAAGCGGAAGGACTGCCGCCCATCTTCCCCAGAAGACGACAGCTGCTTCCCGCCTCCCCTTTCCTTTTTTCCTGAGTACCCCCTGCCCGTGTCTCGTGTACCCTGTACACCAGATTGAAAAACTATGATTTAGACAACTGATGTGTCTGAACCACTGATTTTGACTGAAGTACATGCAGAACAGGTAATAGTACCTTGTACATTACTAGACAAAAATATCTGCTTTTCTGCAGGATTGGTGAGAAGCCTGCTAAACTTCTGCTTTCATGGAGGCACACACTTAGGTATTTTGCTGCTGCTTTCTTCATTCTGCCTCCTTTAATAGGAGCTACACACATATACCAATGGCTGGACAGGCTTTGTTTTAACATGCAGCAAAAGATAACTGGCTTCACTGTTGGAAATGCAAGAGCAACGGGGCATGGAAACTACAAGAAATCTCTACCTCATCAAACGGAGAAGAATTAAGATTGCCTTTGTTGCCAAACAGGTTTCCTGTTTGGACTGAGATATTCTCCCGAGATGCAAGGAGCCATGACTATGATACAGTGTTCTTGCCATACATTCCTTTTACGGAGTCTTTTCAGGATGCAGCAGTAGCCAAAGGAAAAAAAATCACATATTTCCTGTCTCCTTCTTGGAAGTCCTTTTGCTTAATCTTGTAATTTACTCATCAGTACTGGCCAAGAAGGGCTGATCAAGGAACAGACATTGGAAACCATTTGATCCTAGAAATAGCAGTAGTAACTAATAAGCTAGATTTAGATCAAGGCTATAGGAATTAACTTCCCCCTCCTCTTCTTTCTTTATTGCCTAACAAGAAAAAAAGGTATGACAAAGGCTGTGTACCCTCTTAAGATAGCATTCATACTATTCTACGTAGGTTCTTATATAGCCCTTGTCATTGTAGTGTTGAAGCCTTCCAGCAATTATCGTGACTAAGTTCTGGGAGATGTGGTTCATTCTCTCATTTTACCTTCGGAGGAGAATTGTGAGTGCTGTGGCATGTTTTGTATTTCATAGGGTTCTGTTTGTTTTAAGATGTGTGTGACACTCTAGGTTTATGTTATAGAAGGCAGGTTGGCACTTGTGGCAGAGGGTGGTGAGTTTTGAGATGGTCCTTCATTTCCGGGGGAGTTCATTCCACTATCCCACACCAGCTCCCAAGAAAATTACTTTCCTACACTGACAAATGATTCTCCAAGGAGGGTGAATTTCACTGTATCAGAACTGTTAATTGTGGTCTGCATCCCACAGCTTTAGGTGATCTTTTAGATATGCTGGGCCCAAGTCAGTGAGCACACTGAAGAGAAGGGCAGAAGAGAATGACTGAGTCCAGGGCTTGAAGGGCTTTCATATTAATCTTCCCAATACCATTTCTTATTGGAAGTGAGCCAACACTTCAGCTCATGATTTTGCAGAACCATGTGTGCAAATTTAACCAAAAAGGCCAATCTTGTGGGTGGAATGACATGGTATTTTCATGTTCCTTAAAATAAATATTGCTTCTATATAAATGCTTATGTTCCAATACTGATGCTCGCGTCATTTGGAACATTAAGAAAGCATCCACATAACTTAAAAAGGTATCTGATCATCTGGTATAGACAAGTTCAGAGTGCAAGTAGCACCTGTGTTTTCATACATCTCTGGCTGCCTAGTTTAAATACAATGATAAAAATTCAAAGACAATTCTTGATTGTTCCTCTCCCACAAAGAAATACACACACACACCCCACACACCCCACCCCGGATTTAACATATTACTCAGCCAGCAGAGTAGCCACAGCACTAAAGGAACTGTTAAATTACTTGTAGAAAGGAAAACTAGACAATGTGGTTAACCAAGTCTTATGTAATACACCACAAATTTCCTGAACAGGGTGGGGGAAATATATAGACTTTGGAAGGAAGACGAAGTTGCCCTTTGCACTCCTTGCAGTTTCCATTTCTATTACTACTTGTGGAACAGCTGCTGCTCACTCCGCCCCATTAACTCGCTGTAACTTACCAGTCAGGGCCTTCCGCGTAACGTACGTGTTAACTGTTCAGATGGGTACTGTAAAGCCAGCCAGGCTGTTTCTGTGATCTGGTTTGGCAGACTGAGGACACAGGTTGCCAGCCTTTATGAGGAGATCTGAATATTAGCTTTGTAGGTGGTATTTTCCCCTCCCCACCAGGCTTAAAATAAGAGAAAGGAATAGAGCTCTTTCCTCCACCAGGCACTTGTCAGCAGGGAATGGTCTCCACTCTGTCAAATATATAGAAGGGGGAAAGTCCGGCATATTTAAATAAAGGGCTTTCTTCTTTCTTCAGTTGTTTTCAGTGCTTCTGTTGCCATGTTGGTCCCATGATGTGGCTGACGTAATATCTCAAAAGCTTGTCCTTCCCACCACAAGACATTGGTCCAATAAAGACATTACCTCACCCACCTTCTCTTTCCCTTTTCTGTGACAGAGATAGGGGTGAGCAAAGAGAGGGCAGCTATACCAAGCAGACATCTGACCTGTAGCCAAACAGCAAGATGGTAAAAATCTCTCCCCTTTAGGTGCTAGAAGCATAACTGCTTTACATGCACACAGGGTATGTCCACCCTGCAGAATTATGGCAGCCTAAGTTACGTGGCATACAGCCCCGCTGTACTTAAAGTCGCTTCTGCAGGTCCGCACTATGCTCCTTGTGTCTGTGGTCCTCATCAGGAGCACTCATGCCACTTGTACGGTCAATGTGGGCCACCAGGGGATGGCTTCTGAAGCCAGTAAGAGTCGACAAGCAATGCATCAGCCTAGCTACATCGACTCTGCGCCGCTGTGGGGGAAGAAAGAAGTTGGCATTGCAGGACAGTTAAGTCAGCAAGAGCAAAATTGTAATGTAGACGCTTATGTGGTTAGGTCGGGTTGATGTAAGTTGCCCTGTCAACTGTAACTCTGCAGTGTAGACCAGGTCTCCACTTTCTTCCTTTACCAATGCACAAAACTTTCATGCACACAGCTGTTTTCTGAAGACACTCCAGGCACTCTAGCTGCCCAGTACACTCTGCTCTTCCGATGTAAATAAAAGGTATGTGGCTGTACTTCTTGCTCTTGTTAATGCTTAAACAATAAAAGGAAATTTGATTCCAGAGCGATGAGTCCGTAAAATCAAATCCCAAGACAGCATTAGGATGGACTTTGACACTTTGTTGTAAAGTCAGTTGCTCAAATGCAGTTACAAATTTAAAAGAAAATGAAGATATGAACAAGCTACCACGAGGCACGTTTGTCCGTCTGTTCCTTTAAGACTTCCATCATTGGTATTGTACTAGGAGAACACAGCCATCAATGTTGCATTGAACAGCCAAGGAAGACTTGGGGGGGGGGGGGGAGAGAGAGAGAGAGAGAGAGACACACACACACACACACACACAAACTTTTTATTTAAAGAGAAGTCTGGTAGTACATCACACACAGTAGGTCTCTTATTCCGGAGGGAATCTGAATGGAAACAGGATTGTTATAGCTCAGGTTTTCAAATGCCCTGGCTGCTTATTTCTCCCTGCCAAAAGTCACACTTTCCTGTGAAGCCAGCCCTGTCATCCTCACACACACAAAACTCCCACTGAAATCAATGAGAGCTTTAGGTGCATTGGCTTGGCATGTCTGACTTGGGCTCACCACATCCCCGTTATACTCAGTAGAGCACTCAAATGCCAAGATGTTATCAAAGCTAACAAAAACAAATATAAAAATATATGATTATGTCATCACTAGTGAAGGTTTGTGATTATGTGAGGGATATGCAACAGGAGCAGATGAATTCCTAAACAGCGCAGATCCTTAAATGCAAATACGTGCCTAATATAACGAAAAGGGAAAGCGATCAAATGGAAACCAAGTGTTGTCTGAACAGAATGCTTGTGTAAGTTTCACAAGACGCATCAACAGCTCTTTAAGGTGTGATGACAGAAGGTAATGAGTTTAAAAATAATATTTCATACGCGATTTTTTTCCACATCACCCTGTTATGCCCCTGTTCTCCAACTGCGGGTCAGATTCCAAAGGTTAATGGCGTCGCCAGGGCCAGCGTTAGACTTAGGGGGGCCTGAGGCTGACGCCCAAGCCTGAATCCCACCACCCAGGGCTGAAGTCTAAGCCAGAGGGCTTCCGCCCAGGGCGGTGGGACTCTGGCTCCATCCCCTGCTCGGGGTCATGTAGTAGTTTTTGTTGTCAGAAGAGGGTCACGGAACAGGTTTGTCATGGAACAAGAACCACTATGTTATGCTAAAGTAACACCACCAACACAACATAAAAATCACCGACCTGACAAGCCTAAAACGAGCAATTCAGCCTTCGTGTTGCGTTTCCTTGCTTATTATAGTAAGATGCAATTCAATATTATTTCTGTAGTTTAATTTCTTTGCTTTTTAGAGGACATCCATTTAAAATAAAAAGGATAACGGAAAGCTTTACTGTTTAAGAGCTCATCTAAAAAACAGACTGATCCACAGTGCCAGTGAATCTGCCACACATGCAGTGTCGCATTCTAAAAATCCTTATGACATTTCTCTATAGACATGAATCAGCAGACCAGCCGATGTCTCATTCACATCATGTTTGAGTTTCAGTTTTACCAATGAAATTAATTGAGGACCAAATTGCATATGCAGTCACACACAGAGAGAACATTCATTGACTTCCAGGGCAGCTTAGCACATGTTCGGGAGAACAGAATTTTCACCTTAATTTTAATTTGATCTTTGTAATAGATTGACAATTTAAAGACAGATTGGGATGCCCCTTACTCACATTATATAGTGCGTTACATCCCAAATAGCTCCACTAAACTCCAGGAAACTCACTCACGGAGACTAACTTACCGCTCAATATGATTAAGGGTTTCAAATCTGGCTGATCATTTTACAACAATGCCTCAATCTTAGCACTGGTCTACACGGCTCTATGGTGGAGACTACAGGAATGTGAAATATAGAACTCTGAAGTGTTGCACTCTAGCTACCCTGAAAACTAAAAAAGGATACTCACAGAAAGGTTTGCAGCAGCAGAGTCCGTATGGGGCAGTTCAAGTGCAATACACTGTTCACACCCTCATAGTCTGCACAGCAGCACATGTAGACAAGCCCTTACAGGTATTGTTATAGTTAGCATCACTAAGTGGCGCTGTTACATACAGTCTCCCAGGTTTTTCCTTAGCACGTGAACCAATGAGGGATTTTTTTTTTTTTTACTGCAAGGATCTGTAGCGGCAATGAGCCTTGGAGAAGGATCTGAACAAGCAGCAGGAAAGTTTGCTTTCTGCTTCAATCTCTGAATGGAGACGATTCTTGAGGCAGAGCTGCTCCCTGTGTACTGGGCATTGGTACTGCACTGAGATTCCTGAGAGAACTGATTGTCCAGCATGCTGTTTTGACTACCTCTGGTCCAGGACTGGTATGTGTGTGTAAATAAGGTAGGCTGCAGCTCTGATTTTTTCCTCCTTTGGCAAGCTCAGCTATGAGACCCCACTATCTGCTATTGTTCAGAGGGGAGATGCTGTCATGAGAATGGGACACTGGTGTAAGAAGGGTCAATGATATGTTAAAAAGCGCAGGCAGTATTTTTAATGTGTACCCAGGTGACCTAGAAGCCTATGTCATAAGGACTTCCTTTGTGCTCCTAAATCACTGGAGCACTTTTGAAAATCCTCATGTCTCCAGCCATGATAGAAGTTTTGTTTAAATCCCTAAGGGGGTTGTTATTTTAAACAGACGTGACATGGACTCAGACCTTCACTATTTAAAAGCCATGGATCTAAATACACGAAAGGTTGTACACTGGTCAAGACTCTTGCATCATTATTGATAAAGAGAGACTCCTTAAATGGCAAGATGCAGCATAAGTTGATGACAATTTCCAACTTTAAAAATACACCTTCAGGACAACAGGCCATAACCACTGACAAGGCCAAGAGTAATAAGCAGCTAAAGCACAAGGTCAGTGAACATAACAGACAGGATCTTAGATTTCTCAGGAATATAAGCAGCTCTGGTGACCAGATGTTATTTCTATACTTCTCTAGGGGATGGGTTGTTCCTGTGCTTCCTTCCTGTCTAGGGACAATCCAACACTTACTTAAAAAGGCAATATCCATCGCCTGTCCTGGCAATCTGTACGCAATCTGCACTGAGAATCTAATACTGAAATTAGCAATGTTCAGAAAGACTCTTGACTCATATCAGTATGGGTTGATTTGTTATTGTTACGCTGGCTCCATTCAATTCAGCCTCTCTTGCTGCAAAGCTGACTGAGCCATGTTAATGCCTATTCTATACAAATGGATGTTCGATAATATTCAGAGCTTTAATTCAGCAGACTTTATGGCAGATAGCCTCCTGCATCTGCAGTGGAGATCAGTTTCACCAGAAAAGCCATTACATTTACTATTAAGATTATAAAGATACAATGCAAGGTGTTTGCCTTGATTTAGTTCTGTCAGATTATTTCTCTAACCATATATTCTTTTTACTATCTCAGGGAAAGCAACCTTGAATAAATCCTGTTTGTTGCCTCTTTCCAAGATGGGAATCCATGCTTTGAAAGCTTACAGAATACCTTATTGCAGTACGTTTTTCATGGACAAGCAAACAGCAAAACACTCCAACCTCTACTCTCTCAGACTTCAGATTGTGGAAAATCCTGCTGTCTATATACCCAATTACTCCTATTTTACACTAGTTACATTGGCTTTCCCATTTTATTTCTTATTACAGTCTGAATCACAGCATTCATATCTAAAGCTCTCAGTTGGTTCCAATATATTTCAGTGACTAGTCAGAGACTCAAGATCTATCAATACAGGTTGTTCAGTAATTCCTGAGCATAAAGTCAAAATTTTGGGGTTTTAAAGTGCACCACTCCTTTGCTAGATCCATCTCATTTCAGAGGAGGAACAAGGTAGGCATTTGCATTATTATTTTATATATGAAAGTGCTTTGATCAAGTTAAAAAAAAAAACTTCACACATACAAGGGGAGAATTAAGAGAAAATTTATTCCTTCAGTTGTGCAAACTCAATTAAACCCATGTTGTCCAGTTGCGAGACTGCCAGTATTGTACTAGCCAGACAACATTTTGAAGGCGACAGTGAACATAAATTTGGTTACCTGCCAGCCTCTGCAAAGCCCATCTCAAGGGAGGCATTCACACAGTGCATTGTTTTAATGCAAAGTGTAACCATAAGTGTATATAAATATTTGTTAAAAGTTTCATCCAGGTTTCAAAAATTGCATGATAACCCTTTTAAATGCTTTAATAATTGATGCCTGAACCCCATTAAAGCCAGTGCAAAGTGCTTCTACTTGTTAAGGATTACAGGAGAAGTGAAGTATGTTTAGAGGCTGATCAACTTCAGAGATGTGACAAGCCAAACAAAGCATTAGGGAAAAGTTCAAAGATCCCTCTCTCTGAAATGAAATCCCTTGTGTGAGCTCCCTCCAATTTTCAACAAAGTCAAACCTTAGATGAAATGAGGCATGTAGAATTTGAGGTGGATTGGTTTGATCAATTTAGGCTAGGTTTTGGGGGAAGAGTAGGACGTTGTGTTTGGGGTTTTTTGTTTTTTTGAGACGGTGGGGGAAAGAGTGAGTGTGTAGCAGAAAACAGGCTTCACCTTTACTTGTGGAAGGATTAGCATCCCCTCCAGAATTTGACTCTGTACAAAGTTGTAAAGAGATATTTAATAGCTGCTGTGCATTCACTGGGCACAATACATGGCGGAATGACAGACATCTATGGTAGACGAATGCTCTCTCTGTGTTATGCAACATTCAGCAATAAATGATCTCTCATTTATTTTGAACTTCTATTTAATTCCGTGTATGAAAGAATAAATGTGTTGGATTGGGAATTTAAACTAACTTAATACAACTATTCTCCCAGCACTTCCAGCATGCAGTGTATAGTACAGGGTAGTATCTTTTTAGGTAGTTTCTGAGCAAACTAGTGGTGCTCACTGCATTTTATGTTGCAGAAGCTACCGAAAACTAGTCAGAACATCAAGATAGCTAGGCTTCACCTGTTTGTATAAACGATTTATTTGGGGCCTGAATGTGCCAGTGTGGTTTCTTCATTTTGTTTTTTTGTTGTGTAAAGAGCAAGAAACACACCACAAAGATGGAGAGTCACTCAAGCCACCACCAGCCACCAACAGGCTGGAACATGCCCCACTTCATGTACATCTAGCTGTAAGAAAAACAAAGTAGAATCTTTAGATTATAAGCGGCAAAAAGTGTCACATTCTGTGAAGTTCCACACACTTATGGTGCCATATAAACTCTTTAAACATGTCTAATAAAAATTTAGTATTCATTTATATCTTGGTGTTTCAACATAAAACTGACATCAAGCCTTAACTTTCTGTTAATAAATCATGATTTATAATACCTTGCTGCCAAATGTACTTTGATTAACAAGACTTGGAAGAAACCATTAATAAAACAACCAAAGGTAAGTTTCTATTAACTTCAGCATGGGAATAAGAATTGTTTTTAAACTTCTCTCTTGAAAGTACTAAGATTCAAAGCCATAAATATGCATTCAAAACTAGGCCAGTTTAATTTTAATATGCACCAAATAAATATTCCGTCAATTACATGTGCAAGTAAAAAGCTTTATGTTATGGCTTATAGCAATTTCAGATAAAGAGCTTGTGTGGTGGAGTGAATCCAGCTAATAAATGATTGCAATAGTGCAACGTATTTTTAGCACAAGATAGCACACATCTTGAAAGTACTTCAGAAGATAGTGAGATCTCAAAAGAAACAAAAAAAAAGAAATCACAAATTTAGTTTCAAGGTAAAAGACTAATATCCAAAGACAAGTTATAAAACCATTTAAGGCTCCTCTTACTGCCTTTTTTTTTTAATTGTCTAATTACTGACTTGGGAAAATACACCTGGCTTTTCCCCCCTTTTGTAAAACCATGAGTAGTAAAAGAAATCTCATCTTTAGCCAAGGTTGTACTATCAACCAAAAGCCTGATGAAAGCGAAGATTGCTTGTTGCATAGAGGAAGCTTTACATTACAGCCATTACTTTCCTTCTTATTTATCAGTTTGACTGAAATGAATATCTGACCTGGTAACTAATCAAGTAGTGTTGTTGCTTGTACTGTAGAATATGATATTGCCAGAGTCATTTTTTGTTAACTAAAGGCTGGTGGAGGGATTTGTGTATTTGCAGGATACACTAGTTTGCTGAATACTTCTGAAACGTAGAGGGAGATTTTTTTAAATCAATTTGGTCGAGGATTATGGGTAATCTCCTTCACCGTGCACTCTGGATACATTTGGCATGTTAGCCAATAGCATGCTAGTAGCACAGCTTTTGTCCATTAGAATTGTTCCTGTGGCATATAGTTAAAAATCTATGAATCACAGAATATTAGAGTTGGAAGGGACCTCAGGAGGTATCTAGTCCAACCCCCTGCTCAAAGCAGGGCTATCCTCAGCTAAATCATCTCGGCAAGGGCTTTGTCAAGCTGCAGCTTGAAAACCTCTAAAGATGGAGATGCCACCACCTCCAGGTAACCCATTCCAGTGCTTCACCACCCTCCTAGGGAAAAAGTTTTTCCTAATGTCCAACCTAGACCTCTTCCACTGCAACGTGAGACAGTTACTCCTTGTTCTGTCACTGCCACCACTGAGAACAGCCTAGCTCCATCCTCCCTGGACCCCCCTTTTAGGTAGTTAAAGGCTGCTATCAAATCCCCCCCTCATTCTTCTCTTCTGCAGACTAAACAGGCCTAGTTCTTTCAGCCTCTCCTCATAAGTCTTGTGCTCCAGCCCCCTAATCATTTTTGTTGCCCTCCGCTGCACTCTCTCCAACCCAAAACTGGACACAATACTCCAAATGCGGCCTCACCAATGCCGAATAGAAGGGAATAATCACTTCCCACAATCTGCTGGCAATGCTCCTACTAATGCAGCCCCAATATGCCATTAGCCTTCTTGGCAACCAGGGCACACTGCTGACTCATCTCCAGCTTCTTATCAACTGTAACCCCCAGGTCCTTTTCTGCAGAACTGCTGCCTAGCTCGTCAGTCCCCAGTCTGTAGCTGTGCATGGTATTCTTCCATCCTAAGTGCAGGACTCTGCACTTGTCCTTGTTGAACCCCATCAGATTTCTTTTGGCCCAATCCTCCAATTTGTTTAGGTCCTTCTGTATCCTATCCCTCCCTTCCAGGGTATCTACCACTCCCCCTAGCTTAGTGTCATCTGCAAACTTGCTGAGGTTGCAATCTACCAACTCTCCAAGATCATTAATGAAGATGTTGAACAAAGCCAGCCCCAGGACCGACCGCTGGGGCACTCCACTTGTGACCGGCTGCCAACTAGACATGGAGCCATTAATCACTACCCGTTGAGCTCTTTGCTCTAGCCAGTTCTCTATCCATTTTATAGTCCATTCATCCAACCCATACTTTTTTAACTTGCTGGTAAGAATACTGTGGGAGACCGTATCAAAAGCTTTGCTGAAGTCAAGGTATATAACGTCCACTGCTTTCCCCTCATCCACAGAATCAGTCACCTCTTCATAGAAAGCAATCAGGTTGGTCAGGCATGACTTGCCCTTGGTGAATCCATGTTGACTGCTCCTGATCACCTTCCTCTTTTAAGTGCCTTAAAATGGATTCCTTCCTATGAAAACACGCCACACTGGTAGCAGTCCCCTGTGAATGGAACAACCTGACCTTAAACAAAATCTAGATACATTTCTAGAGGAACTATCTACACTCTCTTTGCATAGCTGTGGTATGTTCTGCCCTCAACACCAACCCCACACACCAATGGCTTATTGGCCCCAGAACGGAGGCTGATATGCTAGTCCATATGTACCCCTTCATACACAGTGTACATTTTTGTAGGGATTTCAGTTTATTAATTAGTTGTAATTGAGATGATTGGGATACAGATATAGCTGCTATTTATTATAGATTTGCTTTTGGTATTGATATAAAACTTTAAAAAATATATACATATTTCTAAAGAAGCTTTGTGACAGAGGACAATTACCTTCAATATCCTTGAAAACCCTTAGTGAATTGAGTTTAAGTATCTTTGGAGTCCATTGCATTAAATACAAATATGGGATTTTGTGTAACTTCTTCAACAGTGAAATGTGGCCAACGTCATGGAAATATGTGCTTTAGAAGACTGTTTTAAAACAATGTGCCAGACAAAAAGGAATTTGAGACAAAACTTGAATGGATTTCCTAAGAAATATCAGGGATGGGGAGGAATGTAAATTCCCACCTGTGGACCCAGCCTTTTGAAGCTTTTCTGACTGCCGCTGCACATTGAGATGTTTTCAGATAACTATCCAGAACTCCAAACAAACTCTTTCATGACTAGTAACAGCTAATTTAGACCCCATCATTTTGCATGTATAGCTGGAATTACGTTTTCCATTGTGCATTATTTTGCACTTATCAATAATGAAGTTCATCTGCCATTTTCTTGCCCAGTCACCCAGTTGTGAGATCCCTTTTTAACTTTTCGCTGTCAGCTTTGGCCTTATCTTGAGTAAGTTTGTATTGTCTGCAAATTTTTGCCACCTCTCAGTTCACTCCTTTTTCCACATCATTTATGTGTATGTTGAAGAGCACTGGTCCCAGTACAGATCCCTGGGGAGACACAGCAATTTACATCACTTCACTGTGAAAAATGACCATTTGTTCTTTTCTTTTGTTTCCAAACCATTAACCAGTTACTGATCCATGAGGACCTTCCTCTTACCCCATGAATCTACTTTGCTTAAGAATCTTCGGTGAGGGACCTTGTCAAAAGGCTCTCTCAAAGTCCAAGTACACCCTATCCACTGGATCACCCTTGTCCACATGCTTGTTGATCCTCCTCAAAAGAATACTAGTGGATTGGTGAAGCATGGATTTCCCTTTACAAAGCAGCATTGACTTTTCCCCAGTGAACTGTGTTCATTTATGTATTTGATAATTTTCTTCTTTACTATAGTTTCAACTAAATTTGCCTTGTACTCAAGTTAGGCATACTGGCCTGTAATTGTTAGGATGGACTCTGGAGTCTTTTTTCAAAAGATCAGCATCACATTAGCTATGCTCCAGGCAGCTGGTACAAAGGCTGATTTAACTGATCGGTTGCATACCACAGTTTGTAGTTCTGCAGTTTTATTTTTGAATTTCTTCAGAACTCTTGGGTGGATACCATCTGGTCCTGGTGTCTTATTACTATTGAATTTATCAATTTGTTCCAAAACCTCCTCCAGTTAAACTTGAACCTGGGACAGTTCTTCAGATATCACCTAAAAAGAATGGCTCAGATATGGAATCTCCCTCACATCCTCTGCAGAGAAGACTGATGCAAAGGATTAATTTAGCTTCTCCACAATGGCCGTGTCTTCCTTGAGTGCTCTTTTAGCACCTCCATCATCCAGTGACCCCACTGATTGTTTGGCAGGCTTTCAACTGCTGATGTACTTAAAAAATATTTACTGGTAGTCTGTCTTTTGCTAGTTGCTCTTCAGATTCTTTTTTGACGTGGCTAATTACATATTTACACTTGACTTGGTACTTTATCATCAACTCCTCTCCTCTGTCCTATGACAGACTATCCCCTTTAATAAATCCTCCCGTTAAGGATGTGTTTGTCCTTCCATGCTCCTCTGCACCTGTTGGCTTTCCCCCAGCTCTTAGTTTAACAACTCCTCCTCTACAACTTTTTTTAAAATTGTACATGCCAGCAATCTGGTTCCATTTTGATTTCAGTGGAGCCTATCCTACCTCTATAGGCTCCTCCTTTTCCAGAAGGTTCCCCAGTTCCCCATAAATTGAAATCCCTCTTCCAAACCCCCTAAGTCTCATTCATGCATTGAGACCCCACAGTTTTGTCAGTCATACTGGCCCTGAGCATGGAACAAGAAGCATGTCAGGGAATACTACCATGGAGGTCCTGGACTTGAATTTCTTATCTAGCAGCCTAAATTTGGTCTCCAGGACCTCTCTCCTACCTTTCCCTATGTCACTGGTACCTACGTGTACCATGACTACCAGCTCCCTCCCCAGCATTGCACGTAATTTTATCTAGATATCTTGAAAGATCTGCAACCTCTGCTCCAGCAGGCAATTCACCATGTGGTTCGCCTAGTCATCATAAAACACAACTATCTATAGTTCTAATAACTGAATCCTCAATTATTTCCTTTTCTTTGTAACAGGGATACCCCACCCCTCTAACCTCAGTGCGAGAGGATACCATGACATTATCTAGAAAGAGGGTCCCAACTACAGCTTGATGTTCTCTTTGTGCACGGATTTCCTCCTCAACAGCAGCAAGTCCTATAGAATTTTTTACTATAGTTGGTAGACTAAGTACAGAGACAGAGCATTCGTAAGCAAAAGCGCTTTATCATGCTCACGCATTACAGATGTCATGGAATTGTCACCAACATCCCAGGCATTCAGGATTTCTGCAGACATGGAGTCTACTAATGTAAGGAATCACACCCACTCCAGACACGAAAAGCATACAGAAGCCTCCACAAATCAAACACGCAAAGACTCATACAGCTTGTATGAAACCCCTCTCCCTCCACCTCCCCCTCTCTCAATATCAACACAAAAACCTATCAGTGAATCTAGACACAGACAAAATGACAAGCAACAATTGCACAGAAAAACAGAACAAACTGCTGCATATTTTAAATACCTTGGGGACATGGAACTACTGAGTAAGGAAGTATGTGAAAAAAACCCAAGGAATTCTAGCCTGGTGTGTATGAAAAAAGAGACTATCCACGCGAGGTTAAATGCTCTCCAGCCCCTCTTAATAACCACTGCCTGCAAGTAAGGCTTTCCCCACATGGTTAGAAGCTCTTAAGAGAAAGAGGGATCACTCCAAACACATACTTTTCTCATGTAACAGCAAAAGTCAAATGAAAAGGGGCAAACAAACAACACAGGCCAGCAGCGAGATGGGCAAATTGTGGGGAGGGGCACAGTGGTGGCACAATAAAGGAAAACAAAGTTGGGGTTTCTACCAAAATTACTTCTATGGACTGCCCAGGACTCTCTGCCATCCGGACCCCCAACAACCACAATTATCATCAGGTATTAACAGAGAAGTTAGTCAAAGGATATCAACAGCAGAGAGAAAAAGCTGAGTGTAAATTAGTGAGGTGCCATGCTCATTTATGCTGGAACTACTAAAATCTGTATCAAAAACTGATCTAAATTGGTTAAATGGGATCCCAGCATTGTGACTCATTAGTACCCTGCCTCCAACAGCACAAAGTCTAGAAATCATGCATGTTCAGTACAGGATGAGAAAAATCAGGAACCAAGCATTGGATAAATAGGGTACATAGCAGAAAAGAGTGAGATGGGGGTTTTCAAAAGCAACTCAAGAAGGAGTTCAGCATTAACCTCCTGCTAAAATTCAATAGGAGCTGGCTGCCTAAATCCTACCCTCTATCAACTATAGCAGCTAAAAGTTTGTCATATGAAGATCTTAACTGCCATCATCATCATGTGCTTTTGTCACTTCAAGACTAGATTCCAACAATGTGAACTGCATGGGGCTGCACCTTAAAACCATTTGAAGATGGTGCAAAAATGCAGTTCACCTCTAATGCAGTCTCTTTCTCCCCAGGAACAAGATACCAGTGCTCCAATATCGGAACTGAAAACTGAGTGGCTGGGTTGACTCAGTACTCAACTAAATTATTTCCTAGTTTGGGAACGTGGAATATTTACTGAACCATGGTTTGTTTGGTTTTCTTTTGTTTGTTTTGTTTTTTGCTTTTTTAAACTACGATAATACTTAATTGCTGTACAGACAATAAAAGATCATAGATTCTGCCCAAGAGCATTCACCATCTACACATCAGATGGGACACAGCCAGCGGGCAAAACAAACAAGGTGGGAAGCAGTGTGCGGATGAGGAAAATAAGGCAAACAGTTGAACAGAATAAAAAACAGCAAATTGGAGTCATAGTAACATCAGTCCGCAAACTTATTTCTGATCTTAAATGGATGACAAACCTTCTTTCACAGGAAATAGTAGCTCCTGCCACACCCCTCTCTCCCCACTACTTTATGTTAAAGATTTTTTGCCTGCTCAAAGAAAGTTTGTTTTAAAGAAAAACAAGCAGCTAGAAATCCAGTCAAACCCAACACATCAGGTATGTTCCAGTGTTTCTCTTGCCTCTCCACTTCCCAGTCAATTTGTGGTTTTATAATCTACCTTTCCTAAGTTTAAAAGAGTTTCTCTCCATGATGTTGCAGTGTGAAAGACAAACAGGGCAAGCAGACATACTATACAGGTGAATAAATAAACTTGAGTGTACCAAGGTACAGAGTGCACAATCTGAATATAGTGAAAGATTTTTCTAAACCCATTCAACGAGAGTAGCTTTAGGTGTTGTTTTTAAAACACTGGGGGATAAAACCATCTCAGATCAGCAGCCTCATTGTTAAAGTTGATGGTGCCCTTCGGTGGCAAGTCTCAGAAGCCAGGGATTCTGTTCAGTCCATCTGCTTTCAGTTTTACTTCGTTTGCTATAGCTAGGCTGTAACCAGTTGTGCCATGAATTGGCTTGGCAGCCTGGCCTATTTTTCAGTTCACAGAAAGCTAGATGCTTCCCATTCTCACACTCCAGGCTGGCTCACCAACTATCAAGGCCTCTAATGAGTAGTGCTTTTCGTTGTCTTGACTTGAAACACTGTAAGGAACCCCAAATTTCTGGTATGAAGCACATAACCTCTGAAAAGAAAGCCACTTAAAAAAAAAGCAAACTAGGTACCCAAAAATTGCTGCACTCAAACATTTCACCAGCAGAAGTTGGCCCAATAAAAGATATTACCTCATCCACACTGACTCCCTAAAATCTTTAGTCACTTTGAAAAATTGTCTATTTAGACTGTAAAGGTCTTCAGGGCAGGGAACGTTTTTTGTTCTGTGTTTGTACAGCGCCTAGCACAATGAGGCCCTGGTCCACAACTTGATATTTTTGCACTACCATAACAACTCAGAAAATAATCATTACAGCTCAAGAGAACAATTTGGCTCTGTGGCATCAAAGTAATTAGGAAAATAACTAGGTTTTCTTAGCTCTCTATTGTAATGGGTTTTGCCCTTTTTGAAAAGGGTCAGTCACCCTTCCTGTTATATTCAAAACCGAACACTTCCTTCTAATCTTTTCCTGGAACAGTCCAAAGCTCTCATGCGGCTGTCAGCTAGACTTGGGATACAGATGCAGACTTTGACCTGCCCCTATTAAGTACTGCCACCTGTTTCCAATCTGGAGTAACAGAGTAGCCCACCTCCCTTGGGGTGGAATTACAGGAGTGTGCTGTAGCTGGGTATATGCAGATAGATAATACTTGCTAAGATATCAGTAGGTGGTGACACAGGCTAAGAACTGTTGTGTATTATCTACAAATACAGATCTGTAATAATGGTGTGACTATTGTAAGTGATCTGGTCAGTCAGGTAAAGTCACTGACTAACAGGGGCAGGACTCAGACTTTCTTCTATCAGTATATTGATCTACATCACAGGAGCTGCAGGAAGAGCCAACAGGAAAGCAACACCATAGGTCTAGAGATACAGCCTCAAGCACACTGTTAGAAGACAATGGGGCAAGCTGTTAGCTTCTAGGAAGCAGCATTTCATCTAAAAAAAGTTGCAAACGGCAGCTTTGCCAGAGCTATGAACTTGAAGATCAAATGAACCCACAGAGATAAATAGCTGTTCTCAGGAAAAGAAGGTGGACTCACTTATCAGCCTTTTTTTTTTTTTTTTTTTTTTTGACAGCTTCTGGAGAGAGAGAGAGAGAGAGGACAGACAGACGGACGGACCGACCGACCCTCTCTGCAAAGGGAGTCTACAAACAGCTAGGCCTTCCGAGATCCAGGGAATGGTAAGTCTTATAGGACACCAGCAGGCATATAGACTGGTGTATTGTTTTTAAGGTACGTTTTCTCCAAAATGCTTTTGTTCTACTACATATTTAGCTTGAATGAGGCCATTTGGTCATAGCTAACCAGTGTCTTTGCACCTGGAAAAAGGAATAGGACCCCCAAGTCATACCAGTGGAGCAAACCTTAGTTCCAGGAAACTATCCCCCAGAACTCCCTGGTGTCTGGGGGCTCATCCTTTGGAACAGAGGTGCCCATACTGTGGGGCATGCCCCACTAGGGGGGGGGGTGGGGAGGAATGTTTGGGGGGCACAGCAGGGCCTGGGCTAACACCTATGGGGGAGGGGAGAGAAGGAATGCCACACAGCCCCACTCTGCACCGAGCTCCACTCCAGCTCCGTCCTCCAGCCATAGCCCCCAGCTTAGCCACGGCACTGCTCTCAGTCTCAGCCCTGACCACGGCCCCTGGCCCTAGGAGGGGGTACATACAGGGATTGGGGGGGGAAGAATGGGGTAAAGAGTCTGGGGACCACTGCTTTGGAATCTGGTGTCAGGAAGCATGGCCCCAAGTTGCACCTGTGCCTATTTGCTTTTTCAAAATAAACCTGCTGAAGGAGGAAGGCCTGTGCTTACTGAAGGACAAGGACAAGGGGGGGGTAGAGACAGACAGACAGACATTTTGCATGACATATAATGACAGTTTTGTGAACATACACTTGTCCTATTACTGTCTGTGCAAGTTAATGATGGCATATTGACAATAGTCTTAACGACAAAAGACCAGATTTTCTATAATATTTCAGCATACAAAAGCTCCAGTTTCGACACTGAAAACGAAGAAGCCAGGTTTTGAAAAGCTCTCAGAACCAGTAGCCCTAACTGAGAGCAATGGGACAGTCAAACCCGAAGAACTGCAGAAGATGTTGCTGGGACCTAAGCAGAGCTATGCAAACACCACATTTTTCAGTTTGTTGGCAATTTCAGACTGTTGGGAAAATAAATTGTTTCTTTTGAATGATGTTTCATTCAAGATGTTTCAACAATATTGGATCATTTAACATTTGATCTTTTATAACTATTTTGAGTTTTAAAAATAAAATTAGACATTTTGAAAAGAAAAGTAGTTTAGAAACTAAGTTTTCCAAGCTATGCTGCTGTTTTCCAAATGAACAATTCATGGAAACGAGCAGAAATTACCTAAATGCTTCAGTGTCACAAAACAAGGTGGCTTTAGAATGCTGAACCATTGTTCTAGTGTGATTGAGGTGTTTATACATGTGCTCTTTTAAGATGGCTTACAACAAAAAGTTAACGAGTACAGCCACTACATTGTTACTACGTGTAAGCACAAAGCTTACAAATTCCAGATGCATAAATCAGCAAAAATCTTGGGGCTAATTCTCTCTGCACTTTCAGAAGTCATTTATACCAGTGCAGAGTATGGGGACCACCACCACCACCACCACTTGGAAGCATTTGACGCCCACTCTGCAAAGGTCTCAGTGGCTCCACAAACTGCAAGCCCTGTGTGTCCAGCCAAATATGCTGGAACGGACTTGAATGGCAAACAAAACCCTACACCTTTAGTTCATTTTATGATCTAGCAAGTGTTCACCAATTATAGTCAGTCCAACACCCACCCCAGCTAGACATAATAGGTTGAGTCTATGAAGAGAATTTTGATTATTCACTTAATTTCTAAAGGGATCTAGACTGTCAACTAGGAATCATCCCTGCTTCACAAAAGTCATTGAGTTTTGTCATCAGCTTCAATGCGCTCAGAAGCTGACCCATAAGCACCTCTTGGAAATTGCTCAGGAGAACCACAATTTTACCCCCAATAGTTTAAAGCACTTTGTATGTGGCAAACCAGCTTGTGCAACTGTTCCTAATTACAGGCCTGTACAGGTACAGTTCTAGAGTAGGTCCTCTTGTTTACCTGCTTTTAATCAATTTTATGCCAACACTTGGCTATTTTCTTAGCAAATGAACACACTCCATCTGGCAGGTACCTTGTGCATTCAACCTCTTGCACTCATATGCAGCGGATTTTGAAGCTCTCTTCATGACTTTTTAACATGCTGGCTGGGCCATATACTGCCCTGGACTTGCACAAAGAAGCCTCACAGGCTGTCAACATGAGGAGTGCCTATAAATAGTGCCTTTAAGTACCAGCCTACATTAGGCTGTTTCATCTCTATTAGACAGAGTTTTAAATTTTCAATTCCCTCCCCAAAGAAACATTTCTATTCTTCATGTATGTTCATCGGACTCACTACTATTCCAAGAACACTATAAAAATTTAAGGTATTTATATGCTCTACTCTTTAAAAAACACTAAACAATAGGCCTGATTCTTCTCTCACTTAATGCTGATGTTGCACCAGTTAATTACACTGACAAATTAACGGATGTTATTTCTGGGTTACTCTGGGGTAGGCAATAAGAGGAAAAATCAGGCCACAAAATCTCTCGAGGAGCAGTTACTGAACTTAGTCTTTCAGAGGTTTCTCTGGGCCCAAGTTCACCTTAAGGCCTAGGACTGCTGCACTACAGTTTCACATTCACTCCTCAGCAGCTACCCAGAGTGATTTTTAAGGAACAATTATGCTTATGTGGGTTATGGTTTTCTTTTTTTCTTGAACAATTTATTGTAGTATGGATAAAAGCACAGAAGAGTAGCAACTAAGGTACACAGGGTAAACTCAAGGCCCTACGAAGTCAAAGGAAATGTTGCTATTGACTTCAATATAGCTAGGATTTCACCCACTGCCTCTCTATATTAGTAGAGAAGAATTAATGTACTTTTGGGTAAATTCATCTCTTTCTAACCCTTAGAAAGCAGGTATTTCCTAGATTGCCAGCTGGATGTCCTTCTGCAGCCTCAAGATTGAAGCCAGTCTACTCAGCACCCATATAAACACCAATATATATAGCAAGCTATGCTGTTTGCATTGAATGGAAAGTTTTTTGTCATACCAAAGTGGCAATTTGCTTTGTCTGAGGCTGTATATGCAAGAATACACATGAGCTTCATGCTTACATAGTAAGGAATTTTCTCCTTCGTTTCCATTTGCCGTAGTAAAATGACAAATAAACAAAATCAGATCCTGTTGAAGTCAAAAAGCAAAAATCCCATTGATTTCATCAGTGTTACAATACCACCCTTTACACTTAAAAAAATAATTGTGGCGATTAAAAGAACGTACATTTCCTAGAACTGCTACAATTAGAAGGTAATTAAGTACTTAAGCGAGTGGAAGGCATTGGAAGAGTGAAAGGAGCCATGCTAGGAACCTCAAGTAGGCCTCACTGTTTAGAGGTGATTGAAAGAGCAGCCGAATTTTTATTTCAATTTACCTACAACCAAACCAATTCCAAGCAACAAGGTAGACCTCGGTATGAAAGTAACCTTAAAGTAAACTAAGTTGTACCTGAAGCTTTAGATAGTATTTAAAACAAATTACTGTATTTAAAATTACAGTATTAATACTGTAAGCTCTAAATAGTAGTTAGTTTCCTCAATACAATTTATCTCATTTTCTATAAATTAAGGACATTAGTCATTCTGGATTTAGTGTCCAGTTAGTGTTATAGACATGCTGTATGTGTAAGTAGTTAATAAATAGATAAGATGCTAGCAGATGACACTCAGTATGCAGTATACTTCTTGACATTTGTATAACACATTAAACCTGTTATCCACAACAAATGCCTTCCTGTGGCTGCTCTTTCAATCACCTCTGAACAGTGAGGCCTACTTGAGGTTCCAACAAATCTTTCCAGAATTGCTAGATCTGAAAATCTGTTCTGTTACAACTGACAAATTGCTTGGCAAGGTCCTAGAAATGATTTATTAGTCTCTCTCCTCTGGGAACAAACTGCTGGTGTAATCCACTAGGATCCACTAGGATGGCTATTTGTCAACAAAAGCCATTCATTCACAATCAGCAGCAAACTCTGGTTTGAATGAGAGTTGCTACTGTAATAAATATGGACATGAAACCAGATAAGAACCATTAGTTTTATAGCCCCGTTCTTTCTTCTAGAGCAAGTTCATTTCTTTCACCCTTCCCTAAATTTTAAGCTGTGCAATTAATGGTTCTAACATTTCTTAACTATTCAGTTTTTAATCCTCCCACATGTTTCTTTCAGATGATAGGAAAATGTCTACAGTTAGTCCGAATGAATCAAAACATCTGCTAAGAACTCCAACCCTGGATTAAGTTCCAACAAAATAATAACTTTTAAAAAAAAAGTTACTCTGTTCCATAAAGCCCACTTGAAATGTCTAATGTAAAGGCATTGATAAATTTAAAAACCTAACCTTTTACCTTAAGTATCTGCATCAGTTGGCATAAATTTTTAGATTTATAATGACATAGTGCAGAGCTATCAATAAAGATATTCATTCCAGCATATTGCTTTAAACCAAGGCATTGACATGTATTAGGTTTAATTTTTACTAATATTGGTCTCTTCGCTGTAAGGTTGTATGCCCATCTGACTTTTACATAGCAGAGACATATTAAATCT
Organism: Mesoclemmys tuberculata; assembly: GCA_007922155.1. NCBI lineage: Eukaryota > Metazoa > Chordata > Testudines > Chelidae > Mesoclemmys > Mesoclemmys tuberculata. The sequence continues at coordinate 12,356,653 of ML677027.1, forward strand.
CACTATATATTAGAGCGAATATGGATTTTGAAGACACAGCAGTGAAGAGCTAGGGCTTTAATCCTCAGCCTTCATGAAATACCATCAAGATGTAATGAGGTCACTATTTAGATGTGCCAACTGGCTTCCAGCCACATCCTATCCTAAAGGGATCTTTAGTCGTATCCCTGCATACAAAAATCAGAACTCAGTCTCAAATATGGAACTCATCATACAGCTGGAAACCTTCAGCTCTACTGAAGTGATATGATCTAGAATCAGCTAGGTCAGGTGAGCATATGAAATTAAATTATACAAAAAAGGAAGAAAGGCTTCCTTGATGGCAGGTAGGGTGACTTTCAGCTCAAGATATAAATATTAGGGCTTGGGAAACTTGCTGCTTTAAGAGGGTTTGTGATTGTAACAGGCCTGCAAATTGCTTAGAAACTATTAAAGTAGCAAAATGGCTGAGAGAAATGAAGTTAATAAAAATGCAGAACAGTATACATTAACACTGCATATAAAGCACCTGCATGTGTCACCCTAGCTTTGATATAGATCACAGATTTCTCTTTAAGGAGAAAAAAAGTGATTATTATTGGATCATCCTTGGGAGTGGGGGGCACAGGAGAAATATAATTAGAGAAGAGACTTTCAGCTTAAGAATACTTTTGCAAACTTGAACGTATTATAGTTCAAGAGTTTCATAACGGCCTGAACTCCATGAATTTCACCTCACCCCAGTGGAAAGGCACTTTCCTTTAATTCAGACCCATAGAAACAGCTAATTGTGTTGAGTAAGTCCAATTTCTACTAGAAATGTACCAGGACAGGTTACAAGTGAACCCCTTTACTAGAAGGCCGAAGGCTACAACATAGGTGGCAAAAGTGAAAGCTCTTTCTGGGCTTTAACTTTAATAAGATGTTTCACAGTAGGTCAGGTCTCCTGCAGTCTTCATCGAATTCAAGGTCAGACTCCTCCAATCCATACACATCAAATGATTTCTGCTAATTACACTAGGACAAGAGAGTTGTCCACCATCCTAATGTTGCATTTTCAGTCCAATTTTTGGGCACCAACCTCCCGCCCATGAACTGCAATTTCACATTTATTGACATCAGCATGTTGTAGCAAAGCCAATACATTAAAAGGATTATAAATGTATAGACTACTGAGTAGGCTCTGTCTGGATATCTGCCAAAAACCAGAATCCCTTGCAAAATTCTGACTCCAAGCTCAGTCTTTCACGTACCTCCATCCCACTCATTTTGATAGGTTAGTGTAATCATTTTGAATTGCATAGAATGCATTGGGCTCCGTTTACTTAGGAGCCTAGGACCATTATGGAAATTGGATACCTTATTTAGAAAATAAATAAATAAATAAAGCCAAAACACAGTTTATTCTACTCACAGCAGATTGCTGTTTATTCTGATGCTCTGTCAATTTAGTAATCTAGCAAAAACATATAGACAAACGTTATCTTGTGTGTGCAAGCAGCAGAGATTAAGAGGAAAAGGAATTTATTAAAATGGTCTGTAAAAACAAACCTTCAATATTTAGTGGGGAAAGCACCACCCAGAAAGTCTCCCAAATTGAAATTAACATCAAGGCTTGCTTTTGGCTTAAAACAAAAATCACACACTTTCACATGTCCCAAAACCATTTTTACCCCAGTCAATAATTTTAAGTACTGCACAGGTTTTTCTTTAGTGTTTTAACTGAGAATGACAATCTTCTCAGTAAAATGGACTGCTTGTGTACTTCAAGCTGTTGACTGAAGCTTCCCATAGAGGCAAGGACAGAACTGGAATTGTGAGTAAAATGAATACATATCCTGAATCTCTACAGTTTTCTGCTTTTCTGTACTTGCTGTTTCTAAGTTTTAATGTTAATTTGAACTTCCATTTGCTCAGGAAAAGAAACAAATTTTAAAATAACATGGCTGTGCCCTACTGTGGAAAATATATGTTCCACTAAGCAATACGTATTAAGTCTGTCAAGATAGAAATTTGAATAAAAAGCATTAAAATTGTTTTGTGGTAGAAGTTCATCTGAGAAAAAATTACTTGAGATAGTGTCACATACTCTTCCACCCCCTTTTCTATAGAAAGTGGGAAGGATGGTATGAGTATGTGCATATAATATTCCATTCAAAAAGCTGTATTACAAACATTAATAATCTTTTAAAGTAGGACACTCAAGAGTCAGGAAGTGACAGTGCTAAGATGAACTCCTCACCTTTGCATATTTGCATTATAATACAATCTTTAACTACATGGTAAAGTAATAATTCTTCTAAAGGACCTGTAACACATTCAGTGCACAACTTGGATGGTGGAGAATGTAGGTGAGATGACTGCAGGCTGACTGGATCTGCAAGTTTATACCCATGTGGAAAATATATCTGAGGGGAGCGCTTGAATTATTTTTCTTTAAATTACTTATTTTGTGCTACACTGAAAACATTTAAGAAAGTAGCACCTTGATAAACTTCGATTCCTTGTTACTATGGCCTAATCAATTGCATTATGCCATTTTTGGAGTATTGGAGACAAACAGGGCCTGCTCCTGAAATAAACTACTGGGATGCCTGGGGCCCGGTATTTAAGTCCTTTTTGCAGATATGTTTTGATGATGATGGCATTATTGGAAAAACATCTCACTCGCAGGATAAAATGCATCATTTTGCTCTCTAATACTCAAAGTTTCATTTAACCATACATTGGATCTTGCGGAATCTGAAGTAATTTTCTGCTCTTTTTGATGTGAGCAGAAATCTTTCCTGTCTTGTTAGTTACAAGCTCTTGACATTTTCACTTTAGAATGTCCCTTCTCAATTTCTCTTTCCATTCAGTTGCTAATCTCCTATCACTTCTCCATTTTAGATAGTGTATGTATTTAGCTGGTCCAGCCCAGCCAAATACATACACTGTGGGGTAATCGCGAAGTGTAATCATTAATTTGCACCATTGGTGAGTACCATTCATATTTACTCAAACTGAACGAGGAAAAAAAAGCCACTTAAATTAGACACCAGGAAACTGAAGATGATGATTTACACAGCTCCACCCACACCCCCCTTCAGTATCCAATGACAAAGGATTTCCACTATGACTCTGTCCAGCCCTGGTGCTCTCTCTAATCAACACGGACTCCAAAAAACCCTGTCTTTTAAGCAGGGCTAGATTAGCCAACCAGTGGGGGCCCTAGGCAAACACACAGTTGTTGCTCATATTTATGGACATTGCCTTATTACCCCTTTTATCTGCCCCCCCCCAGTCTCACCCAGGGCTCCCTGTCACCCTTCTCCTGGCCAGCTCTTCATTACAGGCACTCACCACAGTTGCCCATCCTAGCAGGGAAGCTATGGCTGGTCATCTGGTGCAGGAGACAGCCCCATGGCAAAGGGGAGGAGCAGCCACCCTGGTCACTCACTGCCCACTCAGGTTTGGCCCTGAAAGGGGGGCAATGGGGCCAAATTTGAGTGAGTAGCATTGGGGCCTGGTGCACAGGGATCACAGCACAGATCTGGTTGGGACCCAGGTACATGCCTAGGTTGCAGCTGCTTTAATCCATCCCTGTCTTTGAAGCACCTACACAGTTCACTCATGTTTTAATTGTTTATGCCTTTTAGGCCTAATGGGAAACAAGGCCCTTGATGGTCTCATTTCTTCTTCTCACCTTCCTTATTTCACAAAGTTTTAATTCACACACAAATTAGTCCTTAATGTTTCTAGTATTGAAAACGTTTCAATTACGTTGTGTTCACCTAATGTGAGGAAGGACAGCAGTTAAAGTAAATAGAAGTCGGCTGGGGGGGAGGGGAGGAGCACAAGTATTAAGACTTGGTTTGGGATTTTGCTGGAGAGGGCAGTCTTTTACAGTCCAAAAAGGCATCTTTGACAATGGGTCTATCCAGCAGGGTTGAGTTTAAAGACCCCCTACCATTGAGAAGCTTGAGCTATTCATACAATGGGTTGCCAAGTAGTTTGTAACTGCAGCAGTAAGTCTCTTTCTCCCTCTCTCTCTGCAAAATAGCTGCTCTCTTTTTGCTTTAACTCGCCCAAAACATTCTGCTGGGCTGAGCAAAAACGTGCCAAATGATGATAAAAAAATAAGGATCTGGAAAAGTGACCTTTTAGAATGAAAGCGGCCTATGCTGCCTTAGCTTTAGGAGTCATGCTGCACTGAGTCTAGAGTTGTACCAATTATGTATGAACATGGACTGCATATTAGAAAGCAATTAGTTTATTGTGGAATTGTAGATAGCATCAACATTTGTTCCTCTCCATCCACTGAACTTCCTAGATTTTTGGCATGAAGTAATATTAGTTGGTTAGGGTTGACAAGACATCAAATTGCTACTCAATCTGCTTAAACATTGACTGCCAATAATGAAATCAGCGTTCTCTCCTTCAACCACTACCACTTGCAGATATACTCTGTAGCACATCACGGACGGGAAGACTTTTTAATTGAGATATAAGACTGCCACAGTGATATGGGAAACACCCCTCCCCCATATTTCAGATATTGTTAAACAATAAAACCTAACAGCATTCAAAAAGATATCTTTAGGCCTGTTTAACAAGCGGAACTAGAGATTTCAGGATATTCAAAAAAGTCCAGATGTATATTTACAAGGTCTTTGCACTCCTATGAACCTTGTCTGTTATAAATACAGGCTTTAGATATGTTCTCACTTCAAGATAACTTACACAGTTGACTATTTGCAGGGCAAACGAATGCAATCAAACACTAAAGCTTCAAGGAGATTAGAGAGCTGCCAAGGTCTGAACTATATCAACAGCTTGAAATCAGCTCATTCAACAAAGCTTTGACAGTATTACACTGGCAAAACAAACACACCAATGGCATTCGCATCAGACATGGCATTCCATTCTAGTAGTACCTTTTTCTATTTTAAGGGGGGGGAAAAACCCACTAACTTGTTATGTAGCCATTTCCGAAGGAAAAGTTACATCCTGCCCTCATCACATCACCACCCAAGAGAGCTTTGGAGACAATCCCAGTGGGTTGTAACCTGCCCTCGGTTATAACCCAATGGAGTTGCACAGCTTTGTACAAGACGGCAGAATTTTGCCAGTAAGAGAGCATTGGAAAGAGAAAAAAAAAAAAAAAAAAAAAAAAAAAAAAAGAAAAATCCACAAAAGACCACCAGCTTTAAGGACGAGTTACCAAAAGAAGAGGCTAACAGCATGAAGAAATAAAGACATGACACTGAAAACTCATCTCACAGACAGTTATGTTTTCCTTCATTAACCTGTCTTACATAAAATTCTAGGCACATACAGCAATAGAGCAGATGCTTTCCAGTGAGATATTTAACAAAAGTCTGTCACCTGTCTCTCTTGACCCTTCTGGTACTCTGACCAATGCTCCCTTTCTTTAACAATGCATTTTCTAGAGCTCTCCAGCATACTATATTAATCCAACATGGAAAACACAGATTCCCTTTCCCTCTATATCTAGTTGTTCCCTCAGTATTTTGTAAATGTGGATAAATGTTGACCATCCAGAAAAAAAGTTAATACCATATTATTTACCCCAAAAATATGGTTTCTAGAAAGCGTCTCACACTCACACTCACCCGCCCCCCCCCCAGATATGAAAGCTACAGGATCCAGATTGACGTGGAAGTCAGTGTAATACTTTGGATCAAGCTAAGCAGGCATATTTCACAGTTATTCACCGACATACGATGGGTTTTTAGAGCTCCCCAGAATAGTAAAGCTGGCTGAAAAATTATATTTAAAAATAAAAGTTTCTCCATTATTTAGATGCCAAGATTTTGTCAGAAGGGACCATTATGATCACCTCCGACCTCCTGCATCAACACAAGCCAGAGAACTTCACCCAATGATATCTCCATCATGCCAGTCATGCTTGAGATACAGCATCTCCTCTAGAAACACAATGTTTTGGTTTCAAGAATTCAGGTGTTGGAGAAGCCACCTCACCAGTAAGTTGTTCCAATGGTAGTTACCAGCGATGTTAAAAAATGTCTGTGTCTGACTGTCTAGCTTCAGCTTCCAACGCCTGGATCTCATTTTGTTATGCCCTTTTCTTACACCTTTGATCACAGTATGCTAATACCTACATAGGAAAGAGATCTCCTACGTAGGTACTAGTATACCATGATCAAGTCATTGCTTTAACTCTTTCTTCAATAGACACTTTCTTTAGTTAATGCTACACACAAGGTAATATTACCTCTTTATTCCTACTTGGTATCCCTTGCTTATAAATCCAAGCATTGCATTTGCGCTCCTAACCAAGAGAAAGTAAACTTCCTGTGCAGCGATGTAGATACTGAAAAGGACTTGGGGGTCATGACAGGTAACTGCATTCCTATACTATGTATCCCTCCTTGCATGATCTATTTTCTTCGTTCCTAGATCTATAATCTGGTATTTGGCATGCTATTCTAGTGAGCCCAGTTTACCAAGCAATCCAGTGTGGCCTGTGCAACAGATGTGTCTCCATTATATACCACTCCAACAATTTGCAAGTTTCACAAGCAATTAATTTGTATTTTCTTCTAGATTGTTGATAATGAGATCAAATTGCATTCAACCAAGAACAGGTTCCTATGGAGCCCCAGAAATACCTGTATACTGGGTGACTATTCCTCATTTACAATTGGGTTTTGTGATTTATCAGGTAACCAGATTATAATCCATTTAATATAGATACACTGGTATAGTGCTAAATTTTATTTTAATTCTGAAGGCCATACAGGACTAAGTCAAATGCCTTACAGAAGTCTAAACATATGTCCATTAAGTTTTTCAATAAAACTTTAGTCTCAAACAATTATATCAAGTTTAACAAGACCCATTTTCAATAAAACCAAATTCACTGGCATTAACTTTTTTTTTTTAAACTGATTGTGTCCTATGCCCATCTTCCCATTATTTTGTCTAGGATCGATGTCAAACCAAAAAGGCCTACATCTGGGTCATTCTGTTTACCCTTTTAAAACAATGGCACATTATTTATTTCTCCAGTCCTCTGGAACTTCCCCAATGTTCTAAAACAGAAAAAAAAATGTGAATAGACTCCAATGATTCGGAGAGCTACTTGCCCAATTCGTTTGCACCAAGAGTGTTAAAAATCTGGTCCTATTGATTTAAAAACCTTTAACATTCTTCCACCCTGCTTCCCTTCCACCCCCAAATTACTGAGGAATAGAAATTATTTCATTATCATTGTAAGATCTTGATAGGGAACCCTCTCCCATCCTCATTGCTTCACAGAGACTTCTCAAGAGAGAGTCTCTTGTGGAGATACCACAATGCAGTTTATTTACAGAGTTTCACTCAAGCATTGCCTCCTGCTAGTTCAGTCACAGTATTTATGAAGTCCTCCAGTTTTACTACCAGGGACTGGACTAGATGAACTCGTGAGGTCTTTTTCAGTCTTATACTATGGTTATACCCTTTCTCCAAAGGGTGGGGGGAGAAAATGGGGCGTCCCCTCTTTTTGTCAGGCCCTACTAGCCTCCCCTGCATTTCCTTCCTGTGCTTGTATTCAGTCTCCTTGTTAATTGGCTAGTGAGCTCATTAACTTCCCCACCCCAGTCTGATCTGGTGTTCAGCAACTCCTCTCCTTAATCAGCCCCACTTCCCCGCACAGGAGCCTAAGTGGTTCAACAGCTGCCAGACAGCCGGTTCAGTTGTTGATTCCCAGCACTCTACCATCCTGCTTCCATACAAATACAGATCAGAACTTATGGAATCCCACCTACCCTGTCAGCATTATGTCTGAATTTTTTCAGCTTTATCCAGCATTGGTTCACTGATGCCAGTTAGCTTGTTTCCAATATATTTAAGAATTCCTTCAACTTTGGTCACAGTTTCTTCATCAATATCTTTCAGAGGGGTAGCCATGTTAGTCCGTATACAGCAAAAACAAGGAGAGTCCTGTATGTGCTACAGGACTCTCCTTATTTTTATTGATATCTTTGTTTCCCTTATCAATTGACTGCATTTGCTAAATACTCATTTGTACACACTGCTATCCACTTTCCCATTTAATACCACTTCCCCTATGAACCAGGATTTTTGTTGGTTTCAGAACAAAAGAAGCCTCACATGAAGAAAGAATTAAGGGGTTTTTGTTGGTTTTTTTTGGAGAGGGATGGGGGAAAATCTAAAAGCATTCTTAATTCCCAATTATTTTTATGTTTAAGTTTTTCCTCCCACTCTGTTTTGCTCATGATGTTTTTCTAAATTTGGGAACATTGCCCTTTTAAAGCACGAAGTAGTACAGGCTGACAGAATACAGAAAGATTGTTTCTGAAAGGCATAAGATCTGACCAGCTGTACTCAGTAGGCTCTTACCTGAAGAGAAGTTTCCTCCGAAGGAAGGTTCTTCTTTGTGTATTTTGCACCAATTTCTGCCTGCGTATAGGGGATGCTTTTGTGAGATGCCCACAGCCCACTCCCAGTGTTGAGGTATAAAGGTGTTGTGGACCTTGGCTGCAAAGCTGCTTTGTTTTTAAGCAACTTTCTCGACCAAGACCCTATGTGGTACAGTAGGCCCAGTGTATAGGTCAGAAAGCCCAGAATTAGGCAACACTTCCACATAAACCCTAATTGTCATGCCCTCTACTGGCAGAATAGGTCAGTATTTCATAAGCTATTAATTTGTATATTTTATTTCAATTCTCAGTCTGCTGCTGATTTCTATATTGTTATCATGTAACTATTGTAGGAGCTGTCAGTAGAAATCTGAAGCTTTTAACTGCTGGCAACTAGAAAGGCAAAGAAGGTTGATTTGGTATCCAGGGAGCAGCCACATCCCTGCTTCCCAGCAATACCAAGAGTCTCATCTCTTCTTTCCAGTACAGTAGACTTTGTAATTTGGGAGAAAGAGGGATTAAATTCCCTCTCCTCAGAAAGTAGCTAGTTCCATTTGAGAGAAGCTAGCTAGTAAGCAAAAGAGCCAGTAGCCTGAAAGAGCTGCCATCTGTAGTTACCAATAAACCCAGCATATACCATGTCAAAGGCAGGATAAACATGTATGATGCAAGACAATTCAATTTGCATGACACCACCTGCCACTACCTGGTGCTCTGGGAAGCCAGCAGGACAATGTATGTTCTGCACATGAGAAAAGCCAGTCTTAGCTCGAACACCAACTCCTTCTGGGACCAGGGGCAAGGTATTTCACCTGTCAGCCTGTTTCCCAATGACCAATACTTTCCCTTCCCAACAAGGATGCTGTGACGTTACTTCAGTTGTCTGAAGTGCAGAGAGGCTGAATGAACTGGGGTTTAAAAATGCAATGGATTATTTAGGTGACATGCTAGGCTAACCTCCACAGTTTTGAACATATGTCAAACCAGCTTGTGTAAAAATGTAAACACCCCAACATGGCTGATGTAATAGCATCACAGAACTACTAGATCTAGTAAATGGCACACATCAATTAAACTAGGTTTAAAGCATATCCTATAAAAACCAGGGGGGGGGGAGGGGGAGGTGTTGTTGCCTCATTTTGTGTAAACTTCCCTTCCTCTTCATCTGACAACTCCCAGGGCCTATCTAACCTGGACTGTAATCTGTGACAGAGGGGCCACTTATTTACTCAGACCTACGATGCTATAAATCAGATTACAAATGGTATCAGATTATGAATGGTATGACTACATAGAATGGCCTCTAACACTATCCATATAGCCAGACCATCAATAACATTTGGGGAATGCTTCAGATTCCCCCTTATGGAGACTGAATTCCCATTACACTGGTGGTGAAAGCTTGACTTTAGTGGAGATGTGCACAGATGCCACTGACAAATTTAGCCTAAACTCTGTATCCAAACAGATGCTTGTTTCAGTCTTTCTACATCTTATTTCAAATAGCTGGGGAGTAAATTCATTCCTTTCATTGTGAAAGAAGAATGCAGGCACACAGTCACATTACTATCTCCCCAGCACCCGTCCATCTCTCTCATTTAATATGTACTCTGATAGACGAGAGTGACAGCCTCATCGATGATGCCAGTTACAAGAAACCAGCTTGCAACTTAGCTGCTTTCTGGTTCTATCCCCCCAACCCAGAAAGTGCCCTGGCAGCTGTTGCAGATTTAACTTTTTCTTAAAGCACAAATTTATTACTATTCCTATTGTTTCAGCCATGTTTGATACACACATTTTAAACAACGAAGTCTCCCTCAACCACTGTCCCAGGATTGATGGCTCCTTTAAGGAAAAGCAGGGCAGGGCACGGCATAGGCTACCCATCAGCAACTACTTTAAAAAGGAAACCAACTCCTGGGCCCAATAAAAAGCCACCTGCTGTAGAAGAGTGCTGACAGAGAGAAACTCCCAGAATCTACCGGCCTCAAGGAAGAGGCTGTGAACCCCTCACACAACATATACACACAACATCTGAATCCACAGAAGATGGGGAGATGCAAGATTTGATGCACATGGGCCCCAAGGAGAAAAGATATGCAATCCCCTGAGCCAAGGGAAGAGACTGTTTTAAGTTTATTTGAACTTAGTAAATTAGAACAGTAGCAGGGAATTTGGCCTCACACCTTTTTTGGGCTCTGTGGTGTTCAGAAGGGGCAAAGAGAGGAAAAGGGAAACTGAGTCAGAGTGCCTGAAGCACCACACTACATCAGGTGGGGGCACTACAGAGCAGGCATGCCCTATAACAAACCGAGAAATAATGCTTCTGCTTTTAAAGCACCTTTAAATCATTAACTGTTCTTGTAGATCTTCAAGATTAACTTTTCTAATAAAAAAAATTAGCATTTGATGGTTCACAACCACTTAAGTTACTGTTGTTCCAGAGCCACTCCAGAAATGCTTTTCAAAAGCTCTGTCTGTAGCTGGATTTTTCAGGTAAGAAGGTTCCTTGACAGCACGATAGAACATGACCTGTTTGATGAAGCAGCCAAAAAGCTAAAATCATTTACTTTCATAACACTGGTTAACATCGGAAGTCTCACCGAGATCAATTTTAATCTGCCATTTATTACTACTTCAAGAACTCTACATGCCTTCATGAGAATCTACAGTAAACCCTTGCCCTTTTTATCTCCTTCATTCCAGAGATCACAAAAGTAATATAAGTCACAAGCTTTAAGAAGATATTGCTTTACTGTTGACTCAGATTGCTTCCAAGCAGCTTTGCACACAAAGGTATCACTGCATTACATCATATAGACCTTTTCAACTTTCAGTAAGACAGCGGTAATGCATACAGAACAGCTGGAGAACAGGTTTCATTTCAACAAAACATTTTGGTGGCTGTCTTTAGATGGGATCCTTTGTTTTCTTATCATTGAACTGCTACCATAAATGTTTCATTAACTGAATGTTTTATGCATGTACTAAATAAAAAATATTGACTCCATCCAGTAAAATAATTGAACCTTGAACTGTTATATAAAAATATCGAGGAAAAAATGTTTGCATAGTCACACATGGTAAAAGATGTTCTAATCAATCAGTGACATTAATGACAAATACTGGCTTACTCTTGAAAAATCGTATAAACCAACATTAGCAAAACACTGCTGCAATGGAAACAGTAGAAATATACTCCTCCACTGAGCTACATAAAACTGGTGGGGGAGGAGGAGACAAAAACAAACACAAAAGGAGGACACACAAGTAAGTGATCTATATAAGCAGTTTTTGTTTAGGGAGTTCACATTTTCCCTTCACAGTATGTGAAAGAACATATGTTGTGTGCATGTTGCAAATTATTAAAGCAACAGATGCACATTTTGCCAAAAGTGAAGTGTAAAGCCAAGTAGCACAGTCACCTACATTGTTTCTGAAACAATTTTAATTAGAGAAACCTTCTTTTTTAGTAAAAATGACGTTTTTCCATCACTTTGGCTCCAATTCAGGAAAGCAGCTGAGCATGAGCTTAACTTTAAGCATATGCTGAAGCACTTTCGTGAATTGGAGCCATATAGAGCATTGGGTTTGTTTGCTCAGTGGTGAGCAGATGTGCCAGCATGGAAGCAGAGAGCTAAGCCAATATTGTAACACGATACCCCTTGCGTGGGCAGTTGGGCGTGGAGATCAGACTCAGAGGTTGCAGGACCTAAAGCACAAGCTGCTACAGCCACAGCTAGGAAACGCAGCCCTATTAGTCAAGACCATAGTAGACTTATTGACGCTATATGTGGCTCAGTGATCGGGGGGGGGGGGGGAACGGACGGAGGACTGCTTGTGGGTTACACGAATACAGAACCTGTGTGGTTTCCATCAACACCAAGAACTGAGTCTAGTAAAGAAACTCAAGTATTTGTTTAGGTGATACTGAGCTCTCAGTATCATCTTTTACCCCCGACGTCTTTAGGAAAGACAGCAGCTGCTACTCTGCTTGAGAGGAGGTTGGGGTGAAATGGGCAATTTGCAAACATGAACTTCTCCAAAAAGGAACTGTAGTCTTCTTAAGCAAACAAGTTAATCCTTTTTACAACTGAATATTGGCTTAATCCGGTTTCCCTAACCTATCTATCTATCTAAAACTCCTCCAGTCACTTTGCAGATTTCTAACTTTTACACAACATAGTGGATCACTATACAACCCTGCTGCTTTGTGACAATGCTAATTTAAGAGATTCTTTGACTAGGACATGCTATTTGCCATTCATCTGGACTTTACTAGGAGTCTTGCTTTGGTAGGAACCACAGGATTCAGCCCTTAGACATTAGCCTGGCCACCTTTGCCCCACAGAGTTCAAGGCAACTCCTTTTTTTCTTTTTTTTTTTTTTTAAAGACAAACACACCACAGTCACCCTCATTTCTCTGCCAAAATTTCACATCTGATATTTCACAGTAACCCCCTAGAACAGCAAGCCTGTTCATCTGGGTTGCCAACAACTGGGCAGAGAGGTGTACATGCATGAGGGTATTAGAGAAAATGTTGTGAGCTAGTTCCTCTTCCTTGGCTCTGGTTTCCTGCCAAAGCTGATTTGTTCAGTCACTTTCCACTGGTCGTCTTCAGATGCCAGAAGCCTCCCATAAATCACTGCAATTCCATGACATCCCCTTTGAAGGGCCATGGGATCTGGGGACTCTTCTGAATTACCATGGAAACTGACACAAAGGATTCTGGGATGCATCTGAAGACAACCACTTGTGAAAGACTGGATGTGGGGGTGCAGGTCACAGCAAGTACAAGAATGGAGAATTTTACACAAACCATGGGTAATTACATGAGTGAGTTATGCCAAGATATTAACACAAGTGTTTCTCTATAGGACCAAACTTAAATGGAAATCTGGATATTAGCTCAACAGCAAGCAGAGATTTTGTCCCTGTGGAGTCTTCAGCATAAACAGAATCACTTTGGCATCACAGGTTTATTATCAAGTATGTCAATGGAAAAGGTGACCTGTTACACTGCATGGAGATTTTTGTTCTGCGTCATCTCACACTCACACTTTGAGAATAATGTAACCTTCATTATTTTTTCTTTTCAAGTCACAGGTAAAGTAAGTTTCAAGTGGACAATGGGAGACCCTGATTCTACAGATAATTTGTCACTTTCAGAGTCTCTTCACTCTTATTTGAAGTTTATAAACTAGTGGAGAACAAGTCTATGCTTTCAATTACAAAGTTAATGCCTAGTGCTGCAAGGTGCAGAGCACCATCAACTCCACTGACTTGCACAGGAGCTCAGAGCCACACAGCATCAGATACTTAGCCAGTTTACCTCTGATATAAAGTTTGTTTGCGTTATGTCAATGAACTCACCACTCAAGGTCATTAACAGCAACAAATCAAGTTTAACTCCAGGTATGTCACTTTAAAAAAATTAAATTAATAAAAGTTATACAGCAGTTCACTCTTCCCACAGTGCAACAGGGAGGAATTGCTATTTAAGGCCCAGACTTATCCAATTTCCACACATGAACCCCCGTTAGGGCTTCTGCAGAATTAATGGGGATTAACAGGACAGTTGGGGTTGGCTTGGTCTCATCTCCCTGACTCAGCATCCATGTATACATGTTCTGGGATGGGTGAAGCGTAGGGAACCACAAACACAGGAGAGGGACCAAGTTAGACAGTCATGGCTTGTTTAAGAAGTTTTCATTTTGACAGCGAACTATTAACATGAGCATTTTGTACGTTTCACACAGTTGTAGAACTGAACAGCTCTTCACAGACATAACATTATGAGACAGATTTATTCTAGTGCCCATGAGGACCACAAGTAAAACACATTCCTATACATGCAGACACCTGCTGTGATGTCTGTTCCACAGACAGGCAGAAACTTAAGCTTCCCACGTGCACTCCCAGAAAGTGCCCATGAATTACTGAGACCATTGTGTGTGGATTTTTCCTCAACCTTCAGTGTTCTTATTTTAAAATAAGATACACAAGTGCTAAAGGCAGAGAAAGACCAGAAAAGATTTTTTCACTTGCCAGGGAGGGACTCTATTGCCTAAACAGATAAGCAGGGTTAGATGATGCAGTGCTATTTTTAGAGTAGCCAGGGCTGAAAGTAGCTTTAGCATTCTGGTCATTTGCTAGTAGAGAGGAAGTTCAGGATCCTCTCTTTCAGCACTTGCCTTCTAACATTTGTTAAAGATAAGTAGTCCTACTGTGGGTGTTACTGATAACGTGGATTTCTCAAATCTGATACAACTTTCATTTAGCCCAAATTTCTGCCTTTGCCTTCACTGCTATGTTTATGGGACCATTAATGATAATGCAAAATGGATTATTTTTAGTCTCTAACAGGAGAAGTGTTCTCACCTATTACTTGTTTTGCAGTAGCTCGCCACCTGAGTTTATACCCAGGCTCCCTTGTGGGCTTGTACTCAGGTTGCTGCCTTGCACTCCAGTCCATGTATTACATATTTCTTACCACTGTTACACAGGTGAGCTAGATAAAAGCTAGTTCAGGTACACTACCCACGTTACAACCACCCTTTGCACTTGCGATGTAGGTATACCTTTGGAGGATGATCAAGCCTAACGTGCAGCATGATTCCACATTCTTCTAGCAGCCAAGTGAGCCTCCCAGCCCAGGTAGAGAGACTCCTGTTAGTCCAGCTTGAGCTAACGCACTTAGAACAGTCGTGTCGATGCTGCGTTTTGGAGTCTCAAGTCCACCAAAGCTCCTGGGTCTGAGCTTGGGTGACTAGCACGAGTCTCCACCAGACCTACAAGATCCACACTGTTATTTTCGGCACACTAGCTTGAGCCCAGATAGTACTAGTCTACCCCCGCTGGGATGCTTGCCCCCATCTTTAGTGTAGACGTGATCCAGAACTCCTAGTTCAGTCAGTGACTTTAAAAAAACAAAATAAAACAGACAACCCAATGGAATATGAGAGTCTTTGCACGATGCATCAGATTAATCTGCGCTAGTCTTCAACATCCCCAGGGCATGCACCTTGACTATTTGGGTCTGCTGTGAAGCACCTTGTATGTTTACTACACTGTATGAGTAATGAACAGTAGTGAAGAATTCTCAAGATCCATACAACAAGCCTACATATTCTTTAAAAATGTATGCACCAAGGTATATTTTACTCTGAGAGACTTAGGTACTAATAAAAATATGTAAATAAATCTCTCGATCCCCTCCTGCATATAATGAAATCAGGGGAAGAGGCTGGAGCCCAATGTTTGCATACCTATTATTTGCTATGAGCTATTAACTTCTACTCAGAGCTAACCTGTGCTCCTTTCATAGGAACCTGCATAAATACGTTTTGTCAAACCACCCAGTTGGCAAAAACAATGAATGAGTGACCATTACAAATCCATTTGGGCTACATCATTATCAGTTTAGACTGCAACCAAATCCCATTTTCCCTTTGCAAATTCAATTCCCATCAATAGCCCCATACATCACTGGCTGCTCCTGTTTGCGGACTCATTTTTTATGTTAAAAAAATTGAAAGATTACTGCCAACATAATAGGCAAACTGCATTTTCAATTCCCAACACATGTGCTTCAGGGGAAAAAACCACAAGGTAAGGGGAAGAAATGCAAATGAAGTCACTGTTATCAGCTGTATATTACCCTAGTGACATTACCCTGCTTTCTCTCTCTAGTCACGTACTTAGTAAGAAAAAAAATCACTGTGCTGTCATTCAAGCAAGTTCTTTTATCATCCTACTAAATATTAGTTCACTTTACTCTTAATTTTTGAGCTATTTACATACCACACAATAAAAATTAAGCTATGATCTTTCTTCTGGAATATGGCTGATCTTCTAACCAACTAAAGCCTAGCAGGAGTCATTTTAAAATACTGGTTCTTGAGTATTACAGCAACTGATCAAAGAGATATCTGTTTAAAAAAAAGTTTATAGGGATGCGTGATATGCATGACAGGGAGGAAGAGAGAGTTCGGCTAAGAGTCACAGATCAATTAATTTTTCAGAAATGAAAATTTGAACCTCCTCAGAAGAAAGCCATAATGAATCCCGATTAAAGCCTCTGAGGTGGAGCTACTCTTTACCCAGTCTATTACACAAACATACATCATTCAACCACTAGCTGGCCATTGTTGATAACTAGTTTATTCATCTTGTTTTGCAGAACACACCAAACAGGAAAGCTGAACAGAATGATCGAAGAAATGATTCTGGATTAGTCTTCTATAGAGAATTCTACAGAGTATAGAGGTAACACCTGCCAATCATTTACAGAGTCCATTCTCCCACCAATGTGCAGAAGATTTTACACAGATAACTCCTATTAGCACTAATTGGAGTTCTCTCTAAGGCTCTTTTGTATCCCAGGGGTAATGGAGCCCTTAGTACATCATTCTTAACATAAGCAACAGCACAATCTAATTTTGCTTGCTTTAAAATATTTATTTTCCTAACAGGTATGTACTTGATAATTAAGTTTGCTGCTGCTCTCACATGGCTGAACAGTTGACCATTTCTAACAAAGCTTTAAAAATCAGTTTTCCTCCCTAAATTATAATTCAGTGACATCATACAAAAGCACAGAACTGGCCATATTTGTCAATAGAAAGCCATAAAGATAAAAACCTTATGGGACAAAACACAGTCTTCCTAATAAACATTATATTTTAACAGCACTGAAACTTCAATACAAGATGTAACTACCATAACAAAAACATTTTAGCAATACTATTTAAGGCCGTATCTTTGGGTTAACTCTGCAAACACTTCAGCCTGCATAACTTTACCCAGGTGAGTAGACTCATTTATATCAATAGGACAACCCAGACCGAAGCTGCATACGTGTGCAAGTGTTTGCAGAAATGAGGCTGTACTCAACAGGGATTCAATTTGTGGACTTATAAACACTGCCTCAGTATCGCCAGTACCACAAAACGAGCAAAAAGCCAAGTTTTAAATTTTAACTTAATGAAACCCGCTCCCACAAGCACCATTTCCATCTGCAATTATAATCATTTCCAATTTAGAATATCCACCACATTTTATTCTTAATTAGAAATGACATCCTTGCAATGCAAATTAACAATTCAAATTTTATCTATGCAAATTTGTTACGCCTTTGTCCCCCCACCCCCATACAAAGTTCTGGGTAAGGCTGTTTTTTATTATTTATTTCACTCCACAATGTCTTTTGCTCCATTCTCTATAAATAATATCTTCAATCCAAGGACTGGAAAAGTGATGCAAATGGTGCAGCAGACACCATTCATTTAACATTCAACCCCTTTGTGAGCAGATGCTTCTCTGTCCCACCTCCAAGGTGTGTGTGTGTTGTTTTTGTTTTTGTTTTTTTAAGCACAGTCCACACCATATTTAGGGTGGGCTTTCTAGAATTGCTCAGAGGCATGCTCTGCTCCCCTTGGAGTCAATGGAAGTCTTATCTTCCCCCCTTCCTGAGCACTGGCATTTTGAATAAAGAAAAGCCAACAGGTAACGAAGTCCAGCTCAAATCTTCTTCCAGGTCTAGACACTCCTAGCTTCCAACCTCCAGACGACTGAGCAGGCACCTCAGTCTGAACCAGGCTCTCTCCATGGGGGTATCAACATTCTGAAGCCAGTCCTTTAGATTCCCTCCACAGCTGCAGGGCCTTTAGTCCAGGCTTGATGTCAAGTGATTCAGGGCAGGGCCAACTTCTTTTGCTATTTCCAGCACAAGCTCTTACCTTCTTTTTATGTGGAGTTGGAGCACCACAAAACACCAGAGATCTAGGTTGTGATTTGTCGGTCTGAGCTTTCTATTGATTTTGGAGCTATCCCCAGAGTAGTATTAAAATGGAAAGTACAGAAGCAGATGAGCTTTTTACAAGTGTGTTTATGTAGTTGAGTATAAATTTTATGCTAGGGAAGTTTAAACTTTAGTTCCCAGAATTAGCAAGTTTCTCTCTCTGACACCACACACACAGACAGGATTGACTACATTTTACTTGCCTGAATATTCGGCTAGGTTATCGGTTACACTCATCATAGGAACGGAGACAGCTTTCCTACAGTAAGTCACATTGGAGTGAGATGCAACAGGATTGGACCATATACTATAAAATGTCCTATAGACACTAGAGGGTTTCTCTCTCTTGTTGCTATTAGTAAGCTCCCTCCTCCAGGATGCCTCCTCAAGTCTGCTATATTCATTCTCCTTTCTTTGCTGGAGTAAGCCCTCTAGCAGCAAGAGAAAAATAGGTCTGCAGACAATAAGCCTTCTTTCCAATGTAAGCTTGAAAATGAAATCTCTCAGAAGGGCAATTAGCGGTGTATACCTAGTTAGGAAGCAAGCAAAGAAGGCCATCTGCTTCACAGATAAGATTCATATAGTGATCATCATTACAGACCTGAAGGTGAATTTCTCAAGTTCAAGAGGGCAGCGCCAGGCTTCAATCTGAGCATATTTTTCTAAAGCATGTTAACTATGTCATTATCAGGCACAAGAAAAGCAGACTCTCTCAGGACAAGATCTGCAGCCTATCAGTCACAAGTACATACTCTGAAGTTCAATTACACACAGACTTATCTTCAAAGGGAAAGGGCTTCGAAATAATGAAAAAAATTAAAAAAAATCTAACTGAACTTAGTTAATAAATCCAAGCAACCTTAAATTTAAAGGTTACATATTTACTGGATATTTTAAGAACCCTTTATTCAGGGATCTTCTTTTACATTCATTCTGTTTATCTAATTTAGATCATGTATTCACTTGATATACATGTGTAACTTTCATTCAAGTTACTAGGACTTGCCGACATAGGATTTGGATTCGACAGTCTATACGCTCTGCTGTACTGCACTGGAACGAGGAGGTGAAAGGCATGGCTCATGGAATGAGGAGAGGGGTATTGCCCCAGCATAAGCTTTTTCCCTTCCTCCCCAGGGAGTTTGTGTAAGTTCCCCAAGGCCACCATCCCAGTCATGATTCTGCAGGGAAAAAGCTGTTGGAGGTCAATGGGATGACAGAGCTGGCTAGCAGCCACTTGCTCCCATCCAAACCTGGTGAGATTTTTGCCACAGAAATTGACACAAGCGGATGGGCCACCCGTGGAAATTCATGCCGCCAGAAATTTCATTCGTGCGGACCAGAAAAGAACAGCCATGATGGACAGGATGAGGGTCACTGCAGTGCTGAGAGAGAAGCTCTCTGTGTGGCTTATCGGGAATCCACAGGTTTTCCACTTTGCAGTGAAGTTCTTGGGTACTGCTGTTTCAAGGGCCATGCCTTCTCCCTCTCCAAAGCTAGGCCAGCCCCACACAGCCAGGAGAGTACACTGTGGGAACTCTGAATTTAGTAGAGTTAGAGTCCATTTTCCCCAACTCCAACAGGAAGGGACAATTTGATCAAATGTTTCCAAAGCTAGCAGTTTAGAGGAGAGCATCTTTTCATTTCATAAGCAGCTCATTTACCGTCATGGCCAAGTTCAGCACTGGTTTGCATTTAGTCTAGGGGAAGTTCCTGTTAACTTAAAATAGGGTTGAAGAAGAGAATAAAATGCCTAACCTTTCATGGGTTACCATGTTTAAAGAGAAACAGTGACTGGGTGTTCACCTTGCCGTGCCACTCGGTCAGGCAGGAGTTCCGTGCGGTCAGAGCACCTTACAAAAGGCTCCTTCCCACAGCTAAAACATGGACAGCCCAACATGGGATGCCACAGAGAAGGAGGACACACGTGCGTGCACCGCCCCCGCCCCCCAAAGGCATAGCCTTATATACTGGACAGCCAAAAGAAAAAAAAATTGAGATGGACAAATGGCAATGCCATCCCTTCCCACTCCCCTAAAGTAGGCTGAAAGGAGGTGGGAGCACCTGATGCACCCCACTTGAAATGTGGGGCAGGTGGCATGTGCCAATCCCCTCCTCTCCTCCCCATCCAATTAAGTAATTTGTTCTCTACTAAATCGCATAAAAAAGCCTCTACCTGGCATTGTAATTGGAAGGGTTTTGAATAGATAATTTAACCTTGAAGAATGTTCATTTTCACTGAGCGCATCCTTCCAATCTATGAAGCAGACAATCCCTTTCACCTCAGCATGTCTCTCTTTAATTGTGACAGCAGCGTGAGATAATTCATTTCAAATAGCTGATCGAGCCATGGGGGAATATTAATACCTAAATATTTAACAAATCGTGAGGCCTATTTAAATGAAAACTTGCTTTACAGAAGCTGTTACTCCCTGCCTGACAGAGTACTAATACTTCTGCCCAGGAATAGCTTGCTTTGTACAGAATAAGTGCCTTTGGAGACACTGTCTATTAGGTAGTAATTGAGAGCTGTTATATGGGTGTCCAGTTGTTTGCTCTTCAATCCCTGCCTTATACCTGAGAAGTTTACAGACACTTGTTACTTTCTCAGAATGGCTCCACAATTAAAGCAAAGAGCAAGCACAATGAATGCATTCTTCTAGTCTCCCGTTCAAGGGAACATTGGGCCTTTTATTCTATTATTTTAGTTCTATTATTATTATTATTTAGTTCTATTATTTTGACATGAGCACAAGATGTTAGGTGTGAATTTGAAGTCTGTGAGGCTCAATGCAACTTCTCTACATGCTAAAGCCAGCACTATCCATGGCTCAAGAAGCCAGAAAGATGGTCTGAGCCTGGTTGAGGTCACAGACCTTACTGCTATCTGTATCATCTGTGAGAAACCATAGCTTGTTCTCTCCACTTATCTGGTGCAGCATTGAGCTGAGAGTGGGCCAGAGGGGTGGCCAGACCTCTCCAAAAGGGATTCAAGTCTCTAAGCAAGGCCAAGGCGGCCACCCAAGTGACATATAGACTATTCCCTCTTCGGTTGGTAATGCATGCAATGGAATCTGTGTTGAGCCAAATACTGGGACCTTTAAACCTTTTCACTGCCCCGAGTGATTACTGACTGTCAAGTTGGCTCAGGACCTCATGGCTGTCATGACGACCATGAGATCCACACAGGCAGTGTTCACGCAGCTTCACTTGTGTCACAACGGAGGTTGGCAGGCTTACCCTTGATTCCATCAGACAGAATCAGCTGCTTGTCCATAAAATGCTCAACACACAGAACAGTGCCCAGCAGTTGGAACAAAGCATCCCTGGATGGTTTGGCAGACCTTTACAGCCACCTACTCTCCACAGGTAAAGGTGCTCAGATACCACAACGATAGGTAGGTCATGAAAAAAGCCACTATCAAAATGCTCGTCCCCAAATACTCCCTGCTCTCCCCCTCCCACAGGTAAACAAATGAAAACGGGGTAATATTTACTGCCATTTAAGCCCCAACACAGCTGAACCTGACTAACTATGGCACAAGAAGTTGATTTGCTCCTCTGCCATGACAGTAAGAAAGACCTGGATTTTGTCTCTCCCCGCCACTCTTGCTGCCACAAGATGGCTAATCTTGGTTACCCATCCCCTGGCATATTACTGCTTATCCTACTGCACAGGAAGTGGTGAATGAATTGGGGATAGTATCACAAGCCTCCCGAGTCAGAACCAGGATGGAAGAAGAGAGCAAAATGAGCTGCTCTAAAGATCCAAATTCACATGAGGTGCTCCAAGCACAGGGGAACTTGGTGCTTCCACATGCAAAATGCACTCATGCTCTTCTTGGGTGGTGGAAATACATGCAGAATCTCAGCCCACTTTTGATTGAGCTAGTCAATGCTCCTGAGAGCAGGGAAGCTTCTTGAGACACACAAGAGTCCAGAAGAGAATATGAATTTCTTTCTTTCTTCCTCCAAGGCTTGGACTCAGCCTGATCTCACAGGGCAGAGAATGTCCACTGTGAATATTCTGTTTTTAGTGCCTCCTACGCAACCCCAGGCCTGACTGCAGGGATTCTCAGGATGGAGGGTAGACGTTTTTCAAGGTATGCAATCCCTTGACAGTCTTACAAGTCAGGACCATGAATTTAAAAACTGTTCTATAGGATAACAAGGGGTCAAGTGAGTTTGCCAGTCACAAGTGTGATATGTTAACACTGAGCTTTTTTTTTTTTTTTTCCTCCTAACCAGACATGGTGTGGCAGCCTTTTTGTAGCAGATGATTCCAGCACCAGATAAAGGGAGTTACGGCAGTCCAACTTGGAGGTGATGAAAACAGGTTATCATCTAAGCCATGTTGATTATGTGCCAGGCCAAGATATTTTTCATCACCTTAACAGTGAAGGGTCAAAGCTAAAACTACCTTTGATATTATAATCTGTAGCCTCCATTCCTGGGACAGAGTCATGGTCATAGTGGGTGGACAAACTTGAGTCATACCCTGTAAGTCTCAGAGTTTTAACTCTTCCAATCAGGGTTCAGCCCAGGACAAAGAGGAACAAAAGAATCAGACTGTCACCAGTGCAATCATTTGAATCCCTCAGTGGTTTCATAACTGGGGCAAAAAAAACCTCTAATCCAGCGTATTACTGCATTTAACTGTTACATTGTCTTCCCTTCCAAAATTCTCAAGTGTTGCACTGAGAATTCTAGGCTCCAGACACTGATACAGAGCAAAAAATGGCTGAAATTGGAATCAAGTGTTGAAAAAAATCACGTGGAGTTTATTTTAACACACACTCTACAATTAAACTGATTTTCAGTGCTGCAATATATATTTCATAAAATCTGCCACCAGCATTCATATTGCTCTTTTAGTCTTCAGAATTTTTACTTTGACGAAAAAGGCAGGTGGCAAAATGGGAATATATATAGAAGGCAAGAGCTGCCTGTGGCTACATACATACAGCTAATAGACCCTTTCCTCCTCCAACTGGTCTGACTCATAGAACCTTTATTTTATAAAAGATTAATAAATCTTTATTTTCAATTCTATGTATTTTTAAGCCACGGTATCTTAAAGCATGCAATTTCCACATGTCCATTCAGCAACCCCACACACATATTCCAAATCTCATGGAATATGCATCATACTAGCTTTCCAGGGAAGCAATTGTAAAGAAACATCATTGCCCTTTACCAACGTATCCTGTATTAGTCTTGTTCCTTGTGAACAATGCAGTAAGTCACTCACTAATAAAACTTAGCTTCATAATTATACCAGACGTTAAGCAGAAGTCCCCCATTTAATTCAGTAAGAAGTTTTGCCAACACAAAAAAAAAAAAAGTAGTATGTGAGTCCATGTAACTACCCTGTTATATCTGGGGTGCTTTTAGAGAAGAGTCCTCAGGACAGCCTTCCAAACCCTGTTTTGAATCTCTCTACCCACTGTGAATCGGAATGCCTTCATATAACAATTTCTCCTACCAACTCAGGTGTCACCCATCAGGTGCTATTGACAACCTACTGCATCATCTTTATTCTCTCCACAGGTTCCTGAGTCAACATTTCACCACCATCTAACTGAGGGCACAGTTAGATCATATGACCTCCCTGTTGTCCACAAGGAAGTTTCTTCAGAAACTGGTCTTATCTATTCCATGGGCATGACTGTATTTTGTGCTCTTCCACAAGCTATGTTCTGCATCTTTGTCTAGCAGCATGGCTTTAGACACAGATTATAATGCCACTACATTCCATTAGTACTGGTAATTTATTAACCCAACATTTGCTAAAAAAAATCATCTACTCCACATACCAACTGCACAAGGAGGAAACGCATTCAAGAGCATCATGCTTGCTTATTATTTTGCAAAGCTGTAAAGCAGCAGTCTTTCATATATAAACATTTAGCAACTGCTCCTTGAATTGTTTATAAATGAACTGTGTTCATGATCAAACAAACTGACTTTAGCATTAAGCTCAATTCAGTGAAGCAGCGTCTAAATACATGCTGAAGTCCCACTAAAGTCAGCTATGAGCACATGCATCAGTACCTGGCTGAATCAGGGCCTTAAACAGCATTTTTTCCACATTCATTCTAAGGAGGCATTTTACAGAGACCAAATGTAAATGAAACATGGCATTAAGGTCAAAAATGAAAGGATAATGGCCCCTAAAAGATGCAAAAGCTTACCTAGAGAATTTTTATTACTACTGACACATGTGCAGCTGCATCCATTACCTGAATATTAAAGGAAACACTTGGGAACTTTTTACTTTTAATGGCTCAACTTCTTCAGGTCTCAGTCACTACACTAGGCCTTATATAGGCAAGGCTGCCACTGAAGCCAATGGACTCAATGAGCACTTCAGGTCCAGGTCCTTGACTCTGCAAATACCTATGCACGTGTTTAATGTTACTAACATGAGCAGTCCCACTAAAACTGAACACCCACCCACCACCACCACATCCAAAAATCCCTGCTCCACTACATATGCAGTTCTCCCCATTGCAGACCAAAAGAGAAAGTGAGAAAGAGGTACACGTTTGTTAAGCACGTTACTGAATGCTCGACTGGCAGGCACTCGTATTTCTGTGTTAAGAATCTACATGGAATATCGCTGTGAAGACGGGGCATCACCAAAAAAGCAACTTTAAACAGCAGGACAGCTCTGGACAAATAATTTTTACTTCCTCAATAGGTCTCAAAGTACTTCACAATCTTCTGATGTATTTTATCCTCACAGCACCTATGGAGTAGGGAAGCACTGTTATCCCAATTTGCAGATAAGAAACTGAGGCACAGAAAACCTAAGTGAGGTGCCCAATGTCACACCAGGAGCAAGGAACTGAACCCAGGTCTCCCATGTCCCAGCTACTGGACTGTATTGCCCTGCTGCAAGACAGGCAAAAATGGATGGACGAACAGCCTTCTGAATCTGCAGCTAGATAGAAATGATGTCTGTTTCAACAGCCAAGGTACATACACTGAAGCTGCAGTAAAAAGGTAGAAAGATCCTTCAGAGACACTTCAAGCAACATTAAAAAAATGCACATTTACAGTTCAGTATTATTACAGTGTCATTATACAGTTCCACTGAAGCCCTCTGATTAGTTTTTCTGTATATTTGTTCTTTACTGGATTTATACATCCAACTACTCCTACAAGGCAATGCAGGAAGTTAAAACAAGGAGGAAAGAGTGAAAGAGCTAAGCAGATCCTTCATGCCACACTCTATAAATATACATAAGGAAAGCAAGGGGTTAAAAAAAAACACCCCACACTGTTGGGTCTGCTTATTCCTAGGATGAAAGCTAGAGCAAGGGTCTGACTTTTGTTGATACTACTTTATTGCTCCTCTGACACAAATCACTGAACAGACCCAAAGGGAAATATGAACAAATTCATCAACGTTCCTGCCAAGATAGCAAGGTGGCTAACGGCTTCATCGATTGTTTTGCTTGACATCATATGGTACACTGGATCAAATGGTCCATACAATGAACAGGAATGGCAACAGGGTTGGCAAAATGACTTAATTCACTTTTAAATTTAGCAGAAAGACCTGATAACTCTGAATAATAGCCTATCAGTTTCCAAAATCTCTTTTACAGGATTAGAACGTCGTGTGGCCAACTTCACTATGGTCCCTATGTATAAACACACCACTTCCCTCCACCCCCCCAAAAATAGCCTCTCTCCCTTGTGCACACAGTCTACACTATTTTATATATCTCATTTTGGGGACCAATAGTCAGGACTGCATTATGCTGCTGGACACTCGCAAGCAGTTATCAATTCAGCAGAAAGCACAATTGACAGGCAAATTAAAAATTGAAGATTAGGACTAGAGAGTTATTTAGTAAATTAACTTGGCACTAATACAGTGCAAATGAGATAAGCTGGTGAAGTTATCCATTCATAACATACACCCTGCAAGTACTTACCTGGCTCTACAGATACTCTGTACACTAAAGTGTCTATGAAGAGGTGGCACAAGGGGGAATTTACACCTCTTGGAATTATGCCTGTGGCAGAGGTTACAGAGAGTGTGGGCCCTGAAATTTACTGCATGGTAATTCAGTATACCTTCACAGAACTGGGAGGTTCACAGATCAAAATAGTCTCCAAGGCCCAGCTCCTCAAAGGGATTCAGGTGTCTAATTCTTATGGATTTCAGTAGGAGTAAGGTACCTATACCTGCAAGGATCTCGGCCTAAAAAAACCTCTAAAAATCAGGGGAGACCAGGAATCCAATGTATAAGTTTCCCCCAAATCCAGGGAAAAAAATTAGCTGAAGATGAAAATTCAATTTAAAACTAGCTAGTTTACAAAAAGAAAAGTCACGACTGAATATGAAATCTACAAAGGCAGAGACATGCAAAACAGAGGATTAACTTTTCAGACAGATAAACTGCTTGAGATGTAATAAAAGCAGTAATATTTTCCATTATTATCTTGGATTCACAGCCGACAGGTATAACTAAACTCCGGTCAAGCCCTCATTAGCTTAGATTCATGTTGCAATGTGCATTGGGACTTCTTGTTTATTTTAAACACAGCTAGCTATCGGGCACCTATGCATCCATTCCTATATAGTTCTAAGTGATTAGCTGAGAAGAAATGGTTTGCTGTTCCGATATCAGATCTGAATAGTTCATGTGATACTCAAGCTGCCTTCAAAGGTGAATGAAATGAGCTCTTCATCAGTGAGAGCTAGTTATTAATTAGGTTTTGTAGCAAAAAAAAAAAAAATATTGCTTTCTTAGTTTTAGAAGAACAGAAGTTTTCTTTGATTACCACAGTAACCACTGCTGCCATTCTCTGCCACCCTTCCCCAATTCATTAGCGTTTCTGAATCGGTAAGATAACCGAGCAAAGCAAGAACTATGAAGGAAGCTAAATGCAATAGATGATTACAAATCAGAGTTGAGATATCTGAATACCCCTGGATGGGAGTGCATTTGTTTTTAAAGCAAAGCAGAAATTTACACTTAGCCTGTTTGAGAAGTTTGGTATTCTTAATAGGTTTCTAAGTGAGTGAAACAGGTCAAAATTGTGGGAACCCAAAGTAGCATACTGGAGAAAATCCTGATACCACTGAAATCAACCAAGTTTGCCAGTGAATTCAGAGGGGGCCCAGATTTCACCAGATGTATTGTATTTTAAAATATGTGAAAGACGGGACAACTTAATGTTCTTTACAGATGCTGGCTTGAGAGCACTAGTAACTGCACTTTTCTTTATTCGTAGAGAAGGAATGATGTTAGCAGAAGTGCAAGAACGCCACACACACCCAGCCCCATCAGTGGGGGTCTAAATCCTGTCTGAAAGGGCTGTCTGAAGCTCGAAATGGCAGCTGACGTCTCCATATGCAGTCAGTTATTGGCCTCTGTTGAGATTGCCAACCAGATGCAAAAACTAAGGGAGGACATTTGTCCATGGGAAACTGAACCAAGACCACTGAGTTCACAGATGAGACAATCGAGATAATAATCACTGCCCACTTTTGGAGAGAGAGAGTTTGAACCAAGGACAGAGATGACAATTCCAGAAACCTCTTAGCCAATCCCTTGAGCCATCGAGTCCTCCACACATTTAATTTATAATAAATCGTGTGTGTGTATAATTAGTTGTTCTGAAGGCTTGATAAGAGTACTACTTTAAGTTATTTAACCTAATATTAGGGAGACTCTGAACCAGACAACACAGGAGATATGAAGACTATCTCAGTCTAAACACCAGTCTGAATTTGACCCAGGCCAATGGGTTCTTACTGGCAATTCAATGGCATCTGTGAAAAATAATTTGCTTGTCAAAGGGATGAGAGCTTCTTACATGGGATTTTGTGATGTTGACCTATATGACCAGACACTCAAAAAGTTGTTTAGGCACTTGCAATCAATGGAAGTTAGATACTTAGACACCTTTGAGGAGCTAAACCATATTGCCGAAGAAGTGGATTGAGATAGCAGAGCAACCAAAGACTGGAAGCTCATGAAGCCCTAGACTATCCTGTCGGTGAAACACCTTTCCATGAACACTAATTTCCTTTTTTAAAACTGTGTGTTTAAAATCACATGCAAGTACCAAGATGGTAATATTTGTACTGCATTCACTTCCCACTATAAAACAAACATTTAAAGAGGTCAATCATATTTGACATTTTGTTAGGAGCACAGGAAAATATTCTTGCACACAAGTTAAGAATTAATGGGATTTGGCAATTAGCTTGGTAGATTAAACTTAGTTGAACGTACAAAGTGTTACTGAAAAAGCCTGTCCTACTAGTTAAAACAGATGAAAGTGCTGCTTATTGATTTTAATTTACATTGAAACATTGCTGTCTCTAACAATGCCAGAAATGGAAGCAACTATAAATGAGTACAAGATGTGATAAGATAGATGGACTCTTAAGCAATCAAGAACACAGATGACCTCCCACTCAGACAGTAGTTAAATATGGGACTACGAATGGATCAATAAATAAGTTTGCATTAATCTTGTCCTTAAGCACTTGAAAGCTACATGTCTCTCTCACACACACACTCTTGCCGAGAGGCTGTAGAGTCTACTGGGGAGACTGAGTATTTTTCCCAATTGCCCTATCCCTGCACACATGGATTTGCTTGTACTCTGCAGTATACAGCAAAGTGGGAAGTGGATTGAAGAAGCACAGAGGCCGATGTTTCTAGAGACCCCTCAGCAAACATTGGGGGAAATGAAATTCTGCATGGTTTTCTGAAAAAAGCCACACACACATATAGACCATCACCCTCAAAACTAAATACACCAGTACATTTAGAAGGAGAATTAGTGAGTTTGAGACACCCGAGAATCACCTATGTGATCACAGCTGTAAGTTATTGGTGCTTATCAGATAACACACCCTACACATCTGGCAATAAAAACTAGAGCAGTAGTGCAATAGCACGAGAAAGAAATACCATGTTATATGGGCTTTAGCACTTCTTTTGCTCAACACCATCTCCTTTAAATGAGTAATTTGATTGAAGATGAGTAAACATGCGGAACAGCTCAACACAATAGTTATTGGACTTGAAAGACTGAGCCAACATTGCAGCTGCAGTAATTAATAAGGTACACTACACTGGAAACTATTTGAACTGCATGAGAGTGGCCTGCAGGGGACTGTGCACTCAAGTGCCACTGAAGTTAACTGGAGCTGCATGGGTTCAGCACCAATTTAGCATCAAGCACTAATTCAGTATCACAAATATGCTCTCCTGATAAGTGGTTCCCTTCAACTAGCATCATATGGAGGTGATGTCCTAGCTTCTCTTAAGAAAGCAGTACTAAAAATCCATGAATAAGCTGTTATATTGGACACTCACAACATACAACTTTTTGACTTTGCCCTTTGCATAGACACTATACATATTGGGGGAGGAAATGTTTCATTCAAAAAAAATTATTCTAAATTTCATCTCTTACCTGGATTAAAAATTTTAGACAATTTTTTTTTAAAGTTAGTTTGGTCTGGGAAAATCCTATTCTCTGGAGAGAGATCTATTGCCCAACAAAATGAAACTTTCAATGAAAACAAAAATTCTCATGACAATTTCTGTATCAAAGAGCCATTTTGGGGCCAAAAAACAATGAAAAAAATTTAACCACCACCAGTTATAGACACAGACACACAGACCAAGCCAACAGGCATGCACATGGGCAATATTACAAGGCTTCCCTCACTGATGGTACCTGAGCAAGTTTGTATAAACTAGAAGGTTTCTATCCAATGTTCTCAAAAGTTGGAGCAGACAGGAATCTCATACAGCACTCCAGAAGCAGCTAATCCTACTCAGACATGGGTCTAGCAGAAATCAAGGATCTTCAAAAACAAAAAGCAGACCACAAACTACAACCTGCTTCAGGCTCCAGCACGCCTAGTCTTTGGAATGGACAGCGAAGTGTCATGACAGGGCAGAGTGGATGTCTGGAAACTGTGCCCTCACTTTACAGAAGGGAGCATGAGAATTGCCACAGTAGATCAGAATAATGCCCTGTCTAATAATAATCTTCTCACCAACAATGACCAGACATTTAAAAGAATGTTGCAATCCCTGATCCCACAGAGGGAAAACAACATGTCCACTGAGAAGGTAGGCAGTTTCTTCTTTAAAAGAATGCATTGACTGTCAGGGCTTACAGCCAAAGAGTGTCCAGTACTTGGAATTTCACCAGAAGTTCAACTGTCAGACACAGACTAGTATGCACAGGTGTTGTACAGGCTTACTAGTCTGCCCAACTCAAGAGAGAGTCGTGTTTTATATTACATAAAGCTTCTGTAAGTTAGAATGCACTGGATGCAAGCCTTAATCTGATCTACGTCATCCCAGGGAGCTGCACGCTGGTAAATGAGAGAGATCTCTTGGCCAGATGGAGAGGCTTTTGGCTACTACTCCCTTATAAGAGAGTACTATAGCTGTGTGGTTTGGACCGCAATAGCAGAACAGCATTGCTTCAGGCCATTAACTGTAGAAAACTAGCATTCTGAGGGCTTGTCTACACGAAGCAGCAATGGAGACTACTGGGGTGTGATTTCTAGAGCACACTTACGTGCTGTGCACTAATTGGTCCATATGTACTTTGCTGATGATCACTCAAAGTCCCCAAGTGTGCATTACTGTAGTACAGAAACAGGTGATTCATGCTGTCATAATCCTGAGGTTTGCATCCAGTGTCTATACCTTGCTGCGGTTTCATGCAGTGCAGAAACAGCACT
Organism: Mesoclemmys tuberculata; assembly: GCA_007922155.1. Lineage (NCBI taxonomy): Eukaryota > Metazoa > Chordata > Testudines > Chelidae > Mesoclemmys > Mesoclemmys tuberculata. The sequence continues at coordinate 12,387,573 of ML677027.1, forward strand.
ATGTTAGAACACACTAAGTAACAGTGAGCACCAACAGGGTCTCCACAGACCAATTAGTGCACAGGGTACTTTAGAAATCAGACCTTCATAACGTGCTTTACTGATCTGTGTAGACATGCCCCAAGTACACTCATTTATTTGGAATACAGGAGTGGAAACAGGTGTCTAAGACCAACCTTGAAATTGCAAGTCACTTTGCCAAGAGACAGGCAGACTCTCTCAAGTGAGGATGCAGTCTTAGTCTTAGCCAAGATTTTTTTTTGGTTATTTCTTATTGTGAAAGATAAATTACTGACTGACTATTTAGATGTCAGTTTTATATGGACTGCGCACCAAAGGATGAGCATCCAAAACTGTGGGTGTACTTTACATACATTTAAAAGAAGAGTGCATAGAAAATCAGGTTTAACAAAAAAGTCATCTAAAGCAGCAGCACATTTGCACACACCACTTCATCATTGGTCATATAACCAATACAGCTGAACACACACATCCTACTAGACAGAAATCCCACCATTTCCTGTTTTCTGCCACTACCCTCTGACGAATGGAGTATTACAGGACTCCTGAAAAGTGAACAAAACTTTGGCAATTTCAAAAGAAAATGTATTCCCTCAGAAAGACAGGTACGCATCTACAGGATGTACCTGAAGCCATTATATGGATTAGCTAGCTACAGATTCTAGAACACAAGAGAACAGTTGGTAAACTGAATACTTTTGGGGAAGGAAGACATTTCATTTAATGTTATTGACAGAGCACCTTATGTCTTTATAGAGTTAGAGTAGGGGAAATATCTCTTTAAAAGTATCTCTTCAAAGATTTTTTTTTTAAAAGAAGAAGATTGATTGCATAGCAACTGTCAACAGTAAATTGGGACAATTTTAGAGATTTAGAATCCCATAGGAAGGCATACTAGGTTTACAATGAGAAAAAGCCACACAAGGATGCTGCTCCGCATTTCACTACACACATAAAACAAAAACCTTCCAATAGTTAACAAAAAATTGTGTACCTTTGATACAACAAGGCCAAGTCATGCAAATGAGCTCTGGTGAAGGACCATGGCTTGCCCACATTTAGGGTCTAAAAAGCTAACAGAAAAAAAAAACCATAAAAAGCTAACAGAATGTAGACTTGGGACTTTTAAAAATAAACTCAGAACAGCAAGTCAGAAGACAAAGTTACTGTATTTAAGTTTTATTACAAGACACACATCAGAGTTGCAGTTATGTTCTCACCCAACTGTGATTCTTTGTGACGATGTCATTCAACAACACACAAAAATAAACAAAATCAATAGTTTGTGCAACCTTTTTCAAGACCACTTTTTCCATCCCAGCAAGATGACTATAGAGCACAATCTCAGCTGTTACTGTAACTTGTCACTGCTCCATTTAACCAAGTGGAGGGATGACAATTTACATCAGATGAGGATCTGCCCCATATTAAAAAGAAACATTATATGATCATCACACAGTTGCACCCATGATTTACAGAGATAACAATGAATTTATTCACAGTAAACAAAAGAGAAACACTTTACTATGCATCAACAATGTAGTAAGAAACAATTTAAAAAGTCACAGTTTCTGAAACTGCTGTCACTGAGCCCACACAGTTAACACTTACTTAAATAGCTAAAAATTCGGGAAAGGTGTTGCTTTGAAATACAAACAGTTATACAGAAGCCACATAATCTGATGCAAAACCCTTGGGCACAGAAGAAAGGAAAAATAAACAACTAATTTTAGATCTTGAGTACTCTCATTAGTGATTCTCACCAATTAGAATATGATGCAACTGCCATCAACAGGCAAATTTTAGGTATATTTTAAGCATGTGTTTAGAATATTTATGCCTAAATTTTACTGTAAAAATAATACTGAAAATTAATTGGTGAGCAATACAGAGACTGTCAAACTATTGCTCTGTCATGTCGCTGATTAAATGTGTTTGAAGTGTATTCCTGCACTGTGAATCCCCAGGTTACAGGTTTTACTGTTCGCATTTCTAGTTTGACTCTGTAGTAGCTCCAGGATAAAGTTTTCAAAATCATCTAAGTGAGTGAGGAACTGGGACTCAGGAGCTTTTGACATTTTTATCCCATTACTGTGTCTCACATTGGACCCCTCAAAAAACAAACCAAAACAACAGCAAGCACAAAAAACCACACACACACACCCCAAACCCACTGATCACTTCTGAAAAATGTTGGCCAAGATCTGTACCTCACAATACCTCTGATGTCTTCGTTTTCAGACTCCTTACCAACGGCTGCAGTACCTCCTAGGATGTCCAAGGGGCCATTTTTAAGTCCAAGGAACCGAAGCTAGTGAGAGGGTCTCTCCAATTATGGATGACTGTGTTTAGAACACTTCAGAATATAGCACACAAAGGATGTCCACCAAGCAGCAGTCTTTGGTGGTACTAAATGAGCATCCTTGCTGAAGGCTTTCTGAGAACACTTAATGGGCCAAGGCCACTACTGCCTTATACCATGCACTATCATTACCCTGTACAAGCCATAGTCACTGGCACCAGCACCAAGTGAGTAACAAACTGCAAAAGAAATCAGAACAGAGGTGTTTTACACAAACTCTGCAGTGATGCAGAGGACTAAACAATATGAAGCTGACCTCTTTTTGAGAGGGGGTTTGGGAGCTCACGAGTCATGAGCTTCTTCAGTTTATGTCCTTCTGAATTCTTTTTTAGCCTCCTCTTTTCAAAGGGAGACTGATGTAGTTTTTTTGTTTTTGTTTTCTGAATAAGTGGCACAGCCATGGAGCAAAAATGCCAATTTTAAGTCTGGAGAAAGATGAAGGGCAATAATCCAATACTTAGGCACTTTTATGTGGACACATCATGAAGCACGGTTTTGATTAAAGCACTGTGGCATTTTATCAGTCTTTCTTCCCCTCCAAAAGAGAAAAAAAACATCCTGTACTACTGTCCATTTTTGTGAGCAAAGGAGATCAGATAGCTTTCCTTTTTCACCAGAATAAGCTGGCTGTCAAAAGAAGACCTTTAAAAGCATTCCATTGAGAAGACAGGCATGCTTTTTATCAGAAAAAAGCACCGACAGCTGCCACATGACCAAATAATGGCCAATATTTTGCTCCTAAATACCAGTGTAGCTCCTCCTGTGTCCAGGTTTCATCCATCAAGTATCCGCGAGCACAAAAAAGGATAATCAAAGCAGCTTTGTTAAGCTAAGTATCCTAGTCTCAAAACCTAGATTTTCCTTATAAAGGTTTCCATCCTACCAATGCACCTGGTTATACTTTTAGCCATCATTTATTGGGAGGCTAATTTAAATTTCTCTAAGGTGAGCCTGTTCAGTAAAAATAATTTTAAAAAACAACAAAAAACAAACAAACCAACCAACCAACCAACCATTTTATGCTATTGGAATGAAGCCATGCATCACTAACAGGTCTCCTTTCCCTACACACATTCCTAGTTACTCACTTCCTGTCATTCCCATAACAAAGAAAGAAAACATATGACAAAGGAATAGCAGCTGCCATGTCATCCCTCACTCATAGACTTTAATGTCAGAAAGGACCATGAAGATCATCTAGTCTGACTTCCTGCACAATGCAAGCCACAGAACCTCACTCATCCACTCCTGTAATTGACCCCTAACCTGTGACTGAGTTACTGAAGTCCTCAAATCATGGTTTAAAGACTTCAGAATACAAAATCCACTAGCAAGTGACCCATGCTCCATGCTGCAGAGAAAGGTGAACACACACTAGGGTCTCTGCCAATCTGCCCTGGGAAAAATTCCTTCCTGACCCCAAACACGGCAATCAACTAAACCCTGATCATGTGGGCAAAACTCACCCACCAGACACCCAGACAGAATTTTCTGTAGTAACTCAGAACTCACCTCAACTAACATCCCTTCACAGGGCATTGGACATATTTACCACTAGTGGTCAAAGATCAGTTAATTGCCAAATTAGGCTGTCCCCTCTGTAAACTTATCAAGCTCAGTCTTGAAGCCAGCTAGGCTTCTCGCCCCTATTGCTCCCCTTGGAAGGCTGTTCCAAGAACTTCACTCCTCTGATGGTTGAAAACCTTAGTCTAATTTCAAGTCTGAACTTGATAAACTGGCCAGTTTATCTCCATTTGTTCTTTTGTCCACACTGGTGCTGAACTTAAATAACTCCTCTTCCTCCCTGGTATTTATCCCTCTGATGTATTTATAAGGAGCAATCATATGTACCCCTCAGCCTTTTTCCAAGCTCTGAGTCTCCTCTCATAAAGCAGATTTTCCATTCCTCAGCTCATCCTAGTAGTTCTTCTCTGCACTTGTTCCAGTTTGAATTCATCTCTCAAACATCCTTGATCCTCACCACCTTGATCATTTGATTTGAATGCTCTTTCTCCCACCTTTCCACTGTTGGCTTCTGGGAGGAAGGAAGACAGAGGGTCATTTGTAATCTCATCAATGCAGGATCTGTGTCTTCCTGTGTTTCTGCAGCACCTAGCACAATAGGGCCCTAGTCCCACCATATTATAAAAAACCTACCAGCTACCTACACACTCATTTTCCTTTCTTTCATTAAACGAACATTAATATACAAATGGAGAAACTAGGGCTTCCAACCAGAACTGGTCTTACCAGTTGGCCTTACCAGGTGGACAATGCAACAGGCTCCCCCCTTGTTAGGTCAGAAATGCAGTCCGACCAGTATATGCACAATAATTTATATCTTCCTTGTATATTTGGCCTCCCAAACCTCACTCTCCCAGGAAGCTTACATATGCCAATGCTAACGGAGTCACACCACTAAAAAAAAAATTTAAATTTAAAAAATGGAGTTACATCCATCTCTGTGTTCTATAAAGTAAATCAGGCTCATGGTTTTACTCAGAACTCATTTTACTCAAAAAGTAAATGGCAACTTGCTGGAGTTAAAAATATGACCCTTGCTCAGATTTAAAAGGTGAGTAAGCCCCTTAAGACATAGATAGGGTGCCTACTGGTTTTTAGGCACTTTTGAAAATCCTACCAGGAGCCTAACTATCTTTTAAAAAACTGGCCTTAGGGATTCAAGATTTGGCCCCCTGACAGCAGAAAAAAAATCACTGAAGTATTTTAAAGCACTATATAATTAAGCCTTAAGAATGACTGCTTGCTGCCATGTGAGTGTATGAAAAGTCACAGTTCAGTCAGAACATAACAGCAACTATTATGTATGTTTTGTAATAAAATTAAAATACAGTAACTTAAAAGCAAACAGAAATTAGTCTCATTCTCTCATAATTCCTCATATTAAGGTTATATATTAGATAAAGTGCAATTTTATTGCTATACCCTTAGGCTTCCGAGCACATCATACCACATGTTCAGTTGGCTGCTAAAAAGCTGGCGCCAAGAGATTAGCATTTGTTCCAAAGATAGTTGAGATTAATAGTTTGAAGCTGTTTCTTCAATTTAACCATAAAACTCAAACATTTAAATTAGAGCCAACTTTAACAATGCTTTCTTTCCAAAAAGCTATCAGCATGTTATTCCTTAAATGCCGATAAGAACACGGATACGGTCATTGTATTTTCTACAAGTGGACAGAGAGAATGAAACCTATTCGTGTTACATAATTTTTAAAAACAATAAGGTTTTAATTAAGTGCAAGTACATAAGGAAAGAAACACCCCTGGTGAAATCCTCACCCCATTAACAGTCAGAGAGAGTTCTGCCATTGACTTCAATGAAGCCAGGATTTCGCCCCATACTGCTGATATAAAGTTGACACTTGCCACATAGCCACCTCATACTGCTCACAAATGAGATTTCTTAGGATGTATTGAGCAGTACTGCTCCCCCAATTCCACAACCTTTTCAGTGAGGATCAAACAGACAGTGGGACACCACAACTTAGCCAGGACCTATCTGTCCAACAGCTGTTCTCAGTAGGCTATCAGAAACTACTGCAAAAACTGGCTGATGAACATCAAGTTTCCATGTTAGACTATGCAAGTCCTTCATTAGTTCTGAGTAAAGGCTCCTCTTTTCCCAAAGCGTGATGGAAAGCGATTTGCACCAGTTTCCTATAACTAACATATATTGAAATGAACCTCTCTCAAGAGAAAGGGGGGTGGGGGAGGACACGAGACGGACACAGACACACAGAGCTACTTCACATCTTCACCCTTAAAAACAGAAGACTCAAAACAGGGCCTGATCCCACTAGTTGGAAACAGTGGCTTTATATAGCCCATAAATATGATCAGACAAGTAACAGAAAAGTGTACAGCATCATGAACACCGCTATCTGGGACATCCAGATTCTATTCTATCCTCTGAAAATGGATTACTCTCCCTCGCCCCACTTTGAATGGATTGAACTCCCCTTTACCCCAAATTACACTTGAAGATTTTACAAAGCTATGTTCTGGCACTGTTAGTTGTGAATCAGTTTCTATAAGCCTGCTAACGATATCAAAGCTCTTCCTTAAGTTCTCTCTTTAGAAGCATACCAGCAAGCTCAGCTCCCAGCACACAGGGAAAAAGAGGAGTATTTGACATTCTGCATCAGCAAGGACTCCATTAGCCACTTCCTGGAACATAAAGCATATTTAGAAGGCATTGAAAATGAGAATAATTAAAACATAAGACATGTCATCTTCATAAAAGCCATAGGACTAAATAAAGTCTTGGAGAGCCCTCTCCTGTACATTCCATATTTCTCTATGAAAGGTAAGTGCATGAGCACACACCTTGCTCTAGAAAACCTTAGAAAACAAGGCCAGTCTATTCAGCATCTTTCCAGATTTTAAAAGTGGCATTTGATTAGCTCAAAATCACAAACTCTTAGAAAACAGACCAATGCAATACTAAAGATTTTTCTACCCCAAATAGAAGAAATTAGCTCTTCACTCAGCAAAAAAGACTAAAAACACGATCGTGCCTTTAAAAAGGTTGGAGGCTAATATACGCTAGATCAACACTAAACTAAATCCATAACTAGTCAGGTCAGTCAGTTTTGTTTGTGTTTTTGTGGGTAATCCACCTTTTTTACACATTTGTCCTAAGGAAACAGAAACAAGCTCATCACTCCATAGATGCCAGATTTAATACTATACTAGTTATCAAGTGTGTACTGGAACACAAACATTCTTTACTGGAACAGAGATTATCCTCTTCTCAGTGGAACACTGAGAAACAGATTATTAAGGGTGCTATTGTACTGTTAATTTTTAGGCCTTTTATTATTCACTGGCATACTGAATTCAGCAACATGGGTGAACAAACCCCACAGCAACAATTGTTTTACTTCATCTTAGTTTGATTTATTAACCATTGCAATTATCAGTGACAAGTTCACAGCTAAATGTATTGCCCTAGCACTGCAGGAAGAGCAAAAGCTTCTAATATATATTTTCAAACAAGGACGACCCTCTTTCCTCATTGTTACTGATGGAGTAGAGAACAAGTCATTTACACAAGTCCATTACAAGTCTGTTAAAGGACTGCTAAAGGTTAAAGGTTTATTTTCTATGACCTCATACTTAATCTTACAATGTCTTTATTCTATGTTACTTCACTAAGGATCTGGGGAAAGAGACAAAGTGGTGATCTGTATATCGTTTAAAGGCAACTGGAAATAAAGTTTTTCTACATGAAACAAACATCTGCATTCCCCCTACGCTTCTTAATTCAAGCTTCAAAAAAGACGTTAAATAGATTTTGTTTCAGGTGCTAAACAGTTGGTTTTTTAAAGGGATTCCCCACCAACACCAATTCTGACAATTTGTTTTTTGGGGTTGTCAACACTGACTTAGGCCTGGTCCACACTTACCTTCACGATTCAGCAGCAGTCAACGGGAGATACGCATGTGACGTAAATCACTTGCGTATCTCCTGTCGACTTTGCAGCGTCTCCTCTGCACGGCATCCACACTGCGCTGCGTCGAAGGGAACAGCACTCCCTTCGACCCAGCGCTACTTCACTTACCGAGGTGGTTTTCCTGCATCGCTTGCTGGATTGACTGAGTGCGTCTATACAGACCACTCAGTCGATCCAGAGCAATCGATGTGAGGGCGGCGAATTTGCCGCCATCAGTGTAGACCCACCGTTGGTTTTAGTCCACTGAGGAGCTCGCTGAAGCCTTCCGGCCTCTGGCAGTTCTCATGTACACACAGTCACAGTAGAAAATACTACGGTGTCCTTATTTGTCTTAATGTTCTAACTTGCCCAACCCACAAGTGTGATCACTGTTTGGAAGAAAACCTAAAATAATGAAGTCAGCAAGGCCTAACATGGTAACAGTGTCTGAGAACTATATCCACAAAAGCTTTAAGAAAATAGTTTGCTTTCCAAGCAAAGACTCTTGTGATGAATAGCATCTGTAAGTATTATATAGCTATGTCACAGTTACTAACCTTGATAAATCATTTAGCTATACACAGTACATGGATATGGGTATACAAATGCAAACAGAACATATATCCACAAAAACCTACAATGCAAATATTATCTTGTTCAAACTCCACAGATATGTACTGTCATATTAAACATATACCCAAGTTTGTTTTCCTGAATTGTTCCTAGAGTCTGCTTTCTAGATGTAATTACTGTATAATATACATCAGAACCAGAGAGAAAGGCCTCACTCTGAGGGCTGAAATGGAGGAGAAATCAATACAAAGAAGATAAATGTTTTTTCTCAAGAGCTTCAGAATTTCAAACAGATGGAGGTTTTAACTCTCATTCTGGCTTTTTTTTTTTTTTTTTTTTTTGCGCTTGAAATCATTTTATCATCGGATAAGTTACTGGAGGGGATTGGGGTATACAGAACCATTTGCTCAGATCCTTGTGCATATTTTAAAAGAGAACTGAAAGTTACTAGAAAGCTTCCAGAAAGTGATTTTATTCTTTTCATATATCCTTTAAGTGACCCACAATACAAATTGCATCAGAAGGTCAGAGTCACACAACTTTCCATTTTTAATAGCTATGAAGACATAAGCTTAATTTAAATAATACTAACATACAGAAAAAAGCAAGTAGCAAGGGCCTGCAAAATATTTAATTTGCTCACTTTTCTGGAGAAAAAAAGCAAATAATTAAAGATACTTTCAAAGCCAACCAAGTCCAAAAGCTACCACTATTTAAATACAGAAAAATATTAGATCTAGCAGAAAATTTTGGAGCTACTAAAGTAATAAGTTACACTAAGCAAAAGTTTAAAAAACTTCCTCCAGACTCCCACACAGTAGCTTGCGCATAGGACTACTCTGTGTCCAGTCAATGTCACTTTTCCCACTAGTCAGTTACTCCCCTGTAACAAAGATTCTCATAACAAAAAAAGGGAAAAAACAGGAAAACCCTTAGATGTTAAAGAGGAAGAAGGCACAGAAGAAGAAAAAAAGATATACAGTACTCTGGAAGGTACTCTAAGACACTGAAGTTACATATGTACAGTGACCCTTAAAAATCACAGGGAGAACAAAAATTGTGGCAGAACTGGGCTGTGCAAATGTTTGGGTAGAGAAACTGGTCAGCTTTAGACGGGGTGAGTCTTTCCCAGCGGAGTTAGGGCATACCGTGTGGAGAGCGAGAACCAGCAGGTAGGTGTGCAGTAAGGGGACGTTAGCGACACACAGAGATCCGTTCGTTACAAGTGGGTCAGAACAACGCCTCAGAAGGGACCCTCCGAGCCCGCGCGGGTTCGGGGATCTGGCTAGAGAGCAGACAGACAGACGGACGGAAGCTCAGCAGCGCCTCAGCGGGTGCATCTGCGTTACTGCAGCTTTGGAAAACGGAGGAGCAGACTCCTCCGAGCCTGACATTTTAACTTTCCTTGGCTCGGGGGGCTCCATCCAACACCCCCACACGCCCACCCCGCAGCAAGCTTCCCCCTCTCCGCAGCTCCGGCAGGGTTTTGCTTGTGACCCGAGTCCCTCCCCCGCGCTTGAGAGGCGGCGTCAAGGCATCATTGGGGTGGGATCCACCCACCCCTCAGCCATGGGGAGCAGATGGGGGGGGGCACCGCAACCCCCCCCCCCGCCACAGGGCCCGGCCGCGGGTCGGGGCTGCGCCACCCGCCGGCCCCAGCGGCTGGGGGAACTTTCCGCATCGGGCTCCGCTCGCCGCCGCCGCCCGCCCGCGCTGGGCACCGAGCGCAGCCGGGCCGGGGCTCCGGCCATCCCCGAGGCGAGGGGGCGGCGGTGGACAGCCGGGCCGGGGCGCCGCTTAGTCCGGGGCCGGGCTTGCCCCCGAGCCCCGCGCTCGCACGGCCGGGCTGAGGAAGGGGCCGGGGCCCGCCGCGCGGGCAAAGCTGAGGCGGCGGCGGCGCGCGGCCAGACAGACGGACGGACCGAGACAGACAGACCCGGCCGGGGACCGGCCGCCTCAGGCAGCCGCGACTCTCCCGCCGCTACACACCGGGGGGGGCCGCTCGGAGGCGAAGTTGGCGAAGTGCGAGGGGGACGCGGGGCGGGGGGCGCCTCCCTGCCCCCGGCTCGCCAGACAAAGCCCGCCCGGGCCGCCGCTCGCGGCGTGGCCCGGCCACAGACCGGTCCGGTCCGGTCCCCGCGCCCGCCGGCCGAACCGCGACCCCGGCTCCCTCCGGGGGAGCCCCCCGGAGACCCCCCCCACGGAGCCCCGGGCCACAGCGCGCGCCGGCGGGTGGGGTCCCCGCGCGCCCGCCCCGGCCCGGCCCGGCCCGGCCCGGCGGGCCCACTCACCGGGCAGGCACAGCACGTAGTGGAGCGCGGGGCCGGTGACTTTGAGGAGCAAGATCCACCAACACGGTTGCAGTAGCCTCCGCATGTCCGCCCCGGGCGCCGCGCATGGGAAGGGGGCGCCGGCGGGGCGAGGCTGGAACTTGCGGGCGGGGAGGAAGTTTCCGCTCTGCCGCCCGGCCCTTCCCCGGTGCCCGGTCCCCCGACACCGCCCGGGGCCGGGCCACACGACGGGGAGCGGAGACCGCGGCGGCGGCGGCGAACCCGCCTCGTCCCCCGGGGCTGGCGGCAGCGGCGCGGGGCGCGCTCACAACTTCGGTCCCCGGGAGGCGGCGGGCGGCGGAGCGGCGGCGGCGCTGGGCTGAGGCTCGGGCTCGGGCTCTCCCTCGCGCTTCATGCGGGCAGCGCCTTCCCGGGCCAAGCCATGGCAGCGGCGGCTCAGCCCCTGCCCGGGGCGGTGGGGGCCGGGCGGCGGCGGGCGGGCGGCGCGGAGCGCTCCATGCTGGCGGCGGGCGCGAGGGGACGTGCGAGCCCGGCGCCTGCCTCACACTTTAAAGCCGGGAGAGAGAGAGAGAGAGAGGGAGCGCGAGAGGGGGCGGGGGCGCGCGGGGGGAGGGGGGTCGGGCTGTTGCGCGCCCCCGCCGCTCTTAAAGGGGCAGCGCGCACGTTACCCCTTCCCCGCGTCTGCCTGTCACTCAGCCGGGAGCCCAGGGGGCGTTTGCATGGGGAAAGGGGGGGTGCACACCTCTGTGTGTGAGTGTGTGTGCACACACCTGTGTGTGTGTGTGAGAGTGTGTGTGCGCGCACACCTGTGTGTGTGTGTGTGTGTGCACACCTGGGTGTGTGTGTGTGTGCACACACCTGGGTGTGTGTGTGTGTGTGTGTGTGAAAGAGAGAGAATGTTCGGTGTGTGCCTGCAC
>ML677027.1:12399204-12556390 GCA_007922155.1 Mesoclemmys tuberculata
TGTGTGTGTGTGTGTGTGTGTGTGTGTACACGCACGCCGGGCTCTCGCGCACACTGCCCAGCTCGCTTCTCACGCCCCGCGCCTGCCAACGCACAGACCCTCGCACGGCCTCTCCCCCGAAAGGGACCGAGCCGCGCGTCCCTTCCAGCCCTTTGCAAATCAGGCCTGCCGCATTTTTTTTTTCAATTTCCTGACAGCAGGGGGTTGAGAGCAATATCGATCTATTTGGCAGGAGCCGGGCTAACGAGCGAGATGCAAGAGCGGACGCCAGGACGGATGTGCTGCAGTTTTAATCTGATACACAATAAGACGAAGAACGGCCGGAGACGTGTGCTGCTGATTTTGTTTTAATATATCGAGGATCCCAGGATCCTGATCTCAGGAGCAGAGGAGAGGTTAAAAGGAGCCCATTGCAATGATCGGAATAAAGCAGCGCCCAGAGGCTAGGCTGATTTCTGGCAGATACTTGGGAGCGATTTCCTTTTTAGCCCTGGCGTTTAAAGAAAAAGCAATCCGGGGGAAATGGGAGCGCTGCTTATCTGTAATGAGTTTTGTCCCTTCCTTTAGACTGTAAGATTTTATCACGTTTTAGTTATAAGCACAGTATTTTGCCTTTATACTGTTTCTAACTAGTGCGGGGTAGTTTTTGATTAAATGTGTAATTGAGTCAAGATAATTTGCCATTTGTAATTTAAAATTTCTCACTCTTATCTAAATTGTATCTGTTTGAAGTTATTTATGTTATTACACCGCCCTCAGTGCAACGCTAGCAGGCTGGTTTTCTGAGTAATGTCCATTATTCTTCTGGTTATGGCTAGAGACCCCACACAAAATTATACCCTGGCATCTTTTTTTTTTAATCAGGTAAAATCTATCTTTAAACACTACTTTCCAGTTAGGCTTGATACCTAGCCCAGCAATAGACTTGGGATTCTAAGGGAATGATAACTTTGCATGGGAAACAGACAATGGTGTGAATTGAAAATGAATTATCTTTAGTATTAACTTGAGCTCATGGGGATTTGTTGCCTTCTGTCAAAACTTTAACTTTATTCAGACACAGCTTTTGTCTGATTTTTTTTTATACTTATTACAGATTTTTTTTTCCAGTCAAGACAGCAATACAAATCACATGATTGATCTGGGACTGGAACAACCACTGATGCTTTTGTTCCGTGGTGGTGTTGTCTTACCTTTATTCAAGTGCAATTTCTTTCATCGATGAGTTCTTTTCAAACCATTGCTTTAAAAGGGGGGATGGAGGGGAAGAAGGAACAAATCAAATTAAGTCAGAATATTATTTACCCAAACCACGGGAGTGGTTATGCCCTTGGGACACAAACAGAAGCCCTGATGTAAGGGTAGCATTAGCAGGGGGGTCATAATCACGACAATGGTGGCTTGCAATCTGCAACAGTTCAATTAATTTTCTTGTACCTGCAGGCTGGAGAATCTATGCCCCATTCAACCAGGGCAAATCCCAGCTTTGTCCCTGCTGCCACAAAAGGGCCTGGAATGCAGTGAAAGCTGTGCAGGGAGGGTCCCCCTCTCTCACTCCTCCACATTATGCACCATGAAAGAATCCTGCACTCCAGTGTGCAGGAATTTGAACCCAGAGTCACCAGCAGATAGGACGCAGAGTAGGATGTGCTGCGGCCCTGTGGGGTCCAAATGCATGAGACACAAAGGTGTCTTAGGTTCACCTTTGCTCAGTCTCTCCCTCCCTTCTCCCTCTCCAGGTTGTGCCTGCTATGAAGCACAGCTCAGATTTAGAGGCTGATCCTGCAGTCCTTGCACATTCAAAAGTGCCATGAGTGTTTTGGGTGCACAAGGAATGTAGAATCAAGGCCCCTACATAAAGATTAGTATGCAACCAAAACCAAAGACCCAAAGGCCTGAGGAAATCGACAAATACCAGTCTCTAAATCAGCTCTCAAAGTAGGTGATTTTTGTCCATGTAATTTAGTTTAAAGTAGCTTAAAAGTAAAGGAAAAACTGAATTCATTTTCTCTTCTTATGCAAATGGGGAGGGGAGGAGGTGGGCACAAATGTTCAACTAGTCCACTCACATTGGTTTGCTCCAGAACCTGAGCAATGTTCTCTCTTCAGCACCCCCAGCCCTGGCATTCCTGAAACCACAGTGATAGGTAAAGCAAGAGCTTCTACTTTAACAAGGGTTTTTTCTGCAAAAGTGTGGTAGACTGGTGTCTAAAACTGGGACTGTAAATGGAAGTTCAACAGATGACACTATTTGAAAAAAAGCAATTAAAAAGCAATTGCAGTCTCATAAGGGCAGAACAAAGTAACTGTTTTTTTAAAATGCAATTTGCATTAATTATTCTCACTGATGCAAAATCATTAATGAAAGTTACTGAGACCATAGTGGTTTAAAAAAAAATAAATCAGTCATTTTATGTTAACCTATGTCTTTCTAGACTAGTAAGTGAAAATTCTGAAACAAACTTGAACCTGCAGTTTTGCTTTATATGTTTCCATCCTTATAACAAACACACAGAACTGAGATAGAAGCATGTAAGCCTTTGGTGTTGGTGCCTGAATTCATATAGCAAATTATCCCCTATATCTTTGTAAGGCATATTTTGTGAAGAGCTATGTCCGATTAAAACAAATGGAAATTAGACTAGATGATCCTAATGGTTCCTTCAGGTTTTTACATCAGTGAAATATTTAAAAAGAGAGAAAAAAAGTAGAGGAGCAGAAGTTTGGTTCGGCATGCTAAAGGTACAGTATATATAACCCAGTTTTCCTACAGCTGCAGATCAATCATTACATCATAATATATCAAGCAGACCTGTAGCCAGGCAAGTAGCTTTCTTTTTACATTAGCAATTTGGGCCAGTAGGAGAACGGTAAAGACGTATGACAGAAGTCTGGAGAATGGGATGCAATGCAGGTTAAACGAGAATCCATTTCTTGCAGCATCTCTTTGCCTATGGCACATTGTCTAACAACAATGTCTTGGTAGGAATCATTCTGAAGATTTTCCTTGATTGTCCAAATAGAGAAAAATGCCTCAACAGCATGCAGCCCTGAAATACTGATGCCATGTGGCTGGGAGCACTGTGCATTAAAGAGGACAGTCCATTCTTTCCCATTGTTTAAAGTAACTACTGCCATTGTGTGTGATTAGAGTAACTGCTACTGTATGAAGAGATAAGAAGGGACTGTAAGGAGAAATTATAATATAGTGCAAGGAAGAACAGACTGATGTACATTCTGCAAATCTTGCAATATTTACCATTAAACAGGGTGGGCACTGTCAAGGTGAAAGACGTAGGATCAGCATCTCTGTCTGGTTCACATGGAAGAGTGAATAATGCATGATAACTTTTATCTCCCTCTGTTTGAACAGGTAATATTTTTACCCTGCCTTCCTCGACATATGGGCATCACTCCTGGGAAAGGAATGACAGTCTGTTAATTTATTTGATCAGACAAGGGAAATAATAGAAAACTGAAACCAAGACTCACATTCGTCATATGTTTGAATTAGTGGAAAGCCGAAGAAAAACGAAAAATATTGCAAGTAGTTCAAATATGAGGATTATTGAATTAGAAGAATATTAATAATATGAATCATTTCCAAGCCAGGCTTGTTAATAGGTATAATGCCTGTATAAAGAACTGGGGGAGGGAGGATAAAAATTGAAGGGAAGGGAGGGAAATCCACACATAGCAACCATATTTCGTAATGTTTTAAGGCTACATCCTCAGCTGGCGTAATGCCGCATAGCTCCATTAAAGTCTTTGACTTCAGTAGAGTGACACCGATTTACACTAACTGATTTGGCCCAGAGAGCAAGAGAGAGCATCATCATGAAGTACCTGAGAGGCTACAATTCAGCTTACAAGAAGTCGTGTGTGTTATAAGATTCCAGATTAATTCAGCAGCCTTTATTTCTGTCTAGCATTGCAAAGGAAGGACTGGAGGAGTGCTGAATTTGGAGTTTCATAGATTATTTTATCAGTAGAGCTACTTTCCCGTAGCCTCAGGACAGATTCATTCCTCTTTAAGTGTGTTGTGAGGCATTAAAAGTCTTACATGGCATCTGAGAACCTGCTGAGAAACAGACGTGGAGGGCAAGCAAAGTAGCTGGAAGAAAAAAGGGCCTTTATTTCTATGTAATCATAGCAACATGCTGTGTTGTTTGATTTATGAAGACATAAAAAATAGATTAATCTAGAAAGATGCGTTAAACAAAATGGAATGAAGCGTGTTGAAAGGTGATGTGAACTCTAAGTAAAGACATATTGTTGTGTAGGTCATAGTTTATTGCAAATATTATTTATTAGGCAGCACATCTGCCACCTACAAATATGGATAATGACTTCAGAAAATTTACTTGTATAATACCCAAAAATATCTTGATTGGCCAATCTGCCCTAATGTTTGCAGTGGTTCTGCTGGAGGACCAATAATCTGCCTTCTTCATGGTCTTTAAAAACACCCTCTCCATAGGCTACCCTTAGGCTAAAGTCTTCAGAGCAGAGAGTGGCTCATATGATGAGATAGCCACATGAAAGCCTCATGCTGGTCTTGAAGTCACATAGACCTTTTTTAAAAGAGTCCCCAAAATGGCTTTGTTCTATAAAACTCTGTATTGGCAACTGGCGCAGTGAAGGGGCAGATTGATCTCTTGTGAGTTTAGTTCATTCAAAAGGAACCGCTAGTTCAATGTACTGTGGTAACCCATAGACAAGGCACTCACTAAGAGTTTGCGGGGGAGGTGTGAGAGAGAGAGGCACAAATTCCCTCCTATTATTTAAAAAAAAATCGCTATGCCCAATGCAATGGTAAGCAGAGCAAGCATGCAAGTGAAAAATGCTGAGCCCAAGGAAGGGAGGGCCTGATTTACTATTGCTCAGAACCTTCTGTATAGTCATTTGCACCAGGACAAAATGAAAGGATGCAAAGTGAGTACCAAAGGCTGTCAGATCAGAATGGCAACATTTGGCATTGGTGTAAAGGACTACACAAGGTGAAGGGCAGTAAGGAATTGGCTTGGAATTTGCAGAAGATTAATATGTTGATGGGGATGATCACTAAGACCTTGCCTCCCTAGAAAGTTTTGTGGATGATGGTTACATCGATGAGAAAAAAAGCGCTATAATTACAGCGCTCGCCCCATATATCTTTTAAAAGCCTCATATAACTCATATCTTTTAGAAGCTTGAAGGAGTTAAAGGCTGAATTCGATGAAATAACACACACTAGTTTTTCCTCATTAGCAGAAACTTGTTTAGAGGCTCTAGGAATATATTGTTACACCGTAAGTCTTGAATACCCCACGTCTGGAAAAGCAAGAATCCTTTCGATGGGGAAAAGTCATGTAAATCTAGAGAGATGGCGAACTTTGTAAGGAGATCATGGGAAA
This sequence comes from Mesoclemmys tuberculata, assembly GCA_007922155.1. Taxonomy (NCBI): domain Eukaryota; kingdom Metazoa; phylum Chordata; order Testudines; family Chelidae; genus Mesoclemmys; species Mesoclemmys tuberculata. The sequence continues at coordinate 12,404,601 of ML677027.1, forward strand.
TATTCATTTAGCAAAATGTTCTCAAATGCTGAGCAAGTCTGAAGGCTTACATGCAGGCATGAGGAAGTGACTACTAGAATCCAAGAAGTTTTGCTGCTCTCCTAAGGCAAAAGTGCTCATTCTGAAGTGTTTGGTTGGTTGTGAATTTCAGAAAAGACCTAAGGGAGCTTATATGGCTAAGATAATCATAATAAGTAATAATTACATTTATTAGGTACCTATCCATCAAGTGATGCCCTAGGCAATACAAATATAAAAGACATCTAAGTACGAAAACATAAAAACAAATCAATGTGCTATGCTGAAGGCCTTCTGAAATAAAAAGGGTTTTAAATGCATAAGAAGGGCTCTCCTGGAAGTAATTTTAAAGTTGAAAGAAAGGGCATTCCACAGAACAGAATCTCCTGAGGCAAAGATATGAACTGTACTTATGACAAACTCCAAACACCCCTTTGCCTCCAGAGATTGAGATGGCACATAAGAACACAGGGACATATCCCATCTTCTAAGGATTTAAAAACATTACAACCAAAGCATTAAACTCAGTCTTTGCCCACACAGGCCACCAGTGAAAGGAACATAACACACAGGTAGAGTCTCTTCTGCTCACTCCACACCCACACCCCATAGCTGTGAGCGCAGTGCATGCACTGCAGCCAGACCATGATGTCATAAAGACATGCAAGATCAGGACACAGTTTTGCAATATTTTCAAGGCAACAGAACCCTGCCTAGGCCATGACTGAGCCCTGGTCTACCATAAATACAGGATAAGCAATGCCCATGCTCCATTCCACACTCACCCTCTTTAATGACTCCACAAAAACTGTTTCCTAGCTGCCCCACTAAGAGGAAATGAAGAAGTGTTGTGTGTTACTAATGACAGGCTCAGCCTCTAACCTGCCTTACCCCTTGCTGGGCGCATTTACACCTATGCAGGTTGGGTGCAAAATACTACTTTTCTGAGTGGGTTGGTAGTAATCCGGCATCATTTGGCAATGTGCAAATGATTGCGCGGCAAAAGCAGATCAGGCTCACGTTGGGCTGCTGCTGGTCCTTCACTGGAGCATGGAAACTTTGGGAGAAACAACATTTCTATGTTGCAGCCATGATAAGCACTCAGTTGGCACTTGGCCTGTGGATCTGGCTGGGTGATTCAGCACAGAGTGCTGCAGAAGTGAAACGCAGGCTGCGGAGTTCAGCCTAGTTGTGATTTAGACTGCTCTGCCTTCACTGTGAATTTCCCTGCCCCTGAGATTACTCTTAAAACTTTACCAGTTACTTCTATGTTGTTTTATGTGAATTTCTCTAGGTGTGTTAAGAAATTGCTGCTGAAATAGACTCTCTTGTCATACAGCACATTCGCTAACATGACCCCATTAAAAAGGAAAGAGATTCCACAACTAGTACCCCATTAAATGAATGAGGGTCGATAGCTAACAAACTCTCCAAGGAAAGGAATAAAACTAGATACTCAACCGTATGCACACCAACATCAATGCAATTCCATACAGTAGTTGGCAAATCCCCAATGGCATCAATAGAGCACATTTAGGTTATTGTGATTTGACAATTCAGCCTTAAGAGTCCTCTGGATTCTCTAATTTTAGGCCTTTATTTTCCCCCCACTCTAATATCAAACACCAGTGTTATGTGGATGATCATTCCTCCCTGAAGAGGACTGTGTACGGTTTTTGCTGGAGTCCATCAATGTCACTCCTCGCCTGCTATAAAGGTTTCTTGAGAATGATAAGATGCTGCCCCAGAAGATAAGCAGGCAGTACTCCCAATTCCTGCCAACTTACCTCTCGCATGTAACCAAACTGATTTTCATTCATCTTGTCATTTGCATTTGTAATGAAAGGCCAACTACAGACCTACAGTAACTAGATACAGCTCCACAGACCTAAACGACTCGCCATTAATTTCAGTGGAGTTACATCACTTACAACAGGTCTGAATTTAGTTTTGAATGTCACTGAATCAAATAGGGATCCAACCAAATATTATGAAAATGTAGTTATCACCCCCTGTGTACCAATCAGTTTAAAATCTTAACATGTTTTATTTTTGGGAGGGCGGGGGAGAGGCGGAGGGAAGGTTTAAATCACAGAAAAATAACGTTTTGAGCTAACATTTTTACACTCACATGGGGTAAATCTGAAGTAACATTGCCCAAAATAAATGGATACTAGTGTAACAAACGGCAGAACTTAGCTCTTTGACTTTAAACAAAAAAAACCTATTTCCCCCAAATCTGAACAAAAGCTATTTATAGTATAGAATAGATAGATAGCTGAAGAAATGTTTAATGGATGCTGGGTTAGCATTAGGGAGGAAATGGTTTAATCAGGGCTTAGAACTAGGCTTCCAAGAGGAAACATTTAGCACAAATACCTGAAAGAGGGATATAACATAAACCCAGACAGAATCTCCCACGGTCCTGTTATTCAAAGTGACATTTGCAGACCCAGGTTTTAAAACAGCAAGTGAAAAATGGTTTATCATCAGTGAAAGGTGTCAGCTTCCCAAGGGAGGGAATTTTGAAAACAGGAAGTTGAAAGTTTCACTGTAAGATTAATTAATGCAAATGACATGTGAGATCCCATAATTCTTCTCAGAGGCACGAATAGCAAAAGGCTACACTTTTGTTTTTGTACTGAATAAAATAAAATTGTAAACCATTGTCTCATGTGGGCCAAACCAATTCTGAATTGCAGGCTACATCTGAACCTGGGTGTGTTTCTAGGTCTGCACACTTGCCAATCATTGTCAGTCTAAATAGCTGAGACCACTGTGTTGAAATTGCCACAGAGTATTTACCACAAGGGGGAGTCTCTCTGCTTGAATGAAGGAGTTTTCCTATTTCGTAAATCGTTCTGTCACTTGCTTGCTCTGTAACTTGCAGCTATTTCAGTTTGCCTGTGAGATGGCTCAGCATTCGGGACATCAGGTGGGGAAAATATCCAGCATTCTTAACCAAACTGTTTGGGGGGGGTTGGGTTGTTTTTTGTTGTTTTTTTGAAAGTAAGGGGATGAGCAGGGATTTCGTTGGCAGGAATTGGTGAGGGAGATTTGTGTGTCGGAGAAAGGTCTCTCTCTTAAGCTATAGTTAACTTGTTGGCTTCCTGGACAGCTCCTTGAGGAAGTTTAAGACAAGTTCGGGAACCAGCCCAGAGTCAAGAAACTATCTGAGATATTTTAATAATTTAGAAAACCTCAAGGCGTGGCAGTCTCCTGGTGTGGCATTAGCCCACGTTATCACCACACAACATGGGGAGAACAAGTGTTTGCACAGGATTTTGTCATTGCATTACCATATTTCTCAGCGGCGCGGATACCATCGATTCTCATTTATCCTTCAGCCTCATTAACATATTAATCATCTGTACAGTTCTCGTACATGTGGGCAGCCTCTGGTGATGTGAACTAGCTTGGGTATATTTCTCTTTGGGTTTAACCAAGATGCCATCTTTAGCAGAAGCCACTATAGGACAGCAACACATGGGTGGTGGGCACAGTTTATATCTCAAACTTCAGCAATTCAGAAATTCTCTTGGCTCCTGCATTCACATTAGCACAAATGCTTGTAGTGGTTTAAATGGCTGATTTGGAACTTAAGTATAGTGGGATGGGGCGTCTCTTGTTAAATTTCTCTCAGGCTCCTGCATGTCTTTGATTTGGCTACACCAGGTCAGCAGATACTAACATAAATGTGTTCATGCATTTTATAAACCATTTTTTATGTCTGTGCTTTGTCACAGAGAAGCCTCATTTCCCCAGTCCATTGTTACAAAGCATTAGTGTAGACCAAAGTTATTACACTGGGATATTACCCAGCAAAACAACATGTACTGACAATGTTTAGCGAGTGCTGGCTGCCACTCCAAGAAAACTAGGGTTACTATTGAACAATACCAAAGAGCTCTCTCTAGCTTCTTCCTCCTGCTGTATTGAATGAGCTGTTAATAGACAAGTTGTTATAAAGAAAAAGAACGAAAGAGTTTACAGGTGTAACATCTGAGGGTTACAGTACCCTACCCATTGAATCATAGCCACAGTAATCTCTTTCCCAGTTTTATAGAAGAAGAGAAGAAAATGTGACAGTGGGGCATTTGGAAGGAATGGAAGAACAACAGTGACCAGGTTTGTAACGTGGAATGAGCACTGTAGCTGTTAGCATCAAAAGTTTAAGCAAAGCACAAACTGACATATTCAGTTTTTGGAAGCTAGAGAGATGAGTTCATATGTCAGTACTAGAGTTGGAGGAAAACTGGAAAAGACCATTACAAAAGTCATTGCCAGTTCTCAGGATTTGAAATAGAATCATTTTTCATTGTCTGAACTTTTGTGTTTTTTTAATTTCATTTTTTGAAATTTGTCGTTTCTGTTTCCTTCATTTATCCCATTCCCCCTGCCGTCCCCTCTCCTTTCTATTAGGATGTAACAACATGAATGATGTCCAGGGTTGGTTGTCGTTTTTAATTTGACCTTTTTTTAATTCTAACTTTAGAACAGTTACTGCCTGTCATTCTGCCATTTGCCAATCTGCAACTTTTCCAGAGATGAGCAACATTTTGAGAAGTTACAGAGTACTGTGGTATGGTGACCCAGTAGTCTCACCAGCTGGCAGCAGTCCCCACTAGTAGTGGGACCTATGGTAACTTTGCCCCCGGTCTGGGCATGTCTTTGGGTCCCTTCCTCTCCGTGTGCCTCCGGGGCCCAGGAAGCTGCCTTGCTGTGACTCCCTCCTGCTGGCTGGGGCCAAGGGTTGTCCCCTTTTCTGCTCCTCTGGCTGCAGAGAAGCACTGTCTCCTAGCCTGCTGGGGGGGGGAGGGGCGGTGTGTGGTTGGGGAGGGTAGGTAATTTCTTCTGCAGCTTCCACCTCTGGTGCACCCTCCCCACTCCAGGGAAGGCAGGGTTTAAGTACACCTGGAGTAGCCCTTCATTGGGTCCAGGTGTCTCTAACTGCCCTGCAGTAATCTCTCCTCTGCCTGCAGGAAAAAGGGCCTTTAACATTCTAGGGCCCACATACCGGCCCTGGTTTACCCTTTGGTAGCCATCTGGCCTGACTTTATCACAGTAGCAACAAGAAATACGAAAAAAACCAAAACAACAAAAACCAAAACAAAACAGGAAAATGTGGGGAGAAAAAAAACCCAACTCTAAACATAATTAATTCTATTGCATTTAGTGGCAGAAAAGAATTTTAAAAACCGTCAGGAGGGTGAGGGAGAGGGAATAAAAGATAATTCAAGATTTCTGGTTTGAAGAAAAGATTTTTTACAACCAAAACCAGACCATTTTTTTGAAAGTCTTTATTTTAGCTGAAAGGCCATTTTTAAGTTTCAAACAAAAAGTCAATCAGTTCAAGTCAATACATTTTCATTTTTATATTGTTTTGATTTGTTTCAGTCTTCAGTCCAAACCAAAGCTTAATATCTTCTGACCATTGTTGCAATGACGTCTGTTTGAGTTACTGTAGTAAGAGCCAAGACTGATGATAGCTGGTTTAATGTAGCACTTACCAACAATTTGTAGAGATCAGGAGATCACCTAGAAGATATCCAGTGAAGTACAGAGATAGCCTATTGCAGTAATTTCAACTAACAGGCTGCTATCTTCGATTGCTCATTTACAGTTCAGTTAAACTAGATGAAAATCAGCCCCACAGGAAACTGAGTTTTGTCTTTTTTTGTTTTAAACAGATTTCTTGGTACATTATCATATAAATCATTGCTCACAAACTGGACTAACTTGGATCAGTGATCCAGATAACAGCTCCTCTAGCCACACTTAAGCTTTGCCCATTAACCATTGTCTCAGAATCAGAATATCTGTACCACAGAGAAAATTTCCAGTCACATACACTTAAAATACCAGCTCTCAATGCCTTAACCCTGCAGGAAAGCATCTGCCTTCACTCGCTGACCCAGGGATAGCATTAACATACTGCACATTAGGGGTGAAATCTTGGCCCCATGGAATCCAGTGATAAATCTCCCTTTGCCTCCCCTTGAAGACTTCAGTTCAGTCATGACTTCAGTTTGCTCCGTTACAGACGGAATATAAACTAAGGATAGGATTGGGCCCCATATAACCTGGGAATTGTCCCCACTTTGTTCTGGTTTGCTTAAGAGCTATTGAGTTTGCCTTGTACCAGATCTTTTGGTTCTGGCTGGTACCCTATTCAGTTTGGTTGATCTTTATTTCAGATTCTAATGTTCTATATTGATTTTATTGTACTGCACTTAGCTGATGATCAGCATGCACCTTATTACTGTAAATAACGTGAGATAAATAACTTGGCTTTATTTCTGCTTTTCAAATGGCTGGCAGCAGACACGTCCACTTAATTGAGGACTGGATGCTATTACTGCCAGTCTCCCACAGGGCAGCTGTCCAGATCTAGCTGTCTTGTGCAGCTGTAACCATATGTGATGTGTCAGAGCGTGGTGCTCCCATCCTGCCCATTCAGAATAGACACACACTGCACGTAGCCTCAATTTACATTCTTCCTGGGCTTTCGCTTTAGAGGTAACTCAAATAGCAATAATCGGATATAATCCCCATTCTGATCTTTCTCCCCGAATTTGACTGCTCCTCTGCTGGCCCTTCGTTACGTGGCTTCTTGTTCCCCTTGATTCTGAAAGAGATTTAACCTACCTGGAGTTTACAAGGTGCATCTGCTATTGTAACTCAAAAGTCACTATACCAGGCCTCTTTATGCAGCGCTCAAGCATCTGACACAAGGATGGGTCGTGTAGATATCCTGCGTCCTTATGCAGGCCATTGGCAACTCTAAGTAGTTACAATCACCTGTGTAAGTAGGGGCCATTACAGGACCGAGGCAGGTGACAGGGCCTCTGCCACGTTGTGTTATAGGGTGTATCTCTCAATCCCACCCCTCTTATAGCATCTCTTAATTTTAAAAAGCATCTTAAAAGCTTTTATTCCAAAGGTGGGGGAGGGGAGAGGGGGCTCAGGCTGATTGCTGTTGGCCCTGTAAGCTAGGGTTGAAGGTCAAATGAGGACTAGGATTTAAATCAACAGCACTGAAAACTCATAGCCCAAAAAAGTGGAAAATTCACAATATCAAGTGATCTCAGGAAATTTCCACCATCTCAGACTGTGATTTCCTGCCATGGTTTGCAAGATTCTAACCACCTCTGAACTAGAAAAAAGACCTCATCCAGTTATTGATCCGATCCAGACCCAAAGTTAGAGGAGTGGCTTCAGATCCAGGTGTTCAAATACAACCATCCATCCCTGTCTCTTCCCCGACACTCCAACCTTTGAACGCGTTCAGATCTGGAGATATTGTGCTGGGTCCCTCTTTATTAAGATATGCATGTAATAAAAATTACATTTTAAAAATTTGTTTTTGCCAAAATAAACCAATACATTTTAATTAGGTAGTCCCAATTACTTTGAGCAGAGTTGTGAATATTACTGTAAATATATTATGAAAACAAGTCATTAAAATAGTCAAAATAATGAGTAAAAAAAATGCCAAAAAGCACATAAAGAATAATCAAGCAAAGTAAAAGTGAATTAGATTAATTTAAGTCAGAAGCTCATATACAGCACATTGTATTTTTTTGTGTTTGGAACAGCAATGCATGCAGAGAGAGGGTGTTTTGAACTTCATTAAAAAATAATCTATGTACACAACAGTAGTACTGTGCAAATAAATGTAGTGAAGCAAAATAAATAAGTTTTGAGACACGAATGACTATCAGTAGTTTGCTAATTAATTAGAACAAAGAGAGAAGTCTAAATAGGCAACTCAAAATAAACAAATAAGGAAAGGCAAAATTTGCCTTAACGTCTACTCTTCTCTCTCATTCTACTCTTTGCTAATTCTTCTTCTCACAGTTTTTGATTTATTGTAAGCACTGTTGCCTACAATTTGATCTCAGTTTTCATCATGCCTGGTGTTTTCCTTAAGACCCAGCTCCAGGATTCCTGTAATTACAGAAGAACCTTGGCTTTCATTTAAAAAACACAAAACAATAGTAGTTCCTAACCCCCTCGGTTGTGTAGTGAAGCTTGAAAATGTGAACAATGTAGGCTCAAATGCCAGAAGGCAAGTCATGGGCACATGTGCAATGTGCCAACTATTTAACGGTGTCATCATCGGCCAGGTGGAGAGTCAGTAGTCCACCGTCAAAATAAGTCAGTGGACCCTCAACAGTGATTTGCGACATAGTCTGAAGTTGACCTCAGCCGGGTGTGGGTCATTAGAAAAACCCCACTTAACGAGATTGGCCGCACAGTTGCCCTGTCCTGTTCAAAACCAGTTTTGGGAAACCAGGAAGGCAGATAAAGGCAAATCAAAATGTAATATTGGCTTCCAAATCATGAGATTTTAAATACTTTTTCTGAGAGCGAGTCGAAGCATCTGATGCATGATTTGCTGAGTGCTTGGGGTGGCAATCCTGTTGTGGTAGGTGTGTAGATTCCACTAAGACAACCTCCACACTAGCAGGGAGACAGGTCCACCCTTCACAGCCATGCAGCATGCCCTGGAGCCATGGCTTTTTGGCTCTTTACCATCAGGCCACGCTTTTAATGAAAGAAAATGAGCTCAGGCTCCCACCTGCCCATGTGTTAGAATATCAATATCCCTCCGTATCAGCTACTAACAAAATACAGTGACTCCAAGGTATCAAACGCTATAACAGCCTTTACTGGGACACCCTCAAGTGGGATGGGGAAGCTGGTGTCTGTGCACAGGGTGTATGCCACCATGGGAAGAGTGACCCAAACAGAAGCTGGAGCGTGAACTGTGAGTTCCCCTAGGGAGTGGGTGGGGTAGAAGCTACAAGGAAGGTTGGCTGGGGGGCACAAGGAGTCCAGAGGAACCCCTAACTTTCCCCCTCACATGCCTCTGTTCCCTCTTATGTCCCTGTCTCCCTCCCATCCCTGCTGGCAAGGCCCTGATGCCATCACTTGGTCCCCCTCCTGCACCAGTTCCAGGTGGGCTGGGCACCCCTGGGTGCTGATGGGGAACAGACTCGGTTTCCCTGCCCTCACTTTTGGCCTTACTGCAGAAATGTGCATGTTCTTACAAACAAAAAGAGAAAAACATATGAAGCCCCACCCATGCACTGCCCAAATCCCAGCTACATGTACCATATTTCTGTGCATTCAGTTATGCTGTGGCTTTATTGACTGATAAATCATGTCTTTCCCTTTCATTTGCTCATTAAGGGGTGCCATTGTTGAGCTGCTAAATTTCAGGAATCCATTTATCAAAGCAAGTGAGATTCACTTTTGTCTTGGCATCCTCTAGCAAACAAATTACCATTACGTTCCTTGCAGAGCCCTGGTTAGCCATCACTTAGTTTATAATCCACGGCCCTCTGCCCTTTTGCAAATAACTTGCACTGCCTATTGACAGGCAGCCCGTCCAGTCTTCCAGAAGCTTCATATCTGTGCCTGGCTATGTGGGTTGTGTCTCCACAGTATGCATTTCTCTTCTTACGTTCTGATATAGTGTCCATCACCATGGTATCTGGCAATGACCTGTTGCTTAGGATTCTTTGTCTACAGGGAGAGGTTGTCTAGTCTAGCTTCCGGGATGACTGCAGCGGTCTTCAGCATCTGTTTTGAAATAATAGCCCCCAACAAGCTTCCTAAGGAATTCTCTGTCAGGCTGGAATAGCAGCATCCCGTTCCTCCAACGAGGGGACCAAAGACAGGGGCGCTCTATTATGTTTTTAAGGCAAACATTTTCACTTTACAAACTCGAGCTGCTGCTGTTTATTTGTGACTGCTGGCCTTCTTGCTCCTATAGGTACAATCCCACGAGCCTCCGGAGATGGAGCCTAAAGAAAAATTATGTTTTTTTGCTCAGTTAAAATCAGCATATTGCAGACACACTGCGAAGGAGGTGAGGAGTCGCTGTTGCGCATCGATTCCCTTTGGCAGCAAACTGTACCCTTCCTCTCCCAAGACTTTTAACCCTTGCAGCACAGAGCTGCATATGTCTTCCATTGAGAGAGGCTAGAAAGAAAAAACATTCATTTTCCTTTTCCCTTTTTTGCTCCTTTACCCCAGGTGGAATGCTGCCCTCTCCCTACTGCAAGCCCCAGGTCCCTAGGCTGAGATGCAGAACACACCACCCATCTCTGGGGCCATTAATCTCTGCCCACCTCCTCTCACTTGTCAGCCCTCTTAGAGCAGCCAATGGACACTGAACCCTGCCAGCTGATTATTCCTCTTTTGTAACCCTGACATGTCGTGTGACTGGCAAACTAAAGAGCAGTCGACCTCTGCTGCACTCCAGTGGGTTCCCCTTTTATTACAATCCCCGCCCCTCGGCTCTCTCATACACTGTGTCCATCCCAGTTCCTTGCTAATGCTGGACTCACTTCCCAGCATGCCCTGCCTCACCTTGGCACATGGCAGGCCAAGGGAAGAGTCAGGAACTTGCAGCTGGGAGAGGTGTGATACAGCAGGAGAACAGGGGAAGGATTGATGTGGATGGAAAGGAGGACGTTCTGGCAGAGATATTTGTTCCTCCTGGAACCCATCACCTAGTTGTGCATCCTGGGGACTCAAAAATACGCTCTCCTTTCAGCACAGCACCTGCTGATGGCTTTGCTTACACCTTAAAATAATGACCAATATACCTCAGAACAAGCCAGTTTCCTAAGGGTCATAAAGGAAGACATCTGGGTTGTAAATATGTTTCTGTTTACTAGGCACCTAGTTCCCCCATCAGTATATTGATTCTTTAGTATAAAAAGCCTGTATTGCCTTTTACTTTCCTTTGGAATTGTATTCTATACGTATTTTATATGACTTCAAAATCAGGTTTTAAAGAGACTCAAATGAATTGGGACTGGTGAATTAGCTATAAAAGAATTTAACACCAATTCAATAATCCTCCTCTCTGCTGTTCTCCCACTATAGTTTTAAATGTACCCCTTCTCCTTTGCTGTCATGGTAGAGTCTATCGCTAACTTCCTTCAGATGGCAGGTAATTTTACTTTTAACATTTGAGTTGTTGGATTTTTTTAGATTAGTCTGCAATGGGTGGAGTTTTCTTGTAATTGCTCCAGAGCTGCATATGCCAGGGGCTAATTGGGCCCCTCCTAGGATTCACAGGGTCAAACAAAGGAGGTCTGAATTTGGGTAGTAGGCTATTTAGAGGACCCACTTGTGTCTTGTTAAACTTGACCATTTAGGGTGGAATTCAGAAGTGTCTAAGGGTACCTTTAAGGATCTTGGCTTAAAGGATTTAGGGCACGTCCCATTGCTTTTCTATGGGACTTCAGCTCCAAAGTCACTTTGCAAAAGTCCATCCTGCATAACAAAAGCCCAGGTCCTGCATTGGAAGCGGTGTGGGCAGACCTCTGATGTTAACTGGATTCTTTGTACGCAGCACCACGCACCCTTGTGACAGATGAAGCAGGAATCCACCCACTTTGTTTTAGTGCAGAATCAGGGACATAGTCATTTAATCTTCATGAACATATCTGGTTTGCACACCTGGATGGCCAAGCTAGTCTTTTTCCCCAGCCATGTTTTGCTTTCTCTTTCCTTAGCACTCAGGGTTAGAGATTTAATTTTCACTTTAGGAAAGCACTGTGAACTAATGATAATTTTATAATCGCCTCTGTGTGGAGAATGGAATAAAAGTGTAACTTAACCCCTTCACTGTTGCACGAGCAGCCTCGTGAATAATCAGGAATCTTATTGCTCTGACGTATTGATAGTTTGGGTACCGGGAGGCCTATATTAGATAAGATGCCAAGCTGATAAGTGGTTTAGTCCCTGCCCGCCCACACAGCTCAATGCAGGATTATGGCCATAAGTTTTATCCAGTCTAATTGACTTAAAGCATAGGAAAAAGCATCCGTGTACTACACCTCATTAAAACAATGCCAGTGCCGGATCATGAGAGGAAAAGCTGGAACAGTATTTTTCAGGACTAGTTCAAAATATAGCCACGGTGGCATTTTGACAAGAATTTTATGCTTAGATCTCTGAGGCTTGGTGTAAGTTTACAATTGTTTAGCAATGGTATAGAAATATAGAGATGTTTTAAATGCTTCAGAGAGTCTCATATTCATTATCTGATATACCAGAGGGTTGTCCAGAGTTTCTCGTCCTGCTTCGTAAAACCGTGTAATTAATTTGCAGCGGTGTTTGATCTTTACATAGCATTTAAAATGCATTTGGGACTGTTGAAAGGTGCAGGATTGATGGTGTTAGAGAAAGAAGTTACCCCTAGAGGTGGTATAGCGCAGACTACCAGGGCAAGTTTCCCTACATTGTCCTGCCATTATGAAACACCCTTGACCAGGAGAAGTGTTAATCTCTTTGTGGTGGTGGATAATTGAGTTTACAAATGGCTTGATGGTGGCTTTTTTGAGATGGGTACTTGTCTCCTAAATCAATCTCACACAGGCCACTGTACCACTCAGTACAGCAACTCATGTAGACACGCGCTTAGCTACCATTCATTTCAATAGGACCACTCACGTGAAGTCAAGCATGTGCCGAGGTGGTGTGCTGAAAAAAGGCCTCAGCTGGCCCATGTCTACCTGTCCCCTGGCAGCTTGAGAATCTGCAGAAATGGAGTTTTCGCTTTAATCGCGAGGTGAGGATAGGAAAGACAGCTTACACATTATAGATGGCAGGTCAGGAAGTGGGTCTTTGTTATTAGGGAAACCAGTTTGACCTTTGTGTTAGAAAGATGAAGTGCTGCAGCCATTAGGCAACCTTGGGCAAGTCAATTCACTGCTCTGCCTCTGCCTCAACATCTGTAAAATGGGAATAATGATACTTACATACCTGTTGTTGTGTCCCTGTTAATGGGAGAGTTACTTGAGTGAATAACAAAAACACCCAGTTCCTAGAGAGACCTCTTCCTCAGTAGTCTCAAAACACTATACAAAGAAGGTCAGTATCATTGGCCTCATTATACAGATGGGAAAACTGAGGAACAGAGTTGAAGTGACTTGCCAAAGGGACTCAGCAGGCTCGTGAGAAAACCAGGACTAGAACTCATATCTCCGGAGTCCCAGGCCTGTGCGTTAGCTAGTAGGCAACACACCCACCCTGACATAAGCACTGTCATTAGCTGGAGGTACATAATGTTCATAGTTATCCTCTGCACTGTTTGCGCGCAATCACACAGCATTCTCCAGACCCCCAAAGTTCTGTCTCAGCAACCCGTGGTGTTGGCGTAAAATCTGGAATTAATTCTCTGGAACCATTCTCCTCTTCAGTAGTTTCAGAGACTTTGGTCAAGAGTCTGGGAGGGATGTTCCCAAGACACTGTATACCACAGAGCTGTTCTGATAACTAATTTATTCATGTGCCAAATCCTGCACCCTTTAATTATGTGAGTTATCCCATGGAAGTCTATGGAACTACTCCCCTAAGAATAAGGGCTGCAGGTTTAGGTCCAATGTTTGTACAGCCCTCTGGACATGCAGAGACCGTGCCGAGTATTTTTTGATAATATGATATTTTATTTTACTATAGACTTGTGTGACCCTCTATGGAAATTTTGGGTGACTTGAAGTGATTTTGTGGAACCCTCATCCGATGGTAACCAGAGCAAGAACTTAAATTTGCAAAGAATCATAGAAAGAGTAAAACAATCTATTCTGGAATATAAACAAGCCAACTAAAATGTAACAGCTTTCTCTAACAGTTACACTTAGGGCCTTGTAGATAGCCGAATAGGGAGATTATTATGTTTCTCATAGGTTTTTTTTTTTTTTTTTTTTGCTTTTAAAGCAGCTCAGCCAGGTAACTTCCTTTCAGTAAGTAGTCACTGGTTAAATTTGAAATAGGCCACTGTCAGTCAGACTCACTGGGAAAAATACTAGATTTGTCCATTCTTCTACCATCCAGTGCAGTGACTGGATCTTTTTATGTGAGAAGGAAAGGAGAGAAGACAGATAACAGGAACATAGTGATGGAGAAAAGAAAATGATGCTGTTGTTTTGGTCTTTTGGGGGGATGAAGGGGGTGTTATTAGCTACCACTGAAAGTGGAGAAGCTCTGAATCCCTGGGATGTTTTGGAAGCTCTGTTCTTATTTAGGAGTTACTCAGCTTTTGTTCATCTCCCTCTGATTGTGAAGTGCCATGTGATATTCAGCAAAAACCGTTGCTATGCCAGCAAAATCTTAGCAAGTTGCCTGTGTCGGGAGCTTTAACTCCCAGCCCGATCCTTCACACCCAAAACTTCCCCAGAAATCAGTTGGAAGTGGGAGTTTTGAGAGGAGAAGAAAGCACACGATTCTGCATTGGCTCCCACTCTTGTGCTTAGGTCCCAGTCTTACCAGCTGCTTGACATCTGGCGTCATTATGCCCATAGGGTGAAATGTATCCCTGTGAAGGAGTTCTCAGCCCCATGTAAGTCCCAGCTGAGCTCTGATAACAGATTTTATTTCACTTGGAGTGAGGTGGGATGACATTCAGAATACAGGCTGCTCCTGCTCTAGGAGAAGAGATGAGCCACGTTCTCTCAGAGCTGGAGGACTGAGTTGAGCTGTATGCACCAAAGGTTATCATAAAAAAACTGGCTGTCCTTTCCCACTTTGACTGTATCCAAGTCCTGTTTTACTTTGAAAGGACACCTATCCTAGGGCTGTAGTCACTGCGTGAAGAGACCTATAATGAGGTTGCTTGAACCCGCATTTAATAATAATTAAAAAATAGCATGTCTACAAGGCCCCATTCAAGCTGCAGACCTGCTAATTGCGTACATAAAGCATTTGCAAACATTAGCCGTATCTCCTCAAGTGCCAACAGCAAACTATAGAGACATGATGAAATTGCAGGGAGTTACAGAAATAGTGCTTGCTGAGCAAAAGATGTCAGAGGGATGGGTGAAGATCATTATCGTTTAGATCATAAACATTTAAATGTGTTTTATGAACAGAATCCCTGAGCCTGCAAACACTTATGCCTGAACTTAACTGTACTACCATACTGCTCACAGTAGTAGAGTTGAAACACATGCCTTAGAGTTTGCAGGATTGCAGCCTTAGACAGGGTTGAACGAGGGTGAACATCAGCAACAGTAGATTTTGTCCCTAAATTAACGTGTGTCAAGAAAACTGTTCCTGTTTTATAAGGATCTCCAGTGTCACCCAAATATGTGGTCAATCCTCTTCCTATGTGTCAGCCCCTCACAACATTAAAAATGATTCCTTTCAGGGAGTTATTTGGTTTCCTCTCTTTACAGGGATTCTAGGAACTCGCATGGCTTACTGAAGTCACTTGACTGTTTATGTAAATGGCCTAATAAAAAATCCTATTGCCCTCAAATCTTGATATACTTAAGCAAAGTAATACATCTCCCAGGGTAGGACTAAAGTATGTTTGTGAATTATCCATGGAAATAAGGAAGATTCATTCTCACAGCAGCTCCAAATTAAATGCACATCAGCTATTAGTTCCCAACAGTAAAACAAACTTTTAAAGTACATTTTTTCCCCATGGAATTCTCTACCCATCTGAAAAATGACAAGGCATTTGCACCAGTTTAGGACCTGATCCCGCACACATTTACACGCACGGTTAGCTGTACTCACAAGAATAACCACACCGAAGTTAAGGCGATTACTCGGGTAACATTAAGTCAGGTGCGTTAGCCAAATCTTAGTCCTCTTTGATGCCGTGACCTACATGCTGTGTATCCAGGATGGCTTCTGTGCTGGGGTGCCCATGTATTGGAGCCAGTGAGAGCTGTGTGCGGCGTGCAGGGCAGAGTTTGGCTCGAAGTGAAAAGCTGGTCCAGCATCACAAAAATGAGCACCCTACAGGGGAAGTGTGAGCGCACAGTGCTGGGCACTCCCTCCAGCTTCTTACTTGTGTGTGTGGGGGGTCACCTATCTCCTCCACACACATCCCGATGTCATACCATGTATTGAAGATCGTCCATTGGCATGTCCGATGCTGGGTGGCCTTCAGCAGTGGCCACGAACACCGATGGTGCTTGGACTGCATTGGCCCATCGTGGTTTTTTTCCAGCCACCCAAAACAATAGCAGCCTCCACCCAAGGCACGGGCTCATGTCACTACCCAAAACAAAGGCACAGGGAAGGCGGTGGGGAGAAGGATTTGCTGGGTATCGTTTTGTGAACATTTGCAGGTCTCTGAAAGAGACACGGAAAAACTGGAGAAGCTGAGAGAAATAGCAAGGACGCATCAGACAGCCACAGAAGTAGTGGTAGTGAGGACTTAAGTAAAAAACGAAGGGAATTTTGGGCTAAGCACTGGCTAGACAGAGGCTTGGAGCTGTGAGCAAAGAAGCTGTCTCCTGCTGTGTTCTAGGAAATTAGACATTGTGCATGTTTTGTAAATAAAACAAGATGGCATCAGAGAAATACCTGACTGTTATCAACTTCTCCTCTAACAGAAACAACCCTCAGGGCCCTAGGCTCAAAAAGGGGTAACACGATATACTAACTATCCCTAGGCACATGTAGTTACAGGCACTGCTCTTTATCTGGAATTCTCATGACTTGTATCTTTGCTTACGCAATTCACCCTATTATAGCACTTCCCTCCTAAGGATAAAGATGCATTTTACACTGCCGCAAGGTTGGACGCACCTTGTTTATAGCATGCATTGGAAGAGACTTAATTCGCAGGAAGTCTTTACACATGAGAAAAACCTCGCCAAAATACATCTTATTGAACAGATATCTTGCTGTGCTAAGATCAATGACGCTTACATTGTGGCGTAGGCCAATTCAACAAGTGAATCACCTTATGTTAAGGTACTGGCAGTGTTTCATGACAGATGTGTGTGGTACTGATTATCTGTGTTTGGTTTGTTCATATAGAGAAAAAAAAATCAATGAAAACATCTTAAAAAGATAAAACGATGGTAGCTGTGACAGTCCTCACTCAGGGGTTGGATGGTAGGGTAGCTTTGCCTAGTGGTCAGGGCTTAGGCCCAGGGCATGCAGGGGGGTGGCTGATAGGGGATCCCTGGCCCAACCACTCCACTGGACTATCAGTGATCTGGAGTTAACAAAACCCATTGTCCACATGAGAGGGAGAGGGGAATGTTCCCTCTCTGGCTGTCTTTATAGCAGGCCCTCCCTTCCCTCAGGGAGGGATCTTTGGCAGTTGGCACAGGGCGAGATTCTCTCTTTCCCTCGGCTCACCTCTGCTAGCTCTGCAGGGCTGCTCTCTTCCCTGGGCTGGCCCCAAGTTAGCTGCTCCCCTGCCTTTCAACTCCTGCCCTTGAGACCTGGATCCACCTGTAGCAAGCGCCACATGGGGAAGTGGGATTGGAGGGCTGGTCTTCCAACGTACTTCTGCCAAGCCTACCCCAGAGCTGTATCCCTGGGTCACAGACAGTTCCCCTGTCTGTCTTCTCAGGAGGGGCACTTTTTAAACAAGTTTTTAAGAGGAAAAAAAAATTTCTCCTCCAGTTGGTGTATTTCCTACTGGTGTGGGGGGGGTCAGGGCTGGCTGAGCCCAGAACAGTCATCCCCTTGTTGCCCAGTGTGTGTGGGTTGGGGGGGTCGGGTTGTATAATCCAGAACAGCAGCATAAAAGGGCAAAGCAGAAGAAGCAAGCTTGTGCATTTTGCGGGGCTGGTAAATTTTCAAGCATTCGTGCTCAGGACAGGAATGCTTGATAGCATGGCCAAAGGACATTTTTCCTGAATAAGGAACTGAAAATGTTGGTCCAATACATTTGCAGAATTTGGGAGGGAAAATCCGTTAATGACTTACCTCCCTGATGAAAGTATCCCCCCAGGAAAGGAGTTACGCCCATGCTATTTTCTTTGCCTTTTATTCCGGGAAACATTTCTGAGACCCTTTGCTTCCTGCAAAGTGGCTTGATGCAGCTAAAACTACATTTGTGTGTATTAACTCAGGGCTTAGAAAAGGTGCTGAACTGACAGTCTTGGACACTAAAAGCCTCCAGTTTATCCATAGAGCAGGGACAGCACAGGCTGTGGCTGTGTAGGAACAATACTGATCTTAGAGGGCAGCTCATTGTCCATGGATATCCATCTGCTGGTCCCTCTTCAACGACTGCCAACAAGGCAGGTGGTAGGTACCACCTGCCGTGATGGCTGTTGTGATGCAGGGATTGTCCACTTGGAAATGGTCAGACCATCAGACCTACTCCATGTACCAGCTCAGTATCCATCTATTCCCCGTAAAAACCAACATCCAGTCAGGCGGATTCTGAAATAGTGACCTAGAATTTAACTGCATTCTCCCTCCTCCAGTCATCCTGTGTTTCTAGAGATAGATCCTCTTTAATAGCTAGAACGCTTCCTCAGACGCCTGTAACAAAGCCATTCTGCTCGTTTCCAGGGGGCTGAGGGGCTGGCGGGGGGAAGAGAAGTGATTACCTATCACCAGAGGCAGAACTTCCCAGCCAATTGTGGTTGAGATCACGTAATTCAACACCATTAACAAAGCAGCCGGTCCCCAGGCAGAGTCACACAGTGCTGTCCCACTGCTGGATAGATTCTGAAGACATTTAATTCCAGTGATAAAAGCCCACTGAACACAACAGGGTTGCCCCAAAATGAGGAATCTGTTCCTCATGGGGCATAAATGCAAAACCCCTTGGATCAGGGGCGTGCCCAGGAATAAAAATTTGGCCACTTTTGGAGGGGCACTTTCTGTGCTCCCCATGGTCAGAGGAGCTGGCTATCAACCCTCTCTACATGGCTCCTGGTCCTGGGCTCTTACAGAACAGGTTTTCTGCTCCTGCCCTCTCCCAGGACCATCTTCCTCTTGCCCAATATCTGCTTTGGCCTTAATTTTCTCTCCCTGGACACCTGGGGCAGGGATGGTAATTAATCTCTCAACCTGCCTCCTCCGGCCTTGAGGGGCCAGTTCCTCAGTGTAAACTCAGCTCAGATATGCTCTACCACATCTGCACGATATCCAGCGGTGTGTTCTGCCCCCACCTGCCAGCAAGTCTTCTCTGTCCAGGCACCTGTGAGAGAGTTCACTCCCTGCTGGAGCACCTCCTCCTGGCTGGGTTTTGGGGAGTGGCTCTCTCCCCTTCCGGCACCCACACTGATGGCTGCGGTCACCATCCAGCATTCTGCCTCTTCGCATGAGGGAGCCCTCTGGTGAGCCACAATTCAGCCCCCCCACCCTGCGGTGTAACAGAAAGTCCAATAGAAAACAATCCGGGGTCCTCACAAAAGTGTCCTTGGCCCCAGATCTGGGCCCTGTGGTCCCCACATCCTTCTTTCAGGGCCTTCTTTCATTATCTTGATCCCCTTCTGAGGGACAGGACTCTCAGGGCTCTCCAGGGGTGTAGTTTGGGGACCAAACTGCAAGCCTCAGGCAGGTGTGGAATTTGCCCCCCTCCCCAGGCATGGCCCCCACGGCCTGAGTGGAGCTGCCCCCCACAAGTAAAGAAGTCAAACTATCCCTATGCTCTCCCTTGAATCCTGTGACAAAAAATCCCAGACTAAGAATATACAAACAAACCAATTTCAGCTCTGTGGGCTTGGCTTTGTACCCCTCTCTGCTGCCCCAGCCTCTGTTCCTTCACTGAGCATCCTGAGGGCTCTCTCCCTGGGCGTCCAAACCCTGCCCTTCTCTCAGGGCTCACCACCAGAGCCTGCTCCACTCCCCGTGGTTGCTTGGGTTCTTTCCTGGAGCTGTGACAGGCTTCCTCGCCCAGGGCCAGCGTTCCCCCTGGGCTCTCTCTTCTCAATCGCCATCGTCTCAGACAGCGACTGAAGGGTTCCTTGCTCTCTACCTGCAGCCCATTTCTGCTCTCAACTTCCTGCCTTTTAAGTCACTCCCCAGCTCAGCTTCCTTGCTAATGGGCCCTCTCTCCAGGTGCAGCCAGATAACATAAGTAGCCTCTCAGGCCCTCGTTAACCTTTTTCAGGGCTGTGTGGAATACACGACCCATCATAGCGCCTTTCACAAGGAAAGAAATGAAGCTGTACTTTTAACAGATCCTTGTCTGGCCTGGTGTCCCCAGTGACATCTAATGGGAAAGGCTCATTAGGTCAGCTAGACATGTCTCAGCTTCCCATCAGTGTAAGAATGCAGCCTTCATTATATCTTCTTGCACTTTTTGAAGTCTTGTTTTAAGTGTCTGAAGCAACAGGAGCTCGCCTGGGTTACTTGGGAGACTAACAGCCTAAACGATGTCACTCTGAGGAAGTTTTTCCTGATTTTAGGGCACATTCCACCCTCGAAGACATGCAGCCTACACCAATGAGAGTTGTCTTTACTTATTGGAGAGTGGAATTTGGCCTATTCATCCTAACATGTAACTTCTTAATCTTATCCGTTGCTTTTTTACACACTATATGCCTAAATCTTCCCTCTCTTTTACTGCCATTGAGCCAAGTTCTCCCCTTAGATGTTTGAGCAATCTGTACACAATGGAATTGCACCAGGGAGGAATACAGCCCATTTAGTTCTTTTGATCTTTCCTCCTACACCAATCTCTCCAGTCCCTTGATCATTTTGGGTACTCTTTCTTGAATGGCTATGCCTCCAGTTTATTTATAGATCCTCCTGCTTCTTGATATATATGAGGCAGACTTAAAATAAAATAAAAAGCTAATGCAAGTTATTTATATTTTCCCCACAATATCGTGTTGGAAGACTGTGTCTAATTTACTGAGCAATATTGCACAAGCATCTCTTTCAGCATCCCTGCTTTTCTGGTGCATTCCTCCTACGAAGTATCTGTATTTTGGAGTATTTTCCCCCAGTCACATAAGCTTTCTTTTGTCCAGGTTAATTGTCATTTTCTTATTTCTAATCTCCAATCCATTTTTGTTTTTATTTCTCTCTCCTCAGGGGTGTTCACAACACCACTTCACAGGTTTCTTAAAATTTCCAATGTTTTTCTAGCTTTGTCCCCATTTAAGGCATTTCCTCTCTCATAATAACCACATTAAAAAGTTAATTCTAAAGTTTCCTTTTGTGAAAGTCACACATATGGACTGCAACAAGGCGATAGGATTTCTCAAAAGTCAATTTCCTAAAAGTTCTACTTCATTACAAAACCTTTTTTTTAAAATGAGCATTTCTTCCCCTCCCCAGCTCACTTTAATTTTGACAGTGGATTATCCTGTTGTTACCTGTTCATGACAAAGTAAGATACTTTTCTTATGCTCTGCTGATTTGTTACTTTTGATTTTTTTATTTAAGCCAAAAACTAGTTGCTGACTTCCCACTGTTCAAACTATAGCTTCTCTGATTCACAGCCAGGAAATCCTTCTCAGTGTAAGAGTCATGTTTGTAATTTAGTGGCATATAACCAAAAAAAGGTCTTTTGATTTTCAAAGTTGTCTTATCCTAGCGCTCATGCCCACGGCTTAATAAATGCAGCATTGCAGTGCTCTTGGTTGCTGGTTGCTTTTCTTCCTGTGAAGTTGCTACAAGTAGGAAAACAAAAATCCTAAATTTCCTATCTGAAGAAAAATGTTAAATAAATCAAGGTGGAGATCATATTCAAGACTATAAACAAGCTAATGTGGCAATAAGCTGGCCAGGTGATAGGAAGAAGGGATGGAAAATAGCTTCCACTTATATTGGAATGGAGGTGCAGGTGAAGAAAATGAAGAAAAACCTTTTGATGGAACAGAAAGCAAGGGTCTTGATCTCTTGTATTCATTAAAGCTCCTCTAGCACTTCTCCCAAAATTTTGCTGTTAGCCCCTGTATCTTAGACAGATTCCTGGGGTTTATATGTTTCAGCATAAAAATAAAAATTAATAACTGAATGTCATGCCACATTCCTTTGTCTTGCCCTCTTCTCAGATGTCTGCTTCCTAAAATTGTCCATTTTAACCAAGGTCTCAAGTCTCACTAGTTGCAATTTAGTTTAGGTTAACTTCTCATCACAAGTCTCATGGATTCATGCAAACTTGCAAGCAAGAGTTAGCTGCACAGGTGAGGTCTGACAACCATCATTGGTAGAAATACATGACATGGTTAAAACTTAGCAGCATTCTCATTTTTAGAACTGAGCGTCATGAAAACCTATCCTTCCATAACAGAATTCAGTGCATCAAATACTCCACTGCTCACGCCTCAGAATTACATTGTGTTCTTATGTATGAACTGTGTTATATGCAAATATACATCTTGATAACTATACACAAAGTTGTTTATGGACACCATCAAAATATGGGCTTCTGACTTATTCATTCTTATTAGCCTGAAAGGAATAGACTCACTTAGACTCCAGAATGTTGTCTAGTTACTGCCTTTCATCTGTGTGAGAACTAGAAAACAGGTGCATCCTACAGTCAGTGAGGGTTTCTCCTCAAGGGATGACTATCACCAGAAGATGAATCAGCAAAAGGGGTAATAGGAACTGACCTACCTGGGATCCACATAACCCAGGGTGCAGAGGCTGACCTCTCCAAAGCCTTTTCCTAGTCACCTAATATAGGTGGCCTAATTCATTTGTGCCGTGTGAAGACTTGGTCAGTTCCAGTAATGTGAAGCAAGTGAAACTGCTGCCTTCATCTTGGAAACAGCCTTGGTGTAAAGGGCAAGGCAGGGGACCCCTGATGCATGGGTCATGGTCTGGATCTCCCTATGCCCACAAAACCCACGGTTCTCAGGCCTGTCATGGACTGTGGGAGGGCCAAACCAACTTTTTGCAGCCCCAGAATAGGGGATGTACAAGCTGCCTCCTGTCAGTTCATGCCGGAGCTCTGCACCAGCACGGGGATGGTGCGGGCCACTCATCCTTTCTCTGAGAGCTCGTGGGAGCTGAACTGATGTTAACCATTTGTTCACCAATGAAGAAGTAGTGGCTCATCCAGTCTATCGCAGAGTTTTCAGTACATGTAGTACTGAAGCTGTGAAACAAAGGACCGAGACCCATCCAGGTACTGGATGTACATAAGAGGGACTATACAAGCCTGCAAACTCCACAGTTCTTCTAGAAACCTGTTGTATATGGACTTTCCAATCATTTGTATGTTCTGGTGGATGTAATCCTTTAACATGTCTCTTATTGTTTGTTTCTTTCTTTCTTTCTTTCTATAATAAACCTTTAGTTTTAGTTACTAAAGGATTGGCTGGCAGCGTGGGATTTTGGGTAAGATCCAAATTTATATTCATCTGGTACTGTGGCTGGCCCTTTGGGGTCAGGAGAACTTTTTGGTAAAGAGCATAGAGTTTAAATAACTGGTCTCTTTACTGGACCTAGTGGCTGATTGGGAGCCGGAGGCTGAAATGTAGTAAAAAGGGGGCTGTGTGTATTTGCATAGTGGCTTTTTGATAACCAGTGTGGGAAACAGAACCACTGTTTGTGGCTGGTTGGGAAGTTTGACTTCAGTGTCACCCACCAGTGCTGGGAGAATCTGCTCTCCTTTTACAGCCTGCCCTGACCCTGGCATTATCAGGTGGCTACCCTAGGCATGGACGGGTCACACCTTCTGCAAAATGGGCAAGCCTAAAGAAGTTTAATTTCTCCAATTTTAGAACTGGGCAATTTTAGCCGGTCAAAGTGTTCCAGCATTGATGTAATAGTTAACCATATAGCATAAAATCATAGCACATAACACAAATATATATATATGTAGCATATAGCCCTAAAATCCTGCAGTCTGCTCTTGCAACCCTGATACCCTGTTTCTCTATTAATAAGCTTGTACATCAGCCTTTTTCTCACTAACCTCACGTTCCAGTAACAGTCAGAATAGGGGAAGAGGGGACATCTAGAAACCCAGAGATTAAACGCACCCATCTAAATGCATAGATGAGACATATTTTTGGCTGGAGAACTAGTGCTATTTAACTTTTGAAAAAGAAAGTGCATCATTTGATGTCATCCTAGCATTTTACATGATCACCTGATTTAAAAACACTTGTTGAGGCACACATATTCCCCTTTGTTTCTGAGCTCCTACTAGGCTATCCAACTTATAAACATCCCAGGAACTATTATGGAAACAGGAACCTCACTAATAATTTATTTAAACTTTAGGTTTCCAAAGGCCTTGTCTAGGTACAAGCATCTGAGAAGGAAAAGGTTAAAAATCAACCATTGAGTCTTTTCTAAATTCCCGGTCTACACTAGGGCATCTATAGTCACTGCCCAGGTCAATTTACTACATAATAAATTTTGTTAATTAGGTGAAACTTGCCTGACTCAAGTTACTTTAGGACTTAAACAGGAAGCAATAATATTAGGTAGATGTTCCCTTCATTAACAAATCTAGTTTAAAAAGCAAAAAGTATGAGAGGGAAACAATAACAACTAGCAGCAAAAGCAAAGTTCACAGAGCAGTTGGGCTAATTTGGGGGATGTCAGTGGAACTCTGTCTTGTTATCCTGTCACAGCTTCCTAGTTCAGTTCAAGCACATCAAGACCTTAAGGCTCTTCAAAGCCTTTGTGAGATGAGTAACACAGAATGTTTTGGTTGCATGCCTAAAGGCAGTGATTGAAAAACTAGTCTAGATCAATCTCTGCAGCTCTCTGTCGGCAAGATCCACCCACCACAATCTACAAAGATTCATTGATGTCACATGTTTTATAAATGAGGAATACTGTGCTGAAGAAGCTGACACACAGGATGCCAGAATGGGATTCGACTCCAACTAATGGCCCCATGTTTTCCAAGGTGTTTGAATTTCCTAAATTGTGTTTAAATTCAGTTCGCTTTGATTGGCTATGAAGCCTTGTCGACGAAGTTTTAAACTTCATCTTAGATCTCCCTCACCCCTTGGCAACTCATACCACCATTAATCCCTACTTCTCATTGTACTTGTTCCATTTATATGCCCCCTAGTAACTAGAACAGGCAATGGATCCTGTGTAACCAGCATCCTTGCCCTGAGTAAATCCTCAGGCGGGTTTGAACCCAGACTTTCAGCTACTGGAGTGCACACCTCTAACTCTTGAGCTAAAGGAATAGCCCAGATTTGCTGGTAGCAGTAATAGGCTGTTATCTACCAGAAGACCAGCCTGAGGAGGATGCCACACATGCTCTGCCATTTTACTGTACATTAAAGTGAAGTGATTGATAGTATTTCTTTTATGCTGCCAATATTCTGTTTTCAAATCTGGAATGTTTGTTGCACAGGGTTAAAAGCATAATTACAGAATTGTGGAGCACTGCTCTGAGGTTTGTTGTGCTTGTCTGCTGCTGTTCTTGTTCCATCTGGTCCTTCCCCTGGGCTCCAGCTGCCACCACTGCAGCGGTGGTTGGTTCCTCAGCTAGGTTTACTGCCCTTGCCTACGGGAGTTTCAGCCATTCCTGCAGGCAGCCACATGCAGCCTCACAAAGATCATCCAGAAAGGCCTTTTTGGTCTGAAAGTAGCAGAAGAGGAAGTGTTCCTAGCACTGGAACGTGTGGCTCCAGCTGTGTCCCTGATCTCACATGCAACGAATCCTGCTTCTCCTGGCATGCTGAAGACCTTATAAAATCATAGAATCACAGAAGATTAGAGTTCGAAGAGACCTCAGGAGGTATCTAGTCCTGCCCCCTGCTCAAAGAAGGACTAACCTCAGCTAAATCATCCCAGCCAGGGCTTTGTCAAGCCACAACTTAAAAACCTCTAAAGATGGAGATCCCACCACCTCCCTAGCTAACCCATTCCAGTGCTTCACCACCCTCCTAGTGAAAAACGTTCTCCTAATATCCAACCTCGACCTCCCCCACTGCAACTTGAGACCATTGCTCCTTGTTCTGCACCTTGCCATCTCTAACAAGCTCTTCATCAGCATGATGAAACTAAAATGTTCCAGATGCTCAGCCAATGCACATTGATGCTCCCCGCCACCGCCTAGCTTTAGTGAGTGGCAGTGGCTGACACACATGGTGTCTACCAGTCACCTGTCACATGGCTTTGCTGAAACAAAGAGACAGGGAGGAAAGCCTTTGCCGAAGGCAAGGTGGCAGCAATACAGTAACACCTGGTTCTTGTCAATGACGCAAAGAGACTTTATTAGTAACATTAGAACACTAAAATTCATCGATATCATTCAACAAATTGACTGTTTTGGGAATTTTATTGTAGGCAGAGACTGGGTACAGGGGTCAGTTTTACCATTCGACTGGGTTACTTGCTCAGTGTGAATAAGGCCCGGTCCACACTTACCTTTGCGATTCGGTGGTAGTCGACGGGAGATACAAAGTGACGTTAATCACTTGCGTATCTCCCGTCGACTTTGCAGCATCTCCTCTGCATGGTGTCCATACTGCACTGTGTCGAAGGGAACAGCGCTCCCTTCGACGCAGCGCTACTCCACTTACCGGGGTGGTTTTCCTGTGTCGCTTCCTGGATCGACTGAGTGCGTCTATACAGACTGCTCAGTCGATCCAGAGCAATTGATGTGATGGCAGCGAATTTGCTGCTGTCTGTGTGGACCCAGCCTAAGTGTTGAAGAACTGGGCTGTAAATTGTTAAATAGTTCAGGCAGTTTAGCAGATCTATGTATGGAAACATTACCATTTTACTAAAGACAGCATTATATTGGATTACAAAGAGAATGAAATCCAGAATAATGTCATCATTATTTCTGGTCAGTAACACCAGCATGCTTCACTTTACCGAGCATGCTGTTTAGTTGTAAACCAGGACATCTCTTCAGAAGACTGGATTTCAGTGCTTACAGAAAGGTAGCATATGGTTCAGTTCAGTAACACCTGCATTGATAAATCCATTCTTTGTAAACAATTGAAATGTAACACCTTAGAAAATCCCTGATACAAGCCCTCATTGACAAAGGTACCCCTCATTGACAAAGATACAAAGTTAAGGAGGAAGTTTTGTTCCACATATAAATCGTATGATCAAAATTTGACACATTCTGAAACCCTTAGTGAACTCAAAGTCAGAAAGTTGAAAACTTTCTTGCACTTCAGTTGTGTATATTTTGAATATGCAGAGGTAGAATTTGCATTGGATACCTCCCAAATTTGTACTTTGGCAGTTCTGATTAGAAATAAATATATATTTGGAATTGGAAAGGTAGAAATATTGCTATAGTTCAATGTATTCTACTGGGGGAGGGGAATCATTTAAATAAAGTAAATGAATTGATTTTAAGATGTTTGGAAGCTACTTATGGACAATATTCAGTGAAGGATAAGAATGTACTTTTCCTAACAAGCATGGTAAATGATATCATCTCTGATCGTTGATTTTAAATATTTGATAAGAGACATATAATTCAGAAGGAAATGAAAACATTCACTCAGTATGTAGCTGCAGTGAAGAAAGAAAACATTAGGAAAAAGGGATAAATAATAGGATAGAAAATATCATCATGCCACTTTATAAATCCATGGCATGCCCATACCTTGAATACTGCATTCAGTTCTGGTTTCTCAATCTCAAAAAAACAAAAACAAACAAAAAAGCTTGGAAAAAGTACATAGAAGGGCAACAAAAATTATTAGGCATATGGAACAGGTTCCATGTGAGGAAAGATTAAAAAGACTGGGACTGAACAGCTTTAAAAAGAGATGACTGGGGGTGATGTGATAAAATAATGAATGGTGTGGAGAAAGTGAATAAGGAAGTGTTATTTAACCCTTCACATAACACAAGAACCAGGGGATACCAACTGAAATGAATAGGCAGCAGGTTTAAAACATCATAAGGAAGTACTTCTCCACACAACATTCAGCTGACCTGTGCAACTTGTTGCCAGGGGATATTGTGAAGGCCGAGAGTATAAGTAGGTTAAAAAGGAATGAGATGAGTCCATGGAGGACAGATCCATCGATGGCAATTAGCCAAGATGGTCAGGGATGCAACCCCATGTGCTGGGTGTCTCTAAATCTGTGATTGCTAGAGGCTGAAACTGGATGACAGGGGATGGATCACTCGATAACTACCCTGTTCTGTTCGTTTCCTCTGAAGCATCTGGCACCAGCCACTGTCAGAAGACAGGATAGTGGGCTAATTAGATCATTAGTCTGACCCACTATGCCCATTCTTATATTTCCAAAAAAAATCCCCACATGATTATACAGTATTTCTGCAAATATTTATATCCAATGTACTGTTATTACTAATATTCTAGGTCAGTGAAGACCACCCCCCTTGCAGCTGGGCACTTTTTCCTTCCTGCAGTGCCCTATTACATGTCTCAGGGGACAAGCAATAGGAATACTATAAACGAAAACCTTTCAGAATTGTACAGAGCTCATGGACTGGAGGAAGCAACAACCATAGCTTAACTCAGAGTCTGACTGCATGCCCTAGTATTCTCTCTGGTAGCTGTGACATGACATAGACACTAGAGTTCATGTTAGCTTGTGTATGTAACCTTATTGACATATTCCTTCATGATCAGGCTTTTTAAAAAAGTTAACTGCTGCAATCCAATAAATGTTTTGAAGTAAAGGATAGTTATTTACAAGAATAATTCTAGTCTAATGAAGATTTTTGCTTGGACTAATGTACTGCGCACTTTCAAAGGAGCAACACCAAAGGTACAGGTAACAATGCAAAAGCCGGTGGTATAATAGTAACATGTAAGTGTCATAATAGGTGACCTGAGACTTTGTATTTTACCACACATGCTTATACAATTACATCCACATTAAATGAATAGGGGGTGTTCACATTAGCCAGATACAATCAGTTACACATACCTACTCAGCAGTTGTCTATCACACAGTAGAAAAAGGCAAATCTTAATTGAAATGTACTACTTCACTTGAATTGACCAAACAGTAACATTCCAATTGACCTATTTCCCAGTGGTTTGTGGTTTTACTGTTTTCGTTAACGAAACTTCTGATTTCAGAGTCTGGGTATGGAATGCATTGATTTGCCATGTGGGAGTGAACGCCTGTTTTTTCAATGTGTTTTTGAAGTTTAATCTTTATTTAGAATTTTTATTAGAATTAATCAGTTTGGAGACATAGATGCAGCATCGTAACACTTTCAATTCCATTCAGCTTCTATGTTTAGGTCTCCATCCATAACCACATATCTTTGTTCAGCTCTTATTTTAATGATTTGGCCTCACATTTTTTTAAAAAAGCTGGTAATGTAGCATTTGCAGCTAGCTGCTCAAATAAAATAGTTTGTAGCAGAATGGTCATTTCTAATTCATGTATTGCTGCTACTCCCTTCGAAGTGGGTTACAGCCCATGAAAGCTCATGCCTGCAAAAATTAAATTTGTTAGTCTTTAAAGTGCTACAGGACTCTCATTTCATCTACAGTGTAAGGATAGATTGTATTTTGTTACAAATGGCCAAACCAAGATGATATTTGGATGAAAATATAAAATTTTAGATTCAATATTAAGCACATGCCTAAGTCCACCACTTTCATCATTCATCCAGTCCCGAATCAGGGCCTTAATTTTCAACTGATGGGATGTCTCTGAGAAGGCAGAACTCAGGAAGCTGACCAAAATATATGCCAATATATTTGTATTTTACAGTGTGAAAACGATCTAATTTTCGAATTCCTTACACCTTCAAAATTTCCAGAGGAATGTAAGATGGGGTTCAGAATTAAGAATCAGAGTCCAGAAGTGTTTGATGTAAGGACAAACTCAAAGAATAGTACCAAAAGAAGCCAGAGGAGTATTTATATTTATGTAGGTTTCACATAAAAGTGAGAATGACCTTAATGTCACTGGATACTGAAGGGAGAAAAGAAACCCTTTGTATAATTGTAAATTGAGTTTACCTAGTTTCTGAACAAATTAATTCATTACTGTGGGCTAGAAAGGGTGGTATTCTAACATATTCTTTCTGATCTTTATAGATATAAAGAATAATCCATGACTCTGCCCAATCTTTGGCACAAGTTATTCATAAGGGAACCATTAGTGGCTGCAGATTGTGTACAGATTAAATACACACCCCGTGGAGATGTCTTTGCATAACAAGTCTAGTACAACCAAAGCTGAATGTGTGAATGGAGCAGAAAAACATCATAATATTTTAACTAGCAAAGTTATGTATAAAAATCATTATTGGACAAATATGGTCTTTGTGTTGTTCAAGAAGGAGGAAACAAGTCAGATTTCAAAGCCTGCCTCATACTCCAACTGTGAGAACATTTTAAGAGCACCTTAAAAAACTCCACACAACTGAAAACAGATTATCAATACAAAAGAATCAAAATGGATAGAATTTTATGGGCCTCCTTCCATGCCTAGATAAGGAGGATTAAAATTTACTGCTAGGCAGAAGAGAGAAGATTATTATATAGACGGAAAGATTTTGTTCCCTCTACACATAACCACATGTGGAAACAGGATCCATTCAGACCCAAAGGAACCTTGGCTTCTTTCTCTCTTTACTTATCTGCGCAGAAGGACACTTGACTTTACAACCCCTTTGCAAATACAATGCATGAAACACAAGCTTTGAAACCATTAATGACTATTTATTTGTTTATATTATGGTAGAATCCAAACAGGATCAAGGCCTCATACGAAAAACACACACTGGAAGAGACAGTCCCTGCTCCAAACAGCTTACAGTCTCAGAAGTGAAGAGCATATGCAGGGAAATGGAAAAAGGGATAAAATACAGCTGTAAAGTGGTCATTAGAACAACTCCATAACAACATTTTCCATAATGTTACCTGGAACTTGTAACCTGGCCTTTTCCCCAGGCATTCCTTTTTGATCCTAGCCTTGTTCTTAGTTCCATGAGTCCTAAATCAGATTTGAAAATGTGGCACAGGCATTTTTGAAAATGTTACTCCTTCCTTTTCTGGTGTATTTATTAGAATAACTTTTAAATCTTGTATTTTAAAGATGTGTTGCTTTTGCATTTTCCTATTTTTTGTCTTTAAACCTAGCTTTATTTTTGTCTTACATAAACAAACACATTATTTTATTTCTTATATTTAATCTAAGAATTTTCTAATTTTATTTACAACTACATTAAAGTTTAACCCTTTCTTTTATCAAGACAAAAGAAGAAGTATTTGCATTATAAAGAGAATGAAGTCAATGTAACCAGATTGACTCAATTACATCTTGTTTTTCAATTCCCTAATTAAAAGGATGACATTTTGTTTATATACAGCTTCTAAGGAAGATGACATTCTCAGCCAAAAATATATTAAACCTCTTTCAGAATAAATTTAAAGACAAAGCTCTTCGTATGTTTCAGAGTGAAAGGTCAATGATTCACTACCTCTGACTAAATATACTTAATTTGAAAAATAAAATGTTTTTAACTCATTAATATTTTATTACTATAAAGGTCTCAAGCATGGACACCACAAGAAAGATTATAAGTGCAGAGCATCAAATTCTTTTCCTTGAGAATTTATTTGAGGCCCCAATACTGCAAGACATTTAAGCATATGCTTAAGTTTACTTCATTAAGCAAATACCTAAGTGCTTTGCTGAAGTCCACCAACTTCTGTGGGACTTAGGCAGCTGCTTAAATGCTTTGCTGAATTGGGGCCTAAATACTGATGAATTTGGGTGGACGGAGCACAATTCCTAGTATCTCTAGGTGCAATGTGGGCAGCTAGTGAGATATAGGAGACATACCTTTCAAACTTTCTGCTAAAAAGGAATCTTAACCATGGTCATTTGTTGCCAGTTATATAGGGATGAGAGTAAAACTTTCACATGTATTTTCAAACTTCACATCTGATTCTGATTTCAGTAAGATCTGCCATTCATATGCTGAAAAGCTTTTCAGAATTGGATGACATGAACATGTTGGTCTGGCGGACTGTTCTACAAGCATTCAACATTATACGAGAAGTTCCTTTCACACAAAAGTTAAGGCTTGATAGGTAGCTGCCAGGTTTCTTATCAAAATGATAAAAACAATAGCATTAACAGGAACAAAGGATTTGCTTATCAGATTGTTTGTCCAGCTAGTCCAGTAATCTGCTTGTCTTTGCCTGTATTCGGCTAATACACAAGAGTCACAGAAGTAGGTGTGTTATGTGTTTTTTCACCTCTTCAATTGTGTTGCTAATGTTTTGCACATAATTCCACAGGATCACAAACCTGGCGGATGCCAGATGTCATCAAGTCAAGTATTGTGGCCATTTTTGGTGCCCATTAATAACATTAGTAGCATTGCAAATGCAAACTAAGGACAAGCTGCATGGTATTGTGCTTCATGGCATGTGCTGATTATGGACCTGGTCTAAAGCCTACATCAGTCAATGAAAATCTGTCCCTTGACTTCAGTGCTCTTTGGATTAGATCATTTTGAAAGGTTTTTCCTTTCACATATTGCATCACACAGTTCAATAGTTTCATTGCAGCATGTTTCATTTTCTTCTAAGGATCAGGTCGCGATTAGGGCTGGCAAAAGGCCTCTGCACTGAATATAGCAAAGCTGAACATGGAGGGAAAAGATCCTTCCTGGCCCTCACAGATGATTTCAGACTTAATTCATCTACCTCTGAGTCACCCTCATCACTAGTTAGCAGTACAGCAACACTCGGTTCCAGCAACCACTATTTTGCTATTTGTTAAGAATTCCTAGGGAAAGATTTCAGGTAAGGAGTTCAAGGTTAGCCAAATGTCAAGAGGATATTTGAGAATGAGCTTTGACTCTGGTTATCCAATATGTATGATGAGAAAAAATTGGAGTTTGAGGTGTAGCATTTCTATTTCGCTGACCAGGACAAAGATTCTAGTGTATGAACTGCTTGTCCACCTTTGACTGGTTTCCCATCTGCTCTGAGATAAAAGAAAGTTTGAGGATCCCGTGGCTAACAGTTCTCCACTCCAAACCACAGAAATGATGGCCAAATACAGTATGCTAAGGAAGCTGGCCAATATGAACAGAAATGATATGCATAACCTTGGGACCAGGTGCTTTTATGATGTTTAAAAATTGCTTTCTCAATACCTTGTAAATTTAAGGTTGCAGTTAGCATCTTGGTGATTCCAAAGTTATAGTGTTCTGACGTCAGTGGACACTTTGACTGAAATACACCATGAATTCTGCCCTTATTAGAGGAACTGTTTTGTAATAGTCAACACTTTTGGTTCCTGCAATGGGACAGTGATGCCGGCTGGATTAGGGGGGCCCTTGAGGTGTATTCAGGAGCTCTAATTATTCCCTTCTACACCAATCTCATGTTGGGGGTGTCACGCTGGCTAAATTGGGGGAGGCATTTATTATATTGGTGTTGGGAGTGTCACACTGGCTACATTGGGGGAGGGCAAGTATTATATTATTTAACACTAATATGTCAAAATCATAATTCATGTAAAATATGCCATGTCAGGTACCATTAAAAAGGTTATAATGTGCTAAGTAAGATGATGATGTTTATGTTCATGTGTTATATGTGTAATGGAAGTTATGGATATGGTTGATGTGTCTGTATTTCAAATTGTGCTGTGTCTGGGCAATACCCCAGAGAGGATGGCTACAGCACTAGTCTGCTTAATGGCCCATTAAAAAATTCACTGGTACAATGGGCCCAGGAGGAGAAGCCAGGAATATACCTGATGAGTCACCAGGACTTACTCATGTAACTCTGGACTCCATCTTATTCCTGTAAAATTCCACAAGCAGCATGGCAAAGGCCAAAGAGCATAAAAGGCAGCTGTACCACATCTATTTCGTCTTCACTCGTCTTCAGTGTCCAGCCTGCCTCTGGATCAACTCATCTACAACTAAACTGAAGCTGTAAAACAAAGGACTAAAACCCATCTGGATGTATACCAAAGAAACTGTAAAAGCCTGCAAACTCCACAATTCTATTAAAAACGTAATATATATAAACTTTCAAATCAATTGTATGCATCTGATTGCTTTAATCCTTTAACATTTCTCTTATAGTTTGTTTCTTTCTTTTTATAATAAACCTTTAGTTTTATTTACTTAAGTATTGGCTGACAGCGTGGTATTTTGGGTAAAATATAAATTTATATTAATCTGGTCTGTGGCTGACCCTTTGCAGTCAGGAGAAACCATTTTGGTAAAGAGCACAGAGTTTTCAACAACTGGTCTCTTTACTGAACCTAGTGGCCAACTGGAAGCCAAAAACTGAAATGGAGTAAAGGAGGCTATGTATATTTTTCTTTTGGCTTCTTAATAACCAGTGTGGGAAATCAGAAGCACTGTTTGTGGCTGCTTGGAAAGCTTAATTTCAGGGTCACCCACCAGCAGTTGGACAAATCTGCTCTCCTTTTACAGCCTGCCCTAACCTCGGCATTTTCAGGTGGCTATCCTAGGCACGGACGAGTCACAGGGGCAAACCACCTCCAAAGCACCCTGTGATGGGGTGTTCACCCCACAGCATTCCTGAAGGGATTAAGGCAGGCTAGATGAGGAAATGATCTGCACAGGGTACACCTGGAGGGGAGCCAGGGCTCAGTAATAATTAAGGGTGAAGCTCCCATAAAGCTAGAAGGCTGCAGTCACCTCTGTGGCAGGATGGAGGTTTGTTACAGATTACAGGGCCTGGCAAGAAGCCAAAGGGAGGAGTAGCTAGAGGAAAAGGAGGAAGCTCAGAGAGGTGGTAAACCCAGCGGCTAGAAGGAGGAAATAGGACAGAACCCAGAAAAATAGCAACCAGGTCTGGGAGTCAGCAGGCCACAGAGCACAGGGTCCCGGGGCTGGACCCCAGAGTAGAGGGCAGACCCAGATTCCCCTACTAGCCAGTGGGGGAAGCGGCACAGGATTGGCAGAGGGACAGCGTGTCCAGAGAGATGGTGACAAACCCTGGAAGGGGAGAACAAAGTGACCTGGCCAGCTGACCGAGTCACAAAGGAGAAAACTGCCCTGAGCCCTTGTGGGTGAGAGTAAGACAACAGGCTGAGCCACCTCAGGAACAGACGTCTGGCCTGGGATGAACTAAACCCAGATGAACCATGAGGATGCACACCTGTGGGGAGCAGTGAATCCCACATAGCCCCTCGGGGCTTGCAGTCACTCCACAGGCAGCCTCCTCTTTCCTTCAAGCTGTTTCTTCAATAACTCACAAACCTTTTGTCCATTCACACCCCTTCTTGGGTTCTGGCTTATTAAACTCACAAACATTCAAAATAAAGCTCTCAAGTCCATCTGTGTGCCTCCTTATCAGGCCCCTCTGAGACCTTGCCTGCCATAGTATTATTCCCAAATTTCAGGTTACCATTCACTCCCAGCAGCCTCTGTTCTTCACCCAGGTCCCAGGTTTCTGTGCTGGAATCTACTCACTCCCAGCAGCTTCTGTACTCCACACTGTTCTCCTTGAGAACTCACTCTATGGCTGCCTTCTGTTCTTCATAGGGAAATCAGCTGATCCCTGTTCAGGTGTGCTTCTTTAGTAACAAGTGGCAGCTGGTTCCAGGCCTCTAGCCCTGAGGGAACAAGCCACCTACAGTCTCCAAGAAAAGCCACATGCATACAGTTGTCATTCTGAATGAGCAGTGTTTCAATATAAAAACAAACATACACTCAGTTACTTCAGTGCTGAAGATGTGTCAAAAAGAAAACACAGGATCCCATAGAAACTTCTTCCCAAGAATGAGAGCTTCACCTGTTCTCTGATGTGTTAGTGAAATTCCAGCTAGGGTGCTTATTCTGTCTGTCAAATATTCCTCCCACAACTGCAGCTGAAGAACTTATTCCTCACTTTTCCACTTTAAAACAACCAGTTGTGGCCACTGCATTTCACCCCCAAAGAGGCTGCATTTTACTGACAGATAAATATGACATATAGTATGAAAACGGGCAAGGAATACTTCTGGATGAAAGATACCAATATAAGGTAAGAGATGCATGCTATTAAGTAGAGATATTTCTGCAAGCAGCATAATAAACTTGTTCTAGAATCTAAGGACACTCAGGAATTTTAGCAGTGCCGCTGACATTATTGGTGGCAGCACTAATGAGAACCCTGGTGTTCACATGGATGCAGAGTTTTAATGGACATGGGGGTAAAAATGCTGGTAAACCACAGGTGTCCTTTTGACACTAAGGCATGCCTTTCTGTAGCTGAATGATGGTAGAACTGGTGGGAATTCTTTGCCCAGTTTCCCAACTGGAGAGAGCCTAGGACATTTGTAATAGCATGCTGTTTGCCAATATCCACGTAACAGCCACAGCTTTTCTGCTTCTCTCTGTGTAGGTGCACCTTCAACTTGCTGAGTCATTTCATTTCCGCCAGTAGGACACGTGACATTACCCAGGGTGCAAGTTGGACTGTTGAACAGCTGCGTCCCTTCA
This sequence comes from Mesoclemmys tuberculata, assembly GCA_007922155.1. NCBI lineage: Eukaryota > Metazoa > Chordata > Testudines > Chelidae > Mesoclemmys > Mesoclemmys tuberculata. Next base: position 12,440,703 of record ML677027.1, read on the forward strand.
ACTGTCCAGCCTGTGGTGTCTTTTACACTGCTCTGCTGTGAGAGCAACCACATCTGGTCTGCTCACACGCTGCCTCCAGCACATAAATCACTCCCAACCATACTGTATGAGTGCTATACGCAGCCATCCTTGAATTACACTGCAGCGCTACACTAGCAATTCCCAGTCCTAGACTTTCCCCCAGAAATGTGCATCTTGTACTGCCCAGTCCTGTCCTGGACAGCACAAGCTCATATAAAGTCTGTCATTTTTTTAATAGAAAACGATATGCACAAGTCCTGTTATCTCAAATAGAGTTCAAGCTCTTCAATCCAAGCACACTGGTTTAGATAAAACAATAAAAAAGTTTATTAACTACATAAAAATAGATTTTAAGTGATTACAAGTTATGAGGCATAAAAGCCATAATTGGTTATAAATATGTAAAAAGTAAAATGCAGAACCTAACTTAACAAACTAAGTGAATTCAAAGCACGTCTCATCAGTCTTACTGGCTGAACTCCTTTCAGTCAGGATATCTCCTCCCAGTCCAAAGCTATTTCCTTTGTTCTTCAAATATTGTCAGTGTCGTGAGTAGATGAAGGAAAAGATCCTTTGGCGTGTCTGTTCCCCATTTTTATATATTTTCCTCTTCTTTGAGAGTTACCTCCAGAAGACAGAAAGTCTGTGGGGACAGACACTTCAGCTGTTTCTTTGCCAAGATGTAAATGTCTTGCTCCCACCTTTTTTCCTGCCAGAGAATGGCCACTGAACCAGGTGAAGGTCTATTTGATTTTGTTGACATCTGGCTGAGGCATCAGTTTGTTTTTTGTCTCTGAGGAACTCATCTCCCGCCAGCTCCTTCCTTTGTTGTCCTCAGTGTCTTTGGACACCGTAGTCCTGTGACAGTCTGTAACCCTGCATTCACCCCTTTTTCAAGACTATGATAAATTTTGTACAAAGTATGCCTTGTGAGATTTCATTTGAAAATGCATAATGAACTGGTTATTATTGACCTGGGAAAATATGTGTGGCAACATTCTATGTAAAGTTATAAGATTCTACTGCATGATGTTACTAAGCCATATTCCAGATCTGAGGAAGCTGTCACAACATCACCACTCAATAATAAGCCGCTCATAGCACAGCCTTGGGAGAGGACAGAGAAGGTAAGATTAAATAAAGGAACTCTATATCCACCATCCCCATGAATTTTTCATGGGCACAAGCGATAAAAGGTAATTTGTGTAATGCAAGAGGGAGAAAAGAGGAACAAAGTTTGCCAAGATTTTTCATTGTAACAGGGGACTGGAACATTGCATCAAATCCTGCCACCCATCAATGCTTTATAATTTGAAGCATAATGTCTTCACAAAGGATCTATGATCTTCACAAATTTCAGATTTGATCATTCCAGCATGCTGCAGAGATAAAAGGGAAAAAAAGCCTCACTGTGATTCTTTAAAAAAAAAATTCAATGAAATCCCTCGCTAGAAAACATCTGCCCAATACCTTGATTACTTATTAATTGGTGGTCCGTGTTTTGGGATTTATTTTCTTCACAGTTTAACAGATTCCTCAGAGACCAGTTACAATTAGTGTTCTACTAAAGATAAATTAGTTAAGAGGCTAGCCTGATGTCCCAAGTCTTTTTGAAATGTAGAGTTTGACTGGATGAATAAGAGATGAAGCCCTTAAACTTTAGGGACTATGCTCAAAGAAAGCTGAGTTTACTATATTGGAGCATGGATGCAACTCCCAGTTGTCCTGCAAAATAGATAAGGCAAGGAGAAAGTTTTACAAAAAAGACCCGAAAATTTGTGAGTTCAATTCTCATAAGTGTTATATATCAAAATCCCCAAAGTTTATGCAAGCTCTTCAGGGTACCTATGTACTCAGGAACCTTTCCCAACCTGCTCTAAGCTACTCCACTCCTAGTGTATTTCAAAACTCAGCCTTTTCTTGGAGTCTGGCTTGATAAACAATAGGATAACAAAACTGAGCCAACTCAAGCTTTCCCCCCAGGTCTGGCTGCTCCTAGGGTTCCTCCCTAAGGACTTCTCAGGCCACACACTGTGTCAGTTGATCGATAAGTCTCTCTCTTTCTCTCTGTCACTAAAGTTTCTCTATAAAGGCAATAGCATTCTGAAGTCTGCTTCCTCCCTTATAATTCCTCCAGTTGAAGACTCTGTCCTCTTGGCTTCGCACTGGTGACAATGGCTGTGGAACAGGTTTAGTCTCAGGCTTCAGGTCTCCCACGTAGGCCATTAACCCCTTTCTTTTTGGGTCCAGGATGAGTTTGTGCCCTCCGTTCTAGTCCTGTTTAAGATAGCTCCCACTGCCCATGCTCAACTTTGTTACTTAAAGGCATAGCATAGAGCTTTCCCAACCAATTCCATGTGACCAACCGTCTTATGTGTGGTGCAAATAAGAGATACAGACTTAGTTTAAGCATAACTATTTAAGTTGCCACTAAGCAGCTTGAGTTCGTCCTCTTCCTCTATCCTTTCCCATGGAAATCACCAGATTTAGGCATGGATCCAACTAACACAGATTCTAATGTACCTGCTTGCTCCCTGCTTACCTCCACTTTCAATCAGATGTTCCAGATCCTTGACATTTTGCCAAATATGCATTTTCTATCACATGCATGGGATGTAACACAGCAGGGAAGTCATACAGGAGCATTTCATGACCAATTTTTAAATATGTTAGCAATTTTTTTCACAATGCTGTTTTTCTTTCCAAAGGCATGGGGGAAATTACAGCAGAATGAAGAAGGGAGACAAGAAGAGCTATGTGTAGGTGGAAAATAACTATGCTTTGAACTACTAAGGCATTCCTCTTTCATCTTCTCCTTCCTCTTTGAGCGTGTAGCTGGTGGATACAGTACATCAGAGAGACCTTTATCACAGACAAGATGTGTAGGAGATTAAAAACAAAATATGTCATTAATTGTCTATATATACACATTCCCAACTGTAGCAGTCAGATTTCAGGATTTCTGGCTGGCTGTCAGTTATCTTCAACTCCTTTGTTTGACAAAGGGGCTGCTTGTACTGTAAGCAGGGGTGTGACAAGTTGTACTGTAAGCAGGAGGTCAGGTAGACATATACAAGCTAGTTTTAATCTAGCTAGCTCAGATAGTACAGCAGTGAAACCATGGCAGCGTGGGCTAGCTCCGAAAATAATTGCCCAGGATTTCGGGTGGGCTTGTGCAGCCCACACTGAAAAACACACTGCCACAGCTGCTCTGCTCCGGTACCCAAGCTAACTAGGGCCTGGTCTACACTGCTGGTAGTGTCGACGGGAGATATGCAAGCTATGTACTGAAACTTGAATATCTCCCATCGACTTACGAACGTTCCCTTACCGTGGCACCTCCACTGCGCTCTGTCGACAGGAAACGCCCTCCGGTCAACGCAGCATTACTCTTTTTGTTCGGGGGAAGAGGGGTGGATTTCCTGCATTGGCTGGAGAGCACTTCCAAGATCGACTGTGTGGGTCTCCACTGCCTGCTCAATTGATCCTGCTGCATCAATCCACGAAGCCCGACGCAGCCTCAGCAGTGTAGACATACCCTAGATTAAAGCTAGCTCAGGTAATCAGCTGCGGTCATACCCCGTTACTGTAGCATAGAGATACGTTAGGACTATCAACTTGAATTCACTTGCACAACTGAACACTGGGTGCATGTGGATCACCCCCAAGTGCAAAGCACGTTTGTGATTTTCAAAGTACCGTGTGGGGTGAATATAACCTTTGCCAAGATGGGATCACATTTCCAAAGCCTCAGGGCCAGATTTTCAAGGGCTCAGCACCCACAGTCAGGGCCAGATTCTTAAAAATCTCAGCACCCAGCTGTTCCCATGGTGACTTTGTGGCCAGGTTGTCAGGGCAATTGGGCATCCAATATGCTAAGTCCTTCTGAAAATTCCAGCCACACAGATTAAGAATCTTTGCTCTTATTTCTTATCTGATAAGGCTTGTGTTTTAAAAGCGAGTAGGAAGTAAGGAAAAGGCCGCTCATCTTGAAGACCGCTTTTTCTTCGGTGTCGTGCCTTGCATACAAATGGATGAACCTGCAAATTCCGCACGCACTGTGAAAAACATGGTCGTAAAAATAATTTTCTCCGAAGCCATGGCTATTAAAAATATTTTTCTCCTACCAAAATGTTATGTTCTTTTAAATCTGTTTTTATTTCCCTTTCCTTATTATTTCCCATCATTTCCCCACTCCCAGCTCTGGAGTATTGAGCAACCAGTATAGCGATGTTTGCAAATAAAAATAAAAGTTCCCTCAAATTTTATGACATGACTTTGTGACCTGTTCTGAAATTGCAATAATAAATGAGAAAATTAAGTGGCTGCAGTGAAGATATCAGCATGTGGTACAGTGAAAGAAGCACATCACTGATGGCTTGGGCTATGAGTAATAAGGCAAGTATCCTAATCTTGTTGATGGATAATTGAAGAAAGCATTCTTGCTGTATATGCTTCTGCTCTGATATTGTCAGTAGCAACTGACACTGAGCGTTATTCTTCCTGCACTTGGACTGTTTTGTAACCTGATTGGCAGCAATGGATTATTACTGAATTGCACTAGTGTAAGAGGAAAATAAAACCCGCTCTGTCTACATATAATCCAGTCGATCTTCTCTATTTCTTGCCAGTCTCTAGCTTTCTTCTGAAGTTGGCACAAGGGCTAAGTAAGGGCTCCTTGTTCTACTGGGGCAGGATACTCAATATGAGGCAGCTGCTGACCTTGCTGTTAAGACTCTCAATCAAACATTTCCAAGAGCTAGACAGTTCCTGTTCTGGTCCCACAGGGCTGGAATATTTTCATTTGAGTAATTCAGTTCAGTCTCCAGAAGCAGAAGTGTATCACAGTAATAAGATCATGGTAAAAAAATAAAAGGTTATCAAGGAATGATAAGTACTAATTGCCATGGGACACACACTGCTAGACAGCTTACCTTTATTATTAATGCTATTGTCTTTCACCAGCGCTGACAGGCTCAACTGGATTGGGGCTCTAGTGTATGAGGCAAGGTACAAAGACACCGTAAGAGACAATCCCTGCCTCAGTTTACAATCCAAAGAGACAAGACAGACATCAGGTGGATTATCATTTCTGTTTTCAGATCGGCACCCCAAGGCCGAGAGGGATTAAGTGCTTTGCCCAGGGTCACATATCAAGTCTGCGGCACAGCCAGTTTTCTGCGTCTCACGGTGCTCTGATGCTGCAGTGTCAAAGCCTTTTCAGTAGCCAAGTTTTGACCCCTGTTTCCTATGCCTCCACAGCATTCCCCGTAAGACACTGACTACAGTAGTATGCAGTCACTCATTGTCCTTTAGTCGTGTCTTACACAGTGTGCGTGTAACTTCCTCTGTTTACCACAGCCTGGGCCCAAATAAGTCAGGCTTTTCTAAGTCTTCACTCAAATATCACTAGTTCTTCTCCATATCTCCCTAGCCTCGGTATGTTTCTATGAAAAGCAGCTGGTATTTTCCAGGGCCTAGATTTACAGAGACAATATCTTGTTCTTGCAGATTTGGTAACATGGCATAGACACAGGGTAAATCAGTGTGTGTGTTACTGCAGGCTGACCAACACTTTCAGTGAATGGTCATCTCAAGACAGAGCGTTATGTGCGGGGAGTTAATTTTAAGTTCTAAATGAAAAGTGGATACATCTTGGGGCCAAATCCTGCAGGGAGGTTTGAATTTGTAAGGGCTGGAAGCTAGGACTTGATACTTGAAGAGGAATCACTTCTGACCTTTGGCATCTTCAATATGGAACAAATTATGTCCAGAAAGGACATACCCCAAAATTGGTGGGATATGGAAACCTAATAAATGCCAGGGCTCAGATCCTCTGCTAGTTTCAACCAATATAGCTCATTAACCTCAATTGGTCTACACTGACGTAGCCAGCTGAGGGTCTTTCCCCAGGTCTTGAGATATGGTTTCAATGTTTTGCTTTGCCATGCGCTCTTGATACAATTGGAGGTGGGTTGCTATTGAGAGGAAGGATGCTTCAGTGGCTAGAATCCTAGCCGGGGACTTGGGAGACCTGGATTTGCTTTCCTGCTCTGCCACAAACTTCCTGTGTGACACTGAGCAAGTCATTTGCAGTGGGATTTTCAAAAAGCCAAGGTGTCTACCTCTCATTGATTTCCATAGGAGTTAGGCACCAAGGCATTTTCAAAATCTCACAATTTATTTTCCCTGTGCCTTAGTTCTCCTTCTGTATCATGTGGGTAATAGCACTTCACTAATATTATAAGGATAAATGCATTAAGGACTCTCAGGTGCTTAAATAACATGGTAATGAAGTCCCTGAAACAGACAGATTTCATGCACTGCTGGAACAGTTTACTGTGAGTGTATCTTTAGAATGAGACACTAATAGCTAAGAACTTCTGTGCTCTGCTTAGACACTCAGGAGAAGATTTAGGTGTCCAACTCTCATCGACTTTAACAAGAGTCAGGTGTGTGTCATTTATACTTTGAAATAGTTCCCTATAAAATCCCATGATTGCCTTTGAAATATTTCAGGATTAGCTCTGGTGCTTTTGGTCCAAATTTCCCCTCCCCACATTGTTGGGTTGCTTGCTAGATAGATATGGTCCACCTGGCTTCCACCCTTCTATGCTAGAGTTAGCTGCATCTCCTTGGTTCCGTCTGTACTGTACCCAATCTGCAAAATGTTTTGGGATTACCATATGAATGTAAAATGTTATTGTTAACCCACTATCTAATCTAACTGTAGCAAACAGGCCAGGTTTACCTTGCTTGGTACCTGGAGGTGCAAACTACATCTCCATTTAACGACTGGCTACAGGGAGATTCAGCTGTAGCAGATGTTGGTTAGGACTCATGGGTTTATATTCCCTATTCATTGTAAGTGGAAATTCCCCATTTATTGGTTACTGTATATAGTTCATTAGCTGTAGAAGGGTAGAAGACAAATCTTAAGTACATCTTAAGTACATCACACTGACTTTGGGCCTGGGTTTAATTGGTTTTAATTTGAGAAAGGACCTGGAGTTCAGCTCCATCTACTAAATCTCCAAGTGACCCCTGCATGTTATTTATCCCTTATATAAATTGCTCCTTGTTAATTTATTTTGAGTCTTTTAAATATTTTATCCACTACTCCGGTGACAGATACGGAGGGGGACCTTGGCATTAACCTACTTTAACTGTTTGGGGGAGGGTATGGGGTCACCCATAGAATCCCTCATTTTTACCAACAGGGACGGCTGATGGCTTTTTACACTGCTCCCCCAACCTCGGGTTACACAGGGCAGCTTTAATTTCTATATTGGGCTTCACAGGAATTTCATCAGTCAAGACTGCAGAAGGGGGTGCTGACTCAGTGTTTCTCCTGGCTGCCCTGGTCATGCATTTTCCTGGACCATGACATCCACTGTATGGGCTCATAGATTCATGGATTTCAAGGCCAGAAGGGATCTCCGTGAGCATCTAGTCTGAGCTCCTGTAAAACACAGGCCATAGAAGTTCCCCATAATAATTCTTAGGGGCATATCTTTAAGAAAAACATCCTATCTTGATTTTAAACAATTTCAGTGATGGGGAATCTACCATAACTCTTAGTAAATTGTTCCAATGGTTAATTACCCTGTTAAAAATGTGCACCTTATTTCCCATCTGAATTTTGTCTGGCTTCAACTTTGTGCCCATTGGACCATGTTATACTTTTCTTTTCTACCTTGAAAAGTTCATTATTAAATATTTGTCCCCCATGTAGGTATTTAGATCCCTTGATCTTCTCTTTGTTAAGCCATATAGACTAAGATCGTTGAGTCTATCACTATATGGCTGGGTTTCTAATCCTTTAATCTTTCTCATGCCTCTTCTCTGAACAGTCTCTAATTTTTCACTTTCCTTCTTGGTTGGGCACACCAGGACAAGACAAAGTAGCAGTTACATAAATGCCAAATACAAAAGTAAAATAACCTTTCTACTCCTACTTTAAATTCTCCTGTGTTCATGCATCCAAGGGTCATATTAGCCCTTTTGGCCACAGTACCACACACGGAGTTCATGTTCAGCTGATTTTCCATTATGACTCCCAAATCTTCTTCAGAAAGACACTGCTTCCCAAGATAGAATCCCCCATTCTATAAGTAAGGCCCATGTTCTTTTTTCCTAGATGTATACATTTCCATTTAGCTGTACTAAAACGTACATCGTTTGCTGTGCCCAATTTACCAAGCGATCAAGATTGCTCTGTATCGGTGACCTGTCCTCTTCATTATTTATCACTCTCCCAATTTTTGTGTCATCTACAAACTTTAACAGTGATGATTTTATGTTTTCTTCCAGGTCATTGATAAAAACGTTAAATAGTGCCGGGCAAGAACAGATCCCTTTCAGATCCTACTAGAAACACACATTCTCCCTTCTACAACTACATTTTGAGACCTATCAGTTAGCCACTTTTAAATCCATTTAATATGTGCCAAGTTAATTTTATATCATTCTAGTTTTTTAATCAAAACGTCTTGTGGTACCAAGTTAAATGCCTTACAGAAGTATATTGTTTCAGCACTATTACCTTTATCAACCAAAGTTCTAATCTCACTAAAAATATATATCAAGTTAATTCAACAGGATCTCTTTTCCATAAATTGATGTTGATTGGCATTAATTTTATTCCCTTCCTTTAATTCTTTATTAATCAATTCCTCATCACCTTTCCGTATCATGAACAGGATCGGGGTCTGACTGACAGAACTATAGCTGGGTTATCCAGTTTACCCTTTTCATTATGGCACTGCAGGTCCCTCAGTAGAACGGGAGGAGGGTGTTGCACCTACCACAACCTTCCATCTAGGCTTTCTGCTGCTGACAGCTCTGGGTCCTCCTTTTTTGCCAGCAGAAGCTGTTCGTGATGTGAGTCACCTCAGCAGATAGAAAGATGGAAATCAGAGGTGAATGTATCCCCATATCTGTAGTCACTACATGACTCTTTGGAATCAGTAATATGAATCATTCTTGATGTGGATAGTTACTGTTGGAGAGAGAAATTTACTTTACTGACCACAAAGGAATTTTGAGAACTCAACTATTTTTAGTAGCATTTGCACAATTAAAGCACTGAGATGTTTTCACAGATTTCGGTTAAAAGTCATGCTTCATATACCATTACTGACTTCAATGAAACTGCAGTAGGGATGAATTCAGCCTATTCATATCTCCTGCATGGAAGGGATAGAAATTCTCAGAGACAGCCAATGAGAAAAAGATTAGCAAACCAAATTCACCTAGAGCCTGATCCAAAGTACTACAGCATTCAGTGGGAGTCTTTGCATTGACTTTGGAGGGCTTTGGAATAGGCCCTTACCTTGCACAACACAGCAACAGACCTTCTAAATTTCTCGATGATGTAAAGACTGATGCTCAGAGAATTGTGCTACAATTCTGAGATCCTGCTTGGCTTCAAATGCATGATAGGAATTCAGTCATCTCCTGGACTTCGATCTTCGTGGCTTGAAAGTGAGAGTGATAGCTGACAGGTTTCTTGGTGTCCTGAAAGAATACATATGCTGATTTCACAGCACAATAAAGAAAGATCACTGACCAGTGCTGGCGAGAGGGAAATGCATCAGGACTCCTGCTGGAGTGTCTCCCAGAGAGGTTGCCATACTTATGCCAAAAATCAAATGCATGGAATGGGGATACACAGTGAAGGTGCCATCTTATTCCCCTCACTCAGCTTGAGCAGATGTATTTGCAGCTTGCTCAGTGTCATGCTTCTGCTTTGATCTCTGGCTGCTGGCCTCAATGTGCTGCTGGATGCCTACACACCCATCTTAGAGGCTTTTATAGAAGTTTAGCTGCAAAACTGAGGTCAACTGATTTTTTAGCACTGGCCCCTTGGGGCCTTTTTCCTTGGTATTAGAGGTGCAGCTTTGTATCTGGATTCTGCTTATTTTGCATGAATGGCCTGAAGATGAAATAAAGATGCTAAGGCAGTAAGGAAGCAAAAGTCCAGAAATTTCTCTTAGCATTTTTTTCTACCAGGGACTATCTCAGCAGATCTTCTTGGCCAGCCTCTCAAATTCTCCCCCAGGATGAGTGGACTGGAAAAATCACTTGGACTCAGTAGCTTTGCCCCAGCACTAGCGAGTAGGTGCATGTGGAAATGTAGTAGCTAATTCCAGCATATTCTTGGGCGCTTAAATTAATTGTGTTTAAAAAGAGGAGGAGGTTTTAGGAAAGAAATGGTGTAATTTGCAAGATTTAAAAAGAAAAACCCAGATATGTGAGAGAATGATGGAGAAATTGGTTGAGAAGGTTTGGAAAAAGTGGCTAAAAGTTGGATCAACACTAGATTCATGGCAAGTGATCACAGACATCTGCTAAAGACATTTTTTTAGCTATATGGGAAACAGAAAATGTGGGAATTTTTTTAAAGTTAAAGAATTCTTAAATTATTATTTTTTCATAAAATTGTTGTTCAGGAACTACAGACTTCATCTAGGAAAGGAAATTTCCAAGTATTGTGCTTCAGGAGGCCTTAAACTCTTCTTGTAAAAATTTATTTTTGCCATGTGCCTGTAGGAAGAAAATTTCTTTTGGCTCTATTGAATTGTCTCATTAGTACAGATTTCCTTCTCCTGATAAGTCTTCGGAGCAAATCTCTAGAATATTGTTGTTTGTTTTTGTCAGTTCTTTAGATACACACTGGGTGGTTTTGGCAATAGTAAAGTAAAATTGTTTCCTGGTGAAAAGGTTGTGTTGCTCCTGGACATTCCCAGGGGAATGCAATTATTCAGCTGTCAGTTTTTGTCATATAAGCAGCAGATCTTAAATCTTAGTGCAGAAATCTCTCTTATGCAACTATAATATGCATGTCATAAGTTACTACAGCAATGCATGTTTTTCAATTATTCTAATAGTCATTTATTAAAAACCGAGCAAAACAAATGAAACTGGAAGATTCACCTATTCTTACTCAAGATCTTAGTGAACTGGAAAGTCATTGATCAGATGGATAATTAGTGTTGCGAGAAGTGCACTTTTATGCAGCTTAAACCTGTAAACATATTAATAACTTCAATCATGTGAGTAGTCCCCAACTGTAGAAAGAGGGCTATTTAGATCATTCTAGGAATATAGCTTCTACATAGAACTGTTTCTTTTTTGCTATTATTTTATATTTTTATCAGTAAGGTGAAACGAAGCAAAACTAACTATAATCATTTAAATAAAAAACAATTTGCCAGATTCCTCCACTCTTAATCACACTGAACAGTACTTTCCTATACAAACAGCACAACTGAAATCAGTGGTACCATTGGCGTTGTAAGGTGTTCTCAGAAAGATCTGGCCCTACAGTATTTTAAACTTTTTTATTGTATAGAAGGTAAGTTTCTAGTAAACCCTTTAATAGTCACTTGGAAAAGGAACATTAAAATGTAATCCACCTCCTAAGAGGTTTGCAGTGCATTAGAAATTCCAGCTGGTGTGCTAGTACAGGGGCAAATATAAGTTACTCAGTGAATGCTGTATGTAAGCACTATGTGAAAAGCTGAAGATTATTCATCTTTCGGACTGCCATCCAAATCAGTTCTTAGCATATATATTCCTTTAGTTTCTAAATGGATGTAGAGGGGCCAGGGTATATTTTCAAAAACTTCTGGACTCTTCTTATGGAGGAATCAGTCACTGGACACGTGAAATGGTTACAATTCACACATTCGTGAAGATTCATGCACCCGAATGTAACCGGAGGGGGGGGGGTGGCTTTTCTCGGTGACCGGAGTCCAGAGAATAATGTGTTTAACTATACAGATTTTCCCCCATCTCTACCTTTCTTTCTATTTAATGAAACAATAATAACTCTTTAAAGTCAAGAAAGGGGTAGACGGAGTGAGATGAAGAAAATCAGAGAAGTCTCATTCAGCCCAACAAATAGTGGCTTAGCTATAACTAGGGGGAGAATGTTGATCTCATCTGTGCTGGGGTGAAGGGACCCTATGCAAGTTCTGGCATCTTAAAACCTTTTCTCCACACAGTCAACTATCCCTGTACTCTGCCTCCTGAGATGAGTGGAAAGCCACTGTTTCCAACAGGAGGGAGTCTTGTTAACAGAAGGAAGTATAAACAGGAGAGAAAGGCCCGGGTGAAATCCTGGCTCTGTTGTAGTCAATGGCAAAACCCTCAGGGTGTGTAAAGGAGAATGATGGCTGTCTGGGCCCACCTCCTTTGCTCTCATAGGTCCACAAAGGCTGAAGCAGGACTTGCTTTATATGCTTATGAAACCCTTCTGCCAGTCGGAGTTGGCAGCAACAAGGGCTGGGTTCAATATCTAAGGGTTCCTTTTCAACCATACAACACAAAACCACCTCCACCCAGTAACCGGGGACAATTACACACCATCCCGTGGGCACCTCTACAGGTCATACTTCCCCTCTCGCAAGTACAGAGACTGAGTGTAGAAATGAAACTTTTAATGAAAGGGGAAAAGTAACCTGACATTGACTGGGGAAATGCCACAAGCAGGATTCATGAGCATAAAACCATGAGCTAAACACCCACCCCAGAGTACGTTGGGCAGTTTCCATTTGCCTCAGGTTCTTACGTCCAGCAAGCAGAAGTCCCTTTACTGTGCCCCACCCCTCACCACACCCCACTCACAGATGTTGTCCTCAGTCAGTGCAGAACCAGAGTTCAGCGGTGCAGTTGCAGGGTTCAACTCGGACTCGGGTTGGGGGGAAGTGGAAAAGAAGGCTCTTTGCTTGCTCCACTGTCCGGCTGCTCTGCTGGCTGCCGGGCCAGCTGCTCTCTGTTCCGCTGGCTGCCCTGCCAGCCATCACTGATGCACAGCATCACCTTCTGCTGTCACCCGCTTCTCTACTGTGGCCTCTGCTGGTTGGTCCCTGAGGATCCACCCAGCTCTTCGTGATTGTCAGCTCTCAGGGATTGTCAGCTCTTAGAGGGGCAACAACATTGCTGAAGCAGGCTGAGCAGAAATTCTGTACCACAACAAGTGATGCCAGCTCTTGTGATCACTTAATAAAACAAGAGACTTCTAAATGGAGCTTTAATTAGCTCTATCTTTGAACATGGGGAGTGGCATGTTAAACCATGCCTAGGACTTTTAGCAGATGAGCCAAACTTCCCGGCAGGGAGACCTGCCCCCATCCCCTCTCCCTTTCAGAGGGATCTGGCATCCGAGCCCCTTGATTGGCGAGTTCAGTTCAGTTCATTTGAGGATGACCCCCTCAATCATGACAGGCTGAGCACAGTTCTGCTGCCCTTTACTCAGACAACCAGGATAACAACATTTCATGACCCCTGCATTCAAGTGAAGCGAATATGGAAAGTGATTTGTAACCCAACTCCAGCCAAAGGTGATTACTCTGGTAACACAGCTCTGTCTGCTGGGTACCTGTGCAGAGTGGGCGTGTTCATGTAAATACAGTCTGGTTCCAATGCCTTTTCCCCTCTGCAACTAGCTTGGCAGGGGAGAGCTCATTCAGATCCTGCTTATTTTGCACTATACCTGCAGAAAAGCTTCATGCTGTCCATTTGGGCTGTCAAGGCCAGGATTTTCTTCTATGCCTCTTTCTTTTGTAAGCAAATGGCCTGAACTCCAAACCAGAGCAAGTGGAGAAAGTCCACTGTGTAAAAGGCCAGTACTCTTTTGTGTGGCCACTATAAAGAGATAACATTAAGCTCCCTAGTTGTCATTGTTCCTGATACTATTTGAAAATAGCAACAGATTATTTCATAGACATCTCCAGCATTTTTATGCCTGCAGGGGTGGTTTAGCAAGAAAGAGGTAAGCACTGAGACCTCTCTGTGCAATGCAAAGCAAAAACCTGAAAAATGAAAAACAATGAATCCTAAAAGACTACATAAATACCTTCTGTAACAGGAGAATTTCTGAAGGAAATTCACTGTTAATAGTTTTTCCATGTGTCAAATTTTCTAAGCAAGATACATCCCATATTTGAACTTAAAGTGGTTTATTCTTTAAAGATAAGCACCCAACTGCCATTATGCCTATGGGAACTACATCTGTTTCCCAGGATAATGGGCATTAAACCTTTTAAAAGCACTTTTCCAGAACTTGCACTTAAAATTCAATAGCACATTAGAGGTGGCAATCTACTGTTATTTTAAGGTCAGATAATAGAAAAGCTGATGTCTGGACTGAAAAGATTTATCTCATTATATAACTAGATGACTCTTAATTAGGCTTCCTTCACTCCCAGATTCCAAGGTGCTCCAAAGGTGTGTGGTCACATTTAGACCCCCAGAATAAGTGAGAGCAGCCCAAACTCTCACTATGGCTGCCTATGGACTGCCTGTGGCACTACCATTATCCTCCACTTAGGGAATCTCACAGTTGGCCTTTACTGCTCCTTTAGAGCCCCTCTTCTTCATCAGAGTGGCATAAAGGGGCTCCAGTGGGGCCTGTGCACGGCTCTAATCATGGGGAGGGTGCTTTTGGCCATAGGTCGCCAGGAGATGATCCTGGCCTAAATTTTCTTTCTGGATTTCCTATTTTTAGACTGCGACCTCTAGCTCCTGAGCTTCTCAGCAGTGTAGATCTGGTTTTCTTTCTGGATGTCCTATAGTTAGAGTGTGACCACTAATACTGAGCTTCTCAGAAGTGTGGATCTGGTTCATCCTTATTAAGTACATGCATAAAATTAGATACTTCAGTTGTCACCTGGAAATCTATTCAGTTTTAAATCTTAAACACCTCCAATGTAAATAAGCCTAACTCGTTTTAACTGCCTTATACCAAAGATTCTTACAGGCTGGAATCATCCTGGCTCCCCACTCTCCTGAGCTGATAGCATCCTTCCAATGGAAAGGTAATCCGAGCTGTATTGCTGATGGGACCATATTTTATATATTAACAATAGCACATCTTTTGATTAGTATTCTTTCTCTGTGTTTTCCTCCTTCCATGAATGCGTTTCAGCTAGCTCCTTTTCTGATGCACTGGGCTGACACCTTAAGTACTTCCTACTTCAGGGCCTCACACAGGCCCTGTATTGTTGGAGCTCCTGGAGGTCAGCAGCCAAAGGCTGCTCCCAATTCTAAGACAGTAATTGCCCCTTGGTAGAAACTATTGAATGCTCCTGTAGTTACCCCAGTATACTATCTTCCAATAAGTGACCACTGAGTCATGAGAATGGCATGCATGTGTAATCCCAAATGTCTCAATCTATAAGCAAGGAGACAGGGAAGAAAGCCCCCTTCTCTAGATGACTGAATGATGGATAGCAAGGTTGTTGTAAATCCCCAAGGTATCATCATTCTTATTATAGTACCCACCTAGGATTGGGGTCCTATTGTGCTTGGCAGTTTGCGAACACACTGAGATGCCTCCTACCCTGAAGAGCTTACAATGTAAAATAGACAAAGGAGGCACAGGCGGAGAGAAAGGGAGGATTGGGGAACTGAGGCAAAAGAGAGATTAAGTGTTTTTTCCCACGACCACACAGGAAACCTCTGGCAGAACTGGGAATTGAATAAGGTCTTTAGAGTCCAAGCCCAACACCTTAACCTTGGGTAAAGCACGAGAAAGCACTTAGGAATCTGGAGTGGCATGAAATATTTTTACATCACACTTGCTCTCCTGAGCAACAACTTGGGGGTGTGACTGAAGTAGCTTCTTTGACTCTTCTGCGGTGAGCTGACCTTTCCCCCAAAGAAGTTATCTCACTGCAAAAACAGTATCTGTGACTTTCCAAAGCTTGCAAAGGTGTTTTTTTGGCTCATGAGATCCTGAGTTAGTTTTCCCCAATGGTTTACTTCATTTTTGTCTGCATTAAACTTAATTCCCCCTCTACTAGCAGGACAGGATTGGGGAGTCATTTGATCCTCACAAGAGTTTGGCTCTGTCATGGCATTTTCCCTGAAGTCCTCACAAGCAGTATATCAGGCTAGCTGAGATCAGTTTCCATGGCACTCCTGAGTCTCCCAAACTTCAATGCTGCTTCTCCTCAGACTTTTGATTTAAAGGTTTTCTAGTGATTTTATTTCCTAACCTCCATTTTCACCTGTATTGCTATGGCAGGGAGAGCCAAAATTAATGCTACAGTCAGAAGATTTTGGGGGCAGTTTTTGTCTTGTTGTAAGTGGGACAGCAGTTGTATGAACCCCTCTGGCCCTGCAGGAAAAAGCTTGGGGGAGGGACGGAGGAGGGGACGGACATAAAACAAAACAACAAAGAAATGACAAGTCAGGTTTATCCAATGAAAAACAGAGTACAACAGCTAAAAACTCCATCCTCAAGCCACTGTGCCTACATATTTCTGGAAATACTGTGAGGAAAACAACACCCATGTTTGGGAAAAATTCTACAGTCGTTAGGCAGTATACATAGAGGTGAATATTCAGGTATTATTATTATTTATTATTATTGGAGCCCCAGTCTTGGACCAGGACCCCATTGTTCTAGGCACTGTACAAACACAGAACAAAGAGACAGACCCCGTCCCAAAGAGCTTACAATCTCGGTATAGGGCAAGAGACAACAGATGGACACAACAGATGGGAGAACAAGGAAACAATAAAAAATATTGGTCATAGATAATATTTCTGAGTTATTTTGCCTTGCCAGGGTTAATCAGACTCATCATGTTACTTTAGCATAAGCTTTTGTGGCTTAATTTTTTTCTGTTTGATTGTTTTGCATTAGCGTTAAAGGATGGGGGGGGAAGGAAAATGTCTCATGAGAAACAAGAAATGCAAAGGGGTAAAAATGCTTTGTTTGTAAGTGCATCAGACTCTCTGAAAGTACATAATCCATGGATCATTGGCACAATCAACTGTAATGGCTCCAAAAGAGCCATTGTGTTAATGTAGCTGATGAGCATGGGTGCTGCTTCTGCATACTAAAAATCCTTATGAAAATCTGAACACAGTGTAGATATTATGTAAGTGCAGCAAGCAGTTGTTATTGAAATAAAAAACACTGATGGTAAGTTTGGTTTAAGATGCAGAAGAGATTAGTCTAAAATATAATGAGCTAATTGTTTGTAAGGAGTGCTTTTTTAAAAAAGAGAGCCATTGATAATGGATGCTAAAATCATCATATCTTGTGGGAAAGACAAACAGAGAGATTAAATATCTTCCCCGAGATCAGAGATTTAAAGAGTGACTTTCCTAAGGGCTTAAGTGATTTAAGAGCACAAGTCTCATTGGTTTTCTGTGGAACTTGTGCTCCTAAGACATGTAATTGTTATACTTGGGAATAGAATTTGGGACTTCCTGATTCTGCATCCCATGCTTAAAATGTCAGCACACACCTCTTTCTCTCACCAAATACATTGTAATAGTATATAAATATATTCAATATCCTCTATATACTGGAGTTTAATAGTAAACTTTAAGCACAGTTTGAGATGTCCAAAATCAGGTAGATTTTTATTATATGTCCATAATGCCAAATAATATCGTAATATAGGACAAAATACAGGACAAATTGGTTGAGATTTACAAAGCAATCTCGTGAATTTAGACTCTTAATTTACATTTAATTTAATTTAATCCATTCATTCATTAAACTCCTAGACTCTTTTGAAAATCTCACACAATATGTAAAGAATGCTTCAGATTGCGCAGGTGTTGTTGTTTTATTTTATGTATGAAAACCAAGTAAACCTTGGCACACTACAGTACTAGAAGAGATTCCCGTTGCATGAAGCTGTAAAAGTATAGTTTAAAATCATATGCAGAAGTGAAAGGGTGCTTCAACCTGTTTTATGTATTGTAAAGTATCTTGGAGCAAATCCTCACCTCCTCAGCTGCAGGTATGACAATTTACATCAGAGGAGGATCTGCCTCTTTGAGTGCTGCTACAGTGTAAATAGTAATAGCCACATTCCTTCTTGTTTCCCTGTATGTGTGTGTTTAGGGGGCTAATTAATGGCTGCAATTATTTAGATTATCTTGGCCATTGAATTATGCAAAATGGTAGAAATCATAAATATAAACTCTCCATACACAGACACTAAAATCTTGTGGTAATGTGATTGGTTACAATATGCTGTCCTTCCTAGAGCTTTTCTCCTGGTGTGTAGTAGTTTTAATATAACTTACAGAATTATCTACTGTATTTCCTATTTCTTCAAGGCTAACTTTCATAAAGTCCAAATGTATGTGTTTCTAGGAGAAACCCTGGAGTTATACAAATTGTTATATTCCTAAAGTCATAGACAGACCTCCTGTATAACGCAGAACATAGGAATGGCCATACTGGGTCAGATCAATGGTTCATCTAGTCCGGTATCGTTTCTTCCAAATGGTGGCCAGTGCCAGGTGCTTCAGAGGGAATGAACAGAACAGATCATCATCAAGTGATCCACCCCATAGAACTTCCCTGAATTAATTCCTCTTTGAACTATAGCAGATCTTTTAGAAAAACATCCGATCTTGATTTTAAAATGTCCAGCAATGGAGAATCCACCACAACCCTTGGTAAACTGTTCCAATAGTTAATTACCCTCATTGTTAAAAATGTGTGCCTTATTCTAATTTGAAATTGTTTAGCTTCAGAATCCAGGCATCAGATCTTGTTACAGCTTTGTCTATTATATTGAAGAGCCTTCTGTTCTCCAACTTTTCTTCCCTCAGACCCGGTCTACACTTACCTTTGCGATTTGGCAGCAGACGACGGGAGATAGGCAAGTGACGTAAATCACTTTGCAGCGTCTCCTCCACGCACCACTTACTGGGGTGGTTTTCCTGCTTTGCTTGCTGGATCGGCTGAGTGGGTCTACACAGACCACAGACCAAATTTGCCGCCGTCAGTGTGGACCCAGCCCAAGTAGGTACTTATAGACTGAGATCAAGTCACCCTTGAACCTTCTCTTCGAGAAGCTAAACAGATTGAGCTTCTTGAATCTATCACTGTAAGACTTTAATCATTCTCTTGGCTGTTCTCTGAACCCTCTCAAGCTTATCAATATCTTCCTTGAGTTGTGGACATCAGAACTGGACACGGTATTATAGAAGCAGTTGTAGCAGTAGTAAAAACACAGGTAACACAACCTCCTTTCTCCTACTTGAGATGTCCCTATTTATACATCCAATGATTTCATTAACTTTGTTGCGTGCAGCATCACATTGGAAGCTCATATTTAACTGAATATCCACCATTACCCCAAGCCCGTTCCAGAGTCACTGTTTCCTATGAAAGAGTTCCCCATCCTGTAAGTATGGACTACATGCTTTGTGCCTAGATGTATTGATATTATTCTAATGGATTTTGTTTGTAGGGGAAATACTAATTAAGACAAGTAAAAATAAAGCTGAAGCATTATGATGAGTGTAATTAAAGAGATTGTCCTAAATTGAAATCTTTCATTTTTTGAAAGAAAAGAGTGGAAAAAAATAAATTAAAGATTTATATACAATAAACATATAAATACATTTGAGACTGTTGAATGATCCCCTTTCTTTTCAGTTCTCACTACTTCCATTCTACTGGCATGAGAACTTTACCATTATAAACACAGAGATGAAAAGTTGATGCATGAGTTACCCTGGGCAGGAGAGTTACCCTGGCAGCAGAGAGTGAGTCAATTATGTCTAAACTAATTGGAGCTACAAAGACATTATAACATAATGAAAAAATAACTGCTGCAATGTCATTCATAGCACTTTTTGGACTTTATATTAAACTTTTGCTTATCAGTGCTGATTTTATGATGTTCCCCATCCATTTTCAAAGTTCTGATCATGGGGCAATTTTCACTCTGCAAGATGCAACAGTAAATTTGATGAAAATGGAAACTACATTTCTATAGTTAGAGAATAAAAATAGGCTTCTTGCCCAAATTCTAGGCCTGCCACCAATCCTTAAGATAATCTTTTCTATTTCCTCCCCTCCTAAAATATCTCAGGGACTCCACCATACCGATAACATTTCAGAACTGCCAACAAAAATGGGACACAAACCCTTCCTGTTTTGTTTTTTTCACAGGAGGGGGCACTGGGTGCATATGTGTGGAATCCTCAGGAAGAAGAACCTGATGGGTTTTATTCCATTCTGGGGGAGCGTACAGCTTTATCCTGTCCCTCCCCAGTACCAACCATCATGGAAAGAGCTGGAAGGTTCTATTTATGCACAGACTAAGAGGATATCCCAAGATCAGTAAGACACCAGACTCATGCATATGGAGGCCCTATATGCCTCTTCACTGGCTATACAGCTTCCTGACCTCCCTGTTTGGGGCAGAGATTTCACTAGAGCTCTGAGGAAAGAGCTGCTTGGGAACCTTTTAAGTAGGGTTAAAGGAAGAAAGAAACTCCATGCAAAACAATGCCACTTCAGGCTCCATGAACTTTTCAGCAGACTTACTGCTGGTGACCAAAAGTATATCCCAAAATATCATCAGTCTAACTCTTCCCTGAATCCCGAGGCTGGTCCTGTGCACAATGCTCTTACACTGGTGAACAGAAATCAACTGTATTTGTGTGGGTGGACATAGCAGTGTCCGCAATAAATGATTTCACAGCCACTGGTTAGTTTAATACAGATAGGAAACTATTGGGTCATGTTGAGTTGTGACACAAATGGACATATCTTTCATTGACGTCTATGGGAGTTGTACCCACGTATGCCAGGGCTGACTTTGGTCCATATTCTCTTAAGTGTAACAATCAGAATAGTGCATGTGTTCTTTAAGAGGAATTTAAATTGCTACTTTAAAGTTTTTTATTTGTATATATATATTTTAGCCTTCCCTGGCTATTTGTCTTTATTGCTTCTGTCCTTTAACCTTTGCTTTTCTTTAATTTTTTTACTGTAAGCATTCCCTTTTCCTTCTAGAGATCACATCTTTTAGTCTTGGCCAGAGGCAGAAAGATTAATAGTGTCAAAACCAAAAGGGAGATGTACTTTGAACAGCCATTTACCGGAAAGCAGTGTTTGATGCATGATAGCTTAGTGCCTTGGAAGGCTATTCTAATACTATAATGCATCGAGCAATAGAATGTTAACTACATACAGATTAATTATCACCATGAAATAAATTTTTTAACATAAAAATGTAAATATAATGTGTAAATGTAGAATTCAACGATACAAGTTTTAGCTTCATATTTTTACACTTCTGTCAACTAGTAACTCATTATGCATGTCTTATTATTTTATTTGAGAAAAAATGGAAAAGTATATTTATTATTCATGATGTGAGATATTGCTTTCTTATTTGTCTCTACTGCTGTTTAACTCTTTTTGTGATGTAGGTCTAATATAACTGCTACTAGCTGTCTCCCACTGGTAGAATGGAAAACCTTGTCTCCCATCGGCCAACGGTTAATAACCTATGGTAAATATCTAGATCATTTTTTAAAAGCTGGATTGGATGCATAGATACTAGTTTCCTCTGGAATGTGACCTACTCAGCTAGCCAGCAGGGTGTGGTTGTCTATGTTTAGGATTGGTAGATGAAGCATGCTAAAAGCATTCTCCTGGCAATACTATTGTTAAGGCTTTGTTTAGATTTGTAAGCCTTGAATCAAAAATGCCTGGCATGTTGGCAGGTGGGATTGGAACCTGAGTCCTAGCCAGATTTCATGGTTTACTGCTTTATCATCACAGGCCAAACCAGAACCCCAGTGCCACTACACACACATACCTCTTTGACTGTTGGATGTTCAAAATCTGCCAAGTTGTGCACTTGGGGCCATCCCTAATTTTGAATGTAGTATTTTTCTTGGCATTGTGGAGAAATAACTGGCCTATAACTTTGTTTCTCCCCTTTCCTGCTTAAGATCTGTGCTATTATTCACTCTTCTTCTGTCTTCTGGTACCTTACCTGTTCTTCATAAGATCGGAAAGACGACTCCAATGTTTCAGATACTTCTCAGCCAGTTCCTTAGGAACCTTTGGATGAATATGAACAGTCCCTTCTGAATTATAAATATTTGAATTATCTAAATATTCTTTTACCTGCCTCTTATTAATTCTGCAGATAGATATTCCCAGAGCCTTATTAATATTTATCTCACTGAGCTTCATGCTTCCTTCACCCTCTCTATTAAAGACTGAAAAAAATGGAGATATTCAGCACTTCGTGGCTAGTATGATTTGACCTTTCTACTGATTCAGTACTGGCCTTTGTTTTACTTTTACCCAAACGTATTCATAAAACTCTTCTCCCTCTTTACTCCCTTACCTAAAATTCTATTTTGCCTCCTTGCTACCCTTATTGATATCCCCTGTTTTGTTTTGTGACTGTAATGCATTGTAGTTTTCCCCCTCTTCCATTGCATTCTTCTTTGCTCTCTTCTGCTCCTTCACAATAGGCTGTATTGCCATGTTTATGGCCAATGGATGTTCTGATGTAAAGCTTGTATATTAAAATATATTTGGTGGCCTCCTAAAATATTAGAATAGCTACTTTATACATTGTTCATAAGCACATGGATATAAGAATATCAGCCCATTTATGCTAACTAGAAGTAATAAAAACTTGACAAAAAAATAATTTCTGAAAGATGGTTACATGCAGGTGTTTGGCTATTAAGACTTTGCATGTGAAATCCTAGCCCCATTGAAGTCAATGGGCATTTTGACATTAACTTAAATAGGGCAGAATTTCGCCCTTAATTTGCAAACACTTATGCATGTTCTTTATATTAAGCACATGAGCAGTCCCATTAACTTCACTAGAACTACTCGTGTATTTAAAATTATGTCTGTGCATAACTGTTTGTTGGATCAGGGCCAAAGTTTCAACTTGGGTAAATTAATTTAAGACAGATAGCAAATTAATGTAAAATTAAGAATAAGGATGCTCCTAGTTTTGATTTAATAAACAAAATAAGAGAATTCTTTGTGTGTATCTGGTCAAAAACATATTGTAAAAGTACCTCTGGGCAACTATCATTTGCTAATATCTGAACTACATACATCCTCATTTATACCAATGTTGTTATATTAAAAGTTTTGCATAGGTTACCTAGAGGCCACTGTAGACTGAGCCAAATCCTACCACTCATATGCAGGTTTATCCACTTTTGACATCAGTGAAAATGTTGTCTAAATAAAGGCTACAGAATTTGATTGCAGCACTCTAGCCAGCAAAGTTCAGACTTGCCATTCCCTTCTTGATCCATTTGGATTTAAAAAATGTGTAAAAATTTGAAGTCTGGGGAGTTTAATACAGGAAGCAAGTGCATACATAAATGTGACCCTTTCTTTGTAAATTTTCATTTTAGGTTCAATATAGTGTGTAATACAGACATATATTTGTAATATTAATATAATAATTTTTAAAAAATGGATTAAAATACCAATATGAGACAATTGTTAACATTTAAGGAATCACACTAATATAAGCTATTTCCAGGGTGGCTATGGAGGTATTGATCATTTTTATTGGCCTCCCTCTTTGGTGGTTGTGTTTTATGGTTTTGGGGTAATGTGTAATAAAAATCAAACCAAAAATCCCATATATATATATAAAAAAAGCAGTTGCTCCTTGAAAAAACTTACATAAGTGGATTGTGAGAGAGGCATCTAAATGTAGATCCAGAGAGCTTTGCATTGTAAGGCATTCTTGGAGAAGGTCATGCAATTGATACTGATATTTACAAGTATGGTTGAAAACTCAGGTGTGAGAATATGTCACATCATCTGTCTGCAGACTTGTCATTTAAGTAGACTGGTCCAAGATTACACCAGCTCTCTCTTCTCAGCTTATTTAATGAGTATTTCTTGGTTGGTGTAGCTGTTTGCGCATATCTCATTCCTGTTTAGCTATACTGGAAAATGTTTTCCTATGTTGTGTAACTACAACTATCTTCACATATTTGGTAAAACATAAATCACTCATGAGAATAGGTTCTTTGTGCTGATTCTTATGCCAGAATTAATGCATATAGGATTTATAAAATCCTGAAAAATTAGGCTCAAAATGGAAATGCAGACATTATTAACTACAAGAAAGTCAAAGTCTCTGCTGTTCCTAATCATTTTGTTCAGAATCCAGAATGATAAATAAAACAACAGCATCATCAAATACTTCATAAAAGGACTATATGTAGACTATATTGCAAAGTTTTAGTTTATTCCAGGAGGTTATTAATATGAATTAGACTTACTATACTTTTGTTAATTCAGTTTCCATTTGGTATTATGTGTTCTAGAAAATACACATGGTTGGACAGATATCTGTCTCACAGGCAAGGCTGCTAGAAATTGTAATGCCAAAAGAATGAGTGTGAAAACTGGCATACTGTGAAGGATGATAAAACAGAGATGCAATAGCATGAAAATGATGGCTCTGAATAAAAGATTTAGCCTGAAAAACATGATTTTTAAACAATTTATATCCTCACAGTATAAAGTTCCCCTCTTTCACTTACTCATCAGTAGTGACGTTCTTCAGAGAAATGGAGCTGATACTTTCAAATCAAGAAAATAAGCAATTGTTCAATAACAAAACAAAACAAAAAAAGACAGTTGAATGAGAAATGGCTGTAGCAATGTGCTGGAATTGTTCAGACATATAATTTTGGTTTATGTCAATTCCTATACAATGTATGCATACAATAAAATATTTTAGTCAGTTTTGCCACATAGAAATAAATATAAATGTTTAACGATATATTGTCTATGTATGTTTGCCAGCAGTATAGTTTCCAATTTGTCTGTTTTCTTTCTCAGGTAAATAGAACTATTTTTCTACCAACAGCAATCTTAGTAGCCAACAAACAGATTATTTGGAATCCAACAAAATATAAAAGTAGAGATTCCTAAATATTTATGAAAATATGACTGCCAAATGCCAGAATGATATTTAAGTAGTTTAATTAACATGGCTGCCACTATTAACACATGTA
This sequence comes from Mesoclemmys tuberculata, assembly GCA_007922155.1. Classification (NCBI taxonomy): domain Eukaryota; kingdom Metazoa; phylum Chordata; order Testudines; family Chelidae; genus Mesoclemmys; species Mesoclemmys tuberculata. Next base: position 12,465,543 of record ML677027.1, read on the forward strand.
AAAAACCTGATGTGCCTAGATCATGACTAGTCCTCTGCTTTTATGCAGATATAACTCCACTGATGTCCCTGGTATCACAGTGTAATACTGTGATCAGATAAGTTGTAATAATGGAGTAAACCAGTGGTTCCCAACCTTTTTGGCTCGAGGGCCACAAATATAATTTTTACAGTTCTAAAGGGCCACCAGTCTCTGCCAGCAGCCCTTCTCCTCTCTCCCCACCTCCCCCCACTGCAGCTAGAGGGAAGGAGTTCAGCGAAGAGGAGCTCCCATCCAGCAGATTGAAGCAAGGAAACGGTGTGCTTCACCTGGGTCCCTAAGCAGTAGCTCCCTTCTGCTGCCAGGGGGGATAGGAGATCAGTGTTCCCCTTCCTCTGGCTCCAGCAGGGACCCAAGAGCCTAGGGACCCAGGTGGAGTGCTTTGCCATGCTCCCTTCTGCAGCCAGTGGGAAGGGAGCTGCGGGCCACTCTGAAAGACTCCGCAGGCCACTTTTGGCCCACGGGCCATGGGTTGGGAACCACTGGAGTAAATGCAGCAGTGAATGAGGCCCTATCCTTCATAAAATCATAGAAGATTAGGGTTGGAAGGGACCTCAGGAGGTCATCTAATCCAACCTACTGCTCAAAGCAGGACCAACCCCAACTAAATTATCCCAGATAGAACTTTGTCAAGCCACACCTTAAAAACATCTATGGATGGAGATTCCACCACCTCCCTAGGTAACCCATTCCAGTGCTTCACCATCCTCCTAGGGAAAAAGATTTTCCTACTATCCAACCTAGACCTCCCCCATTACAACTTGAGACCACTGCTCCTTGTTCTGTCATCTGTCACCACTGAGAACAGCCTAGCTCCATCCTTCCTGGAACCCCTTTCAGACAGTTGAAGGCTGCTATCAAATCCCCCCTCATTCTTCTCTTCTGCAGACTAAACAAGCCTATTCCTTCAATCTCTCCTCATAAGTCATGTGCTCCAGCCCCCTAATTATTTTTGTTGCCATCTGCTGGAGTCTCCCCAATTTGTCTACATCATTTCTCTAGTGGGGGGCCACAAAACTGGACACAACACTCCAAATGTGGCCTTACCAATACTGAATAGCGGGGAATGATCACTTCTCTCAATCTGCTGGCAGAGCTCCTACTAATGCAGCCCAATATGCTGTCAAGTCTTGGCAATAACACTGTTGACTCATATCCAGTTTCTTGTCCACTGTAACCCCAGGTTCTTTTCTGCGGAACTGTTGCCTAGCCAGTCGGTCCCCAGTCTGTAGCAGTGCAATGGATTCTTCCGTCCTAAGTGTAGGACTTTGCACTTGTCTTTGTTGAATCTCATCAGATTTTTTTTGGCCCAATCCTCCAATCTGTCTAATTCATTCTGTATCCTATCCCTACCCCCCAGCGTATCTACCACTCCCCTCAGCTTATTGGCATCTGCAAACTTGCTTCGGGGGCAATCCACCACATCCTGGAGATCATTAATGAAGATATTGAACAAAACTGGTCCCAGGACCAACCTCTGGGGCACTCTCCTTGTTAATGGCTGCCAATTAGACATCGAGCCATTGATTACTACCCAATGAGCTGATGATCTAGCTAGCTTTGTATCCATCTTATAGTCCAATTCATCCAACCTTCTTTAACTTGCTGATAAGACTACTGTGGGAGACTACCAAAAGCTTTGCTAAAATCAAGGTATATCACCTCCACCGCTTTCCCTACATGCACAGAACCAGTTATGTCATCATAGAAAGCAATCAGTTTGATCAGGCATGCCATACCCTTGGTGAATCCATGCTGACTGTTCCTGATCACCTTTCTTTCTTCCAAGTGCCTCAAAATGGATTTCTTGAGGACCTGCTCCATCATTTTTCTGGGGATTGAGATGAGGCTGACCAGTCTGTAATTGCCCAATTCCTCCTTCTCTTTTTTGAAGATGGGCACTATATTTGCCTTTTTCCAATCACCTGGGACCTCCCCCAATTGCCACAAGTTTTCAGAAATAATGGCCAATAGCTCTGCCATCATATAAGCCAACTTCCTCAGCACCCTCGGATGCATTGCATCCGGCCCCATGTACTTGTGTATGTCCAGCCTGTCTAAAGAGTCATGAACCTGTTCTTTCAGCACTGAGGGCAGCTCACCTCCTCCCCATTCTGTGCTGCCCTGTGCAGTAGTCTGGGAGCTGACCTTGTCTGTGAAGACAGAGGCAAAAAAAAAGCATTGAGTACTTCAGTTCTTTCCACATCATATGTCACTAGGTTGCCTCCCCCATTGTATAAGGGGGCCACACTTTCCCTGATCATCTTCTTGTCACCAACATCCTCTAGAAACCTTCTTGTTACCCTACATGGCCCCTGCTAGCTGCAACTCCAATTGTGCTTTGGCCTTCCTGATTTCACTCCTGCATACTTGAGCAGCATTTTTATACTCCTCCCTAGTCATCTGTCCAAGCTTCCACTTCTTGTAAGCTTTCTTTTTGTGTTTAAGCTCACCAAAGACTTCTTTATTAAGCCAAGCTGGTTGCCTGCCATATTTGTATTCTTTCTGTACATCAGGATGGTTTGTTCCTGCGCCCTCAATAAGGTTTCTTTAAAATACACCCAGCTCTACATCCTTTCTTCTATGCATAACATTCAGCAGATTTCTGCCACTCACTTGTACCATGAAATGTGAAAATGCATTGATTAATGGTCAGAAATTACAGCTACTGTAATCTTAAAGGGTCTGATTGTCCACTCTCTTGCACTGGTTTTACCCCTCTGTAACTGCCTGGAGTTACTTGTTAATTTACACCAGTGTACGTGAGGGGAGATTCATGCTCACCATCTGCCATAAGCTCTCTATTCCTATGTGAGATGGGAAAGGAAACATAAAATGACTAGTAAAGGATCACCCTCATTTCCATTACAGCCTTTTTGTTAAAATAAAATGTTTAAATACCGCTGGTCAGTCACTGGGTTCTGGATCTGAGCCAATAATCTCTTTAGTGCATTTTCATCCATATCTCAGCAAAGAGGAATGGCTCATTACTATGCAAACAGGGGGAGCCCTTGACACAGGCTAGTTTTTACAAATCATCTCTTACAGATCCATATTGTATCTTATCAAACCCCAAATACATAGTAGATTACAGTTTACATCAGGCAGCAAAAAAGACACTAAACATCATGCCAGGTATAAAATCATTATGTTTTCAATAACATATTTTTGTCCGAATAACTAAAAAGTGCAGAACATTTCACTATGATAACAGTGCTCTTTTATGTAATACCTTTGGTGTTCCAGTTTTGATTATAGAGTTTAGTAATGACTTTATAGTTGAGGATTCTATCTGATTCAGGTTCTTAAACCTTGCTCATCACTGTGATATCTCATGTAACTCGCTTGCTATCGTAGTCTGATTATGACACCCTCTAACATCCTGAGGGGAAAATCTTATCTTCTGTAAAGGAAATGTTGCTTGTGTGGGATCTAGCCAGGAGCATTTTTGGGGGGAAAGGTAATGGGGGAAAGCCAAACCATGTGATTCGGAGAGAGGTTATTTTCTAAAAGCAGATGAAACTGACTTTTAAAAAATCTTCTAAATCATTTTTGTACAAAACTTGTCTCAAAACCAGGTTGGAGTAAAAACCTCAGATTTGCTTTATTCTTGAGTCCTAAATGATATCTTGTGCTCTGGCCTATTTTTCAGAGGGCCAGGTATAACCATTAGAACTTACTCCCTATGGACTGTTAAACCTTAAAAATGCCCATCAGATCCTGTCAGACTTCATAAGGTTTGCCATAGACAGACTTGCCAGCAGAGTTTGCAAGTGAACTTCTATGGTTCAAGAAGGTTACACACTATGTGGATACTGCCTAGAGCTTGCTTATGGTTTTTGTATAGTATATAATTTGTGCATGTTGACTTTAGGGCTGCAAAGGGCTCTGCAATGTTTCTCTGGCGATATAGCTGTTTTGAGGCTAGTAATATGTGTAAACCTGCAGCAATCAATGCCTTATGTTCATGTATGCCTATGGTGACGTTTTGGAAAATGCGTATGACATACAATAACTTATGGCAATGGAAACAATAGTAAACCTTGTTTTGTACCCATTTAAATTTCTGATGTCATTTGGATGTGGATTCCTTGTAAATAGATATTTTATTTGGTTTTCCATATAGCAGCTTTACCCATTAATTTAACATTTTAAATAATTTAATAATTATTTAATATAATTAATGCTGTTATGGTACCCAGTCAAAGGCCATATTGGAGTCAAGAATAAAGAAATGAGCTTCTGATAAGTTCCATTCTTCGTAGGATACCACATTAAGTAATCTTCTAATGCTGTTTTTTGCAGACTGATTCTGTACAAAGACTGGCAAGAATGTCTAATCTGTTCTAATCTATTGCTCTTATTTTCCATATCTGTTGCACTGCTGTTAGTACATGATAGTACATGTACCTAACTAAGCCAGGAAGTGTAATTCTGTCTAGAAGGATATTTGCCTACTTTACTTTACACCATTTTATTTTTTTATTATTATTTGTTGTTGTAATCTTGAAGTGGAATTGTTCTTGGTGTTTGTCTCAAGGAACGTGTTGCCAACCCACTTTACAGTCATTGTTACTGGGGAAATACCTGTACGGAGATGGGTCTTACATTTAACCCTGAAACTCATATGATTCAAATTCACACTGATATCTGGTGCCTGCGAGTTTTGCAGCCAAGGACCATCCAACAAGCATGGCATTAAATCTGTTGGTATAGGTGTAGGTCCTGCTCCATATTGAGCTTGTGCACTATAGGAGCGGAGCAGCTGATTAAGAGTGAACACAGAAGTTATGTCTCAGCACAAGCAGCGCTGCAGGATTTCTTCCTAGTGCTCGAGAAGTCTAGGAGGGAGATACACCAACTTGAACACCGCAACCCCAAGATGACATGATCAGCTTCCATTGGGGAAAGCTCTATTGCCACTATCAAGCTAGCATGATTTAGTGTGATCAGAACAAGTTTCATATTGCTTCTTTTCAGAATAAAGTATACCTTGTTATTCCTTTCCTCAGGGCAGCCTGGTAGGATTATTCCCTACCTTATAGGTTTCTTAGAGGAGAGGACAGATCTCCTAGAACCGCTATCCGTCCTGTCCCCCCACTCTTCCTCCTCCCTAGTACAGTGCCTATCCAGGCAGAAATTAGCCTATAGTTTTTAGCCATTCTTCTGGGATAATTGGTGGTATGGGGAACAATTTTTGTGTCTCTTACTTATTTAGGCAAGCACTCTATGCTACATATAAATGTTGCCATGGAGCCTGAGTGTCTGTGGTATTAAAATTTATTTGACTTGCTGTTGGCATAATGGCATTCTGCTGGATATCTGTCTAGACTTGCTACCTTTCCAACTCAGAGGTCTTTCACAACATTATTAGTTTCTAGAACTGCAACATTTTTCTATAATTCCTCTCTTGCTTCTTACATTAATTTTGGTTTGCTCAGAAATTTCATGGGGTTGCTGTATAATTTGTATTGTCTTTGTATTTGGCTTTGTGTTGTGAACTGCACAATCTGCAGAAGAAATGATAGCCAAGGAAGAATGACTTTAAAAATCTGTGACTGTTTCACAGTGGTTTCTTTCTCTACTGCATCATTCCTTAGCTGAAGAAGGGATAATGGCCTTTTAGAAGGGGGCAGGAGCGAGCCTATAAAAAACTGGCAGCCAAACTCCATGGATATCCAATCACACACCTTCTAAAATCTTCCTTCCGCACGCCTGTCAACATGACCAGATCACATCTCTAAGACTGACAAACCGATATCCACCCAGGTCCTCAAAGATTTTCAGACTCATGTTGCTTTTGGAAAAAAATGTGACTATCATCTCATAAATTTTAGGAAAGCATCTTAAATAATCATGTAAATTTATCACCAAAGCTATTATTAGTAATACTAAACTAAGACAGAAATGGAGTATTACAACATTCAAATCAAGATCAAATAAAAAAAATTAGTCTCAATCCTAGTTTAGAGTTAAATCATCAAATTAATTAAATCAAATTAATAGTACAAATAATATTCTCATAAATTCTAAAGAGAACTCTAAGAAGGTCATTTTGGTTATGAACTCCAGCTAAAGGATTTACTAAGCTTAATCAAATATATGGTTTAAAGCTGGTTAAGAGCTTAATATTGAAACAAAGTTATCTAATGTCTAAACCACAATCTTAGAGCCAATTATAAAGCTTCCTCCATAGAATTCAATTCTTATATGGTGACCCTTTCCTCCCCCGCATCAGAGATATTAAAATACAGACTTTAACATAACACCTCTTTGATAAGCAGAAGTTCGACAATTCTTGTTTATCAGAAATTACGGATGACAATTTCAAGTTTCTCAGGACTTTTTAACACAGGCTACAGAATTCGTGCTAATGAATAATTTTATGAGACAATATTTATGGATGTTTAAACCTGGGAAACATTTTTTTCTAGCTCTTTCCCTATATGAACTTTATGAGTTCTCTCACACGCAGTCATCCACACAACCACACTTTCACACCTTATAAAAGTATAAAAAGTCTAGTATGCCTCCCAGGTAATAAAAACAGGAAGGAAAAATAAGATACTTAAGAGAACAGGGATTCGCAAATTCTTCATCTCTTGCAGTATTCTGAACTCTCATAAAGTAGGAGCTGGAACTGCAGTCAAGGAACCAGATGGTGATGTTCTATTGGCACATTTCTTCTCGCTAGCAGATCTTTGGTTTCAGGGAGACTGGGGAAGGGCTGCATATCCTTTTTATTAATGTTCTGACTTCCTCTCCTGGGATGGCTGATCTTTTGAGATTCTGAAATGTTAGTCTTCCCCCAGGTAGCTTGTTGACCACAAAAGACAAGATTTCTGGACCATACCTTTGATTCTTATAGTTTGTGATCTTTACCTAATCAGCTTTGCAGTGCCTCCCTCCAAGGTTTTCAGATAAATCAGATGTGAAACCTACCCTGGAGTCTTGAAATTTGGTTCAATCAGGTTCAAATTAGGTCATCTTCTAGCAAGCATCAACTTGGAAAAGTCCCACTTAAATCAACAGTTTAAAAAATATTCGGTGCTCTACATATTGTAGAGACTGTGAGTCTGTGACAACTTACCCCTTCATAAAAAATAATAAATTGACTATACGAGACCATTTGGAAAAGCTGGCATAGTCTTATCTGGTTGAAAAGATCTTGAAATGAGAGTGTGTTGTCAGTTTATGGGGAGGTTCAGTATAAAAATCCCATAAAAATAGTTGATTGAAAAGGAATCTTGTGACAAATAGTCACTCAACATCCATCCATCAGCAAAATTAAAAAGTTTGAACAAACTTATGATCAGTTTTTATCAACTCCAGTTCCCTCTCAGAAACAAAGGATTTACAGTAATCTTTCTATTTTGGAATGCAGCTATAAGTCAAACAGCTTATCTGCTGGAATCTTCATCTTTCTAGAGGAAAGCTTCTTTAAAGCCTATCAAGATGAAAACCATTTGAAACATAAAATTTTAAATTTTGTATAAGGTTTATATTCCATGTAAGCTATTCCTCTCATATGGAGCTTTCAATAAATTGTTTGCTGCTGACTCAAGGGACAGGAAGAGCATGTAGGAAAGCTAACACTCCCTTCTATGTACAGGCCCACCTCCTATATCACTTATGCATCTGTGTTCCTTTCTATACTGTACGAGAGCTGGGGAAAGTCTGAAAGAATAAAGTTTGCTAATTCTGAATGAAAACTCCTTCTAAACTCTTCTGATTTCAAACTCATTTGTCATTTGGCATATGCAATCTGGTAAAGCCAAACCAGAGTTCTTTATCAATGATGTTCAAGGCACGAAAACCTCCAAGAAGTTGAATAATTTTTCAGTCCTCAGCAATATGTGTAATGGTTTGTGGCTGCCCACATTGACATAGTGGACTGTCTCTAAAATGCCAACAAAATTCCACTGCAGCACAAATTCCAGGTCCAGTACGAGACTGGATCAGAAGGCTCCATTGGCTTCATGATAAATCAAACCTAGGTAGATGTAGAGTGGGTACAAGACAAGATAATTATTTGTCACTTTTTCTGCAGACCAAGAAGTTCACCACACATCCTCTACTATAAATCCCTCACCTGGTAAACTTCCACATTGGAAGCCATCAGTGCAGATGACTATGTGGTGGATTAAACAAGTCTTTAATTAAAGGTAGATGTGACATTTGCAGTTTCATTATGAGTTTTGCTATGCTTTCCTCTCTGCGAACACTGGGTGGAGCAATATCGCAGAGGCCCGGTAACCTTGGTAAAGGAATGGATTTAAGTGTGTCTGAAATAATATGCATGGTGGAATTTAGTTGTATGTCAATTATCTTTGTGTGCGATGAGCGAGCCCATACTGGAGTGCAATACTCTGCCACTGACTAACAAAGTGTCAAGATTGAAGTAGGTAACATTTGAGCATTGGTGCCTAACGTCATTCCAGCCAGTTTTCCGAGCACGTTGTTGCGCGTTTTTACCTTGGTCACTGTCTTTGTAAGAAGATCATGATATGTCAGAGTTCTACCCAACGTAACGCCTAGATAGACTGAATGTGAATTATGCTTTATTTGCTGACCATTGAGAACTATATTCAGCTCTCTGCCCGCTTGTGCATGATGTAAGTGGAAGACACCTGACACAGCCATACTTCCACTTGGCATCAGGCACCACAGATGACAATAATCTGCCATAGCCACCATATCTGCATTCAGAATACTCTCAAATACGTCAAAGGAGTATGACTGAGTGCTGAGGCAATTGTCATCTGCATAAACAAACTTGTGAGACCCGGTATACAGTAGATCATTTGAATATAAGTTGAATAACATTGGAGATAATACTGATCCTTGTGGGAGGCCATTCTTCTGGTGCTTCCAAGCACTTGTTCTATAACCAATGTGCACACGGAAATGGCGATTTCTCAAAAACAGAGCCACTACATATACTAACCAGCCATATGCCATGGAAAAGTCATGCCATATGTCAATGAAAAAGTAGTTTTCCCTACATTTTGCAAGAAGATCTCCAATTTGACATATGCCTTCGATAGCATAACAATGTGAGCATTCTTGGTGTGGATACTTCTATTCATTGTTAATCTTTGAAGACACAATGTATACTTTGTTGGTTTGTTGTCCTACCTTTGCTTTTATATTTGATTGTAGTAATAGTGTTTTGTATTCTTTGTTTTCATATAGCATAACTAGCATTTTCCCTGGCAGATATCATAACTCAAAAAAGTGCTTTCAATAACACTTAGGAACTTCTTTATTTTCTTATTTAGTGTAAGATCCCATTAATTTTGTATTAAAATAATGTTGCTTAATGGTGTGTGTTCTCTTTTAACAATAGAAATCCTGCAGCTTCTTTAGTTTCTTTTTCAAAATGTTTTAATTATCTTTTATAATTTTTACTTGTACCATTCTATATCTTCTTCTTAGCCTATGCACAATGTGCCTCAGGTGGCATGTGACCAGGATTCATCTCTGAATTTGGTCTGCTGGTTGGATCATTAGCTTCCCTGACGTGGACCGGGTACTGAAGGGGGGTGTGACAGGAACACTGATCCAAGCTCCCACCATTCTATAATTAGACCTTGCATGTATATTTTGTAAGTTTCCTATACTACTGAGAAATTGTGCCATTATCATGGCATTTGTAAAAATGTTTTCTGTGTTCACTGTATTAAGCACACTATGAAAGTTAATTGGATCCACTGCTGGTGGCCGTGTTGAGTGATGGCAGATTTCTGGAGGGAAATGTGCCTACAATTTTCATTAGATATAGCTGTGAGTCCTCCTCCAGATGTTTTATTGTTGGGAGGCTTGGATTTCATTGCCAGTATTTCCTAAGATAAAGAAAAACATCATACTCTATGTAGACTAGAGGTATCTTTTGTGTTGGACTCAGGAAACTTTGTGTCATCACCTTATGCAAAACATTGTTCAAATCTTGATTTGTAAAACTCTTTGCTTTGAGTAAAACGTTATATTAGACTTTTTTGCTTTTTGTAGACTGTTTCAGTCATGGGAGACAGAAAGGGCGCAATTCCAAGAGGCAGTAGTCTTGTGGTCAGCAGCTGTTGAGCTAGTGAAGAGGAAGGCTCATGAAAGGATGTGGTGCTGTTACTGAAAATACAGAACCATTTGTGGATGTGTTGTGGGTGCACTCGTGGGAAATACAAAAGGTGTAGCTCAGCAGGCATCTGGGGATGACATTGTAATACGGAGGAATGAATGATTGGCCACACAGAAGAGGCTGTTTTGACTGAATGCTGGGCTGGTGTTACTAAGCCAAAAAACATGAAAACTGTTGCACTTTTTGAGGAAAAAGGAAACAACAGTGATGAGTTAGGAGAAATGAAAAAGAAGAAAAAGAAGAAGCTGTTGAGTTCACCACTGCAGACCGTGCAGTAGCTTGAGGAAAAGTTTTAGCGGGAGGACAAGAACTGCATCACAGTCTAAACAACATATAAAAAACCCCATAAAAGGGATACTGTAAAGCTATCAGGCCCCAACTTTGCTTAAAATAGGAATAATCCAGTGGAGAACATTCTCAGGATTCTATATACTTCCCTATAAAAACAAATACAACAAAAGATTGCCTTACTATTGAGCTCCAAAAAATAAAATAGTAATGGTCTAAGTAGGTCCTACAACATTTTGCTGCTTTTCTACTGCATAACTGGCAAAATGAATCCAAGCACCAAACCCTGATCTCAGAGATGATTGAAGATCATCAATGTTAGCTGACGAACAGGAATAAACAGAAATACACTGTCAATCTCAAAACCCAGTAGAAACATGGTGATGAGGTAAAGAATCAGAGTTTGCCATATGAGGGAAAATGGTAATTGTAGCAAGTTCATGCAGGCCCCCCTGCCGCTCAGGCCCTCTTCACCCACAAACCACTTGCAGATGTCAGCTTCATGCTCCCCCCAGTGCTATTTATTTACAACTACTTATTACCCACCACCATCTAGCAATATACAGTCTGGCCTAACAGGCCCACGGGCCTCACTGCTCTAGCCACTGATCAAGGAAACTCATTCACCTCCTGTGGCTTCTCCCTTTACTGTCTCCCTTTGTTTAAGCCCCCCCTGCCTTCCTTCCTGGGAGCCTTTATAGTGCCTGGCTAACGAGCCTAGCAGCTGCTCCTCATCAACCCACTCTGTCCAGGGTTCACTCAGTCTTTTCCAATTCTCTCCAATTAGGACACCAGTACTATTCGGGTACTGGGACGTGGATCCAGAGGAGGTCCTGGTAGAAGACCAGCAGCTCAGAGAGAACTTGACGAAGACCCCTTGGGTGAAGATAAAAGAGCTGCTGGTCGTATCGGAGCCCTCGGAGGCAGTGGAGGAAGGTGTGCGCCAGTGCGTTCCATGCCGGACTACCTGCACACTAAAGGAGAAAACCGGTGGCACGGGGCTGAATCAGTCTGGTCTCTCCCAGCACCTTATCACAGTAAGGAATTTATTTTTATTTTTAAGCTCTACCAAGGCTATTACTAATACCACTATTATTTCTTCACTATGATTATATTCCCACTTCTTGGCTACCAAGAAAATAAAATAGCAAGGGATGGAAGAATTTGTTTGAATTTCCCATAAGAGAAAATATTGTGCAATATCATAAACACTAGGATTTGTGGTTTTTAGATAAAAGCAATTTATATTGGAATCACTGGAATTCACTGAAAAATAAACTACATTTCCCATGCAACACAGTGCCAGACAGGTTCTAAAATTTCACTTTGCAAGGAAAACTGCTTTTAAAAGGACCTGGCACACTGAAGTAGTAAAGCTGGCAAGGAAAAGATATTAAAGGCTTGTAGTATTCCTAAGGCTTAGTGAAAGAAAGTTTTAAATTTTTGCATCTTAAATAGTAAACAGCTGAGTATAAATGAGGAACAGTGTAGTGTCCCTACTGGGCTAAAAAAGTGTGTTCCCAGGATCTCTACTCTGCTTCTCTTCAAGAGATTTCATGCTCAGTTGAATTTTAGAAACAAATTATCTAGAAACATGCATCACTTTTTGCTTCATGTGTTTCCTCCCTCCCTTAATAGCAGAATATTAAAGCTGTCTTTTGGTAAACAAAAGCTTCTGCTCTAGTCGTAGCCCACCTCTTCATCTGTTTTATGTAAATGTAGCAGTTATAATTTTTACATAATGCATAAACGCTGGTTTTAGAGAGTGGTTATAACATTAGAAATGGAGAATTAGGAGAAAAGATATTGGAAAAATTCAAGATTTACAATTTGTTTTAACACTTCTCAGTCATATTCACGTTTCCCCCCCCAATCAGTTTTAAAACTTTTTGACATGCTTAACCAAATTCTAGGATATGCCATTTTACTCAACTCTGGATTTTGTCAATGTTTATTTCAGTAAAATGTTTGTTTTACACTGTCATGACTGTATACATTGGAGGCTGAGGGAGACAAAAGAAATCCTTATTTTTAATGTGCCTGCATCTTCATCCATTTGTGATGTTCAGCATCTGAAAGGAGGAAGAAGTACATTTAAAATTCCAAGTACAAAAAGAGGGAGAAGACAGATGAAAGGATAAAGGAATATATCTGCAAGATGAACAACTTGCTATCTCTTGATTGGGCAGGAGTACATAAGAGGTAAGCTTTTTAATCCTTTACATCTGATTTAGTTTAAAGCCAAGGGTAAGATTTTCAAATATGACTAGAGATTTTTGGGTGCTCAATTTGAGACACCTTGAAAGGACCTGATTTTCAGAGGATAGGTACTCAGCACTTTCTGAAAATCAGGTCCCTTTACAGTGTCTCCAGTTGGTCATCCAAAAATTGAAGTGCCCAAAGCCAGCAGTCACGTTGGCCCATAGCATTGATTTAACCGTCTTCACACACAGATTTGTTGCAAGTTGCACTAGGCGCATGTCTTGAGGAGAAAGGCTAGGAAGTCAGGTGGGTTGATAGGTCAAATGTCTTAGGGGAAGAAGGACAGTTGAGATAGTTAGAAGTCTGACTTGTCTGTGTGTGGAGAGGTAGGGGAGCGGGGAGCTACATCCAGTGTCATCACGTGTGTGATACGCTAACGTGGGTTGCTTTTGCAGAATGAGGGGTCATCATTATGGGTGATATCTCGGTGTCAAGCATGATTGTCTTTCATAGATTGCCCATTTCAAGTTGTCTGTGGGTCCAGTGATGGCTGATTCTAGAACCACAGACTGCCACATTGTAGACACGTATTTCCAAGCAGGGCGTGTGAACCTGGGAAATAGAACATGGCATAGTTCAAACCATTCTGTCACTCCTGTTTTTCCATTACATGTAGTCACATCTAGTTCTCAGAGCGCTGACTTCCCTGCCTCAAGCAATTCCTCCATTGTTGTCGGTCCTGGTCAATACATTCCCACAAGTTAATGTTAATGTTGCATTTCCTCATATTAGCCTTGAGGACTCCTCTGTAGCATTTTTTCTGCCCTCCTCTAGCACGTTTCCCTTGGCTGAGTTGAGAATAGAAAACTTGTTTTGTCAGTCTAGAATCAGGCATCTGAACAGCATGGCCTACACACTGAAGTTGATGATAGATAATAATTGTCTCGATGCTCATGTTATCGGCTTGCAAGAGGACGCTGATGTTAGTGTGTCTATCAGCCCATTTAATTAGAAGAATCTTAGGCATACAGTGCCTTAAGATGTCTCGTATATGTTGTCCACATTTCAGACCTATGGAATAGGGGGGATCACAACAGCTTTCTAACCCATAAATTTGCTTTTAATTCTGATGTCACAATCTTCAAATGTGTTGCAATCCTCTTCTCAGTCAACCAAAAGTTTGGCACATTTGAGCTGTTACTGGATATCTTTGTCAATGTTTCTAAATTTTCTAAATGTTTCTACATTTTTTTAAATGTTCCTTCCAGCATGAATTGACAGCTTCCACTTCTTTAATCGACTCCTCCACATCCATCAACTTCAGGGGGGTTGATCCTCGGACGCACGTGCTATAAATGATTTTAATGGCGTTAAAAAGCCATGCATATCATGGGTTTCAGCGAGGAGTTGAAGCTCATTCAACTTGTCTAGTCACCACCTGTTTTTCATGTCAGAAGTTCTTCTTTGAACCTCTACCTTTGCCTCTTGGTGAGCTGACTTCTTTTGCACATAATTGATATCATTCTTCCAGACACAAAGGGCCTTATGTTTGCAATCAACCAGGTCTTGTGTCTTCCAATCATTTTAATCAAGCCAGTCCTGATGTTTTCTAGTACAGAATCCTAGCATGTGGAGAGAGGTAACTAGCTGGGTCCCTGAAGATCTGGATTCGGAAGTGTGCTGTTCAATTTATTCACAAATGATCTGGAAAAGGGGTGAACAGTGAGGTGGGAAAGTTTGCAGATAATCCAGAATTACTTAAAATAGTCAGGCCCAAAACTTATTGTGAAGAGTTACAAAGGGATCTCACAAAATTGGGTGACAAAATGGCCGGTGAAATTCAGTGTTGATAAATGCGAAGTAATGCACAGTAGAAAACATAATCCCAACTATACATGCAAAATGATGGGATCTAAATTAGATGTTACTACTCAGGAAAGAGATCTTGGAAACGTGGATAGTTCTCTCAAAACACCCACTCAATGTGCAGCAGCAGTCAAAAAAGCTAACACTAGGAACCTTTAGGAACAGAGACAGCTAATGAAATAGAAAATACCTAATGCCACTATAAAAATCCCTGGTACTCCCACACCTTGAATATTGCATGCAGTTCTGGTTGCCCCATCTTGAAAAAGATGTACTAAAATTAGAAAAGGTAAAGAGAGTGGCTACCAAAAAAAAAAAAATTAGGGGTATGGAACAACTTCTATATGAAGAGAGAATAAAAGGACTGGGACTGTTCATTTTAGACAAGACTAAAGGGGGATATGATAGAGGTATATAAAATCACAAATGGTGTGGAGAAAGTGAATAGGGAAGTGCTATTTACTCAGTCACATAACACGTGAAACAGGCATCACCCAACAAAATTAATAGGCAACAGGTTTAAAACAAACATAAGGAAGTTTTAACAAACATAAACACAGTCAATCTGTGGAACTTTTTGCCAGGGAAGGTTGAAATGGTCAAAAGAATAACTGTATTCAAATAAGAATTAGATAAGCTCATGGAAGATAGGTCCATTTATGGCCACTAGCTGGATGGTCAGGGACGGAAACTCAGGCTCTGGGTGTCCATAAACCTCTGATTGCTAGAAGCTGGATCTGAATGACAGGATGGATCATTCAATAATTACTCTGTTCTGACTAGCTAAGTCAGTATAAACTAAAATTTTAAACAATGACTTGTTTATACTGCTCTATATACTATACACTGAAATGTAAGTACAATATTTAAATTCCAACTGATTTATTTTATATGATAAAAATGAAAAAGTAAACAATTTTCCAGTATATTGTACTTTGGTACTTTTGTATTTTTATGTCCAATTTTGTAAGTAAGTAGTTTTTAAGCGAGGTGAAACTTGAGGTACGCAAGACAAATCAGACTTGTGAAAGGGGCACAGTACTCTGGAAACGCTGAGAGCCAGAATACATGCTAACTACTTATGCTAAGCAATCTATTCCATTTTTCATGTTGTTATGATGCTCTGAGAACCTTCCTCAGACTTGAAGAGCTCCGTGTGGCTCAAAAGCTTGTTTCTCTCACCAACAGAAGTTCGTCCTATCTGCGTGACAGATGTCAGTCACGCGGCTTACTGTGTTAGTGAAAGAAGCTGAGACACTAAGGTGATGAGTGTGGTAGAAGAACCTACATGGAACAGAACTGAAGGGCAATGCTGTTGGTATCAGGGATATTACTGCATGCAGCGGGACTGAGAGACAGTGGTGGCCTCTGTGGTGGGCCTCAGTGGTGTCCTTTACAGCACACGGGGCTCTTGGTCTGCGATGGTGGCACTGGGGAGCAGCACGTTTGCATCGCGGAGGGGTGATGACGAGGTGCTGCCTCTGGCGACAAGGGGCAGGCAGTGTTGGCGGCATGCAGGGCTCTGGGCGTCTGTGTTAACACTGCATCTGAGGGGGGGAGATGGTGGGGTGCTGCCAGGGGCAGCGCTGCCTCTGGACTGGGGGTTGGCACATGGCAGCCCACGCCAGTGGGGCGCAGCCCAGGGGTGTCCTTGGACGTGATTCTGGGAGGGCTCGGGCTCAGCCTAGGGGCTGGCAAGCCGGCGTGAGGCAACAGGAGCGTCAGACACAGGCCGCAATACTGCCCCTGTACCGGCCCGTCAGCCCACCCGCTCCGGGGCGGGGCTGGCCCTCAGGGAAAAGCGCGGGAACGCTTCCCTTGACCGCCCACTGCCTCAAGGAAAAGCCGCATCGCGCATGCGTGCTGGCCATGGCCCCGGCACTCAGGTAGGGAACGCGCACCAACCCAGCTACTTCCCCGGAGCCAGTCCAGGCTCTCTGACGTCATCACGCCGGCGCGTCCCGCCCTCATCCCGGCTTGGCGCACGCGCAAATAGAGCTGTCGGAGTGTAAGTCTCCATTTTGTTTTCCTTCTCCCCTCCCCTCCCCTCCCCCCCTTCCCAGTCCCGACCCTGACTCCCTGCGCCTCGGCGGCTGCTCCGGAGCGGCTCGGGGGGGGTCACCCGCTCCCAGTGACAATCCAGGGAAGGGCGGGAAGCTGTGGGGCAGGGGAGAGGGCAGCGCGCTTTGGCTCGCTCTGGGTCCCGTCGTGGCCGGGGGAGGGTGTCAGGGAGCCGGGGGCTGGTGAGGCGCAGCGCGAGGCCGCGGGCGGGTCTGGCGGCCCCCCCCGGCGGGTTTGACGACTCGAGCTGGGCTCGCTCCGGTTCCGAACGGGGGTCTCCCCTCCTTGTGCGGGGCGGGCGAGGCTCGTCGCCCGGCCGGGTCGCGTGGCAGCGGAGTGGCCGGTCCCGCCGTCCGTGGCGGCCGGCTGCGCGTGGCTGGCTGGAGCGCGCGCTGCTGGGCGGGCCGGGCCGGGCCTCCTGGAACGGTTGTAAAGAACTTTTGGCAGCGTAAATCTCTGCCCCTCCCCCCCGGCAGATACTAGTCAACCGTCACCTGGAGGGGCCGTTGTTCCACGGCCTCAGCACCCCAAAGCTGTTTCCAAACGCCCGTGCGGGCGCCTTGCGCACCGACCCCCCGTGAGAGGAGCGTTTACACGGGTGCTGCAGGCGTGCTGGTATTTCTGCGGTACCAACGCAGTGGTTTGTCTGCACTGTCATCTGCGGGGGAGCAAATTAACCCCCCCCCCGTCCGCCCCCAACCTAGCTGCCGTGTTTAGAATCCAGCGGAATCTCTTCATCATGTTACAGACACTTAAATTAAAACGTGGGTATAAAATAATAGCTCTTTATAGCTTCGGAGTGCTTTATAAACCTTAGCTCATCAATCAGGCTTGACATAGCTCCTTAAATATGAACTCTAAAGAATTTAATTGGAAAAAAAGCTGCAGTGGGTGGATTGAGTGGCAGCTGGGAAATATGGGTAGCAATAGTGTGTATGCTTTTTTTATTTCTTTTTCTTTTTACAAGGCAGGCATGTTTCTATCGAGTACAAATTTAATTTCTCATTTGTAAATTATTAACAGCCCCATTAGGAAATTAATATGAAACTCATAAGAACTTAAATAAAGGAATCTGTTAGTAAAATTACTTTGGTCATTTTGACCTTGATTCTGAGATGGGAATAGTTTAAATAACACCATTAACGTGTGTGTGTCATTCATTTTAAAGTCATAGTTACTGGATGGAGAAAGGGAGGCTTAGGTGTAACTTTTGGCACAATTAGATATAGTGTGTAATATAATTAAAAATCTTAAACTGTAACATTCTTAAGCACCTATCTATAAAGTTCACTTGAAAGAATAATTGCACACAATGTGCCCCACCTGTAGGCAGATTCCTTAGTAATTTATTTTCAAATAGCTGATGTCAGTGATTTAAATAAGACATTCCAGAATATTATTTCTCTGTGGCAGGATCTTGGCCATTTAATTTAAAATTGAATCGTTGAAATGCCTAATAGAAAACTTGTATTAAGTATTTCACCTTTTTTTTCCTCAGGGCAAGATGTCTGCTATGTCCCTTGATTTCATAACCTGTTTTCATATTCCCCTTCAATGCATTTTAAGATATTCAGCAGTGGTTTAAATATTCCTTGAATGACAGTTGAACAGTATTCTGTTCTTTAAAAGTTACACTGTGTGCTGAAAAGAAATTCCATATAGACATTGCTTTCTTTTTCATTTGAATGGTAGGTTTGGAGTGCTCATAAAAGCTGAATTTAGTTCACCTGTCAATTCTGCCACTTATTGTGAAAGCTGCTGCTTCCAGCATGTTTTTTTGTGTGTGTGTGTGGAGAAATCACAGCTGATATTATTTAGACAGGTCTCTCCTATAGAATATTATTAATTTCAGCCAACATTAGCTGTTGTTTCAGCATGTGGAAGTTTTGATGTGGGATCTAATTAAATTCCTCTTAAAACTTTCCTTAAAACATGTTTTATAATGCAGTTTTTTAATTGGTAATTTTACACAGGTGGTTTTAAGTGGATGATTGAATTGTAGGCAGAGTCTGTTCTTCAGATGTTTCTGCTTACTATATAGGTATAAAGGCTACAAGTTTGTTTATATCTGCATAAGGATTTACATGTATACCTTCCAATGCATTGAGCGAAGAAATGAATCTAAACCTCTAGTAGACAACAAATGATTTATCTTTACAGTCCTTGGAAAATATGCTTGCAGTCTCTACTGACTTTATTATTGCTACAGTTAATGTAGTTTTTACATGCTTAGTGTTTCATTTATGCTATTGAGGAAATGAAAAGTATATTTGTTAGCATTTTAAATATTTAGTAAATACAGAAGTTCACTTTTGTTTGAGTATTTTCTATCCATATCTCTTCCTTTTATTCACTTTATAGCACTAGGGATCCCTTAGTTGGAATGCCGATGCATTTTGCTAAGTGAAAATCAGAAATATAGATGATAGGGCTGGAAAAGACTCCTGGTTGAGCTAGTGTAACCTGCTGGCTTGTAGGTGATAATTTTGAAAGGATTTGCCTTTTTTTTTTTTTTTTTGTAGCTGTATTGTATAGAAAACTCACATTCAGTTTGTCATCTGTCACCCAATTCTTTTCTGTATACTCATTAAATAGATTTTTTTTCTGAAACTTGTGGTTGTACGTTCATGTGAATTAAACATTCACTTATATTTGCCTGTTTTGTCAAAAACTCAGTTTTGTAGCCCTTTTGTTCTCTTAACTCCTTGTAATACATAACACCAAGGATCCTCAGCTAGGCTAGGGCCCTATAGTGTTGGTACTGTGTACACACAGGGTGGGATCCACAAAACTCCCCCTTGGCTTTCTGCCTAACTCTGTAGATACCTTGAGACCCTTGGCTCCTCAGGTTTTGCAGTAAAAGTTCTTAGTGCCTGTATTTTTGCCTCTGACCATGTGCACTGCTGCTTTACAGGGTGCCTAATTCCTGCCAGCACCCCAGAGAGATTCATAAACCAATTTCACTGTCTGAGGCCAGGTCTTCACTACCACTTTGGCATAATTTATGTTGCTCTAGGGTGTGGATAAGCCACCCCTCCAAGTGGTGTGAGCTATACTGACCTAAGCACCAGTATGGACAGCTTCTGCTGACATAGATAACTCCTTTCATGTAGGTGGTTTTATTATGCTGATGGGGGAGTTTCTAGTCCTAAATTGTGTGCAGGGCCTGATCCAGTAGTTATACTTAGGGGTTACCTAAGCCCACATGAGACTGCCACGGTGAGTGGGAGGGAGTAGGAAGAGGTCCTCCTTTTGGCCTAGTGGTTAGGCCACTGTGACACAATGGCTCATTGGTAGTTCACTTCTCTGTGTCAGGAAACCTTGTCAGGACAAATATTCATTACACCTAACCAAGAATAACAGTATCTAAAAGGTGTCACGTGAGGTATCACATACAGAGTGTTGGAGTAGTGTTAGAATTTTGGTAGTCTCTTACAGCATTTGTAACATGATTGCATATTTTTTATTTAATTATTAGTTTTCTAAGTTCTAAGAGCCCCTGTATCAAAAGCTTTATTACAGTCTAAATTATGTTCATCTTGTCTCTTTCCCTACTTTACTGACAACTTTGTCAGATGGGGATCAAGATTGCTTGGCATGATTTGTTCTTCATGGGTCCTTGTTTATTGCTGAACATGTTCTCTTCCAAATGCAGATTAAATTGTATAATATGAGCTTTCTTTAACCCCTACTCTCCCTCCTCACACACCAGCACCACAGTGTGCATTTAGCTTATATTTTGAATGGATCACAAATTATACATATTTTTGCAGCATTTGCTACTGATTTTATACATTGAAACATGATGTATTTTAAGGGTTTCCAGATATTGCTCACCTTTTCTCACTAAGGTCTCTGAGTATTGCTCCTCAGTTTGCTGGCTTTAGGATGATATATAAAAGCTATGCAGCTAACCCAGGGAATAAGTAACTCATAATTACCAAGTTCTTCAAGTGCTTGCTCATGTCGATTCCGTTGTAGGTGCGTGTGTGCCTCCATGCATGGTTACCAGAATTTTTTTCCCTTTAGCAGTATCACTAGGGCCTTCTTTGGTGCCCCTTGGAGTCTTGCGCACATGCTGTGGTACATAAGGTGCTGCAGCCCTACACCCCCTCGATTCCTTCTTTCTGCCATTGACGGTTACTGGAACTGCATTCATTCCTGAAAGTGCATCTCAACATTTAGTGTTGTGTTCTTAAGTAATTGTTAAATAGAATTAGTTAGTTTATTTGTAGTGAACAATTGTAAATAGTTTTAGGAAAGGTTTAGGTCCCTTAGGAACCTCCACCTGACAGCAGGGCATGTCCTGATCTCCGGGCTTTATGCCCTGTAAGTCTTGTGGCAAGCTCTTCCTGCTTAGTGACCCTCACGACAGTTGTCTGAAGTGCCTGGGGGAATCGCACAGGAGGGACAAATGCCATATCTGTAAGGCATTCAGACCAAGGTCTCAGAAGAAGCAGGAAATCCATCTGAAGGCCTTACTGATGGAGGCTGCTTTCAGACCAGCCTTAGAGCCGTCCCGCTCCATTGGTGCCAAGCACCATGTTGTTGAAGAGCACTTCTCTGGTACTGGAACTTCCACAGCACCAATCTTCTGCTTCACTATCAAAGAGGAAGCATAAGAAACAACGCTCTGAGAGGGGTCACTTCCCTGCACCTAAGAAGGCCAAGAAAGTAGGGTCGAGCATGGGGCCATCTCAGGGCCAACAGACTGAGCAGTCTCTGCGGGAGCAAGGCTCACTGCCTAGAGCCCTAAGTCATCTGAGGGAGTCTCCTCTGACTCGGGGGAGTGGAAGAAAACCTCTGCAGATTGTGGTGCTGTTGACGCTGGAGGCATTTCAAATGGGAAGAGACTTGATGGCACCGCCCTTGCCTCTGACACCTATGTCTTGGGTGGAGCATGTAAAAGGGAAGGCACCAGCATCAAAAGGGAGGCCCCGGCTGGGATTCTCCCGATGGCTGCACTGGTCTCTGGAACTCTGGTGTGCCTCTCCATGAGCCAGGTCACCAAGGAGAAGGTCTCCTCCCACCATGCACAGATCCTGAAAGATGTGTTCCCAGGAAGATCATTGGAGATGGAGCACTGATAGCAGAGGCATTCAGCAGCGTCAATTCAGCACTGATCTCAGTTGCTGGCACGAAAGGCCTCAGACCTGGTGGGGTGGCACTGATCCAGATCAAGGTCCAGCAGATGCCCACCATCAGGGAGTCAGCATTGATTGCTTTCCATGGCACCGACGAGTTCTCCCATACGTCATGGTGCAGAACCCAGTTGCTGGCATCTGGACAATTGCCCAAGGATGATTGGCGCCATAGTCTGTGTGTGGCACCAAGGCACTCACCTGTGGTGTAGAAACATTCCCACTCTTCCTCCCACTGGAGAGCTTCGCTGGCCCAGCACCAGTCTAGACAATGATACTATCGGTCACCAATATCACGCTTCCCGTCCCTGAGGTGGCAGTTGTCGGAGCACCAGAGGTCTCAGGAGGCCAGATACTGCTCCCGCTGTCCTTGGCACCACTCGGCAGGAAAGGGGTCAGGCTCGGGCTGTCATTGGTTGCCAAAGAACAAGTCCAATTCCTCAGGAAAGGATAAAGCCTCATCACCCTAACCAGGCCCATCACCCTGGGGGTCAAGGACAAATTCCCTCTCTGGCTGCTCCAGGATGGCCTCAAGGACAGTAGCCAGTGGCCCTTTGGGAATCCCTGAGGGTTCCCTGGGGCCACAGGGTCTTATTCCCTTTGGTCATCAGGGAAACAATTCACAGCCCTGGCAGCCATTGTTGAGAATCACAGCTCGGCCTCAGGTTCAGAGTCAGACCCACTGGAGAGAACATGTACAGCAATTCCCCAGCAGCTGGGGGAGATGCCACCACCCCCTGTGGTGTGTCAGTTGTCTTTCTGCTCCCCAGATGATGAGGCGGTCATGCAAGGGCCATCAGCTCCCCTGGATGACTTCCATGCCCACCAGGAGCTCCGCAAGAGGGTTGCCTTGAACTTGGGGTTAGAAGCGGAGGAGTTCCCGGAAACATTGGACAACTTCTTTGATGTGCTGCAACTGCGGTGCTGGCCCGAGTCACCCTGCCAGCCCATAAATGGGTATTCAAGGGGGTTAAAATGTGGTAAATGCCATTCTCCTTGCCATCAACCTCTAAAAGGGCAAAGGAAAAAGTACAATGTCCCCGCTAAGAGGTTCGGGTACTTATTTACACACCCTTCTCCTGGTTCCCTGGTAGTGGCAGCAGTCAACGAGCGGGACAGACAGAGACAACCCAGCATGATCCCCAAAACTAAAGACAAGAAGAAATTGGTTTTATTTGGGAGAAAAATTTATTCTATGGCAAACCAGCAGGCACTGCTAGGGAGGTAGAATTATAACCATTGGGACTTACTGAAGCATTTCGGTGCGGCTCTGCCCTAGGAACAGGCACTGGACTTTGCCACCATCCTGGAGGAGGGCAAAATGGTGCCTGTGGCTGCCTTGCACGTGGCATCAAGTGTGGCTGACTTGACTGCAAGATCGATGGCCTCTGTGATTTCCATGTGTGAGTGCACATACTTATAGTCATTTGGTCTGTCCCAGGAGGTGCAACAATCCATCCAAGACTTGCTGTTTGATTGAAGTGCACTATTCTTGGAACAGACTGACACCAAACTCCACAGGTTGAAGGACTCGAGGGCCACTTCGCACTCGTTGGGGCTTTACACACCGCAAGCCTCGAGGCAATTCTGTCTGCTGCAGCAGCAGCAGTCGCTTAGGTACCAGGCCTAGCACTTCAGGACCTACTGAAGGAGGGACAGAGACAGAAATTTAAGGCGGTGCAGATTGGGCCTGTCTTCCTCCTAAGCCAGTCAGCCAGCCCCTTCCTGGCGCGCCACTGGGCAGCACCAATTGTTTTGATGGTGCGCCTGCGGATGGCAATCCAGGATCCTACTTCTCCAAGATTCCGCAACTGACATGCCTCTTTCCTTCCAGCATGGGCACAAATAACTTCGGATCGTTGGATCCTGGGTACCATTGCAGCGAGCTATGCTCTGTGGTTCTCTTCCCACCATATACCCCCTCTTCAGGGACCTCTCTCACGAGCAATTCCTCATGCAACAGGTGGAGAAATTTCTCTCACTGGGCGCTCTAGAGGAGGTTCCTGCAAACGTGAGAGGAAGAGGCTTCTATTGTTGTTCCTTAGGCCCATCTTGGACCTGCGAGAGTTAGATAGATCAGAAAGTTGAAGTTCCGCATGGTCTCTCTAGTCTTCATCATCCCCTCCTTGGATCCAGGAGACTGGTATGCTGCCCTTGACTGGAAGGATGCGTATTTTCATATCACGATATTCCCGGGACACAGGCGTTTCCTCCTGTTTGTGATGCGATGTTCCCACTACCACTCTATGGCCCTCCCATTTGGCCTGTTGTCCACCTGAAAGGTATTTACAAAATGCACAGCGGTGGTGGCTGCGTATCTCAGGTGCTATGGGGTTCAGATTTACCTTTATCTAGATGATTGGCTAATCAGAGGTAGGTCATGGGCCCAGGTCCTATCCAGTCTGGACTTAGTACGGAACACATGTCACTGTCTGGGCCTGCTGGTGAATGAACAAAAATCCACGTTAATGCCAGTGCAGAGAATAGAATTCCTTGGGACCTTTCTCAAATCTATGCAGGCCCGGGCGTTTCTGCCACAGGCTCGGTTTGAGGCCATGTCAAACATGATCGTGGGCCTACACACCTCTCTCCTTAACGATGGTACGAACTTGACTGCAATTGTTGGGCCATATGGCAGCATGCACCTACATGCTGTCATGCGCGTCGGTGAAACTCAGGCTGCTCTAGTTATGGCTAGCTCCTGCATATGCCCTGAGCAGGCAACCCTTGGACAGGGTGGGCATGGTGCCCCCACAAGTCCTAGCCTCCCTGGGTTGGTGGCTGGACCCATAGTCGGTGACAGAAGGGATGCCTTTTGCAGATCTACCCCCTTAATGACTCTGGTTTTGGATACTTTGGACTTGGGGTGGGGAGGTGCATATCAGCTTGGGCTACAGCACCCAAGGGACCTCGTAGAGGGGGGACCAGGGGCTGCATGTAAAAATCAGCGAGTTCAGGGCGATCCGCTTGGCATGCAGGGTGTTCCTTCCCTTCCTGAGAGGCATCAACAGACAAGTTGGAGTCCACTACCCGGA
This sequence comes from Mesoclemmys tuberculata, assembly GCA_007922155.1. Lineage (NCBI taxonomy): Eukaryota > Metazoa > Chordata > Testudines > Chelidae > Mesoclemmys > Mesoclemmys tuberculata. The sequence continues at coordinate 12,490,310 of ML677027.1, forward strand.
CCTGCATCAGGAGGCGGTGGGTCTGTAGAACCTAGTGATAGAGTATTACATTCATCTGGTGGCTTCACACCACCCTGGTATCAAGACCACCTCAGCAGACTGACTCAGCAGGACCTTCTTACCTTGACATGAATGGTCTCTCCTCCTGTCGGTAGCTGATATAATTTTCCGGAGGTGGGAGTTTCCCCAAGTGGATTTCTTTGCTTCCAAAGTCAACAAGAAGTGCAGTCAGTTTTGCTCCATTTGTGGGCTCAGTGAGGGAGTGCTGTCAGATGCCTTCCTACTTTCATGATTGGGGAGGCTTCTGCATGCTTTCCCTCCCATTCTGTTGATTCACAGGGTCCTCTTAAAAATCAAGAGACAAGGCGAATGTCATCCTTACAGCACCCCTGTGGCCCAGGCAGCACTGATTCATGAGGCTCCTGGAATTGTCTGTTGCTCCCTCTTTGGAGCTGCCGTGTTGGCACAACCTGCTTTCCCAGGATCGGGGTGACTTCTGCACCTGGACATGGAGTCCTGCCCCTGACAGCGTGGAGGCTGAGTGGCTGAGCCTAGAGGAACGGGCTTGCTCATCTTGGGTACAGGCAATACTAATGGGTAGTAGGAAACCTTCCATCAGGGTGTCATATTTAGCCAAGTGGAAAAGGTTCACATGCTGGGCCGTAGCCCAGGTGGTCACGCCCCACCATGCATCAATCCAGATGGTGTTGGACTACCTGCTGCACCTTAAACTTCAAGGCCTAGCCACTACTCTGTTGAAATTACAACTAGCCTCTATTTCAGCCTTCCATCCTCTGATTCAAGGGCGATTCCAGTTTTCTCTCTCACCATGGCGTTTAGGTTCCTGAAGGGTATAGAGAGACTTTACCCGCAGGTTAGGCATCCTTTACCCCCTTGGGACCTGATCATAGTCCTCTCTGGGCTTATGGAGGCACTGTTCAAGCCTTTGGCTACCTGCACTCTTTTGCTGCTGTCATGAAAGGTAGCCTTCCTAGTTGCCATCACCTCGGCTAGAGGGTTATCTGAAATTAGGGCACCTACCTCAGAGCCGCCATACATGGTTTTTTTATAAGGACAAGGTCCTGCTGAGGCCCCACTGGGCCTTTTTGCCCAAAGTAGTGTCACAATTCCATGCCAGTCAGAACATCTTCCTGCCGGTATTCTTCCCAAAGCTGCATGCTTCAGATGAAGAACGGAGGTGGCACCCTGTGGACATGCGAAGAGCCCTGGCTTTTTACATTGAGAGGACAAAACCATTCCATCAGTCCATGCAGCTATTCGTGCCGGTGGCCGACAGGATGAAGAGCTTACCTATCTCTTCCCAGTGGATCTCCTCTTGCATACATCCTGCATTAGGTTCTGCCACGAGCGGGCAAAGGTTCCCCTTTCAGGAAGTGTCACAGCTCATTCAACCAGAGTGCAGGCCTGTTCTGTGGTGTTCCTAGTTCAAGTGCTATTCAGGACACATGCAAAGCCGCTACATGGTTGTAAGTGCATACCTTTACATCCCACTATGCCATTGTTCAGCAGGCAAGGGACAATTCCAGCTTTGGCAGAGTGGTGCTGCAAACAGCTCATCTGAACTCCAAAGCTGCCTCCAAGCTACTGCTTGTGAGTCACCTACAATGGAATTGACATGAGCAAGCACTCGAAGAAAAGATGGTTACTCACCTTGTAACGGTGGTTTTTTGAAATGTGTTGCTCATGTCCATTCCATGACCCGCCCCTCCGTCCCCACTGTCAGAGTTGACAGCAAGAAGGCACTGAGAGAGTGTAGGGCCGCCTTATGTACCTCAGCGTGTGTGCGGGACTCCAGGGAGCGCCGAAGACAGCACTACAGATACTGCCAAGGGGAAAAAAATTCCGGTAACCATGCACACATCTACGATGGAATGGACACGAGCAGCACATCTCAAAGAACAACAATTACAAAGTGTGTAAGTTTTTTATCACTATCTAGTTCTCAAAGTATGGTGGCCTTGCAGAGCTGCCTGTAGACTCATCATCAAATGAATGTTATGGTGTTCTGTATGAATAGTCCAACATAGTGCAGACAAGAATCATTGCCAAAAGTTTTGTCTGAAAAGTGTTAATATTTATTCAGTAATGATTTAAAGAATTTACAGTTTAATATGGTCTTTATGTACCAGCACTGGATAGTGTTCTTTTTTAGTCTTCTGTTGCACTGACTCCCTACTCCAAGTGATGTGGTGGAATGTCAACTTTACTTGGTTTTCAGAGTTCTTTCTGGAGTAATGGAATCTGAGGACCCAAACCAGCAGGGGACTTAAGTGTGCACTTAACTGTACGCAAATGAGTTGTCCCGTTCACTTCAATGCGACTATACATATGCTGAAAGTTAAGTGTGAACTTAACTGTTTTGCTGGATTGAGATCTAAATTAATGTAAATGATAATTCTCATCTAACTTTTGTCTAGACTGAAAACTGAAGAATAGTAAAGGCACTTTAAAAAAAAAAATTAAATTCCCTGCAAGGGATAAATTTGGACTTCCATTTTACATACAATGATTAGAAGTCAGTGTTCTGTTACTATGAATGTGGTGATTCTCTGTACTGAAACTGATCTGGAATCATGACTGGAATAATTTACAGATGTGGAAAAATATTTAACAAAAAAATTAAAATGGCCACTAATACTTCAAGTGTGGCCAGACTTCCTCTTGTTCCTTATCCTCCCAACCATGTGTTCCTCCTGCTGCCTGAGTCTTGTCATCCATCCTACTAGCTGGCATTCACAGTTTTTAGATACTTAATCCACACTATTTGCATCTAGTGGATCCATCACATACCTAGTTAATATACAGTAGCAAAGCAACTAAATCCCTATGTGAGGGAACTTTGAAATCACACAGAATGTATATTTCTTGTTCTGGGACATCTAATTTCAGACTTCGAGTTTTGTTTTAGTTCATGTTTCATTATTAAATATTTAAGACTTCTGTAGTTGTAATAAATGCTGTTTGAGAGTGGCAAATTTTCTTCATTACATAGGCATTTTCAGGAAAATAATTGTCTAAAAATTGTGTTTTTTCTAATCTTCCCACCCCGCTCCAAGATGACAACCCCCTAAGTTTTTACTAAATGCAATATTCAGAAATATTTTCAATCAGGTTTCTATCTACGGAGGAATATCACTCAGGAAAATGTGTGCTACCTATTGCAAACATCCAGAATGATTGACACTTAAAAGTAGTTATTCAGTGGAAGAGATAGTGAAAAGTAAAATCAGAGGGTAGTTTTCTGAGCACTTCTCCAGTCAATAAGGAACTAGCAAGCAGTACTGTATAATCAACATTGTCAGTCTCTGCTGCAGGAAAGCCTGTAGTGATTGGGTGCACCTGCACAAAAAATGGCCATAAACACAGTCTAGTATAAATCACCATGAAAACTCTCACCTATGTGAAATTTTATGTTGACTATCTTACTACTTTTGATTTATTTATCTGTTGAATGCTGTTACATCTAGGTCAACAGCTGGTATTTTTGGTTGTTAGCATTAAAGGCTTATAAAGATAATCATTTGCCTTATAAAAGATAGTGTTAACTAATATCTCCATGTGGGATTTGCATTTTGCTTAGTGAGAGTCCGGTGTAGCTTGGAATCTGATATTTCAATATGCTATTTGTAAGCTTTACATGCTAGTTTCTCAGTATTGAACTAGCACAACAGCATGTTCTTGGCAATTGTTTTGTAAATAATTAAGATGTATCTTGTGAGATGATGGGTTAAAAATGAGTTGATACCTTACAGTGAAATTCAGTATTATCTTTTTGCAGTTAGTAGATAAGATGCCAACTACTAGATTTAAAATAAGGAACATTCTTAATATGAATTGAATGTTCAGGTGTTCAGACAGCAGTAGTCATGAAATCTGATTGAGGGGTTCTGTGTTAGGTAGGTACTTTGACTAATTTAGGACAGAAGAGTGCATTTTAGTACATTTTCACTCCATAAGGAGTAGAAGAACCAGGTGAGGCTTATTTTGCATAAGATTTTAATTTTTTCAGTGTTAGAGGTATGGATAGACTTTTCTTTTAAAATGGATAAATAGAAAAAAAGGTTAGCTCCATGTGCAATATTTTTATTTACCTCTGAAGTTTTTCACATTTTTCTAACTTAATATTTTTAGATTTTTTTTGGTAACAACTATAAATGCATGAAGAAAAAGTCTACAGTCATGTGCTTAAATAAATCTATTACGTAAATTGACTGTTCAGGTCAGAAAACCAGCTTTATATAAATGAGATACATAGTAAACAGAAGCATCCTATTATCAGTTGAGTGTCATCTGTTATTAGGCCCAGAGTCAGTGCTTTGGGAGTGTATGGCAAGGATACCAGTAGCAGTCAAAACATAAGCCATTTCTATTACTGTATTTTTCTGAGAAGAAGCTGCTGCTTGTAGATCTGCTCCCTCCCACATATTTCCTACAGTATGATATGTAGTGAAACATACACTGTAAAACGGAAATGCTTTGTGACAAATAGTGACATCAACAATTTAAATAATCCATTTCTTATAAACATTGAACACAATTACTAGTTGAATAAATGTACCCTTCGGGGGTGGGGAGGGAAAGATCTCTACCATTTGAGCAACAGAATAACTTATTTAACTGGCATTAGCAGAAGGAACCTTCTACTTTCAGTAGGCCAGCAATTAGAGGACTTTTCACTGTCACCCAGAATACGTTACAATATTTCCTTTTCTTTAACCAAAATGTTGTATGAATAATCGATGTCTTGATAGGTCCGTTATGAAGTACTTGAGGTATATTTGACCAATAAAATATGAGCAAACTGCAATTAGTGTCTGTAAATTGTCTCTTAACTAAAGATATTGTCCTTGAATATTCTACATGGGCACAATTAAAGATTAATTGGATTTTATATTTTTCCTCTGATTGTTTATATATTTTATTAATCTTTATAACTGATAGGCCATGTAATTGATGCACAGAAATGTACCAGTTGTCATGAGGTAAGGGTCATGGACAGATCCCCGGTTGATGTAAACTGGATGTATGATAACTTACACTAGCTGAGGTTTTGCTTCCATGTATAAGAAGTTGAAGCATAAGAGCCCTGAGAAATGATGGAGGAAAACTGGTGCATGGCCTTTGAAGGAACTTAAACTGCAGCTACTCAACTATTTTTCAAATCAAGAGATCATTAGGTTTGGCATCATGAAGCTTATATATGTCTGCATTAAATGGGCATTGACACAGGAACAATGACATATATAGCTAATATGAAATCTCTGCTTTTGGCCATAGTTTTAAAGTGATTTCATTCATGACAGTTACAGCAGGGACCTAAGATAACAATTAAGGTTGTTCCAGCATAGGAATTCCCCTCCCCAATTGCAAAGGGGCAGCAATAATGATTTTCTGCTTCCCAAAGCAGATTTCCACAAGTATAGTAATTGTTGATGGCAAGTGTGAATTTTCCTATGCCAATAATAACAGACTTGTGTCGGCTCCAAATGGGCTGAGCGTGCTGCCTTTCCTAATAACCTGTCTGTGTGTGTATACATATAAAATATTGTATATGATTAAATAGTGCTATTTTCTATAATGCACATTTTATTATCATATTAAAGAACTCTAAACCTTGCAGTACCTTTGACTGAGGCACTTACCAAGTTTCATACCCTTGTATACATCTATCAGCCTGGTGTCTTGCTGCAGAACTGACTTTTTAAAAAATCTGTTACTACAAATGTACATTAGAAACATTGATATTGCCATTGAGAAACTTCTTACTCCAAATTTTCTTTAACTGACAGTTTATAAGAATTATAATAATGTTAGTGACATACAGTTATGTATATATCTTTTTGCACACAAATTAGTTAATATTGTGCTCTTTCAAGTCACTCCCTTTGGGAATTAGTGTTGTTACCTAGTGAAGGCAATAAAATGTGATTAATTGCCAATCTTGTAAAATATAGGAGGTTAAAAAGAAAAAGCAATTTTAACTATTAACCAGGCCTAAACTGGATTTCTTTGATCTAAGTTGTCTGGTAGGTCACATTGAAAAGGCAAATCTTGTGGCGGCAAGGGAAGGGGGAATAGCTACTGTTTATGAAACTGGTTTTCATTGAAAGTGCAGTTCAACACAGTACTGCAGTTCATTTTTTAAAATTACTCAAGACAACTTTTATATAAAACATTTTTTAATATGGATAATTTAATTAATTTTTTTCTTGTATATGGTAAGCATTTCATAGCCTTTAGCGATAGTAAAAAGAACTAAATTAATAAGCAGTGGTACCAGTAAGCTTGTTGTAATGCAAAAATACGTAATGGGAGAAATTCTAATTTTAAATGAGAGCAGTAGCTTCAACTTCATGTTGATATATTCAAATGTGATAAGGATTCAGAAATAATTTAAATTGATGATTAAATTGTGGTAAATCTTAACCACTAACATGCAAACTTCAGGATCGTATTTAGAGGGGTATTCAAAATGCATATTTAACTCCCATTTCTGCAAGGTGCTGAATGCCTTCCACTATCATTGTAACATTTGAGAGTTGAGGATTGTCAGTCCCGGTGGGAGACATGCATTTAACTGGATCAGACCCTCCACTAACAGAAAAAGTCTCTCATGCAAAATGGAAGCTCAGAATTTGATCCTGTAGTCCTTACTCAAATAAAACTCCCACTGACAACATTCCCTCAAATAAGGACTAGAGACTAGAGCCTTTTACTACCAAAGATGCTCTTAGGAAATTTCACAGTTAAGGTTACTTAACTGTAATTTTGTGTAATTTATTTTTAGAAGATACTGTAAAACACCAATCAACTAATAAGTCTTTCTAATTTTAACCTTTTGAAAATGTTAGCTTTTAATTTAAGTATAGAGTAACCACACTTTCTTATCCCCCTTTTATGAGGCTTCTGGCTGTAATCTAATTTTTTTTCTCCCTGTGGTCAGGAAGGCTGTTAATAGTCTCATCTTTCATACAATCTGAAACTTTAAAGATCGGATACAAAGTTGTTTGTGCAGAAGCAGACAGGCTTGCTGCAAATTACTATTGAAATTTTCTGGCTAGAATTACTAGGAATTTTGTTTGCTGCTTAAGTTGATGGGCTTCCATATGTACATATTAATCTAAAGAGGAACTAGATTACTTCCTTATCCCATTAACAATCTACTATATAATCTGTTCATATTGGACTTGAATGCCAAATTTTACACTGTTGTGAGCAGGTTGAGACTAAATGTTTTAAGTGGAGTATGACTCTGTCACAGGGAGCTCTACTCACTGCTAGGGCACCACCTCCTGGCCATGTCTGGGGATTAGTTCTGTCAGCAAGATACCCTCTTCTTATGATTCCTTGGCTCATCCTCTCTCTCTCTTGCTCTGTGGCTCTTCTTGCTCCTCAGGAGCTGCAGTGCTTTGTTTTCATGTCTTAGCCATCTGTCCACGTCACAGTATTCCTCCCCTTCTGAGGTAATAGTCTTTCCAGACTAGCTGTCCAGTTGGTGTCCCCAGTGCTCCTGTGCCACTTCCCAGTGGCTGGTAGGGGAATCCAGATCCCCCCCCTCCCACACTGGATTCCAGTTCAGGGACCCTATAACAAGTTTCCTTGGGTTTCTTCCTGCCTAGCCCTTTCAGGCTTCATTTCCACTCAACTCCTTTGAGGTTGACCCTTCTAGGGCTAGAACCCCAGGACTTATTCTCCCTTTTGGGTTTTCACTTCTCTTCCGCTCTGCTCCCAGAATGACTGCATACTTTGTCCCTGCAGCCTCTTTCTATTTGTTTTTATAATCCACCATACCCTGGCCCAGTTGACTGTCTTGTTCATTTAAACCTGGCTGTCCATCTAGGTGCACCCAGACACCCTAATTGTCCCTCTCAGGCCCACATTTAACCCCTTCATGGCCTGGGTGGTGTACACATCTGGTTTCAGGCCCACTTTTACATAAATGCTGCCTGATCCACATCAGTAGTGTCTAAAAGTGGGTTAAGTTTGCACTGCTGCTTGCCATGTTCTGCTGATTGGTGGAGAAAGAGACTTGGCCTCCAGGGCCTGATTCAGCAAAGTCCTTAAGTGCTTGCCTACCTTTAAGCATATGACGAGTCTTATTATCTTCAATGGAAGTATTCACATGCTTAGATAACTTGCTGAATCAAGACCTAGGGCTGCCAACCCAGCCTTTAATTTAGCCCATGAACTGTGAACTTGAACAGTAAAACCTTCTCTTTAAAAATAATTTAAATTATGTAATGTGTTAATTATGCAATGTTTTAGACATATTTAGGAGACAGAGGCAAATATCTTTGTCTGGGGCCTAGTTGCAAGAAAGGTACTGGTTAATTTAAAACCTTTTTTTTTTTCCTCAGGATGAAAATTGAAGCTAATCTTCTGTGGCCCTTTTAAAAGCTCTTTGCATGTCTTTGGAGCGCTATCATTGTCTATCCTTAGGCCTGCTGGAATAAGGCAGGGCTGACTAAATCTAGCCAGATTTCTCTTTCTGAAATGGACACCCTCTCTACTTCCAAGGAACATGAAGAACTGATGGATGAGGAGGAAGGAGGTTAATGGTTGGGGGGACAGAGAAATACATTGTAGGGAGGAAGGTATACACTGGTGGGACAGAAAGATTGGAGAAGGAAAAGAATGATCGTTCTTTTGTTCTAGAAATAAAGAGAGAGTAAGTGCTATCCGTCTCTGAGCTGTTGTGGGTAGGTCCACATGATTTTGTGTGCTTCCAAGTTAATTTTTTTTCCTAAAATGACCACATGCACATTTGGTGTGGGAAACTTTCCCCTTCAGGTTAAAATGTTATAAGAGACCAAACCCCTCTCCTGTTTGATTATTTTAAAAATTTCATTATTTTGGGTAGGGGAGAGTCTGATTCAAAATTTTTAATCAGCGGTCATCATGGCACACCCATTATTGTATATTAATTAAAGGTGCATTGTTATAGGATTTACGTGAACATGTGATTCCAAAAGTTCTCTTAATGTTACATCCCAATCTTGCAAACACACGTTTAAAATTAAACCCATACATCGGTGTATGCAGGATTGGAATGGAAAGCTATAAGTGCTTTGGGGCATGTCTTCTACTTTGTGACAGTACAGTGACTAGCACAATGAGACATTTACCCATTTGTGGCTTCTAGACACTACTGTAATACAAATATATACTAATTATGCCTTCACTAGATGAAAAGTATAGGCCAATGAACTAATGGTAATAATCTACACTGTTGTGTTGGCGATCTTGCTTCTGTTCTGGGCTGTTAGTAGGGACTCAGAAGACCTGTATGAAGTGCTGCTGTGTGTTATTCGCCAGTAGCCCTCTGGTTAATGGAGATATTATTCATCACTTTCTCAAGACTGTTGTTCCCCTTATTTCCAAGGATGGTGGCAGGAAGGTCTGTGTGCAAGCATACAGATGCAAACTAATGGGAAAAAATAGAGGAAATTGATGTGGGGAATGTGGAAGACTCTGGAAAAAAGAAAATAGTTTCTTGAGCTCATGTTTCAAATTTATACTCATAACTGGGTTTAGATACATTGCCTGTAATTAGTACAAAGCATAAAATAGACCTCTTGGCCTTTGAATTTTCATCTAGACATTTCCATAAAGACTTCTGAGAAGAACTGATTGAATCAGATTACCATACTGACATCCTTTTTTAATTTTGAAAAGCATGATACATCTTTTCTGTGATTCCACCCTAAAGCACAATAGCTGCCACTGATGTTCACTTTTAGAGGATTTATGTATTTTGCTCTATTACTTTTCATTTTGAAGCCGATGTCAAAAAAAGTTACATCACTTCACAAGGCTTACGTGGATCATGTGGCCAAATTCTACCTTCAGAAATACACACTCAGCAGCCATTGACATCAACAAAACATAAGAATGGCCATACTGGGTCAGACCAATGGTCCATCTAGTCCAGTATCCTGGCTTCCAACAGTGGCCAATGCCAGGTGCTTCCAAGGGAATGAACAAAATAGAGCAATTATCATGTGGTCAGAGACTAGGGGTACCCAGAGCATGGGGTTGCATCGCTGATAATTAGCCGCTAATAGCCATTGACGGACTTACCTTCCAAAAATTCTTTTTTGAACTTAGTTATAGTTTTGGCCTTCACATTGACTGCGTGTGTGAAGAAGTACTACTTTTCCTGTGTTTTAAACCAGCTGCCTATTAAGTTCATTGGGTAACTCCTGTTTCTTGTGCTATGTGAAGGAGTAAATAACACTCCTTTACTCACTTTCTGCACACCATTCATAAAAGTTGCTAGTGGAGTACAGCGATATGTCTACTTTCCTTTTGTTGACCCTGTTTATGGAAATATTCTTTCCCAGGGTTTTTTAATACCATCTTAAAGGCAAGTATGAATGAAGAAATATTTTGTATTTTAAGATCAAATGTAGGACAGGTAAGGGTACACTTCAGAAAATAAGAGCTTCCATCCATCTTCATTTTATACTATAATTGGCAGAATGTTTTATGAAATGCGTTATTTCATCCTACTCCATGATTTAATTTGGGCCAAACTACAGTAGTTCTAAAAATAAAAGTCACAAACTAGTGAAAATTGCTAGTTGAAGGAAACATGCAATATATAAAATTGAATTTTGTGAGAAATATATAGCTACAACTTTATGTAGTTTAAACTATTACTTTTATGCTTTCCTCAAGGCTATTTTGAAGGGATAAATGGTTCTGTAGAATTAATCTCCTATGTATTGTAGAGGCAAATAAGTTATGGGTTTAGAACCATGTAATCTAGAAATGATTTGAACTAATGTTTTCAGATTAAAGTGCTTTATGTGACAAAAGAGTACTTTCAGCCAATCACAGGCCAAAAAAAGTAGTGGTTAGCCCAATTAAAGACACTAAATTCATACTGATGCATCATTACTCCAGCCACATTCCTGTTTTTCATACAAGAACCCAAGTCACCTCACTGAGCGTTCCCAGTGCTTTGAAGATGCTATTAGTTAGTTAGTTGTATTTTATCCTCTGCCCTATCTTGTACCCTTTTTCAAGTACATTAGAGCCTGATTCTGACCATAACTGGAAGGTGTTAGATAATGACGGGAGCACACATTTTCTGAATCCCTGTCAGAGCCAGTGCCACTTTCCACATTATTCCCCCCATTTTATATCTTCTTGTTGAATATCAGTAATATCGATAATGTGGGGGTTTTCTGTTTGCACATTGCTTTGAAAAACAAGCCCTAAGGTTACATGTTATCCAGATATAAAATAAGTTTATTATAGATAATCAGGTTTTTTTAGGCATTTAATCTCAGTGGTTGAAAAGTTGGCTGCTGATACTCCATTGCCAAAGATGAGGCTTAATTTTGCAGAGTACACCTCTCTGCTCCAAAACCTGAGGATATATTCTTTCTATGGCAGCTGATTGCACCTAAGACTAGCTCATGTTTGATTTTGAGCCTCCTTATTTTCATCTTTGCAACCAGCTTTTTTACCATTCAAAACTGCTTGTTAAGGAGTATGAGTGAGACATCGTATCATTTCTCATTAGCTTTGTAACTCTCAGACAAACAGGCTGTAATGCCTAGCATTGCAACAGAAAGTCTCAATGTGGTTTGAGTGTGGAAAGGGCTGCTGACTATATTTTAAAACTATATACATTTGGACAGCTGCAATGTCTTGCTATGGGGGAAAGAGAACAACTTCCTCTGAGGCTAGTCCCTACTCCACTACTCAACTGGTAGAAGTGTGCTTGTCTGTCATCACATCGCTTTGAAGTCCCATTGCATAACCTTTACCATATGCCTGGGGAGATGGAAAATTCACTCTTGCACCCGGGACTCTTAGACCTCTGGACTGACTATAAAAATATTTCAAGATGCTTGTATTTTAGTGTTGTGGGTTTTTTCTTAAATAGCTCTGTCATGCTTCTCTTTGATATTTAAATTGTGGCTAGGTGTTGGCTAAAACAGAGATTAACATTGGACAAATCTGATTAAAATTATCTGTTATTTCAAGGGTTGGGAACACTCAGTGAATCTGCTTTGAAATTATTTTGTTTGTTCTGCATACATATACATCTTGAGCTCGGTAAAGGTCAGGAGAGGAGTTTGTTTTTTGGAATTTAAAGAAGTAAGGTTTTCATCCCTTACTAGTTTCCCTTACTACTAATGACGACAACTTTTGTTTACTTACGGATTTGTTTTTCTCAGTGAAACTTCTGTGATGAAATTTATATACTAAAATTGCATTCATATTGTTTTATGTTTTTATTTATTTTTAATTATATATTATGGAAGCACAAAGGAAGCACTAACTAAGTTGGATTCACATATTTTGGAGGGTTATTTTCTACATATTGCAGATTTACATTTTTCTAGCTAAAATAGCTTATTTGAAAGATGTACAGTACTACTGGCTTGTGTCATGGGTAGTTTAATAAGGTATAAAGAAAATCCCTTAGAATATGTAACAGTTGTGTTCATCAACATTCAGGAGGAATAATAATAAAACCACAAAAGGACTGATGTATGAGTCAGTGAAGCATGGCTAATTACAGTTTTCAGCCACAAAACTAATAACAATTGGCAAGAAAATGGGCCTCTGTTAAATACATATTTCTGGATATCTGGGGAGGAGGAAGAAACTGCATTTTGTCATAAAAACAAGGACAGTCACATAAAGCTTTTTACACTATGTGACCCGGCTGTGCCCGGGGTAGCCAAATGATAATGCCAAGGTCAGGGCAGGCTGTAAAAGAGCAGATTCCCCCAGCACTAGTGGGTGATACTGAAGTCAGATTTCCCAACCAGCCACAAACGGTGCTTCTGATTCCTCCACACTGGTTATCAAGAAGCCACTATGCAAATACATACAGCTCTCTTTACTGCATTTCAGTCTCTGGCTCCCAAACTGCCAGTAGTTTCAGTAAAGAGACCAGTCATTTAAACACTATGCTCTTTACTAAGAAGATTCTCTCTGATCCAAAAAGATCAGCCACAGTACCAGATCAAAATAAGTTTGGATCTTACCCAAAATACCATGCTGCCAGCCAATCCTTTAGTACCTAAAACTAAAGGTTTGTTACAAAAAGAAAATGAGAGAGATGTTAAAGGATTGAAGCAATCACATGCATACAAATGATTTGAAAGTTCATATACATCAGGTTTCTAGAAGAATTGTGGAGTTGCAGACTTGTATAGTCCCCCTCTGGTGTATATCCAGTACCTGGATGGGTCTAAATCCTTCAGTTCAGTTGCAAAATGAATTGATCCAGAGGTGGGTAGGTGTGTGTCTGCAGCTGGACAGGAACAAAGACAAAATGGTTTCTGTGTTTTGATCTTATATACCCCTTGTCTCTGGCTATGCAGTGGACACTTACAAGAACTAAAATGGAGTCCAGAGTCACATGGGCCAATCCTGGTAACTCTTCAGGTATGCCTTTAGTTCCTTCCTGGGCCTTTTGCTTCTGTAAAGATTTTGATGGGCCATTAGGCGGGCTGTGGTCCTGCTGCCTCTCTGGGGTGTGTCTTATACAGCATAGTTTGAAATATAGATATATCAAAGATGTCCATAACTTCCATCACACACGTAACACATGAACATAAACGCTATCATCTTACTCAGCACATTATAGCCTTTTTAATAGTACCTGACATAGCATATCTCAGATGGGTTACTATGATTTTGACATACTGATGTCAAATAATGCAAATCCCCCCTCCCCCCATCCAGTCAGCATGACGTACTACATTGACATTAGCATTAAAGAGTGGTAGAGATTATATTGGCATGGATTATTTTTTTTAAATGATAAAAACAAGTCATGGAAATGAAGAGAGAGACTCTCAAGATAACAGTAATGGATCCTTAGTCGAATATTAATACATTTTAGAAAGCTTACATTAACTTCGAAAATTGTATTTATTGCTGAAACTAATCAGCAGATTTTTATGTCATAGATCTAGATCATTAGATGTAGGAAGATAGAATTTCACTACTTAAATTACTTGTACTGTAAGTAAATACTTTCATTTTGGGTTTCATCTTGCTTCTATTGAAGTCAATGGCAAAACTAATGGCAGTAGAAGTGGACCTACAGTGTGAGTTTGTAGGGCATTAATTTAACAGGAACACACAGTTGCTTATTCCTTCATACAGTACATCCAATCCTGTATGTCTTTCACTATGCACCTCCATCAGTGTGACTTAGGCCTTGTGGACACACAGACATTGACACAAAACAAGTCTTTTAAATAGATTAAGAAGGGGTTGGCAAGTGTTTCAAAATGGTGGAGCTTAGAGAAATACCACACTGTTTTAGAGAAGACCTTGACTAGTCACTTAATAAACAATGTATAACATATATGAGGAGGAGGGGAGCTACAGACAGGAATAGAATAGCACATGTTTAATAAAGAAGGAAACAAAACTCTTGTCTTATTCTCAACATTCTGTACTGATTAAAATTTAATATGAAGGAAATGAGAAAAAATCTAAATAAAAATATTACCCTATAATCTAAGCGATCACAGCACTGCTTCTACAACATCAGTAGATGGTGTCTGCTGTACCTGATTATCCCTAAATTTTTGTACAGTATTTCCATTTCTGGGAAGTGGTGGCATTATATGACACTATTAAAAAAAAAAAAAGTCCTTTGAAATAAAGGGTGCTGCATTAGTTGCATAAAACATAGCAAATGCAAATTATATTTTGTGTGTGAGAGCTTGCATGAGCTGGTATTATCTTATTTCAGCAACAGGACACTGCTTCTTTTGTGAAAGTCACATGTAAAATCAGGAAGTAGGAGAGCTATGTCTAGACCACGTTCATCCTTGCTTACTTTTTAAGGTGTTCTACCATAAACATGAAAAATGTACATTGAACATAGAGGAAGTAGATGAGACTTTTACAATGAGCATCACTCATTCATTCCTTATGCATTATGTGTTTATGCTGCTCCCCTTTGGACTACACAGTGATAGTGCTGTAGATTGACAGATGGATCAGAGTTTTTGTTGAAGTTCAAGTGCTTCCTTTGTTTACAGTGTAGAATAGAACTTTGTGAAGTTTTAAAGAAAATGTTTAGGAATGCAGACATAACAGTAAATTATTGCTAATACTGAAGACAGATACGAATTAGAAAAAAATCTCATACTGTAGTGTTTAATGGCTTCTCATAAACACTTAGGAGTCTCATTAGTCCAACATCAGAAGACTAATAAATATTAATGTATGATATCAAAGAAATATTTAAAAACCAATGCAAGTAAACAATTATATTTTTAAGAATTATGTCATAGACAAGATTTAAATGACACAAAAACATCTTTCTCAGAGTTTGCTTAGGATCTTGAATATTTTCCATGATGGATTCTTTTGTTATACTAAACTATAAAGAGAGACAATTATATAATATAAATAAAACAGTACAATATATTCAGTATATCAAACCCTACCGTATATGCAATAATTGAGTATTGTATATACATTCATAATTCTATCAATGATCCAGAGACAAATTACTTTTAATATTTTAAAATGTATAGATTGAGGGATTGTTGACTCTAACTACTACCAAAAAATTCACATTTTTGTGATTATCTGTGACAAATGAGAATTTAAATTAAGTAGATTATACTAAATACTTCCTCAAAAGCAGGTGTGTTAGATTTTAGTTTTTTGAGAAAGGTATTACAGGTAGTTTAATAGTTGGAAGTATTTAGTGATAAATGCTTAAGAGAAAACTGAGTCAGAACAAATTTAGCAAGTCAGCTAAAATGTTGATTATCCAACGGAACAGAACAGTAAAGGGCAGGGTCTGAGCTTGTTAGTCAACCAGTATTTTTTAGTATTTAAAATTCTTTATACTCTTATTTACAACTTTCCTTGAAAAATGAAATCAGTGTAGTTACACTGTGTTGTGAGCCAACCAACTGTGACAGTGGCCCTGTTGATAGCATCAAAAGGTATCATTCTTGCAAACAGTTTGGGAAAGAATTGGTAGTGCTGTGTTATGGTTGTTGTGGCACTTCCATTCTGTCTTTTTCTAAAAGGGACTGATCCTGAGAATTCCCAGTTTTGGGTGCAAAGAAGCAAGACATGTAATGCAAGTGAAATATTTATCAGAGGATGGAGACAAGTGGCTGCAGAGCATGTTAAAACTCTCTCTTGCAGTGGATGGAGAAGTACTTATGATGCTGCCCAGTAATTCCCTTTTGTGCCTTCTTGATTGGTATTAAAGCTACTTTCTGGCCAACATTTTGGCCTTAGTGAATAAGGAACTTCCTGGGCAAGTGCTTTCAACCCCTGCAGAATCCATGCTTTCCTTTAATAAAGGATTAAAGGTAATAGAATCTTTTAGTACTTTGTCTGCAAAGATAACAAATGTGAATTGCATGTTAACAGTACAGTGCTGTCCGTCTAGGTATGTGGATAGCCCTACTGCCTCTGCTGCTGCTCTTTGGTTTGCTTAGCAGCAGCGGAGTGGAAATAGTCCAGAGCCACGTCAGTTTAGCTTCTGCTGTTCAGAACATGATAGACAGCAGGTTCAGTGAGGAGAATCAGTTCAGTCTCACTGCGCTGCAGCTATTCCAAGCTATGAGTATGGCAGACAAACACTGAAGTTATTCTTCAGAGGCAGAGGACCCAAAACCAGATGCATCTAGAGTAGTAATAAACCCCTCACTGACACTCTGGTTAGGAGGGAGATAATTTGTAATCTTTTCAGCAGCCAGGCGGGGTTTAGGGATGCCATGGGACTAGTTTTCAGACCCTCACTAGCTGGAGGCTTGTGGGGAGTCTCCAAGCAAACTCCAGGGACATTACCCTTCCTTTTTCTAGCAGTTGAGAGAAGGGTCAATTTCGCATGTGGTCTCTGTTCCAGACAGCTCATAGACTCATAGACTCATAGGTCAGAAGGGACCAATATGATCATCTAGTCTGACCTCCCGCACAAGGCAGGCCACAAAACCCTACCCATACACATTTATAACAACCCCGAACCCATGACTGAGTTATTGAAATCTTCAAAAATGAGATTTGAAGACCTCAAGCTGCAGGGAATCCACCAGCAAGCGACCCATGCCCCACGCTGCAGAGGAAGGCGAAAAACCTCCGTGGCCCCTGCCAATCCGCCCCGGAGGAAAATTCCTTCCCGACCCCAAATATGGCGATCAGCTAAACCCTGAGCATGTGGGCAAGACTCACCAGCCAGCACCCAAAAAAGATTTCTCTGCAGTAACTCAGTTCCCATCCCATCCAGCATTCCCACAGACCAATGAGCAGACTTATCTGCCGATAATCCAAAATCAATTGCTCAAATTAAACTATCCCATCATAACATCCCCTCCATATACTTATCAAGCTTAGTCTTAAAGCCAGATAAGTCATTTGCCCCCACTACTTCCCTCGGAAGGCTATTCCAGAACTTCACTCCCCTAATGGTTAGAAACCTTCGTCTAATTTCTAGTCTAAATTTCCTAATATCCAATTTGTACCCATTCGTCCTCGTGCCTATATTAGTACTAAACTTAAACAATTCCTCTCCCTCCCTAACGTTAATCCCCCTGATATATTTATATAGAGCAAGCATATCCCCCCGGAGCCTTCTTTTGGCCAGGCTAAACAAGCCAAGTTCTTTGAGTCTCCTTTCATAAGGCAGATTTTCCATTCCTTGGATCATCCTAGTAGCCCGTCTCTGAACCTGTTCCAGTTTGAATTCATCCTTCTTAAACATGGGACACCAAAACTGCACACAATATTCCAGGTGGGGTCTCACCAGCGCCGTATATAACGGCACTAACACCTCCCTGAGTTCCCCCCTAGTTTTTATATCTGGCTCCAGATTGTAGATCTGACACTTCAGTCTCTGAGGGTCTGAGATGGGGGGTGGATATTTTTGTGAGAGGGTAGGTGAGTAGATAGTTAATATCTGTGTGGGGGAGAAGGGAAGGGGAGAAGTTAGATGAGACTAGAATACTGAGGTCAGTGTATTTGGGGAAGAGAAATAGAATAAACAAGGAACAAATGGTGGAAGATGCAAAGAACAGTAAAGCAAAGAGAAGGGAATTTCTGGAGGGGGGAGGGTGACAGAAATAAAAGAAAGCAGACACTGAAATCAACACAGGAAAAGATGTGCCATGATCTATTCTAGCTAGGCTTGAAAGGATTTTATTTTTTTTATCAGTAAATGTCAGTAAATGTCAATTTCACCATAAACAAACCAATGACAAAATATTTGTTGATAAACATTTTCTGATAGGCAGAGTAAGAATGCTGTCTGACAATTTATTAGAGTTTGATTTAAGGATATTTATTGTGCATATTTTGACACATGATGACATCTTTTGTTTTAACGGTTACAATGATTTAACATCTTGGACCTCGACCTACTATCATCATCATTATTGTCTGCCCCCTTAATTTCCCACAATAGAAAATTTCAATTGATAAAAATAGAAAAAATGCTTAAAAATAAACATGGATATCAGCCATCAAATATTCTGCCATGCCTAATTGTAGGGAATTAAAAAAAGAAAGAAACTAGGAGAAAAAGAAGGCAGAATGAAAGCAAGTTACATTTGTAAACGTAACATTAAATAGCAAGTTGATTGATAATGTCATGCTTAATGATAATAGAGAGTAAACAGGACACAACTGTTGTTTCTTTAATATGCAGGTGCTGTGGCAGCACACACTGTTTTGCCAAGCTGGTATATTTTAAGTAAAATTTTCAAGCCCTGTTTATGGCAACTATCTAGGTAGGATGCTGTTAGAGATAGGTATGGGGAACATATCTGCTACAGAATGAAAAGCTGGCTACAGGTGCCTGTTAGGATTCTGTCTTCACTTTTCATATAAATGAGATTTTAAAAAAACCCTTGTGAATATATTTCTCCACATAGTGGTAACAGTGTTGATGTCCGTGTGGCTGTGAGCTACTTACTGTATAAGTGCCGGTCGGCAATGTTACTTAAGACTACATCCATAAGAACCTTTCAATTTGTGTGCCTGATACATTGCGCACAATATTCTTTTTCATTTGTGAACTGGACTTTTGTGCTGAATTTACATCCTTTCCCCTTGCGTTCAGCTGCCCTCGTTTTGGCTTCTTTGATTCTCTCAAGTACCTATCAAGTATTGTGTGACAAGCAATTCATGTTGAGGAGTATGAATTTGGTGTATGTGACAAGGGAGAATCATTTAGCTTGATTTTTTTCCAATGCCATTTACACAAAATTCACCTTTATATGGATGAGCAGGGCCTCTAGTATATACTAGTAATGCTACATGTAGTTTAGTGAGTTTATACATCTCTCTTTGAACAATAAAATGATGGATTTAGACTCGTGATGAATCAGATTAAACTGAATTTCACTTACTTGATACGCTTTTCTTAGAAATTGTGTAATTTTTCACTTAAAACATTTTCTGATTTGGTACAATTATGTGCAAATGTACTTGTTTCCATGTAATCTACTCCTCTATTCCTTTTCTGGCCACAAAGTAGCTTCGCAGCTAGAATCCTTTCCTCATCTTTTACTGATATCAGAAATTCTAAGTTTCCACTAATCTTGGTGACACAGACTGCTGTCTCTTTAAGAGCAGACTTAGATCCAGTACATTCCTGTTCCAACTTCTGGGCCAGAATGGAGGGATTCTGGGAGTTACTGTTTCAAGAAGGTTCTGTACTGGGGGCTGTAGGATAAAAGCAAGGCATGTCAGGGTTTCAAAGCAGAATAGAGAATATTCTTCTCTCAGAATAGAGAGAGACTTAAAAGGCACAGCAGCAGCCAAGGGCCAAGAGGATTTTGTGGCCTAAGGCGCCAGCTAATGGGGTTTGTGATGTACCCAGAGGGAGCGATTTTTGGCCTGGAAAGCCAGAGACCTGGAGGGAGCTGGAGATGCTTATGGACCTTTCTAGTGAGGAGGTGAGACATTGGCAATGGGACTGCCAGCTGCAAGGGAGCTGAAGAAGGACCCTGAGAGAGGCACTGAAAGGAGTGAGGGGAATGAGGCCTAGAGAGAGCCTGCAGAAGGACTCCAGGGAGGGCAAGCTTAATTTGGTTTGTGTGCTGCTTGGAATCCATGGAACCAGATGGTGAGTCCCTACACCCAGGGGTGAAAGTTTTTAGTGAATTTTAGTTCCTCCCAGTTTGGAGGTGGTTTTGGTTTGGTCAGGGGCTAATCTGAATTGATATGCCAGTAAGAAGTAGAGACCTGAGATGTGGTTACATTTACTATTAGCTATGTAGAACTTAACAGGCAAGGGGAAACCTTGAACTTCACCTGCTGACTAGGATGCCAGCTTTCTAATTTGTGAAAACCAGACACAGCTCCAGCATCTGCTTTGCCCCTGCTCCGCCTGTTCCCCTGAGGCCCTGCCCTCACTCCTTCCCCTTCACTCCCTTCTCTTTCCCTCTCCCAGCTGAGCAGGGCTCTAGGGGTAGAGGGGTGACTGGGGCTGGAGTGGGGGAGCCACTGATACCTCTCTCCACTGGAGCCATTCTTGAGTGGTCTTCCAGGCTCCACAAGCAACTGCTGTACTTCTTGCCTCCTGGTGGCACAGACCCATTACTGCGAGTAACCAGACTCAGTGTCCAGTTAGCTGTGCTGATCAGACACTGCCAGGTTCCTTTTTTGAGTGGACTTTCTGGTTGAAAACCAGAGACCTGGCAACCTTACTGCTCTCTGGTAGCCAAACAAGGCCATTAGACACATATAAAGAAATTCCCTATGTATGCCATGAATGTATGGAGTTCCATCAGTTTTGGAGTAGCAAAGCACTAATGGATGAAAATGTTACAGTAAGTATACACTTCAAGACAGCTGATTTTGATAAGCAAAAGCAATTTTGCATGAATAAGTATTTTCATGATCAAATATTAGATCAGGGTAAAGACCATCTTCATATTAATGTCTACTGTTAGAGACTTAATTTAGATCTATCATGTAGCATTATAAAAGTCACAGTTGTCAACTTCTTGCCCCAAATTACTTGTATTATGAACAAATGCACACTAGTAGTATTGTATGGGGTAGAAATGTTACACTCTGTCATAACACAATGGAAACAAAGCCTCTCAGATTAACTGGTGCATTTGGAATAAAGTTTTCAAGTACATTTTATCAGGCCTGTTTGTGTATATTGTATAATACAATCAGTCTTCCTTATGGTTGTGTATATATTATAATAAATCAGTCATGCTTATATTCCATTGTAATATAATAAAAAAAGTAACTGAGTAATGGGGAATTACTTCCATATGAAACAGTGAACTATGGAGGAATGATTTCGCTGTTATAAAATAAAAACAAATGACTAATTCTAGGAATTAGTTTGGCTTTTGCTGTTTTATTCTTACTATGTTTCTTTGGAATTGTAGACCGGTGTAATAACTTATTATTATCTGTGTGGATTTAAATGCATTTAATTCCCCTCAGCCAAAATGAAAGTATTACTCCAAAAAGTAAAGAACAGATCCAGTGGTGCACCACATTTAATTGTTCAGGGCACAAAGTGCTTGATCCCTGTGGTGGAAATCTATGTTTTTTGACAATCATCTGGCGATTTCTGCAAACCTTTAATGGTAACTTTGGGTTCACAAGTGGCTTCATCTAATATTGTCACAATTAGTTTGATTTTTGAACCTAGATACAAAGCTAATAGCATCTAATATCTTTTGGCGTGCCATTGAATCAAATTTCTGAAGTAGAAAGTTGATGTTCTGTTTTAAAGTGATGGTATGTTTGATCCAGTTCTACTATAGTAGTGTCATCACAGTTGTATCTCTCTGCTGTAGGTTCTTGGATGCTGACAAGCGGAACAAGTTGCTTTAGCTCACATTGTTCATCTTGTCATGTGGAACAGCTTGCAGATTCTTATTATGTGAATGAAATGGGGAAAGATTTTTTTCTTCCTAGGCTATCAACATAATTGAAAAAAACCCCAGTATCATTGTGAGTGCAAATGCATCTCTAAAAGCTGTTAGAAATTTCCCTTCCATTTCTAGCACGTGTAAGTCTCATGTAATAAATTCAAAGGTTAGTGAAAACACTGCAAGTGCTAGAGAAAAGCCCCTTGATTATACAGAAAGCTCATTTGGAGAGAAGGGCTTTATCTTTATAGTAATGGAACAGACAGATGAAGTGCTATTAACTTTGTCTTTAGACAGCTCAGGTTGATGTCTTATAGTCCAGGTGAGGCCAGGGATGCTGGCTTTTTATGTTCATCACTCAGTGATGAACAAACACTTAGCATTTGAAATAAGTGAACTTTTATGAAGATTTAGAAATGTGCTACTCAAATTGTACAGAAGTCAGTTCTACACTTACTACACCATATCATGCTAGCATTTATGCACAGAGCTCTTGAGAGTTCCAGGAATAGAATGAGGCCAGGGGATGATCTTGTCTGTTACCTTATTTTATATCCCACTGGTTTGACTGCTTTTCTGCCCATGACAATGATTCATTTTACTCTGACTTCTGACTCTTACATTGTGATTGTTTTAGACATACATTGTGTTGTGTACAGTTATTTTATTTAATGATTTTTTCCCCTTAAAAATGAAAGAAATATGATTCAGTAGTCATTCAAGTCATGACTTTGGTTTTGAGATGCCTTTAAAATCACTTAGTAGGATAAAATTCCCAAGTACTGTAACTGTCAGATTGCTTTATCTAATTTATGAAATAG
This sequence comes from Mesoclemmys tuberculata, assembly GCA_007922155.1. Taxonomy (NCBI): domain Eukaryota; kingdom Metazoa; phylum Chordata; order Testudines; family Chelidae; genus Mesoclemmys; species Mesoclemmys tuberculata. Next base: position 12,513,015 of record ML677027.1, read on the forward strand.
AGGCAAAGGAATCAACAATAACACTCCATTTAGTGTCATTAGATTAGCCATTATAGAAACCACAGAAAGTATATAACCCTTTACTTTGTGTTCACTTGAATTTGGTTATTAAGCTTTGATGGAACTTTCATTTAACCAAATGACTTTATTTACAACAATAAACTGATTAACTCTTTACTTTCTTGAATTAAATATGGCAGTTTCAGTAGATGCCTACTTCATTGGTCCTTATATATGACTTATTCACTTACTTTTTTTTCTAAAATTGTGGCAACCCCCAGCTCGAAGAGCAGGCATGTATTAGATTTTTGGATAGATTTGCTTTAAGAACTTGAAAGAAAACTTTCTGCTAATGCTCTTATTTTTCCATTTTAAATTTTAAGTTACAAATTTTTAACACATACGTAATTTCATAAAATATATTTTTGCAGCTCTCAGTGCAAAAACAGCAGCAGTAAAAAACAAATGAATATTTTAAATCTATACAAAAAATTCTAGAATTTTTTCCAAGTATAGTATCACTTTGGTAGATCTCTTCAGCCAGTTCCTCAAGTATTCTAGGATGTATTTCATCAGGTCCTGCTGACTTGAAAGCATTTAACTTGTCTAATTTTCAACTTGTTCTTTTCCTATTTTGGCCTTAGATTCTACCTCATTTGCACTGATTAATATTAATACATAGTATTTGAATTATAGAAAGTTGCAAGCAATTGGCCTACTATGTAACAGTAAATTTTTTGCTGTTTTAATGAGAAAATAACCTTCCTTGGTTGAATCTGCAGAGTTTCAGTTTGAAAATCGGCTATGCCCTATGCATGTACATTTAGTTACTTGACATAACGTTTGTAAATACACAGAAATTAATTTGCCTCCGGTATAATGATATTTTTGCAGAAAGACACTGCCATTCTAAAAAAAAATGCAGTTAGCCCTGCAAACATTTACCTGTTAGTATACAAACAATTCCTAAGATTATTGTAACTAAAAGATTAGAGAAAACATGTTTTCAGTTTTACTTAATACATTTGACAGCATTCTGTTTGTTGTCATTTGGAATTAAAAACATAAAACTCTAATTGCAAATCACAAAACTTAGCAGAGGAACATGGGGGAGGGGGGGAGAATAATTTTTAAACTACTTTTAACCCATTTTAAAATAGAAAATTGTGTAATTGCAAATTGACTGTCCTTTTCAAACGTATTGTCTCAGGTTTTAGTCCAAAACTGACCTAGTTGGACAGTGATCTCATCTATCTCATCTTGCTTTCTTTAATTCAGTGATGCGTTTATTTTTGAAGTAAATACTTGATCCAGCTGAAACACACAAACACAAAAAAGCAGTGTAAATTACTGTCAGATTAAAAATAACTAATTTGTCAAGCTAGGTTGGTTCTGGAATTGAAAGGGAAAATGTCCTCTAATGTGCATGATGTTTTCATAATCAGTAGAAGAGTATGTCTGTGTGAAGTAAGTGACTTATATGAAAAATATCAGCCAAAGTGCAGAGGCAGTTATGACACAGGGTACATTCTAGACTGTTGAACAGCTCTGTCTAATCATTTCTTTTTTTACACTGCTTCACTGTGAGAGCAACCACACCTGGTCTGCTCTCACACAGCTCCCAGCATGTAAATCACTACCAGCTATATTGTATGATTGCTATGGTCAGCCGCTCTTGAACTACACTGCAGAGAAACACCAGCAAATTCACAGGCCCAGACTTTCCCCCAGAAATGTTCATCTTCTACTGTCCAGCCCTCTCCTGGACAAGATAAGCTCATATGAAGTCTGTCATTTTATTAATACATAATGATATGCACAAATCCTGTTATCTTAAATGGAATTTCCCAAGCACTTCAATCCAAACACAGTAATTTAGATAAAACAAATTAACTACAGAAAGGAAGATTTTAAGTGATTACAAGTAATGAGGCATAAAAGTCCATATTGGTTACAAGAAAATAAAAGGTAAAATGCAACTAATATATGTCTAAACAAGCCAAGTGAATTCAAAGCAAATGTCTCTCTCACCACATGCTTCTGTAGTCTTGCTGGCTGGATTCCTTTCAGCCAGGACCCCTCCCCCAATTCAGTGTTGCTTTCCTTGTCCTTCAGGTGGTGTTGATGCCATGGGCAGAGGAAAAGGAAGGAATGTTTTTGTGGCATCTGTTCCCCATTCTTATAGTTCTTTTTTTATTTTAAAATCATTTCCAGCTGAGGTTCAGGCGACAGAAAATCTGTGAGCATGGGAACCTCCAGCTGTTTCTTTGAAAAGATGTAGATTTCTCATTCACACCCTTTTTCCTGCCAAAGAACGACCACTTAACCAAGTGATAGTCCATTTGATTTCGTTGATACCTGGCTGAGGCATCAGTTTGCCTTTTGTTTTTGAGGAACTGTTTTGTGGCTGTTTTGGAGACTTGGAATATGTGTCATTAATATCATACAGTAGAATATGATAACTTTGCATACAATGTGGCCACACATTTTACCAGGACAATAATCATCAGCAAATTATGAGTTTTTAAATGATACCTCACAAAGCTTACTTCGTACAAGATTTATCATTGTCTTATAAAATGGTGAATGTACAGACTGTTACAGTATTATCTGAAACTTAACAGGTATTAAACTAAGCACATCAGAGGGGATTCAAGTAAAGGTATTCACACTTTTAATTTTGCAAGACCCACAGTAGTTCCCCTTTTTCCAAACAAGGTGAGGGGTTCTTATTGCCAGATCAGGCATTTTACTTCCATTTTTGTGGATCATGCTACATGCTGATCTTTAGGCTATGCTCAGCAGGGCCCTTCCATCAGGCCCGCGGATCAGCTTCTCTGTGGATTTTGGAGGAAGCCAAAATTGAATACTTTTACCTTGGGCTCCCCCTCTATCTGCAAGCATTCTGGTATATGCCTATGTGCTAATGGCAGCCAGAATTTGGCCCATTAAATAGTAGTGAGAGAACTTTTTATCAGCGGTTTCTTCAGCTACTCCTGCTGTGACATAAGTAAAACATGATTACTAGTGTGTACACCAAACATTCTGTCTTCACTGGCAGGCAGGTCAATGCTTTATTTTTTATCCCTTTGTAGCTTTGAAGTACAGCAAAGAAGTGAAATCCATTGAGAATAGTCTGTAAAGGTAAGTGTATTTATTACATTTCATTGACAAACATTGCCTTACAACATTGATTTTTCTTTTATTCAGGGATTTAAGCATTTAAAGATATAGCTGACAGGACAACTTCTTTAACCACTTAGTTGTCCCATCACACAAAAAATGCTGAGCAATAGTTAGAGGGGAAGTGTAAGGAAACAAGTTGATGTGCTGAGGATGGCCATATCTCAGAGCATGATTGCTGACTTTTGCTTTGTTCAGAGAAGTTAAGATATTCCAGTGTCGCTCTGTTCACTAAGATTAATGGTAGATGTGATTTTAAAAAAACCCACAAGAACACTGGTATTGCTTCTGGTCAATAGTTGAATAAAGGCAGTTGGCAAAATAAAACATGTAAAACAGAATGCAGAGTGGCATTTTAATCTGGTTGTATTGAATTTATTGTGATAGTCAGTTGTGCAATGGTATGCAGCAGGCAACTCTGCAGAAAGCAGGAAATTATCTCACAGTCCCTGACTGCTGCAAAGTTCTTCTGACTTTGTCACTGGTCTTTAAATGGATAAAAAACTTAATTTGAAGTAATAGAGTGCAATAGTTAGCCCTGCATGCGGTTTCTCAGTAGCTTTAGTCTTTTCTTTGAAAAAAAAGTTATCCCCCTTGGCAGGTGTATATATAAGTATGCAACTTATTTGTTCTTTTATTCATACTTAAACTGGAAATAGTTCATGCAGAAAAGAAATTGGGTGATAAATCGTGGGCTGTGACAAGGATCACTTTCATTAAATGGCTTCATTGGCTAGGTTAAAATACTATATAAACTTGTATTTGGTTTCAGCAACCATTATCTTTTAATTTTGAGATTTTCTGCCCTCAGTTTCATAAGAACTGATGTTAAGAACTGTGATAATAAAGCAGCCTGCAACATAAAAGGCAGATTTAGAAATTCAAGATGGTTGCATTATGCAGTGAGCTTTAAATTATTATTGTCTCGCAGTGTCGTCAGTTGTAAACCACTGTGATCAACTGTTAAAACTTTTGTGACATAACAAAGTTGTATAATATAAAATAAATGAATGTATGTTATGGTATAGTATGTGAGTTAAATTGAATTATTTTCTGAGCACGTTTATATTTTATGGCGTGGTAAATTGATTTTTAATGTTTATATGTGTAGTTGAGCTGTTTATAGAAGGAATAAAGCAAAAAAATGGGAACAAATATTTGTGGTGGATAAAAGTGGTTTTTTTTAAAGGAGAGAGTTTTTTTTAGGGGAGAAAAAAACTCTGTTCTTATTTATATATGTCAGCTGCAATTTATGGGCTTATAGCTGTTTGCACCTGCTTAATCTTCTGTTTGTTAAGCAAATGTTGTATATAGTTACCTTGGCAGCAGCTGCTGTATCACAAGTGATAAGTGACCTCTGAACCAAACAGCTGTGCTTTAACCCTTACTATACTTGTCTTTAGGTTTGTAAGATGCAGAACTGGAGATAAGTTAATTTGGCTTCCGTCTCTCTCTCTTTCCTTCTCAGTTGCTTCTGTGCCTCTAGATCTTCCTTGAATCTTCATCCTGCCCCATAGTTGGCTTTTCACCACAGAGCTGGTCTGACCTACATGCCACGCAGACCATGCCCTCAGTTACTACTATGTTCCTGAGCTGCCAAGGGTTTTCTGCTTTTTGGAGGATGAGCTGGTAGGAGGAGAGGTTTTTGGTGAGAGAAAGAAGCCCAAGTGTGAGACACCAAGCCTTTTCTCACATTCCCTTAAGGTCAACAGACTGTCCCTTCCTCATAATCTGGCATTCCCTGATGACTTCTGCCATAACCCAGGAAACTATTTATCTGCTGATCATGTAAATCATAGAAACATAGGGCTGGAGAGGTCATCTAGTCCAGGCCCTTATGCTAAGGCAGGCCAAATAAACCTAGACCATTTCTGTCAGGCTTGTCTAACTGGTTCTTGAAACCCTCCAGTGATGGGGATTCCACAACTTCCTATTTCCTAAGTGGAAACCTAGTCCAGTATTTATCTGCTTTTACAGTTAGAAAGTTTTTCCTAATATCTAACCTAAATCTCCTTGACTGCAGATTAAGCTGATTACTTCTTGTCCTGCCTTCAGTGCACGTGGAAAACAATTGATCCTTTTGTTAAAAATGTTACAGGATGTTATAAACTGTTATCAGGTCCTCCCTTAGTCGTCTTTTCTCAAGACTAAACGTGTTCAGTTTTTTACAGATCTGATTTTCTAAACCTTTTGTCATTTTTGTTGCTGTCCTCTTGACTCTTTCCAGTTTGTCCACATCTTTCCTGAAGTGTGGTGTCCAAAATTTGACATATTACTCCAGCTGATGCCTCAGCAGTGCTGAGCAGAGTGGGATAATTACCTCCCATATCTTACATGCAACATTCCTGTTAATACATCCTATAAAGATATTAGTCTTTTTGCAACAGCATCACCCTGTTGACTCCTACTGAATTTGTGATCCACTATACCCTCCAATCCTTTTTTTCAGCAGTACTACTGCCTCGCCAGTTATTCCCCATTTTGTAGTTGCGTATTGGATTTTTGTTTCCTAATAGTGTAGTACACGTCTTTATTGAATTTCATCTTGATGATTCCAGACCAGTTCTCCAATTTGTCAAGATAATTTTGAATTTTAATCCTGTCCTCCAAAGCACTTGGAACCTCTCTCATCTTTGTGTCATCCTCAAATGTTATCATACTTTCCACTCAGTTGTCCAAGTCATTAATGAAAATATAGAATGGTACAAGACCCAGGGCTGACTGCTGCAGGATCCCACTAGATACTTCCTCCTAGTTTGACAGGGAGCCATGGATAACTACTTCTCTAAGTATGGTTTTTCAACCATTTGTGCATTCGTCTAACACTAATTTAATCTAGACCACAGTTCCCTGGTTTGCTCATGAGAATGTGATGTCAAAGGTCTCACTAAAATTCACAACATATCATGTTGACTGCTTCCCCACTATCCAGTAATCCATTAACCCTGTCAAAAAAGAAAATTAAGTTGGCTTGGCATGATTTGTTCTTGACAAATCCATGATGGCTAGTCTTTATATCCCTATTGTCCTCGATATGCTTACAGATTGATTGTTTAATAATTTGTCCCAGTATCTTTCCAGGGATAAATAAAATATTTCAGGGTTGGCCAATGTCTGAAGGGCTAAGGGAAGCTCCATATTCAGTTATTTTGCTGCCCCAGAATAATGTTATTCAGACAAGTGCAATGGAGCTGGAGTGATACTGGTGAGAGGAATTGTCAATGTTTAAACTCTGTTTATTCCAATTTCTTTTATCTTTCCAGTACTTGTTTATCAGGCAAGTTAAAAGGAGTGAAATTTGGTTAGGGATTTTTCATATCAACACGTAAAGTAAATTGTTTCAAAGCCATAATGCAGTAGTGATAATATAGCTCTGTGATGATAGATCTCTGTGTGAGATCTGCAGGAATTGTTGGAAATGTCCCTCAGAAGAAATACCTTAATCATAAATGCTATATTGTGTACTTTCTATAATTTTTGTGTGTTAATTTAAGCCCTTTATGCACTCTGTTTGTATAATGAATTATTAGTCTAGGTGCCACAAAGAAATATTGATTGTTAAATAAGTGTTCATGTGACTTTGCATTTTTATAGCACTTTCATTCAATAATATTAAAAGTGCTTTCTCTGAGTACACTTATACAATATCTATTATGGACAGGTGACTGCTGTTTTGTTAGACCATGGTGTAGATCATGGTTGACTGGGCTGTGGGATCTATTCAAGATGTGGCCATGTTTGAAGGTTTGAAGATGAATGAGTATCTGGAAGCAATCCTCGCTTGTTACGATTTCCAGAAGGAAATCTCAAGTGAAGATACCACAAAACCTTCCAGTGGACCAAAGTGTCTAAACTGAGTGTCAGGACTGCATCAGTGTTGGACTACTTCAGTGATGTCTAATGAGATGGATCCTGAAGCTGTACTTTGATTCCTCTCGGAGCAGTCAGATAAATCAAAGGTATTGGCACCAATTGGACACATTGATACACAAATACCTTTGGTGTCTCAACATACTGTCCTGAGTGAGGGTGAAGACTCTGCCCTGCAAAGTGCTTAACAAGTCTACAGTACCTTCAAAGGACATACCTTAATTTGTGAGGGTTCTTCCTGGAACCAAGCAGTGAGACTAAGACTGGGTCTACACTGATGGCGGTCTGTGTAGACCTGCTCAGTTGATCCAGCAAGCAACGCAGGAAAACCAGTCCGGTAAGTGGCATAGCGCTGCGTCGAAGGGAACACTGTGTGGACGGCACGCAGATACGTCACTTGCATATCTCCTGTTGACTGCCGCTGAATCCCAAAGGTAAGTGTAGACCGGGCCTTAGTATGTAAGTCAGTTGCCAGGTGAACTCTTGAGGTAAACAGGATTTTTTTGATGGAGTTGAGATGCTTTCTTTCTAGGTATAATTCTACATTCAACGCTGTGGCCAGCAATGGACCAGTGGTTGTGACCTACAGCAGAGCTGGAAGCTGTTTCCTCTGTAGGAAGCGCATTCTGGTGGATTTGCTGGAAGAAAAGATTTAAGCTGCGGCTTGACAGTCCTGGCTAGGATGATTTAGTTGAGGTTACTCCTGCTTTGAGCAGGGGGTTGGACTAGATGACCTCCTGAGGTCCCTTCCAACTCTAATATTCTATGATTATATACTGGATGTCTCATGTTGCCAGTATTAAACTGTTTCGAATTTTTAAATATTTTTATGCCAGTTTTCTAACTCAAAAAGTGTTGCATCCAACACAGGGAAATTCTGTAGGAGACCTCATCTTGACAGATAAAGAGGAACTGCTGACAAAACTAAACATTTGTGGTAGCCTAGGTGCAAATAATCATGAATTGATTATATTTGCTGTGTGCAAACAAAGTCTAAAACAGTAACATATATGCTTGGTGCTTTTAAAAGGCCAATTTCACAAAGCTGAGAACAATTATGAGCCAAATCAGCTGGGTGAAAGAATTTGAACAGAAGATTGTGAATGATAATTGCTAACTGCTTAAGAATGTTTTTACTAAATGCCTAGAAAGTGACAATTGAGGAAAAAGGCTACCCTGATTAATAAAACTAACTTGGCTTAGAGGGGGAAAGTAAAGCACTATAAAACTTATATAATTGGAAGCTATGAATTGTAGAACATTGATGAGGGAAGCTAAAGGACACAAGTTGACATCAGTGGGTAGCAGACTTAAGAAGAATAATAAGGAGTTCAAGTACATTAGGAATTAAAAGAATCCTAACAATGATAAGAATGTAAGAACAGCCAGACTGGGTCAGACCGTCTAACCCGGTAGCCTAACTTCCCATAGTGGCCAATCCCAGGTGCTTCAGAGGGAATGACTCTAACAGGTAATCATCAAATGGTCCATCCCCTTGGCTATTTCCAGCCTTTGGCGAACTGCAATCCCTGCCTATCCTGGCTAATAGCCATTGATGGACTTATCCTCCATGAACTTACCTAGTTCTTTTTTGAACCCTGTTATCGCTGTGGTCTTCACAACATCCTCTGGCAAGGAGTTCCACAGTTGGACTGCGTTGTGTGAAGAAATTCTTCCTTTTGTTTGTTTTAAACCTGCTGCCTATTAATTTCATTTGGGGACCCCTAGTGTTTGTGTTATGAGAAGGAGCAAGTAACCCTTCCTTATTTACTTTCTCCACACCAGTCATGGTTTTTATAGACCTGTATCATATCCATCCTTAGTTGTCTCTTTTCAAAGCTGAAAAGTCCCAGTCTTATTAATCTTTCCTCATATGGAAGCTTTTCCATATCTCTGATCATTTTAGTTGCCCTTTTCTGTACCTTTTCCAATTCCAATATATCTTTTTTGAGATGGGGGCGACCAGATCTGCACTCAGTATTCAAGATGTGGGCATACCATAGATTTATAAAGAGGCAATACAATATTTTCTGTCTCATTATCTATTCCTTTCCTAATGATGTCCAATATTCTGATAGCTTTTTTGACTGCCGCTGCACACTGAGTGGATGTTTGAGTCACAATGACTCCAAGATCTCTTTTGTGAGTGGTAGAAGCTAATTTAGACCCCATTATTTTATATGTATTGTTGGGATTGCTTTCCAATGTGCATTACTTTGTATTTATCAACATTGAATTTAATCTGCCATTTTGTTGTTCATTTTTGTGAGATTTCTTAGTAACTCTTTGTAGTCTGCTTTGGACTTAACTGTCTTTAGTAGTTTTGTATCATCTGCAAATTTTGCCACTTCACTGTTGACCCCTTTTTTCCAGGTCATTTATGAATATGTTGAACAGTACTGGTCCCAGTACAGACCTCCGGGGGACACCACTACTTACCTCTTTCCATTCTGAAAACTGACCATTTGTTCCTACCTTTTGTTTCCTGTCTTTTAACCAATTACTGATCCAGGAGAGGACCTTCCTTCTTATCCTATGACCACCTTCTTTGCTAAAGAGCCTTCGGTGAGGGACCTTGTCAAAGGCTTTCTGAAAATCTAAGTACACTATATCCACTGGATCACCCGTGTCCACATATTTATTGAACCCCTCAAAGAATTTTAGTAGATTGGTGGGGCATGATTTTCCTTTCCAAAAACCACATTGACTCTTCCCCCAACAAATCATGTTCATCTATGTATCTGATAATTCTGTTCTTTACTATAGTTTCAACCAATTTGTCTGGTACTGAAGTTAGGTTTACCAGCCTGTAATTGCTAGGACCACCTCTGGAGTCTGTTTTAAAAATTGGCGTTACCTTAGCTGTCCTCCAGTCATCTGGTACAGAAGCTGATTTAAATGATAGGTTACATACCCCAGTTAGTTGTTCTGCAATTTCACATTTGAGTTCCTTCAGAACTGATGAATTCATATTCCTCCATTACTAGATGGAAATGGTAGAAAGTGCAGAACAATGCAGAAAGGCAGATGTGTTTAATAACTATTTCCATGCTGTATTTTGGGAGGAAAAAATAGATGTATTCATATCATTCCAACAGTAATTCATAGGGATATTAAATTGCAGCTGCTAAAAATAGATATTTTTAAATCAGTAGGTGTGGATAACTTGCATCTGAGTTTTAAACGAGCAGTCTAAGGAGCTCTCTGGACCATTAATGTTACTATTCAATAAATCTTGAATCAGTGGGGAAATTCCAGAGGCTGGAGGAAAAGTAATGTGCCAGTTTTGAAAAAGGGTAATCAGGTGACCCAGTTAATTATAGACCTGTCAGCCTGACATCCATCCTGGTCAAAATAACAGAATGACTGATATGGGACTCGATTAATCAAGAATTTAAGGAAATCAACACAGGTTTATGGAAAATGGATCCTGTCAGATTAACAATGTCACTTTTGACAAGCTTGTAATGTGTAATGTAAAATGTAATAGTGTTAATGCAAAATATTTAGATTTCTGTAATACATTTCACTTGGTATCACACATCATTTTGATTAAGAAACTAGAATGATACAAAATTAAAATGGAACACATTCAGTGGGGAAAAACTGGCTAACTGATAGATCTCAAAATATGTTGTTTAACATTTTTATCAATGACCTGGAAGAAAACATAAAATTGTAACTGATAAAGGTGACAGATGACAAAGTTTAGTAGAGTGGTAAATAATGAGGGTAAGTCACTGATACAGAGTGATCTGGATCACTTGGTAAGCTGAGTGCAAGCAAGCAAAATGCGTTTTAATACAGCCAAATGGAACGTCATACATCTAGGAACAAATAATGCAGGCTATATTTAGAGGATGGGGGTCTCTATCCTAGGAAGCAGTAACTTTGGAAAAGACTTAGAGGTTGGGGTTTATGGTGAATAATCAGTTGAACATGATGTCCCAGCGCTATGCTGTGGCGGAGAGAGTTAATGTTTTCCTTGGATGTATAAATGGAATTCTTAAGTAGAAATAGGAAAGTTATATTACCTATGTATTTGACACTGAAGGGACCACTACTGAAATTCTGTGTCCAGTTCTTGTGGATGTATGTTGAAAACTTAGAGAAAAACAGAGCCATCAGAATGATTAAAGGATTGGAAAATATGCCTTATAGTGAAAGATTCATGGAGCTCAATCTAAGGGATTGAGAGAGAGAAGGTATGGGCATGACTTGACCACAGTCTGCAGGAATCTACATGTTGAACAAATAAATATATGATGATAGAGGTCTCTTCAAGCTAGCAGTCAAAAGTATTACAAGATCCAGTGGCTGGAAGTTGAAGCTAGAAAAATTCAGACTGGAATTAAGACTCCCATTTTTAACAGGGAGGGTAATTGGCCATTGGAACAATTTAACAGTGGTTATGGTGCATTCTCTGTCACTGGAAATTTTAAATCAAGATTGAGTGTTTATCTAAGTGATACGCTCTAGCTCAAACAGGAATTAATACAGGGAAGTTCCATGGCCCGTATTGTGCAGGAGGTCAGATTAGAAAAGATCACAACGGTCCCTTCTGGCCTTCTTAGCTACAAAACTGAGTCTCCAGGAGTGTGGCTCTATGCAAAGCAATTATTTGTGAAGAAATGAAAATTACTTGCTTATTGTTCTTTTTCCTTGAGTATTTGCTTTTGTATCAGTTGAGTGCCCTTTTCACTAGTTAGGCATCTTGTAGTAATTTTTTCCCCAGTTAATTGTTCCTAATGTGTTTCTAGGCTTTTGTTTAGAAAAGGGATTCCTAGAATTCCACTGTAGAGGAGGTACAGGCTTATCCTGATTTGGAGTCCAATCACTACAGCTAGGGGTGTGTCTCTATCAAAACATAAGTGCTTTCAGAGAAGAATTAGAAATAATGTACTCTTGGAATGAAAACTGCAATAAGGACTGCTTCTAATAGCCTTCTTTCTTAAATAGCCACTTGAAAACATCCACAAGGTTTCCAGGATAATTTTCTTTAACCTTTAGTTAGAAAGAACCTTTATGTGGCAAATAATTTTTGTTACTTCCCAGGGTTGGTAGCATAATATAGGTGTAAATATATTTATATATTTTTAAAAACGTAGTTCTGTTGAACAGACTGAGTTTTAAATTTTTTAATTGTTATGTTAAGTGCAGTATCCAACTTTTACAAGATGGGTAGTGAGGTGTCTGCAAATACATCATGGCAGAGTCAAGCCATATATTATTTGTCTTTTTAAATGATCTAGTTGGTTATATTTATGAAATGCCAATCATATTATTTAAGCAGCAATAGAATTCAAGAATGATTCTTGAATAAGTATAATGTACTGTTGATAATGGTATTGCTCAAATTTAGGTTCCCTCTCACTAAATACAATCAGTAAGCCACTAGCATCTGCAATAAATACTTATGCTTTAAAGGTCAATCCAGACCTTGTGGACTGTTTTTGCTTTCTCTGATAAAAGGAAATGCAAGCATGCCAAATTGCTTTGCTCCAGCTTAACCATAGCTCTGAATGAATCCATAAGTGCTACAAAAGGGAAGCTTATAAATACATGCTGCACAGAAGGGAAAAAATGTCATGCCTACCTAATCCTTTTCCTGAGGGGAGAAAAATGTGTTTATTCTTGTTTTGATAATTGAGGGATAAAATTTATGAAGACTAGGTGTTATGTTCATGATCAAGAATTCTCTTTCACATTCTCAATGGAAATATGAAGTCAAAATTTGTGTTTTTGTTTTTTTTCCAACATATGTTCTCTGAAATGTGTCAGTAGGGGAACCTACCTGTCCTAGACCCGATCAAAATAGCATGCTTGTGTTTACGTTTTTTTCCTGGAACACACATCTTTCATATTCATCGACAAAATATTTCGTAAAAGCAATCGTTTTTCCAAAGCTTTTGCTTTCAGGGTGAAACATTTAAAGACTTTCACACTCTTCTGTGTACATAATGGAGAGCTGTGCTACCCAATGGCTATATGCTACCCTTAGTCAATATCATTTGCAGTAATAGTGGCAAGAGGAGTTTTACTGTGGACACAGAGCAGTGCATGGCTCTCAGTCCAAACAATAATATGGGCAGGAAAACAATTCTAAAATAGAGTTCAAATGTAAAAGTACTTGGGGAAAAAAGCAGATTTTCCTCACCATAAGTTCATTCTTTCAGGAAATCAAGACAGCAATATTTCTTGCCTTCCTCGTAGCACAGAGGTTTTTCTCATAGTGTGGTGACTGGAAAAAAGAAATTAAACAATATTAGCAGTAATTGCCTTGGCAAAGTTCCTTGGTAAAGTAACTGAGAACATTACATCATCTTAAGAGCTCTGACCATTTCCAGTGGGTATTTCTTTAGGCATCATTATGAAGGATTCTCTGTGAAAGAAAATGTAAGACTGAAGGAAAAACAGCTAATATTCAATAGCACATGTGTTGATAGGATACGCTAACCACACATGCACACTTAGAATAAATTGATAAGTTCCGTGACCTAATCCTTCCCTGTGCTTATCATTTATAATTGTCTATTGATATGTTCCTAGCTTTAATATGTCAGATGTGATGGGGTGACATTGCAGTCACACCCACTAATTTTTCATCTTGTGTATACATAGAGATTAAAATTGGTGAGTGCTGAATCATTGTCTCTGAGCTAGATAGTAGGGAGAAGTGACTTTTGTCATGGGCATTGGCAACATTGTACATACTGCTGTTTTACTACATAGGAGAAAGATAATTCCAAGATAGAAAGATCCATGGGTATACACAGTATTGTTCATACAGACTCTTCATATTTTGTGTACAAGAAGGGGGTTACTGGAGTCACAGGTTGTAAGTAATAGACATATTTCCAAGAGAACTGGGATACTTTGTCCCTCTTAGGCAGAGGATCAATTTTTTCTTTCTGAACACTAGTGCAGAATGAATGACGGGATAGCTAAACTGGTTCCTTAACTGATCATCTTAGCAAAAGTATTTTCCACATGATTTTAGCAGGCAGTCTCTCTCACACTGCTAGAGCTAGAGATTGATGCCTTATACTGTTAAAAGCTGAGATTACCATTTTCAGGTTGTATATAACATTGTTTTTAGCTCTGCTTTAAAGGTTCTCAAGACTGTAGCTGCTAAAATCATGTCAGAATTTAAATGGAAGTAGGGGATGGGGAAAAGAAGATGGCAATCAAATTACATGATTTTAAAGTCCAGTATATACTGATGGCAGATCTAACATAAGATGTCTTTTTAGGATCTGAAAACTGGAATAAAACACTCATTTCTAGCCCAAGAGATTCACAGGATATTAGACATTGAACCTGTGCCAAGCCTGTGTTCTCTGGTGTGGTATAGCAAGGGCAGAGGGCAGTAGGAGAGTACTCCTGTTTGTAAACCAGGAGGTTTACAAGCCTGCCCACTGCTCAAGGTCCTTCCCCCAGCCTAAGGGGAGGAATCACTGAGCCTGGGATACAACTGATTCCTTGGGACAGCTAATGAAAAAACAGGGAGGGCTGTGGACATCACAGGGTCAAATGGAGGGAGCCAGAACAGACACCGAGCAGAGAACCCCGGACAGCGCCCACTGCTCCTGGAAGGTGTCAAGGGAACCAGCGGACGCTGCCCAGAGGAACTCTGCCCGGATGTGTGAATGGATGGAGGAATGGAAATAGGCCCCACAGTCGCAGAGCACTCCCTCAGCCAACCTCCTCTCCCTGGTCTTGTAGATGGCCACTTTGGCCAGGGCCAGGAGGAAGCTGACAAGGAGGTCCTGTGACTTCGTGGGACTCCAGGTAGGGTGTGCATAAATAAACAGGTGGGGGGAAAAGTGCAGCCAGAACCTCAACAGAAGGTTCTGGAGGAGCCGGAACAGGGGCTGCAGCCTGTCGCATACCAGGTAGGCGTGCGCCAGGGTCTCCTTTATGCTGCAAAAGGGGCAGGTGTCAGGGTGAGGGGTGAACTGCACCAGGTACATGCCTGTGCTCACGGCTCCATGAAGGAGCTGCCAACTGATGTCTCCAGCGGGCCGCGGGGTTAAGGTGGAATAGAGGCTGGCCCACTGGGGGTCCTTGCCCTCCACATGTGGCATTAGGTCCTGCCATTTGGAGTCTGGTCGGGACACGAGGGCGACGAAATGATGGGTGTGCAGCACGAGCATGTACAGATGGTACCTGGGCGCGGTTTGAAAAAGGACGGGTTGCAAGTTGTGCAGATGGCTTGGTGCATGGGGATGAAGAGGCTGGGGGGTCTTGCGGGGCCAGAGCCCAATGGTGAGCACCGGAGGGCTGGGGCTAAAGCGGGGTGGGGAGCACCCTGTCGCAAGACCCACTCGAGGTAAGCTTAAGCAGCGGAGGGCAAGGCTGCCCTCACCTCCTGGAGTACGCGTCGGGGGGTTCGAAGGGTGGGGAGCCCCATGCGCCGAGCCAGCACCTGGGGATCCATCCAGTCCCCCTGGGCGTAGTCCTGGAAGGGCAGTATGTAAATTTTAGAATGATCTGGGCTTTATTCCCTGTAGAGTAGCCAGAGTCATTAGAGGGCAATTAGGGGCAGCTGAGGCCAATTAAGGCCCAGCCAGGTGCCTGATAAAAATGCTCTGCTCCTGAGAGACAGTGCAGGAGCTGGAGGAGTAGGTGTGCTGTGCTACTGAGCAGAGGGGTGTGTGTGGAGTTGTGAAGAGGAGCTGAACAGAGTACAGTGGTGTGTGGAAGAGAGGTGGAGTCCTGAGGAAGGTATTGGGCTCAAGAAGCCAGAAGGACAGAGAGGGGAAAATAGCCCAGGGGAAAAGTCTGCAGCTGGAAGTACAGTGCCAGCAGCACATAACTGCTACTCATAGGGCTTCTGGGCTAGGACCTGGAGAAGCAGGCAGGCTTGGGTTCCTCCGCCCCTCCCCAGGGACACGGGATAACCGGTGACGCCCTGGCCTACTACGAAAAGCAAAAGTGCGAGACCTACTAGGGAGAAGCTGGCAGTTTGCCACAGTGGATATAGCAATGTTTTTGAGTGGGATAAAAATCTTGGCCCAAAACCATTTTATGGGCTTTGCCTTCTAAATGAAACAGAGTAGCAATATTCATATCTATTAAGGTGGAAAAGAGCTCTCAGATTTATACTCCCTGAGATTTGTTTTTAGCAGGTGTGATGCAATACTGCCTGCAATTGGTCAATTAATCTACAAGCACAGTTTTTAAACCCAGGGCAATCCATTATTATTTCAAAATTCCATAACTGTTATGTTTGTGCCAGACTTATAATTACTGTTTTATCTTACCTTAGAAGTTGAAATGTACGGTGACTTGATTTTAAGGCTGAAATACTCAAGCTAATGCCCATTGAATTACTGTCCTTTGGAAGACAAAACATATCAGAGTTTCTTTAAGTAAAGTGCTTATCTTTTGTCATAGCGCAGTACACCAGGATCCAGATCTGAAATTAGGCATGTAGTTATTTAAGAGGTCTTATTAGAGTTTAAGTTAAATTCAGTATGCCAAGTTTCCCACTTCAAGTGGAACAGAATAATTTCAATAAATATCCTTCCACACCCATGAAATACCAGCAGGATTTTTTGATAGGATGAAGGTGGCATAGAGAGATGTAGTATTTTAATGCTAGCAAATGCAACATCATTTTTCAATGTCTTTCTGATGACAATCTGGTTATTAGGCTGTCAGAGTTTTTTGACAAAATATAGTGTTGGGCTACCTAATTAGATTGTTTCAAATCCCATTGGTGATGCTGATATTTTTCTAATAATTTTTGGCCTGGGTTGTTCTTGTTAAAGGCAAATTTATCAGTCTTGTGAGAAATGTTTGCTTTTTACATTCACTCCACTAAACATGAAAAATCCACGTATTCCTGATATTCTTGGTAACAGTATAATGAACAGCAGAGTACTCTCTACACTGGAAGTATCATATGTCTGCAAGTTGTAGCTGCTAGGTGGAAATGTCAAAATGCTGTTTAGTCTTCAAATAAAGAATTTATACACAAAAAAGTGGGAATTAAATTGTGATTTCTACTTTTAATTTAGAAAAATCTCTTGAGCTTGTTTTTATATTTAAAGGACTATAATGAAAGTCTGTGGTCTTGAAAGAGTTTGGACTTATGAAACTGCAAGACAGAAATACTTATTTTTTGCCCCTGCTTATTTAGTATTTTTAAGGAACTGATTATGTGAAAAAGAAACTTGTTTCTCTTGTGAATGTCATCAGATTAGATTTGTTTGAGAGAATTGTTTTGTGGATTACTTAGGGCAGTGCTTCTGCAACTTATTTGATCGCACCCGCTTTCTTTGTGTCTGGAGTAGTTTATGCCTTCTCCGCCACCACACAGTTACATATAACGATAAAGAAAAACCAACATGCAATATGAATATGAAATAAATAAGAAATATCAGCAAGGCATTGATTGTAACAGAGCTCACAATCTGTTGTAATAAGAGCAAAAGCAAAACTGCCCTGGTGATCGATGCTTGCAATTAAACATGCACACCGCATTGTAGCAAACGGGTTGATGTACAGATGGCAACGACTTTGTATAATGCTATGCAAGTTTATCAGAAATCCATCCAAATGCACAGTGCCATCTTGAGTCCAATGCACAGCGCCAGCTGAGAACCTGATTTGTCTGGAGGGATCAGCTTGGTTAGTTATTCATGGTGGTGGGTAAAATGTGCGCAGTACGTTTTTTTCCTAGAGCTTCTCATGCCCCCCTCAGAACACACTCCGCGCCCTTCCAGAGTGGCCCACCCCCAGTTTGAGAACCTCTGACTTAGGGTATGTCTACACTGCCAAGGCTGCAGGGGTTAATTCAGCGGGATCAGTTGCTCGGGCTGTGGATACTCGCTCAATCAATCCTGGAAGCGTTCTCTAGTCGACGCCATTAATCCACCATCCTGAAAGGAATAAGGCTGTGTCAATCAGAGGATGTCTCCCATCGATGCAGCGTAGTGGAGATGTCACAGTACGGCAATGTAAGTAACTCGACAGCAGGTATGCAAGCTACATTATATAGCTTGCATATCCCATCCACCGCCAGCAGCAGTGTAGACCAGGTTTCAGTTGATAAAAATAGCTCTATGTTGTTTAATATAAATGTAAGTTTGTCTGTTAGTAACATTCAAGTACTACTGTATAATATTAGCATGATTAGGAGATCTTGGCAATAAATCATTTAATTAAAGGATCTATAAGGCCCTGATTCAGTAAAGCACTTAAACGTGCTTGAAGTAAAAAAATATGATTAAGTTCTATTGACTTCAGTAGGGCTTAAGCACAAGCTTAAATGCTTGCTGCATTGAGTATTGAATAGAAAAATGTAGCATCTTAACCTCACCACCTGCAATACCTGGTAGGCTCAAGCCTGGCTCTAAATTTGCCTTCTACAACTGGGAAACTTTTGAACTGAAGCAGACCCAAAGCTGGGCTCAAAAACAGATGCCCTGTAACTTTCTGAGCGGTTTATCTATCATTAGGCATGAGAGAACAAATGCTATTTGTAAAAGATGGTCTTAATATCTTCTGCTACCATTTAGAAAAAAATATTGGTAGTATAATCCCCAGTAGGTAACTTACTTATCTTGACATTTACTTTTTGAAAATATTTATACAGGACTAGCAACTGAAACGCATCATTTCATTGGCAAGAGGCTTTTTGGCGGGAGCAAGACCAGGGGCAACATACATTAGTGCAGATGCGAGACGTTTAAACTAAATCAAGCAGAAACACCCTCTGGCAAAAGGTTAATAATGCCAATCACAAAAAGACATTTTTATCAAACATTTTTGAAATTGCAGTCTTCAATTCTCAGTACAAACCAAATAGAGAGATCTTTTCTAATTCTGTCTTCATATTGTATTCTATTAACATAAACAGGTGGTCTCATTCATTGAAAATTCTATTTTACAGCTAAAAGTTTTTGTTTTGTTTTGTGTTATACTACTGAGGCATTCCTTTAGCTGAAATTGAGATCCTCAAGCGTGTGCTTAACACACCTACACTTTGGATTTCGTATTGCCCTTCCTTTTTGAAAATATGATCTTATATTGTAAAAACTCAAAATACTGCAAATATGCTGTTGAAAATTGAAATTGTAGCTTTTTGGACTATTATATATAAATTACACTGCACAAACAAAGGATGATTCATTAAACAGCTATCAAAATGTTTGTTTATTTTTAAATGTGAAACCTGCTTTTAGGTTTTCAAATAACTCTGCCTTGACTTTCCAGCAGAAGGAAGGGTCTGTTGAACTTTCTGCTGTTGTTGTCATCAGTAGAACCAAACCCAAGAGGTTGGGAGTCAACACACATTGTTCCAGCTGCCATCCTGGAACTCTGTGATTGGTATGGTTTCTTCCCCCTCACCTGTTGCACTAGCCCCAATTCCTAACTCTTCTAAGAATCACAGTAAAGCAGGCTGAGATCGGAATCTCAGTGAGGATGAGTGATTGGGATGTCAGTGTAAAAGCACACAAACTGGATTCTTTGCAAGACAGCAAGTAAAGGCAGTTTTTTGTTCCGTTCTCGTTATTAAATGTGGTTTTTTCCTCCCCCCAAGCGCTCTGTTATTAATGTTGAAAACCAGCAATTGGTCATAGGCAGTAACTGCTTATTCTAGTTTTTACTAACTATCAGTATTCCATACTATGCATTGTGGAGGATATAACCACGTAACTTAGCAGAAGTGCTGGTGAACTAGCCAACTGTGTTAACCACCAGCACGTTATGTTGTCCAAAATATCCCAGTGGAAATTATTAAGAGGTTTCACTGTATTTCATTGTTTTCAATTAATTTTTATACTGAATTCTGTAAATGTAGAAATAAAAATTCTTTTAAAGTGTATTAAATTATGCACAAGAATGTGGGCAACCAAAACCATATTGCTACACATCCAATTCACCTTCCTTCGGCATTCTGTAGGTACCAAGTTTCTATTACACAGGAATTAGTTTTGTTGTTTTGCCTTTAGCTATAGAATCAGTTTATCATTCCAGAGAACTCAGTATTTTTCCATTATCTCATAGAGCTTGCAAGTTTACATAAATTCCCCTGACATACTGCTGTATTTGTATCCATAGTTTATACCCTTGTGATTTTTGGGTCACTTTGTACTTTTCAAAGTTAAGATGCAAATCAATACTTACAGCATTAACCCAAGGCAAATGCATGCTCTTTACCTGAAAGTTTGGTAAGGATTCAAGCTTACTTCAAATGCTATTGAATAAACTTTAAATTAAATTCTAAGTGATATTCACCCCCAGAATGAATTTATTTGGGTTTCTATTAAAATTTTGAATTTATGGGAAAGAGAATGCAAAACAAAATTGATAGTTTTGTTTTTACGTATTCTTCACCAGCTTTTTTATTTAAATTGGAAAAATACTGTAAATAGTCAACCGACTATCTAAAGCAACATATTAGAAAGTCTTGCTCTTAAAAGAATAAATAATAATATATATAAATAAATAAATAATAAATATAAATAAAATGGTGATGTTTTTAGAGTGCTTGCTGTGTTTAGTTGTAGGTTTTAATTAAAGCTATGTGAAACTCATGATTTGGGTTTGTCTAGGTTTGGGTTGCTTGGTGTTTCAGGTTAGTCTAACAGCTAGAAAACGTCCTAATAAATATATCAAAGTGAACTGCATTATAAAACCAGCAACTTTCACCCAAACTCCTCACAACAGGCTTTGGCTACTCTTTAAATTTTGTGTCTTTTGGGTAGGGCTCATGGTGTCTTTCCACTCCCTTATCTTGTGTCTTTTTTAGAAACTGGCTCTCTTAGCTCTACAAGAGATATGCATGCCTGTAGTAATGTGACAGGACAGACACCTGTAAGCCTCCACTAAGTGTTAGCCTCACCCTGTAGCTGAGACACCCCAGAATATTGTAAGCTAGTCTATAGCAATGGGTTACTTTAACTTTTTTACTTTTGAGAGTTCAGTCCCAAAATTGACTATAGTAGAGAGGTTATTGTTAGAGGGGGACCCTGTGGTGCATAACAGACTACACAGTGCTCTTTCTGTAATAATTACTTTTGTTAGCCAGCCACATAGCAATACACACACTGCAACCTGAGAACAATACGGAATATCTAGCATTTGCATTACTCACACTACCTTTTGTGGAAAAACCCAAAGTGTGAGTCATTATTCTCACCAGCATCATACCACCAGTGGTCCTCATCCTGGTGTCCTCCGCAGCCACCCATCCCAACGCATGCAGGCCAGGATACAGCTTCTATAATATGTTAAGTTGATGGTGACTGAGGTTCATATATGTATGTGAAGATTTTAACCCTTGTTCCTTATTTGAACTTCCATATCCCACTACTTTTGGGGTGCCCTGTTTTCCATAGGCTAACAGAATTCTTGTTTGTGGGGGGGATGTCTTTGGGTGTCTTTCATGATGACAGTGCACAATTGAAAAGTTTGAGGTTCTCCTCTCAATTGACCCCATCTCGATATGGATTGTCTCTGCTTAAGATGTTGAAATGGGGATACCAGTTTGCTTGTGAATATACAACAATGTAGCGCACTCTTGAAAGGAGTGAGGAGGTTGAAATGACAGTGTTTTCCAGTACTTCCCTAGGCATTGACAAAGAGGAATGGGAGAAGAGAGAGAAAATAAAATATAGCCTCACTATTCAAATGAACTAGAGTTTTAAAAGAGATGATGATGAAAACTAGCTGCCTTTAAAAGGGAATTGATATGATATTGAATTGCTACACATCAAAAACTTTTTTGAGAATGTTTTTTGAGAATGTTTTCAAAAGATATTTTGACAAGTACAGGGAGGGAGGAGGAGGTGGTATCATTAAATAAGATGGCAACTTTTGTAACCAGTTTTTTGGTATCATAGCTCAAGGGAAAGTCAATAAACTTTGATTCCCAGCATTAATGTAATTATTTTGATTTTTCTAGCTCATTCTAGGGAAGGCTGCAGTAATATAATATCAGATGGCCGAAAGCAATTCGCAAATCCAGTGTCCCATAGGATGGCGTTCAAACGTAGGAAGTCTGGGGGTGGAATAAATCATTTTCTCTGATCTTGTTAGGGATGAGAATATTATAGAGAAGCAAATGTACAGGCAGCACTAATACAAGAAGGATACTGTAGGCAGAGAAAAAAGCAAGAAGTTTCTCTGATAACCAAAGGTATCCTTTTAAAATGCTCTTCTTTTTCTTTTCTTTTTTCTCTGTGTTTTCAGCTCACTGTGTCTACATCATCTAGGAGGGACTCTCAATGCTACTGCTGCTGCCAGTTGTATTATGCCACTGTAGTTCAGCTGCTACTCTTTTAAAATATTTTGGAATAATCGTTCATATTTTGAATTTTTCCCACCTTTGTCCAGTGAGAAATTACATTAAAAATAGCTTCCAAGGCATGTATCAATACAGAAACTTGCCATGTCCTTGTGATTTTTAAATGATGCTACTGCTATAATCTGTTTCACAATTCAAGTTTCCTTGAGGGAATGAGGAAGGTGGGTAGGATGGGAGAATCAGAGTAATATAAATCCCTGTTGGGTAGTAAAGGCCACAGAATTTGGAAATGCATCTCAGAAAGAAAAAGCTTCATCAGCTTTAGTTGGAAATATGTTTTTTCCTTAGCAAAAGAAAACTGACATATGACATCCTGTAAATCTGCATTATAAAGGTTTTTAACAAGTAAATTAATACATGATGTGCAAGTGTTAGCTGGAATAGAAACAAAGCTATGAGATCTAATTACGGAATCTTGTTTTAAATAGTTTACACGGTGTCCTTCGCCAAGGATTTTTGGGGGTAGGGATAGAGCCGGGGAAGGAGAGGGGCAAGACTAGTACAGTGGGAGTCCTGCAGGATTTTTCCCTTTTCTCAGCCTTGTCCTGGAAACATTGGGAAGGAACCTGGGATCCAAAATTAAATTGTTTGTATTGCAGCTCAGCACTCTGCCACAGGATTGTCTGGCTGGTACCATTCTTGGGGCTAGATTATCACAGCTGAGTGTACTGTGTGCACCCTCAAAAACACGTGATCATTTTTGCATCTACAGGCCATTTGTTTACACAATTAGTAGCTAGATCATTTGAGTTATGTGTACATATGACATACAATTTATGATTTTGTCTGATTTATGTGAATATAGGCTATATTTTGCAGATAAAACTGAATCATATGCATTTTGGGTGTGGCCTTTGTGCCTAGCTTTGAACCTTTGGCCGTTTATTTGTTATGAATATTCAGTTTATTTAAAATACTTTTTCCCCATTACCATTATCCTTTAAAAAATGAATATTGCAAATACTAACTTGTTTCCTGTATTGTACATAACACTGTAATGGAAAGGGTGGTTTTGCTGTAACAAAAGCAACTTATTTAAATCTTACCCGGGTATTGTGCCTGAGGCAGGTATAGTGTTTCTGAAAGACCCTGCTCAGACTGAGGGCTGTGGCTCAATGCCACAATTTAGCCCATAATCCTTTAAGTAATAAATTTTGAATTTTGGGTGAGAATAACGAATGATTCCATCCAGCCCAAAACATCCTATACAGAGGCAAAGCTGTGGAGGTTTGGTTTATTTCCCAGACTCTGCATCATGAAGGCTGCCAGCTATTCAACTTGCAGGCAGGGAGAGGAAGTACAGTATCAAGTCTTCATATAGTGCCAATTTCTGCATTAGCCCTAATCCAGGCCTGCCCCCTCCTAAAGGGAATAGTCACAAAACCTGGTTGTCATAGACAGAGAGAGATGCCTGTATGCAGCCTCGTGTGTGACCTGGGAGGTGGTGTAGAACTGATTGTAGTTAGGGCCTGAAGTTGAATTTCAAGGCAGCAAATCAAATCAGGAGCAGATAAATACCATCCCAGGCAATTTTTAGATTCAGGCTAAATTTGGTCAAACCGCCTAAGCGATTTAAGAGCTTAAATTCCAATTTCAGGAGAGATGTAGGAGCAGAAGCCCCACTGACATTCAATGAGAAATGGACTTGCTAGTCCTGACGGGTCAGATGTGCAAAGCTATGTAGGTGTCTGAAGATGCTGTGAAGTGCCCGGGGGATTTTGAAGAGCACCTATTTACTTTTGTAAATCTGGCTTTAAAGCACCTTTGAAAATGTGATTTAGGCTCCTAAGTCACTTAGGTTCTTTGGAAAACTCTTAAATAAAGTTTCTTTTATAATTCGATTACACTTTGTGGTGCCAGTGGGGGGATACTTTGCATTCTTTTATTAAATTGAACCTAAAACATGTAGTCTCTGAATCTTGCCTTCTCCATGTGCTATTCATTTATTCTTCTTGTTTCCCTACTAATAGAAACAGGTAACAGGAGTTGCAGGTTTCACACTGGTAAATGTTGTTCTACACAGCTGTAAATAGTGTTACACTTTGAAATCCCTACAGGCCTTGCATATACCCTGATCTGATTTTTTTTGTTTTCTGGGGACTGTCGTGATCCTTTATTATTGAGGCAGATTCTTGTGTAGTGTAACTAAAGCTTGAAAATCTATCACATTGTTCTTAAAATTCATATCTCAGCATTTATGACAGTACCAAACTGATCCTATAATTCTCCATTGTAGAGGTTCAGTGCACTGACTCAGGAGTGTATTGAGCCAACATGACAGGAAAATATATCATTTTTCACAGCTAAAAGGAACGTGAACGTTAAAATAATAGAAGCTCAGTGGAGACTAAAACAAAGAAATATAATTTACAGCACTACTTGTTTCTACCTATTATATAGTTATTATCTCACTGCAGCTCTGCAGGTAATATAATTGCTTATATTAAAAAATCTGTTTTGTTTTGTCACCTTCAGAGAACTTTTTGTCTGGAGACTTAATTAATTCAGCTCTCTCTTAAGCATGTGCTTTGCACAATGGGTATATCTTTAAGTACCCCTTAGGGTTTAAGTACATGTTTTGGAAATATGTTTTGTTTTACAATGCGGCTGAGAAGCATAGAAAAATGGTGGAGTAAAGGCACAGGTGGCTTGTCAGATACTGTGTCCTACTAGTAGAGAATAATAGGGTTTTTAATGTTCTTCATTAGAGACAACTGTCGATACTCTTTCCCTTGGTGAAAATAAGAAGCATTGCATATGGAATATACCATAGAGATAGCACACAAGTGACGTGATAAATAAAAACAGGCATTATTTACAACACTCATTAGCAAATGCTGCAGTTGGGTTCGAACTGGATTCCATACAGGAGCGTTCCATACGTTATACTTTTCAGAAGACTGTCATCTTTTGATTTAGATTTATAGTCAATTAGTTTTTTAATAACTTTTTGCACTCATTCCTTGAAATCCATGCTGGGTAGTCTATAGTTATAGTTAGTGGCAGCATCACAAAGGATTATTTTTAATTAATGATTTGTGCTTTATTTCTAGATATGTTTGCACAGATCATTAAATTATTATTCGTGGTGCAAATATTTGTGTAAGAATTAGTCAAAGTACTGTATGACCAAGCACATTTTATAGTTTAAAGTAATCTTCCACAAGCAGTTGGCTGTATGACTAATAGAATTATGTATGCATAAAATCGTTTTTACTGTACAAGCCAAAATGCAGAATAATAGCTTGTCAAACTGTCATTTGCAAATGAGATCATAGATTTTGTAGTCCAAATTAGGTTGTGTTCTTTTTCTTTTTGTCAGGTCACATTCTAATAACCATATTGTGCATTAAACTCTGTGATTATCAGAACACTTGACAGATGGTAGACTATTAATTTGTATGTAAGAGACAGTGATTGCCAATGCAGTAATAGTATTCAACAAAATATTAAATGTCAAAATCCACTTTTTTTAACATTTTTGCTTGACTTATTTTAGCAAGGTATTCTAGAAGAACAGTTTTTTTTTCTTAGCTAAGCACATGCTTCGTTTTACTAGACTGAATGGTTTTTACTATCAGTAAATGAGGGAATTAAAGAAGAAAAAACATTATTGTTTACATTGTTATCCACTTAATGATCCTCATTTTATCTTCCAATGTGGTCAGGAGAACACGTAAAAAGCAGAGAACAAACGCCAACAGTAAATGAGAAGTGATGTTACTTATGTTTATTAGCCTGCAGTTTTGAGATCCAAGCTAATAGGGTAAATACAGTATGTTGGTCTGTAGAAGAATCTCATTATTCAAAATTAGGAGAATTTTAAGCAAAATGGGTACTGGGAGGAATAAAAAAAAAATTACTATGATAGAATTAGCATAAAACCTATTTGAGAGGTAACTCCTTATACTAGTTCTAAATGATAACACAGCGTACAAGAAATGTGGTACTGAGATGAGTAGTGTTAGTCAATAGTAACATCTAGTTTAATTATAATTTTTATGTCTCATCGTTGTTTATTTTTAAAGCACCTACATGTATACTAAGCATGTAATGAAAAACAAGACATCTCTCTGCCCCTAAGAACTTGCAGTCTTAAACAATGGATTTGATGGACAAGTGAGGATATGCCATATGCCAGAAAGGGGGCAGGGGTGACAAGGGACTTGAGTTAATAATAACTGACTGGATGGTCGCTCGTTCAAGGTACACGTGCATTGCAGAGGTTCAGCTTTTCTTTTTCAGTGTAATGGCTCCGTTTATGAAGACAGTGCTTCAGAAGTATTTTTTAAGAGTGATTTGAACAAGGTGTGGGTGAAAGTTTGCCAAAAAGATTTTGGTAGGTCATCCCAAGTATAATGTGCACTGCAGCATGGAAGAAGCATAGTGCTGTTTGTGAGAGGAGAAAGGGGTATTGCCCTCTCATGCCAAATTAGTTAGCACTCCCTAGAGTATTTCCTTGTTAGCAAATGTAATTCCTTGTATGTTTTAACCCTTGAGAATTGAAATTTTTCTTTGATGAGCACTTCTGTTGTTGTAAAATGGTTAATAAAAATATGCTCCTGATGCCAGCAAAGTTGCCTCTAAAATTGCAGTTGTCAGTAGCACAAAGATAGTAGTTAGAGAGGAAAAAAACCCTGCTAAAATGTAGTTTCCTTGATTTTCTTTGCTTAAGAGCAGTGCAAAAAATAATAATAATTAAGAACCACCTCCACTGTGCTTCAGTTCGGTACGCCTCTGAACACTGCAAGCATTGTAATTCTTCTTGGAAGTGAGTTTTAAGGCAGTCTCAGGAAGAAATATTTTCCTATAAATTGGGGTGGCTGAGACATGATTGGCACAGAGAAGTTGCCTTGCAATTAGGACAGACCTGAGCAGAGAGAGAGGCTGGTGAGTGGAGTTGAGATAGAGAAAAGGCAGATGAGATTGGTTATTTGGCTGAGTGTGGTACAGCAGAAATGGCAAGCAGGGGCTGAGGTGGATGTCATTGTGAAGGAGCTGTGTTAATACCATTTTGCAAAGAAAGGCTAAACTGAATAATGGAGTGGGCTATTACTATGAGTAATGTTTAAAAAAAAAAGAGAGAGGGTGGGTTGGTGCATATATTGCTCAGTCCGAATTCTAGTTATTGTGATTCTATTGCAATCATAAGATTTTAAAATATACACTCAATTTTCCTTTTTGAATGACCTCTTTGGTTACTTTAATCCCCTACTGACATCTCAAACAAGATTTGTATGAACACTTCAGTACAAAAAGTTCCAGAAAGTTTTCTGTTTGTAAAAGCCAAAGCACCTGGACTCCTATGAAGTGTTAGAGCATTCTGGGTATTGACATGCAAATAAATATATCAAGCATCCCCCATTCCTTCAGAATTTCTGTATCCTGTGCTGCCAAGACAAGCCTTGGTATGTGTAACTCCACTGTCAGTGCTCTGAATTCCAGATAAAATAGTGGATTTATTTATGTCTTTTTCTTCTTTACAAATGAGAGTTTTGTCATTAATCTCTTAGAATTTTGTAAGAGTTATCTTATTCTGCCAGGATAAAATGTTTCTCAGTATTAGGAAGGAAATAAAGACAGTCTGGTAATTTTTCCTATGACCAGCTGGTCCTATTGCTTCTTTATTAAAGACTTGACTCTGAGCAGCTGGTCCTGTTTAGAGTCAGACCACAGAGAAATGGCTTCACGTCTCGGTAAAATTTATTGGCCATCCTTAAGAAATCTCTCTTAATACAAAGCAAAAGATGTAACATTGAAGGCATTTCACTTTCTTGTTTTTTAAAACACTGCTGAAAACTTTAGGAAATTGTTTTAAAAGACATGCAAATCAGTTCAGACCAAGTGCATCCTAAATGTTTCCCTTTTGATAGAGCATTTAATTTATTCTGTGTTTACCTGCACACCTCCCAGTCGTAGAATGTAACCCAGATTCAATATGTGCTTATAACTTTCATTAGGTAATGAATGACACACACTTATCATTATAGTGTACTAATTAAAGGGGAAAGTGACATTTCAAAGTAATGTTGCTCCCTGGTGTTTTAATGAAATACTACCTGGTTTGTTTTTGTTTTAATTAACTAAAATGCCATGCCTCGTTTCAGTATCACTGTAGTATACTTTTTCATGATTCTTTGGTTAAGTTTCCTTTAATTTCTCTTCCCATCATGGAGCTTTTAATATGAGCAAGAAAACATAACTTTGTCATATTTTAGCATATAGTAATATATATTTTATATATATAGCAAACATATATTTAGCAAATAGTAATAACCAAGTTGCTACCACTGGTTAAAGAAATGGGGAGCTACACAGAAGAGTATTGGTTTTCCTTTTTTTTTTTTTTTTTTACTTAGTTCAGAATTCAAATCAATGCGTGCTTACATTATGGCAAAATTTCACAGACTGCAAATGAGGTATAGAGATTATGTATGTTAAAAAAATGATTGCAACTTTTTAAATGCACAGATTGATATCATGCAGTTATTCTTTGTGAAGTTATTCTTACCAGCCACCCTTTTGGGGAAATGTGACTCTGTTGCAAATCAGACTGCTCCAATTGGTTTGAATGGCTCACACATCTTTCTTAGCTAACAGTGTGACTGAGCCCTGCAACACAGCCTAGTCTGGACTGAAACTGAGCCATCATCCATATATGATTCTCACCCAATAAAGACAGTGGATCTTTCCCTTCTTGTGCTATTTCCTTTTAGCCCCTTCTACAATGGGGAAAGAGCAGCTGGACAGCAAATTGTTTTCCTCTTCTTCCAGTCAGCCTTCCTCATTTCTTCTCCATGTTAGAAGAAGCTGCTGATGCCTTTGGCTGAGCTGCCATTCCCTGTCTTAGTTAGTCTTCCAAAGAACTTGGAGCCAACCCAGAAGAGTGACTTTGAGCAGGAGAAACAGATAAGGAAGGGGGAGAAAGTACTTCTGTGAAATGATCAGTGAGGCCTGTTCTGACACACAACTATGCCACACTTCATACCTTCCCAGGTGTGTGCCTCTAGCTGTGCTTAGGACACAGATTCAGAGGAGGAAGAACTTGAAAAAGACATGATGGGAGGGATTGCCCCTGGATCCTCCATTGTCTTGCAGGTTACTCTTTTGGATTGATTGGGGATATGTGGCCTCTTCTCCCTTCCTCAAGATCTGCTTTCCTACCAAGCTCTCTAGGAAGGCTCCTCAGAGAACTGTCTTTTTTCTGCTTTCTCCAGAGTATTTTCTAGGTATCATTGCAACCGATGTGAGTAGTCAATCTGCACTCCAGTGCTCCCTCTCATTTCAGCACAGTAGAGCAGGATGAAATGACTTCACACACTGTGCTCCTAACGCACTCTGATTTCCTTCCTCTTTCCTCCCACATTTAACTTTGAAGTATCTCAGGATTGCCTCAGGAGGAATGGGAATAGCATCTTTTTCCCACCTTACTCAAATTTTGGAGATCTTTCCCTGTGCAACAAAATACCTTGGAGGAAGTTGCAGGGATTCCCATCCTTTTTCAAAAGAAGTGAACGACGGGAAATGAGTGCCTAGCAAGGAATACTGCAAAAAGGGATGTAGGGGTCATAGTGAATCACAAGTTAAATATGAGTCAACAGTGTAACACTGTTGCAAAAAAGCAAACATCGTTCTGGGATGCATTAACAGGAGTGTTGTGAGGAAAAAAAACTAGTAGTAATTATTTTGCTCTACTCCATACTGATTAGGCCTCAACTGGAATATTGTGTCCAGTTCTGGGTGCCACATTTCAGAAAAGATGTGGACAAATTGGAGAAAGTCCAGAGGAGAGCAACAAAAATTATTAAAGGTCTAAGAAACATGACCAGTGAAGAAAATTTGAAAAAATTGGGTTTGTTTAGTCTAGAGAAAAGAAGACTGATGGGGGACATAACAGTTTTCAAGTACATAAAAGGTTATTACAAGGAGGAGGGGAAAAATTTGTTTTTTTTATCTCTCTGAGGACAGGACAAGAAGCAATGGGTTTAATTTACAGAACAGGGAGATTTATGATGGACATTACGAAAAACGTCCTATCTTTTAGGGAATAAATTGCCTAGGGAGGTTGTGGAATTTATTTCATTGAAGCTTTTTAAGAGCAGATTAGACAGTCACCTGTCGGGATGGTCTAGATAATACTGATTCCTGCCTTGAGTGCAGGGACTGGACTAGAAGACCTCTTGAGATCCCTTGCAGTCCTACGATTCTGTGATGAAGGCAGAAGACCAAAACCAAGACTCCCTGCAAACAAACCCTGTAAGTTTAAGAATAACTTTCTGGAACTATAACCTTGGTGATATTTCTGTGTAGCATAATTGCCTTTGGCTGTCACAGTTTTTGTCATTCATTTATAATAAGTTTTCATAATCAATCAATGTTTTACCTTTATATTCAGCATTATCTGGCATAAATAGGAATAAGGCTTTCCAGGCAAATGTTCTTCAGTCTGTAGAGTAATTATACTTTACTTTCCAGTAACTCTATCAAGTAACCATCCAGTTTTACCATACAATGGGTATTTCATTTGCATTTCTAGGGTACCAAGCTTCATAGTACTATACTGTTATTTGGGTTGCAGTAAGAAGAAAATGGGCCCAGCCTCTGAACTGTGCTTTAGAAAGTAATAGTACATTACTGAGCCATACGCGGCTTAGGAAATCATTCACCACCACTGGCTTCCAAGCTGCATAAAAGCCATGTCGTCAATATAAGCAGCTGATTTTTGTAAGAGGGGTGTTTCCATCAATGCATGCTAGTTCTAAAGCTTAATTTTCTTTAGCTTTGAGATGCTTAGATAATCACGTAGTAGAGGTGCATGCACAAGACTTTCAGAAATTAAAAAGGAGGCAGGTGTATTCTGAGATCGATACTCTTATCTAAATGTGTCCTAGCTTTTGAGAGATTAAAGAGATCATTTATTCAGAGTCGTGGATGGTTGTGATGCTTTGAAGGAACTGCAGATTAGCGTAGTGAAGAATGTCGCATATGCTATGGTACAGTAATGCTTCATCTAACCTCTTCCATTAGGACCATAGAATTTGTGTGGATTTAAACATTGCTTCTTTTTAAAGAGAGGACATTTTAAACAGAGGACATTTGTTCACATCCAAAACAATTGAAGTGTTGATGCTATTTGATATAAGTAAACCTTGCGAATTACTTTAGTTTTAAGTGATCAATAAAATATATGTTCAGGATAATTCTACCACTATAATTACTGATTAAAAATATTTATGGAAAATGTGATCATTTCCCCTTCTTCGATAACATACAAAAAGTGTACTATTCTGTCCAAGACAGAAACTTTTGTTTAAAAAACCAGTACATTGGTTGCCATGTAAATTTTTTACTTTCACTTTTTGCTTAATATAATACTAATTACTTGAAAACTACAGTCTGAGAGATTTTATTGGCGTCTGCTATTTGAGAATTAAGGTAGCAATATGAAAAAAGCCTTATTGCATCATATTTTACTTTGTCCTGTCGTGCTTAGAAGAGCACCTCTTTTTAATGTGGAATTTTACACTTCTGTTTGGTGGCCAAGGTTTTCAGAAGGTATTAGGACTTTTGTTTCATGTTAACGGCTAGTGAACGTGTTTTATCTAGAAAAAGGTCCTTTCTTTCCCAATGGATTTAATCCTTTCTAGTGGCCTTAAACTAGGCTCTGCACCACTCTATCTCCACACCTTCCTCAAAGTCAAATAATTGATTGGTCATATTTGTAATTCCAGCTGAAAATCCTGCACTCCAAAATCTATAAATAGATCATTAGAAGAGGTTGATAATATTCTTGTGGCCCCATTCAGCTGTTCTCGGGGGGAGGGGAGAGTGTTGTCCCATTAGTTAAACCACAAAAGTAGTGGAACATTAGTTCCAAAAAGCTTAGAGATTGTGGTTTGACAGCCAGCACTCCCCTGCCAGCAAGGATCCCCTACATGTGGTTCTTGTCAGTAGTTCCACTGCTGCAGAGTTTGTGCCTGTGCCTGTGCCACAAGAGTGCCAGGAACAATGTGTGTCGGGCTCCAGCTGACATGGATCTTTCTGCAAAAAGAGGGTTTTTTGGTTTTTGTTTTGTTTTTTTTAAAGTACTGTGTAGGACCCTAGTCGAAGGCTTAGAGAGGAGGGCTTTTCACAAGGAACCGCAGACCTGGCCACCCAAAATAACAGCAGAATTTAGGGGAAGGTGATTCCAAAGGATTTGTGTGGTTTTGGGATGAGGTAAGGGAATGGGAGGGAAAGGGGAAAAAATAGATAAGAGGAGCACAATCCAATATAATCATATTTTTAACATGCCTATCACCTTGGTATTTAAACGATTAACAGTTATGAACACAAAGTGCACCTCTAATGTTCTGGACTGGGATACTTGCATTCCAGATATTGATAAACCTCAATGGCATCCTCCTACTAGATACTTTTTTTTTTAAGCAAGTAAAATGCGGGATAAAATATGGATATGTAAAGCATATTAGCTGCCTTATGGCCATTTCAAGTAGATAATGTGAATTAATGGCTATTTAATATTTGCAATTATTCTAGAAATGTTGTACCTATGGTTTTAAGTCTTGTAGATAAGATTTACATCAACACATTTTTACCCGGATTTATTCCAATAGCACTATTACAACTTAATACAGCAGTTTTAAAGTTTATTTAGTTAGATTTTCATCCTCCATTTGTTGAATTATGTCTTTAACTAGATTAATTTGTATTTGTATAACATAAGAGTATTTAAAATATTGTCATGCACATTATTACCCTTGTTTGCAATTGAAAGCTTTATTTTAAACAGATTGAATAGATAAAAAGAGGCTAAAATATTAAGTTTTCCCACAGGTCCTCCTAAAAAGTCTTTTTCCCCTTAAACCAAATCTGTTCCCATTGAAATAATGGATCATACTAAATATGCTCTCCTTTATTCAGAACTGTCTCCCAATAAATTACTTTCAGTACTGAGGCCAAATAAAGCCTTTTAAAATATACTGCATGAGTCCCATACAATATTTATATTAAACAACTTCCTCTAGGAAAAATGTGTTTAGTTTATTTAGTGAATTATAGAGGCCATCCCCAGCCCTCAAGTGCATTGAAGATTGTGAAGACTCAGTGGAACACTGGAATTGTTGAAATGCAATCTGTTCTGCCGCAACAGCATGGAGGCTCTATGGTATAGAAGATTAGCATCTGGGATAAGTACTGGGAGTAGAAAAAACAGGGAAAAAAGGGCTAATGCTGATGAACATGCAGCGGAATATTGTTTTCTAATTGTAGCTAACAGGGATTGTAAACATTTTGTCTTTAAAACTGAGTTTGAAATTGTTTTAGGATTATGTTGCATTTTAAAATGCTTTTAGACCTGTTGAGACACAATTTTCACTTCCATCTGAGTCACTCAGGCTGTGGAAGTCCAAAGATGCTGGCTGTTTTGCAGATATGCTGTAGAAGATTGTCCAGAAATGGTATCCAGAAAAGAAAAATCCTGCTCCAATTTACAAGAGTTACAGTATCTTCTAAAAACTCATTTTCTTCTTGGAATACTCCCTGCCTACCTGCCTTTTGAAACTCTGGCCCTTCAGTTTTTTCACCTGTGGCCACACAGGATCAAGGAATGTAGTACCTAATCTTTTACCAAGTAGGTCATAGTGAATGACGACGGCTACAGAGTTTGCTACCGAAAAGAGGGCACTATGGCATATTTTGTTTTACATTCTGCAGTCACATGGTGTGAGGAGTTTTGTCCTTTCAGAGTCAGGATTGGGTTCTGAATTCAGAGGAACTTCTGTAGACTTGTAAGTCTTGAGGAAATGGTCAGTTGAAGGGAGAGTAGTTAGGAGGCTTTGTATTGCTGAAGGGAGAGCACGTGTGTGCTACAATGTATGCTGTTGCAGCTAATTCTGGTGTCAGATAACATCTTCCACAAATGCACAAGAAACAATGTAATCCTGTGCAAAGACACAGGAGTGGGAGAAGACAAAATAACATGGGGCTTTTGAGCCACTTAACGGGGCTTTCCACATGTCCCAGAATCTATTTTCAGCTACACCTACAGTTAGTAAAATACTTATGTTTACCTGCTAAAAAGTGGGTTATTTTAAAATAAGGTTTAAGTTTCAAAGCAGTGTTTAACATAAACTACTTTGTCCTTATATAGTGCCTTCCATCTGAGAATTCCAACGCACTTAAAAACTTTAAAGAATTAAATCTCACAGTGAGTAGGTGTTATCCCAATTTTACAGAGGTACAGCGAGGTTAATTGACTTGCCCGAGGTCACTCAGGAATTCTGTGGTTGAATTGGAAATAGAAACCAAATGTCTTGCAGTCCTGTGATTTAGACACTAGACTATGTTTAGGAGATCATTTATTCGTGCTATGAAAATCATTTCAGTTTTTTGGTAATCAAATAATGGCTTATCTACACACAAACTGGAACAAAACTACTATATGTGTTTTAACTCATATCACCAATACAAATTGGTTGAAGTCTTTGTGTGGAGAATTTTATTTTATATTAGGAGTGCCCTATTTCAATTTAAGTTGTTAAAAAATTGATTTAAGATAAATAAAAAGAGGGCACCCTTAATCCCAAATAAGTGTCCACAGATGGCATTGGCCAAAATAACTAGAGGTGTGAATTAAAACTGCTGTAGTTAGTTCAGTTCCAGTTTTTGCATAGACAAGATTTAATTTATATTTCTTAATGTAGGTGAGCATAACGGAACATACTGAAAAAAAATCAGTGGAATATTTATTTGACCGAAGATAATTTAAATTGTCATTCAACAAACAATCCTGTTTGTTCCCACTATAGAAGTTGTTGTATAGCCACCACTTTTTATTAAAAGAATCAATTCCTACTAAATTGTCCTGCCTCTCATTAATAGAGAAGGTATTATTTTATCAATAAGAATTTCTTCAGATCAAATATTGCCTGTTGCAGAGAAAATCCATCTACTGTAGTCTTGCTGACTTGACTGTAAACAAAATAACTTCAAGAGAGTTTGCTGCTTCATTCACTGTAATATTGAAGATGCAATTAGGTGTTCAGAAATATTGTGGATTTCCAGTTCTTTGAATATGAAAATAAAAAAGCTGCTGTTTTTCAGAACCTTGCTACCAATCTTTTCCATCGTGTGTGTTCCTGCATTGTATTTCATGCCTCATTTGCTATAAGAGAGGGTTACTTAAACAAATGGGTTTTGGATTGCAGGGTTTCTGCTAGATTGTTATTTCCAGGTTCCAGAATTGTTGCTATGTGTTTGGCTTGGGGGTCTTTCCCAGCCAAATGAAGATTTGGGTTTGCTGCCTGCAGGTTTGGCTGGGATCCTCCAACCCTGCATATCTCCCGATATATGTAGAGGCCCAATATAGGTAATGGCACCTGCATTACTTGTTGTCTTCTTCCCTTCCCTTTCCTCTCTGCCTGAGCAGAATGGTTTCTTCAGCAGCCACTTTGCTACTGCCTCCCTTTCCCCCGGCTGTGGCTGCCAAATTCCTTCTTGGAGGGAAAGAGTCTCACTGTGCTGTGATGCATGGAAATTCTTGTGGACTTGAGAGGGACAATGCTAGAGTGAGCACTAGTTCTTTGACTTCTCCTCTCCCACCCTTAGGCCCAATCTCCAAGGCACACTAGGAGAAGGGCATCTGAAAGGTGGGGCGAAAGCAGTAAGGAATCACAGATCAAGCGCTTCCTTTGCACCTCTGAGCTGGAACTGCTGCTTTTGCTTTCTGTTTGAGGAATCATAGAAAAGCATTAAATGTTAGTACCTAGGGAAGAAGGATTATCTGGAGGATAGGGTGCTGTCTTGGGTGACCTAGGTTTACTTCCTTGTCCAGTATAGACTTCCTATGTGACCTTAGGTGAGTCACTTATTCTCTGTTACAATAAAGTGGAAATAATAGCTCTTCCTTACCACACAATAGTTTGTGAAGATAAATGCATTAGAGATCGTTAGGTGTTTTGATGTTCTGAGATTTTTAAGGCCAGAAGGGACCCTTGTGATTATCTAGTCCAATCTCCTGCATAGCACAGGCCATAGGATTTCCTTGTATTAATTCCTGCTTCAGTAGCTGAGTTTGAACTAAAGTATATCTTTTAGAAAAACATCCAATCAATTTAAAATTATTGACGGAGAATTCATCACAATTTAGTGCTTTTTTTGAAATGATTAATTATCCTCGCTGTTAAAATTTTCACTTTATTTCTAGTCTGAATATGTTTAGCTTCAATATCCAGCTATTGGTTTTTCGTATACTTATGTCTGCTAATTGAAGAGCCCTTTGTTAAATTTCATCTCCCCATTTGGATGCTCTCCATATGGCTGTGATCAAATCACCCCTTAACCTTCTCTTTGATCAGTTAAATAGGTTGAGTTCCTTAAGAATTTCACTATAAGGCAGGTTTTCTAATCCTGTAGTTATACTCACGGTTCTTCTTTGAACCTTTTCAACATCCTTCCTGAATTGTGGACACCAGAACTGGACATGCATAGGCAGAGTCTGAGTATTTAATTGGGGGGGCATGTCCACCCCCTTGTTGGTGGCAGCGTCCTGTGGGGTCTGCGGGCCCGTTTCCCGCTCTCCCCCACTCCTCTCTGAGGCTGGTGGGTGTGACAGCAGTGGGATATTGAGGGGGCCATGCCTTCTGGCGCTGGCCTAGGAGGTTGCTATCTGGGCCCTCCTTGGAGGAATCGTCCCCCACTGACATTTCCAGTGGCCATGCTGACCTGGTCTGCGGCTCTCGTTCCTAGTTTAGCCCAGCATGGGGCTGGAGGTGGAGGGGCTGGGTCGGCGCGGCGGGGATGTCAGTGGGGGGGTGATGGGGTGGTTGTGGTCATACTGGGACCTTGTATTCAACTGATTATCTACTTTGACCCCCCAATCTTTTTCAGTCACTGCTTCCAGGATATGGTCCTTTATCCTGTGAGTATGGCCCACATTCTTTTTTGTAGATATCTGATATTAACTTGGCCGTACTGACAGATAGAATTAAGTAGAGTAATGCTGATCAGAAAAGATGAGCATCATCAGCCTGCTTGAAGGACCAGGGGTGGCCAT
The DNA here is from genome assembly GCA_007922155.1 of Mesoclemmys tuberculata. Classification (NCBI taxonomy): domain Eukaryota; kingdom Metazoa; phylum Chordata; order Testudines; family Chelidae; genus Mesoclemmys; species Mesoclemmys tuberculata. The sequence goes on from ML677027.1 coordinate 12,550,445, forward strand.
GGTGTACTGGCAGCCCTTCAAGCCAGACCTCTTTTCAGCGCCACCCATGTTTGGGGCGTTCCACAGTAAAGTGGGGGACGCTGGGTTTCACAGATATTTTTGTTACTGTGATTTAGCAAATATGGGTCCTGTGGAGCTGGCGAGGACAGCAGTGGGTAGTAGGAAGGTTGCCTAGAGGGTTCAGCTTAGTATGTTGAACTTTGTCAAATTTTAGATTTATTCACATCCCTAGTGGTTAGAGCAGTGACTTGGTACTCAAGAGACCTGAGATCTGTTCCTTGCTCTGCCATTGGCTCTAATTCACATCCATGGGCTAGTCCCTTAATCTCTGTGTGATAGTTTCCCCTTTGCAAAATGGAGATACTATTTGTAAAATGCTTTGAAATTTTCAGATGAAAGGTACTGTATCATGTGAAATACAGTTATTTTATTATAAACATGTTGGAAGTTTTTTGAAATTCAATTACTTTATATTCTTATTTCAGTCCTAAAACTCAATCTAGTAAAGCCAAGTTAAATGTAATTTTATGTAATGAGTGATGCTGGGATTATGATTCATCACTCATTTTCTTAATTAGCAGCACTTGACTTTATCCACTAATGCACCTGATTTGAAAACTGATATTTTTTTGCAGTTAAATAAAATAAATGTTTTAGGGCATAAAGGATTTTTGAAATGCCATACAACTTTTCTTCCTTGATTGCTCATTACCAATAACACAACACCAGTCTAGAGTGCAGAATTGTAACACAACCTGATCTTTTCTCAGAGCATTGTTGCTGCTGTTGAGATCATGTAACAAGCACATATCTAAGTGCTAATGTTTTTAAGCAGAAAAATCATGCACACTGACATTCTCATTTAATTTAATTAAACCGGCTTCTGGAGCTTCAAATGCCACAAATCTATAACATCTCGGTTGAGCTCATCTTTAAGAGACTGATCATCTTCAGGAATAATGAAGTTTTCAGCCCTGCTTTCTCCTTCCATTCTCATATATCTCACACCTTGTTCTTTGCCTTTGGCAAGTAGTAGCAGTTTGTCTCCAGATTTGATTTTCTGAGAAGCTCCATTTTTAGTTTTTCGTCCAAGAATGGACAGTGCTTCTAAGATAATTATTAAGATAACACTTCCAGGAATATCTCTTTGTTTTGTGTTTGTATATTGCTTAGCACAATGGAGCTCTGGCTTCTCGGGGCAGCTGTAATATAAATAATCGATGTAATAATGAAAAAGGAACAGTAAGGGGCATATATGCTCTTCATGTACCTCACCCATCTTTGATATAGTTATTTGGGGCATATCTGTAGATTCAGATATGTACAATTTGTTATGTTAAATATGTTAAACGATATGTTGAAATTTCAGCTTTTTCTGTAACATATTTGATAGGTTAGTTTTCCAGTGTTCACATATTGGTTTTTTGGACTGGGACGAAAATGGCTAGAATCGAAGAGTAGTGGATTAGCAAGGAAATGTCTGCTGCTTCTGCTACTCAGTATCTAGGAAAGTCCAAGGTATGCAGTCAGCACTCACACAGCAGAAAACATGACACTGAACTTGAGTGTGATGGTCTGGCAATAGTATTACACACTCATTTACTGTTTTTCAATAAAGCGAGGCATAAACATATTGTCCTTTGGCATAAGGGGTCTTGGATTTCCTTTTCCATCCTTCCCTATTGAACAACTATGTTTGTAGCTATTGAAAAGAAAATGCTTTAACCAACCCTAATAGTTTCTTCTTTATGAGCTATAAAATTCACTCTTTTCATATTGAAACAAACCAGATATTAAAGCTTGGACGATAAAATGCAAAAGAGGAATTAGATTTAAAAATCTGAGTGACATTAGTTCACCCATCAAGTTTGTGTCAACTTCCGCCAGTGTCCAAAGCTGCATTGTGGGAAGACCCTAGCAGCATAATTAGAGCTTTGAAGTGACTCTTAGTGGGTCATTCAAGGAGAGAGGTCTATGGATCTTTAAGTGCAAATCATGTGTACTTTTTGGATTTCACTAAGTCCATGTTGCTCCCACAGTACTGTATGTCTGGATATGCCATTAATGTTTGTTGTGTGGTTGCTATGTGGATTTGTCTCTTTGCTGGCCCTATAGATGTCTGTGGTGTCAGATTTTAGCTTTGAGTCAACAGTATAAAAAAGCTAAAAAATCAAGCAGATGAAATATAATATGCTCAAAATGTTTGGTCTGGTAAACTATATGAGTATTGTTATTCCCAGTATAGTACCTCATCTATGTAGTTTATGAACAGACTTTTGGAAACCTGCTACCATAGAACTATTATATGTCTGTGGCATAGTCATCCGAGAAATAATTGTGAGGCTGAGGACATGATTGTCATGGGCAGATCCTGATATGTTACAGAAACATTAAGTAACTCTAGTTTGCGCTTTCCTTGCCAAATGGCAATTTCCATAAAAAAAAAAAAAAAAAAACCCAAGCCTTCAGGATTTTAAAAAGTACTTGAACAATTCAGTATATCTCCTTGATGTTAACCCCATGACACTGATAGACAAGATTTTCTAATGCAAGGCAGTAATGTATTTTATATAAACACTTAGGTTTGGGAAACCCATCTCCCAGTGCCAAGCTAAAATATGATGAAAGAAGCTAAAGATTAATGTTGTTTCCCTAGGCTTCCCTTTTTTTTCCAGTTAAATTTGTTTTGTTCCCACATACCAATAGCCATAAACCATAACCATAGCCTAAAAATTCCCCTGTACAAACTTTCACATAGGGCATACAGTATATTTTATTAACACTCTCGTTTTGCTGCAGTTCTCACACACAGGGGCTATTAAATACCCTCCCGACAAGGATTATAATGTTTTCAACCACCAAAAAAAAAAAAAAAAAGTCTTGGTAACTGAAAAAGATAAAAGAAAAGTGAATTTCTTACAGTTAAAAAGATGGGGAGATCAGACTATTGTATAATATAATTTATGGCCAGAGTGAGAGTCCTCTGAAAAACTGACTGTTCAAATGACATCTTCAAATGGTAATTCATGAGTAATAAGAAGGCCCAGACCCTGTTTTACTGTCATACCTTGAAAAGGGCAGATCTCGAATCTGTAATAGTTGACCCTTGAACACATTATAATCTTACCTTGCAATGGAAGAAGTACCAAATTGCACCAAAGGGGGTTTCTTTTCTTTTCCCTTTTCTGTGGCCATTGGTTAGGTTGTGCCTTTTACTTTTAATGTATGCATCCCTACATACATTATAGGTAGTGTTATGACTACAGTGAAAGTTAAGTTGTGTGAAGCATATGACTCTTGACCACTTTTTTGCTTATGGGTGTAGAAGTCCGTCAGCCAGAAAGAAGATCCGTCTAGCAATAAGCTTGATAGAAGAAAGGAAACTTAGACCTTGATCCTGCAAAGTCTTATGTACATGCTTACCTTTACCATGTGAATAGTCTATCTTGATAGGAGGGGTATTTCATGCCGAAGAAATAAGACGTTAATGAACCAGTACTGTTACAACAGGTCTCAGGTCAAGTTATTGCTAGTTTACTCAAATTACTGCTGTCTGTGCACAACAGCAGTCCCGATGGGTTACTCACCTGTGTAAAATTGAGCACATGCATAAATCTTTCCCAGAAAGTGTGTTGTGAATATTTTCAGCAGGATGATTTCTTTCTGAAGATACACAGTAAGAAAAACATTGTATTTTCTGTTCATTTCAAGGTCATTTTATGTTATGAAGAGAGTAAAACAAGAGCTTTATAAATTAATACCACTTATGTAGTAAAAGAGTAATTAGGGTAAAGACTGATAAATCCTATAATATATTTAAGGTGGACAAAAATGTCTCTGGTCCCTTTTGCTGGATTATTTAAATGTGAGTAAAGATATTAATTCATTATATTATAGCAAAGAAGTACCTTTTTCCTTTTTCATGTCAAATTCAAGCCAGTGCAGATTTTGTAATTGCCATCTTGCAAAACAAAGAGCACAATAATGCCAGCTGTTATGGTCTTACTTTTACATAGTAAATTAAAATAAGCATTTTCACTTAGGGTGTTCTTGTGGAGCGTTTTTTATCAGCTGCAAAGCTAAATGCTTTTTCTTTGTTTAAATTGAGAAACATACAGAAAGGCTGACATATACTGAGTGACAGAAAGAGAAGTTCCGAGAAGAAGAAATATAAAAACCTGCCTTTTCTCTTTTTTTTAAAAGTGGTGTGATTCTCATATGACTCCTCTGCCCTTAAGATCTCTGATGTAAATCAGAGAAATGTAGCACTCGAAGAGACCTCAGAAGGTCAAGTCCATCCCTCTGTGGTTGAGATGGGACTAAAAAAAAGGGTCTGTTTTTCACATCTATCCCAGTAATGTAACAATAGTTTAGCCTAAATCAAGAAACCATTTTTTAATTAGTTAATTTTTTAATAATACCATCGGAATTAACTCTTTAAAGGTCCCCAGTTGACTTGGACAGAATCCTACTTTGAAAGACTCTTATCTTTGGAATGCACGTCACTTAATTTTGTCATAATTAGAGTATGCTTTCCCAGCACTTTGAAGTTGTCTTGATGCATGGATGCTGTCAGTCATGTCTTCTCTATAACTTTGTAACTGGAAATATTGGATGTCATGAGTTGAGACTTTTGGATGTCATCATTATAAATTACATTACATTATAGGGAATGCAGGCTGATGTTCTTATTTGCTATTATCTTTCTATATTTTGGGACATTTTCTGGATCTGAATAGTCGGATGCAGCAAGCTCCTGACCTCCTAATTGTAAAAAAAATGGCAGAACTTGTTCTAACCCCTTTCAAAAATTACTTCCACAGTAACTCTTGCTATGCCTGTATCTTATTAAGAATTGAAGAACATCAGAAATCCGATAGATTTCCTTGGTGTCTGGGCAAGAAATTTTTATCCTCCATCTAAGGCTTCTCCAAGCTGTCTTCTCACTACTTCCAGCTACCAATAGCAGAGAGAGCAAAGGGTTAAACTGAGTCCTGAGCCTCATAGCAGCATTTTCTCTTGTACTAGTTAACAAGGTTGGCTCATCAGTTAAGTTCTCTTTAATTATAGTTAATGCTGTTCCAAGAAGCTGATGGCTAAGCGTCTGAATGGTCAGAAGAATGGTGCTCAGGAGAGACTGTTATTTGCCCATTCTTGTGTAAAAACTATGGCTTGGCTCTGTGTGGAAATTTAAGGATTAATCTTGCAGCACTTGTGAGGCTGAGTGATTCAGTGGATTTGGCACAGAACAGGGAGTCCGTCGACTCAGGTTCTATTTCTAGTTCTATCACTGATTTACTGTGTGACTGTACTCAATTATAGGCATCCCATTATTTTTCTTACCATTTGTTCTTCACTGCCCACCCCGACACTCTTGTTTGTCTTGTTGGAAAGGAGCAGTGTGATTGCTGGACGCAGTTGTTTGAAATAACAAAATTGTTTTATAAAAACAAAAAACATTGGCCACCATTTGGAAGCTGAACCCTGAACCAACAACCAAAATGAATTATCCCAGTCTCTCCCACTAAGTTTCACACAGACTTATCCTAACTGGTTAGCCAGCCCACATGGCAAAGCAAAACAAATTAAGCAGGAACTTCACATATCTCAATGACAACAAAGACCACAATGTGCAGCTCAACACTGAGGAGATCACAATAGCAATGAGAACCCTGAAATGTGGAAAGGCAGCTAGACTTTGTAATGAAATAGGTGATGGGGTCTCTGGGTGCAACCTGGACTGTGGGACTGCTGAGTTCTCTGTTCCACCAACCTGGGTTGCCTCTCACCCATTTTCCCATCAGATCTTTCATATTTTTTTACATATTCTCCATTACTCATACCATTACCCCTCTTAAGATTCCTATATTTCACTATATATTTTAGGGGTAATCACGTGTCATGTGATTTATGACATGAGCAACCTTCTCACCCTTTTGCGGGGTG
>ML677027.1:12561390-12689213 GCA_007922155.1 Mesoclemmys tuberculata
TAATCCCCTCAGCTTCTTCTGCTGCACCCTTTCTGAGCACGGTTTGCCGATACCCAGGCTGCTTTGGAAGAAGCTTGTCCCTACACAGCTACAGACTGGGGACCAACTGGCTAGGCAGCAGTTCTGCAGAAAAGGACCTGAGGGTTACAGTGGACAGCAAGCTGGATATGAGTCAGCAGTGTGCCCTTATTGCCAACAAGTTTAATGGCATCTTGGGTTGCATTAGTAGGAGCATTGCCAGAAGATCGTGGGAAGTGATTATTCCCCTCTCTTCGGCACTGGTGAGGCCACATTTAGAGTATTGTGTCCAGTTTTGGGGCTTCCACTTCAGAAAGGATGTGGACATATTAGAAAGAGTCTAGAGGAGGGCAACAAAATGATTAGGTTGCTGGAGCACAAGACTTATGAGGAGACGCTAAGGGAACTAGGCTTGTTTAGTCTGCAGAAGAGAAGAATGAGGGGGGATTTGATAGCAGCCTTTAACTACCTGAAAGGGGGTTCCAGAGAGGATGGAGCTAGGCTGTTTTCAGTTGTGGCAGATGACAGAACAAGGAGCAATGGTCTCAAGTTGCAGTGGGGGAGGTCTAGGTTGGATATTAGGAAAAGCTTTTTCACTAGGAGGGTAGTGAAGCATTGGAATAGGTTATCTAGGGAGGTGGTGGAATCTCCGTCTTTAGAGGTTTTTAAGGTGTGTCTTGACAAAACCTGACTGGGGTGGTTTAGTTGGGATTGGTCCTGCTTTGAGTAGGGAGTTGTAGTAGCTGACCTCCTGAGGTTCCTTCCAATTTTCTATGATTCTAAAATCACAAAAGCTATGTTTGTTGAGCAGTTTGCTATTTATGAGTCATCATACACTTCTACTGAAACTGGCAAGACTTTGAGAAATAGCAAGATGTCCCAGATTATCTCCTTCCTATTTCAGAAGGGGCCTTTTTTCATTGAAATGAATGATCAGAAAAGTTGATGGTGTACTCAATAAAATGGATTGCTCCAAAGTTCAGCACTCTTGCTGTTTATGTGAAGATAAATGACCAGCCAGAATCCCTGATATGCAAAGAAGAATTTAGTGCACATAAATGTCAACCGTATTAAAATACAAGTGTGTGCTTCCCACCTGAAACACCATCAGGCTCAGCAAAAACTCCAGATATCTTGGAATGGTACAGTCCTTGAGCACTATGAACATCTGCTGTACCTTGGGGTCACATTAGACAGAACACTGACATCAGGTTGAAAAAGAAAGTCAGCTCCAGGTATTGTATACTTTAAAAACTGGCCAACACAAAATGGAGAGCTAAATTTGTCTCGCCCTGTATTACTTAACTGTGGACTACTGTGCCCCAGTATGATCACGCTCAAGCAATGCACAGAAAATTGATACTGAACTTATCAGTCCTGTAGGATCATCACAGGAGCTTCAAACTACTTCCCCACTGTTGCTAGACTATCTTGTGGAGATCACACCTCTGTCAGTGAGGTGGGATGGCTTTAGTTAAAAACAAAAAACCAAAACCAAAAAACCGGTGCATGATCCAAGATATCCATTGTATGGACACATTCCACCACCCAAGAGGCTCAAGTCCAGAAAGAGCTCTGCCTCTGAAAATCACTTACCCCAAAATACCACTGTAGAAGGCTACAGGATAACAAAATGGCAGGAAATTTGATTGATTTTGAAAGACCAGGGTCCTTCAAAACAACTCCTTCCAGGCACTGACTTTGAACAAAAATACTGATGTACTATAAATTGAGTGAGAGCTGGCATGACAAAGACTGGTGACAATATAATCAAGTGGAAACTGATGAATGACCCCAAATTTGAATGTGGAGTATCTGAGCAAAAACTTTAACATTGCATGGTTCAGTTCCTCTATTAACATCCTATACTCCCAAGGAACAGTTAGAGATAAATGTTAAAACCTGTTCTTGGCGTTGGTTTTGGAGTGGTAAGCTATGATGATCCACCGGTTATGTTTTGTCTTACACATTTTAAGCTATTTGTACAGTGCCTTGCACAATGTGGCTCCTTCCTGACTGGCCTTTAAACATTACCACAGCATTAAACAATAATAACAAAGTGACAGTCTTAAACTCTGTGTGTTTCCTTATCTGTAAAGTGGAGATGATAACGCTTACCCAACTTTGTAAAGTGCTTTACAATCACTGGGTGAAAAATAAGTGTTATATTACTCATGTTAGTAGAATGCATGTTTGCATAAGCAAAACCTGTGGGGAAAGTAGATGGGCAAATTCCAAACAGCCTTCTACCTTAAAAATAAACATTTTTTTTCTTCCTTCTCATGAGTTTGCCATTTGGCTGCCCCAAAGATTGTAACAAAATGTCTCCCCTAAATATATATTATTTTTGTTTTGGCGTAAAGAACACTAAACCTTCAAGTCTATTTTGAATGTTTCACTTTTTATTTAGAGAAACTGGAGATAAACATCAATGTTGAGGTTTATAGTTGGCTTCAAATTTGAAGCATGGTCCTGCTTTCCATATCACTTAACATGTTGTGCACCCAGGGAGACTTGCAGGTGGGACCTCCTGAACTGGACTTCTGCAGATTTCATGGAGGGGGAGAAAGGCAGCCTTCAGCAGCTGACTCATACTGAGCCTTAGTGCGTAAGTCTGCAGTGATATTGGATGCATTAGAATATTTTGTTTAATAATATTCCCCAGTGATCATAGGGATGTTTCTGAATTTGTTTTTAGGAGCAAGCCTCCAGAAACTGAAATATAAATCCAGAGATTAAAAGGGTTTTTTGCATTGTTTTACTTTTGGAAATCAAAAAGGAGACAAGTGGATGCAAATGAATTGGAAGAATTTTTTTGGTAGATCTGAATTGTTATACTAAAAAATATGGTTGTGTATAGCTTTTTTTACCTGACAGCGGTGAAGGATGATAATCTCCTTAGAGGATGCCATCTAATGCTGACTTTAAATGAGCAATTGGCTTTGTGGATATTGTAAGACAGCAAGATGTCACTGCTTGTATCTTTCTTTCTCCTTTGGCAGTGTAGAGAAACATGCCTTCTCCCTGATCATTGAAGTTGTCATTCTGAAGCAAAGACATAACTTTTGCAAACTTTCTAATCCCCAACTGTCTGACATTGTAAGGCAAATCTTTTCATGTATGGGAAATGTTGTCTAATAATCCATCACTACAGCTGTGTTGTTGATTTTTTTTAAAAAAGTGATTGTAAATTTTATAACTTGTGTGAATTACCTGTGATGGAGTATAATCAGTAGTCACTTTGATTTTTTTTGTTTAATTAATTTTTTTTTGTTTAAATCCTACTGGTTTTGTCTACAAATCGTGTACATACATTTTAGAAAATTGTATGTAAATGTACTCATTAGTGCATAGTAATATTGAACCCATTGTTTGGCCCTGGGACAGTTTGTCTTTTGAAAGCACATAAGGCTATTTACTGTTTATTAAAAACAGTAATTGGTTTTCTGGTTTTTTAAAGATATTAATTTCCACTCTATCTTTTTCATCTTATATTTGGAGAACTCACAACAAAAAAAACCATGTTTTTCTTCCCTAAAATTTTGTTTCAGGTTTCTAAACAGACCTTGAAAATATCTTAACATTTCAATCAGTGGAGAGAGTAATTTATCTCAGTGGGTACAAGTCGTTAAGAATGGTAAATATGATAAACGGCCAGATTCTGAAAATATTTCTGCATTTTTACAGAGTTGGGAGTGAGGTGACAATAGCAATTAATGTGCAGGTGCATTGACTAGTTACTTTAACTTTTATTAACAATAAATCGCAGGACTCCCTTCTTTCCTTTTAGAATATGTTGATATAACAAAAAAAAAATCTATGTAGGATTGGAAATTGGTGCAATTGATGCATAACATAAAAAGAAATAATTCACCTCAAACAGTTGTTTTAATTCTATGTATATATATTTCTTAATAACATATTTTAGTGTGAACTTGTTTTGAATAGGCACCTTTATTTTCATTGTTACTCTTTTATGGCATTGTGATCTAAGGTGGCTTTTTAAAAGAGATTATAAAGCGTATGCAAAACAAATCGCTAATGGCACAAATGGACCAATCACTTTAGAGACTATTTAAGTACCTTTATCTGTGCATGTGGCAGGTTTGAGATCTCCTTGTGCAGTATTGTTGGTCACCAGATATGTGGGACAAAGTTGGGTGACAGAGCGTGAATTAATCACATTCATGACTTTTATAAAAGTGTCCTGCAATTTATAAATCTCTAGAAGTAAACATTTCCATCTTTCCATACGTTTTAGTTCTCTAACAATGTTTCCTTTTCAGTTGTCTTTTAGACATAATTTTTCAACTCAGCTGTATAAATCTGTTTAAAACCTGCACATAATGGAGTACTGAATTAGAGGCACCATGTGCACTATGAGATAAATACATGTATGTAGTCAGAAGTAGAGAGGAGTTTCAACCAAAACCCTGGCTGCAGATTCCCCATAACTTAGAGTGGGAGTGTCAGAATCAAACCTGGATCTGAATTTCAGAGCTGGCCCTTTTCTATGGCTGAATTAGACACACTGAATCCCGTCTGCTCTTTTCACAATCAGGGTTTGTTCACACAGCAACCTGCAGGCTCCTCATGGTTATTGAGTGCATGATAGGCTAGTGCCCTGTATTTTCACTCCTTGGCTTGCCATGCTCTAACTGACTGTAGACAAGCCCTTATTTCCGCTTTATCTGTGCGTTGTGTACATATCTATTGCTTGCTGGCATTTGCACTTGGTTTCAGGGTTGGTGAATAAACAAGCTGGTTCAGTGACTGAAAATCTAACATCATGGAATCAGTCGAAGCTATGAGATCAGAAGACAAATGTACAAAGTTATATATTCTCGTTACTGAAAAAACTTGGGATTCTATGTCTGGCTCTCATTAAATAATCTATCAATAAATTTTATAAATATTCAGGCCACATTAATCCATTGATCATTTATTTAATAACCAACTAGTTCTTTTGACCCTACTAACATAAGGACGTCTCAAGCAAATGTTACTTGACCTGTATAAAATGTTCAAGCGATATTTTGAGTTTTACTCTGATTTGAACTTAAACATAAGATTTTACTTTAGCATATCTGCAACATTTTATCCTTAGCGGAGCCCTTGCACATATAAACATATACAATTGGAAGCTGGGCTTACTAGCATAATACATGTTTTTGCCTTGATGACAAGAATGCAGGTCTGGAAATTTGGCATATCCCAAACCCCCTCCTTGATTCACTTCTTAGCCTTTGGCTAAAATTAATTCAGCATCTGAAATGCCCTCTGTGGGGGAACTGTACCTACAACTGCAGGGAATGCACTCAGTGATCACACAAGACTTTTCTGTTTCTCCCACAAACCTATTATGACGTTTAAAATAATTATTCAAGATTGTTATATGTATCTGTTTCTTGATTCTGCCCTTGCCCTAGGCTGAAGATGCATTACTTTTATAGTCGATACTTTGGCTGCACATAGCTAATCAAGACTGTAGTTTTTTAAAAATATAGCTCCTGTATTTACTAAAAGCATAATAGCAGCAATACAAACCAACCATAAATACAAAAGCACAATAGTATAAACTGGGAGTTTCAAATCACATACTGGAATATGATCATTGTTTGTTTATTTGTTTTTAAAAAGAACTCTCTCTGAGGCTAGGAAACTGATGTGTATGTTGTTGTCTTATTAGGGTTCTGTTACTTAATTGCATTACTGAATGTCTCCACTTCTCTGGCATTCCAGTGGTAACAGGTATAGACTTTTAATATATTTTCTTTTGCTTGCTGTTTTGAACATACTGCTTGTGATTTAAAAAATGACATAGACAAGCCATAAGAAAAAGTTACTCAAGCCTGAAAGTTGGTTGATATCAATTATGCTCTTGTGCCTAATAACCCATGGATAGGAAACATATCTTGTTTGTTACAAATATCCTGTGCCAAATCAAGAATAAACAGCTGCTTTGTTCTAGTCAGTATTTACAGCATCACTTTAACTACTCTGACCCTGCTCAAAGAAATAATGAAGAGCTGGATGCCAGTGATGTTGATAAACGGTGGCAATTTCTGCATTGTGTCCTTATAGCTTCTTCTGCTTCAGTCTCCATTATTTAAATTACTTCTCATTACAGTCAGACCATTAACTGGAAGTGCAGCAATATGACACATAGGAATAAAGCCAGCTAGGATACTGTGAGCCCTTCTTTTAGAGCATAGAACTTTCAAATTTAAAAATAAAAACCTCACAAGAAAGAACTTTGTAACTACTATACTATATAATTATGGGAAATGAAGAAAATCGCAAAAGACTTAAACACATCTATTTCCTGTGCAACACAAATGTTAAACAGATTTTGCTTAGCAACGTCTGATTGGAACAATTTACCAAGGGCTATGGTGGATTCTCCATCACTGACAATTGTTAAATCAAGATTGGCTATTTTGCTAAAAGATCTGCTCTAGGAATTCTTATGGGGAAGTTCTATGGCCTGTGTTATACGGGAGATGAGATTAGATGATCACAATGGTCCCTTCTGGCCTTTGAATCTATGAAATATTACATAGTAGTTGGGCTGGGGAGATGTGGAGTGGAATCCTCCTCCATTCTAGTTTTTTTTAGTTTCTCTATGGCTGAACCATTTTGTTGTGGGTCCACAGCCTTGCACTTTAATTGGCTGACCCTGTCCCCAAAGTCTTGCTGAACTAGAGTGGATAAAGAGAGCAAGCTTGCAGAGCTATTGCCCTGCTGTTAACTGCAATGGTTCCATTGCTTGCAGGACTTCCATAGTGTATGCTTGGCATGGAGCACTTTACCATTAATATATTGTGTTAGATAGTATTGTTCATTAAGTTGTAAAAAGTACAAAGTAAAAAGAAATGTAAGGGAAAAGTTTTTTTAAGTGGAAAGGTTAATATTTTATATTCATACAAGAATCTTCTTTGACTTGAGTTTTTTTGAACATACCCATTTGCAATAGCAACAAAGCTAAGTATTGTGACACATTTTGACATTTTGATGCTTATATAAGATTAACTTTTTTGATAACTGAAAAATAAAGATTTAGTGTCAGGATTTTTAATCAGACTGGTTATCATCATAGCTTTTCACTCCAAAGCCTCAGCCAAGACCTGGTGTTGTCAATTATCTCAAAGAGTTCCTTGAGTGTAAATGATGTTGACATGGGCATTGCATCAGGCAGTGTTCAAGTGTTTGCTTAGGTGCTCCACATTCACATTTGATGTCATTCTTCAGCTTCCACTTGATCATATTGTTACCACTCTTACTTGATTTTGAGTACACCAATATTTTCATTTGAGGTCAGTGCGTGTGGGGAGTTATTCAGAAGAACCAGGTTCTCCGAGATCATCAGAATCTCTCACCATTTTGTTAGTCTTAGCCTTCCACAATGGTATTTTGGGGTAAGTGATTTTTCAAGTCTTTCAGGACATGAGCCTATGGTGTGGTGAAATGTGTCCATACAGGGGATATCTTGCATCATGCATCTGTTTTTGAGTCATCTTTTTCCTGAAGTCAGCCCACCTCCCTGATGATGGTGCAATCCCCATGAGACAATCTAGCAACAATATGGGAGTTGGTTTCAAACTCCTTGTGGTGATCCTATAGGACTAATTAAGTTCAGTATCAATTTTGTAGGCCTAGCTCAAGTGTGACCATACTGGGGCACAGTACTCTGCAGTTGTGTAACAGTGTGAGACTGGTTGCTCTGAGTGTTTTGGGGTCAGCTCCCCATTTTGTGTTGACCAGTTTCTGGTGTATGCAGTTTCAGGAGTTCATTTCTTTTTCAACTTCTTGATGTGCCCTTTGAATATCAGAATTCAGTCTACTGTGACCCCAAGTGACAGGATGTTCATTGTGCTCAGAGATTGTACTATCCCACGGTATCAGGAGTTTTTGCTTGGCCTGATGGTGTTTCAGAAAGGTATATGCGAGGGCTGGCATTCAGAAACCACATGTGATGGTACTTTCTGAGTACACTCAGGAAGCGATTTAAAATATGCTCAGTGCCCTCAGATCTTTCTGATTGGGTGGTGATGTAAAGATCATCTACATAAATCAATCTTCACGTGTAGGGGAATTTTGGCTAGTCATTTGTGTAGACTTTGAACAACAAGCGTGATAGCAGTGAATGTTGAGGTAATCCATTCTGTTGACTATGACAAACTTTTCTGAACATCCATCTTGACAGACTGGTAGCCCAACTACAGTGGACAACTCAGCTGGACAGAATAAACGCTGTCTTAGAACTGGAACCAGAGAGAGAAAGGAAACATTTTCCAAATTGTATTTGTGAAGTGAATATCCATAGCTCATTAATGTATGAAAGGGAATAGTGTGCTTATAATATCGGTGTATCATTTTGAAATTTACAATCTAGAACTGACAATACCAAGCTTTATGGAAGCTTTACCAACGATGTTAGTGGAAGCAGGATTGTGCCCTCTAGGATAAAACATTTTTAACTAGAAAATTAGCTTTTGGCGCTTACCTTTTAGGTACCATTTTTAAGATGTTAAGATTACAAATGAAAGGCTTCATTTCACAGCAATGCAATAAGAGAAATGTCCAGCACCTCACACCATTTAAAGGTATTTGTCCCTGTTTATATTTTACAGGATATACATGTCTGAACCCTAATCAACATGGTCTTGTAGGCTAGCAGGATTAGTAGGTACCCTTAACAGAGAGACCGGTATCTGAAATTCTACCTGCTTCTCTGTATAGTTGGCTAAATACAAGAGCTCTGCTATAGAGGAGTGTGCGTGCTGCCGTTAGGATCTATTTGCGGAAACCTAAAGCTATGATGCAGTGGGTTTGTAACATGATGATGTAATGAACTCACTTCTGTATGTTTACCACTGATCTCTAATGGATGAAAGTCAAGTGCATATCTCTTCCCCCTTCAGTTCACAAATAGAGGTCAAAGTATTGGAGTGGAAAAGTTGAAAGTCACTAATGCTTCCTGTAGATTGATCCTACCCCACAAAAGTCAGTGGTACTGTTTACATTGGATTGTATGTGCACAACTGCCTGATCATCTCTGGGTCAGATTTTCAGAAAACTTTGCATGCAGTTGTGCACACAAAAATTGCATGTGTAATTCATACTTAATTTAAATGCATGTATAAGACACAGATTTTTTTACAAATAATGTTTTCAGTCTGGTCCTGTGTTATAATTAAAATTTCAAAATTGCGTTTGGGAATTGTGTGTGCAAATCCTATTAATTATTTTTAATTAAATAATTCCCGCTTCTGTCTTGGAATTATACTGTACTTTAAACATTTACTGATAGAAAATCTCTCTTAATATTTAAAGAGAAATAATTTTCAGATCTATCTTTATCTTTAGTAAAAAGTAAGTAAACAAATTGTTGGGGAAATTATTTCCTTTTTTTCTCAACAATGCATGCACTTAACTTTTTGCTTGATTCAATTGCATTGACTTGTTTAGAGGTTATTCGTCTCTGTGCTTAAAGATGCCCATTTATGTTTAAATGTTTGTTTGTAATGTGTTTATATGGAGGTAAGAGCCAGTATATGTTGAATGCTTCTTTAGAAACTATTCAGTAAGAAAGCATTTTAGAAAAGTATCCAAGTACTCAAATTACGACATTTAAAGTATTAAAGTAAAATTGATGCTTAAGGACAAGGACATTGGGACACTTCTGGCATTCTCAGTTTCTGATTTTTGTTGTTCTTTAGAACAGTCTTATGTCTTCTCTTTACTTCAGATAAAAAATGACCTTAGGAATATCACTATTATCTTTCAAGGGAACAGTGCCAAATATTCGTTTAACAGACTCATTTTCAAGTAAATCAAATTCAGTTTAGACAAAAAATAAATTCCTTAGTTTATTTGCTTGAATCAGCTTATTTATTTTGATTTTATTTTTAAGATATGCTGATAAATGTTAGTGTAAGTAGATAAAAGAACTTGCCTAAGAAAAATACAGATCTAGGGGGTGACTTAATAGGTCAGTTTCAGTGGGGGCACAGATAATTAGAAAACTCCTTAAAATTTTTTTTTAGATTTCATAGCAAGGATAGGATAGTATTTAGATAGGAGCAAAATGGAGAAAAATGTCACGCAGTTCTTTCCAATATTAGTAATTACTAAGTATAATTTCCACCAAAGAAATCACTGGCGATTACTGAAGAAAGTAAACATCAATATAAGAAGCCAAAGTTTTAGATAGACAAGGTGGGTGAGATAATGCCTTCTATTGGACCAACTTCTGTTGGTGAGAGAGACAAGCTTTTGAGCCACACAGAGCTCTTTTTCAGGTCTGGGAAATGTACTCTGGATGTCACAGCTAAATACAAGGTGGAACAGTTTCAGATAGTCCATCCCCAGGTTGCAGAAGGTGGAGAGGAAGGAGATAAATCCATTGTGTCAATAAGTGTAAAAACAAAAGCTTCTGGACTGAGAAAGAAATAGATAAAGTAGCATATAACATAAAATGTCTTACCTGCCACCTGGTGAACCAGGCTTGGAAAAAAGAGAAGAGAGGCACATACAGCATATATCTTGGCAGTAACACAAATAGATTGCCAAGCAAATTTAAACCAACCATCAAAAGTTGGCAGTCCTAGTAATTCAAAGCAAAGGGGGGGAAAGGTAATGAAACAGCTCAATGTTCTCTTGTCTTAAAGGTGTCATAAACTCTCAATCATTCAGACCCTCCCCAGAGTCACTCTACCAGTTCTGTTCCTTTATCTTCAACAGACAACATGCTGCTTCTCTGACCAAGAAGATATTTCTATTGGTTGATTAAATAATAGACGTTTCAGGGCTATGCTTTGCAAGACTTTCCTGTGTACAGCAAACTCCCATCTTCTTTCCTGAGTGACTGGATTTAGTTCTGGGAAGGTAAAATATAGTTGTAAAACGTCTTCTGTTTTTTCCCCCTTAACATTCTTTCTTTAATGTTTTCTATATGGTCAACCACAAGCCTTTCCTTTTTATTTCCCAATTTTTCTATTTAAGGATTATAAATGGAGTGTACCACAAGATCTGACCCAAATAGTAGACTAAAAACATGCTCATTAAAATATCTTTTTAACTAATCTTCTGATCCAGTATGGGCTCCCACAATATGTTGTTGGACTATTACTCTTATCTGAAAAACATGTTACATTATATTGCTCATGTTTTATATAGGCTTATTTTCCTATTTGTGTAAGAATTTTTTAAAATACATTTTGTAAAAAAAAAAAAAATACAGAGCACAGAGAAAAAATATTTGATTTTACTATCAAGAGTGCAATGAACACTAAAGAGCTGTAGTGTTGTTTGAAAATATATATATTTATTAATGCATAAGGCATATTTTTGAGCAATGTTTAGTTACTATGAAAATCAATCTATTGGAAATGAATCACTGAAAGTTTGCATAGGATTTTGCCTAAATAGTCTCCTAACCAATTAAATTAAACACTATTTTCATAAACATGACCAAATTCTTATTTCCTCTGAAACTTCAAACTACCCTTAGTTTTTCCACACTCTCTTCACTGATAACGTAGAGAGCTGCTGTAACCACTTTTACAGCAGTTACTGTTATGTGCTACAATTTTAATAAAGGCATTAGAAATTTTAGTCTGAATTTATCTGATAAGTCAATTGTATCAAATTGAAAACATTAAAAATGTAAAAAGATGAAAAACAATTAAATTTAAATAAAATGTTTAGTGCATATAACATTATTTTTTGTCTTGGTTTTGTATACTGCAGCAGTTTAATAGAATTTTTATAGTTTTTATCCATAACGCTATCTAGCTGTTTGGATATAAAACAGAGCAGAATAACACAGTATATCCACTGTAGATTGCTAATGCATCATCTAATAATGGGTCTATGAAAACCCAAGTGTGGTGAAGTAAGTGTGGTGAAGCAAGATATTAAACCTTTCAAAATACAGCTTAATTTTCATATCTGGCAAAATAATATCTAAAGTTTCTAAACTGCCCCAACTGGTCATAAAGTACCTTCTTGATGTCATCTAAGCAGATACTAGAGGCTGCCCTAGCCATTCTGCTTCTGCTGGGAAAGGAAATCAAATTACCATCCTGATGAGAGCACACACTTCTCACTGTTTTAGCTGCTAAGGCTCACTCCATGTTTCAGGTGAGGGCTGTGCTGGGATCCCTTTCTGCATCCTCCCCATAAGGACCAATGGGCCTAGAACCCAGGTCTACAGAGCCTGCAATAGCTGACATTTCTACTTTGCCACCAGGAGCATGCAGAGGTTAGGCACTCCAGGAATTACCACCCCAAGGGGCCAGAGCAACATCACCAGAGTAACAGTGGCCTATTCTCACTGTGACCCAGGAAGTTGTCTGGTCAATCATGCAGACTTCTGGTTTGCTGTGACTTCAGACCTCACCTTGCTTTCTGATTTCCAGTTTCTGACCCCAGCTTGACTCTGACCCTGACTCTTGCCTCCTGATTCCAGCCTGGTAACTATCTCTGATCTCCAGCCCACTCTTGCTGGATCCTTGCTTGCTGACTGTTACCTCATGGCCATCCTTGGCTTGTGGAGACAAACCCAGCTATGACTTCTAGTCAGACCACTTACAGCCCAATCCCGTACAGTCATGTCAGAGCAGATGAGTTAAAAGTTCTTTTCCATTTGCACAGGCAGAAGCAGTAATCAGTCAGAAAGTAGAACTTTTTGGTTCCCTCTGGCAAGATCCCAATGGGAGTCTTTTGCCTGCAGGTATTTAACGCTCAGAGACAGTGTGATGGGGTATACAAACCGCACACTGGGAAACCAGGGGGTAAGGACTCATTCTGGACTCAGCCAGCATTGCTTCGACACACCTGCAGCAAATGCTCCTTCAGATGGAGCACTTAAAAGAGAGAGGAGCGGCTTATTTAGGTGGCAGAGCTGGAAAGAAACTGATATGCAGCCCACAGCTGGCCCTGAGTCTGGCACCACTGCCCCCAAAGACAAGCCCTCCCTGACTAACGGGAGGTCACAATCCCGGGACAAACAGAGGAAGGGGGAACATCTTTCTTCCATCTTCCCTTACTGGTGAGTCCTGGACATTAAGAATCCCGTCCCCCCAACCTCCCTGCAGGCCACATACTATAGCGCGACCATTAGACCACGCTCCCCTTGCAACTCTCAAGAGGGGGCACCCTTACAGACAGCCACAGCAAGCAGCTCCTATCAATCAAGGTTCCTGAGAAATTAAGGAAAAGTTAATGGAATAGTTAAAAACTAAAATGAATGGAGTGATGGACTTTATGCAGCTGTGAAGAGGCAGATCCTGACCCTGAAGAGGAGCAAGTGGCTCTGGCAGGCACCTCTTAATGCTCCTTACCTGGTTTTGGGCATACAGGTATAGCTTTGTAAGCCAGCTGATTTGGCAGGCAGTTCTAACCTCCGTTCCGAACATCTTGGTGTCAGAGGTACAGCTCCACAAACTGGCAAGTCAAGCAAACTTTTTGGGCTAAAGCCTGTTCCCCTGATCAAGAGCATAGTTGTAGAGTTATAAAAATTGTTGGGTTCCTGTTGCATGAGGCAGGAAGCCTTCCTGCTTTGGAACTCAAACGGTTATTTGTATCTAATATCCTGCCCAAACTCACCAGAGTGCTCCTGGTATTTCTATTTTAAGAGCTTTAACTTTATTCAAACACATAGCAGCCTTCTTTATTTCCTCAGCACCCCTTTATGTAGACCACTTCAAAATGTATCCCCCCCTTTGTGGAGGGAACATTCAAATCTGCAGAATATCAATATCTGAGTTATTGGGGAGAACATAAAAGTGAAGTGCTTCTTGATATTACTTTCTTTCCCCTCACTCCTATCTCTGAGCTATTATCAATCAAGTAAAGATGGAGAAATGTTCTTGGATTATCAAGAATAGGGGCTGTAGATGCACAAAGCTTCTAAAACGTTTAAAGCAGAGAGTCGGGCGCTAATATCTTGATGATGATGAGTGCCTCAGATGTGCTTATAAATAAATATCTGTTTAGCAAGAATCTTGGCTAACATGTTTTATATTAAAACAACAATAATAATTAAACTTTCAAGCAGCCCTTGAAAGGTTTATAAATAGCTGTGGAAGAAAAAAATGACTTAAATGTACCGGTACACTCTGCTGTAAAAAACATAATTCAAACTCATTGGGAAAATTTTCACCTGTACTGTGTCCAAACTTTATAAGCTGCTCAAGGACAAACAGAATTTGGGGCTCACGCACATGCGCCTACTGATCATAGATGCAAGTAAATACTCATTACCTCAAGAAAGCAATATTTCTCCAAATGATTTTTTGGATTTAAAAAAAGTGTATGGTCGCCTTATTCTGGGGCTTCAAAGAACATATCTGTCAACTGACTGTATGTGGAAAGTTTTCGTTTAGAGTGAATTTCAGGGAATTTTGTTATGTACAAGTGAGATTTTTAACAAGATCAGACAAATCTTAAAATGATTGGCGTTTAGCTTCCTCATAAGCAACATAAGATTCACTCTTGGCGTCCAGGAGAGGTATGACTTTAGGATGATAGCCACTAAAATAGTTTAATTTTTACAGACTTGTTCCTAAGATTACTCAGAAAAGTATAGACTCATAGTTCCTGATTTAAAGGCATTTTAGAGGGTAATTTATACAAACCTGTTTAAAGTGAGGGCTGAACAAAGTTTCCATTTCTTAACAATACCAGAGAGTCCAGGCCTTTCTCCCCTTCTCCTGGCAGAAAAATCTTTGGGTGAAATTCACTAGAGAGAAACTACACCTAGAAAAGAAAAGTCAAATGCACAACTACAAAATGGGGAATAACTAGGTAGGCAATAGTACTGCTGAAAAAGATCTGCGCTTATAGTGGGTTACAAATTAAACAGGAGTCAACAATGTGATCCAGTTTTGAAAAAGGGTGCTATCATCCTGGGGTGTATTAACAGGAGTGTCATATGTAAGACACTGGAGGTTAATTGGCCCACTCTACTTGGCACTGGTGACTGTCAGCTGGAGTAGTATCCTGTTATGGGTGCCACACTGTAAGAAAGATGTGGACAAACTGGAGAGAGTCCAGAGGAGGAAAACAACAAAAATGATAACAGGTTTAGTAAACCTGACCTATGAAGAGAGGCTGAAAAAACAGGACATATTTAGCCTTGAGAAGGGAACACTGAGAGGGAATCTGGTAAGTCTTCAAATATGGTAATGCGCATTATAAAAAGGATGATCAACTGTTCTCCAGGCCACTGAAGTAACAAGCTTAAACTGTGACAAGGAAGATTTAGGTTAGATATTAGGGAAAAACTTCCTAACTATACAGATAGTTAAGTATTAGAATAGGTTACCAAGGGAAGTTGTGAAATCCCAGTCATTGGATATTTTTAAGAAAAGTTTAAACAAACACCTGACAGGGATGGTCTAGGTAATCTTGGTCTTGCTTCAGGGCAAGGGACTGGACTAAATGATTTCTCAAGGTCCCTTCTAGTCCTTCGTTTCTATGATTCTATGAAATACTGGCCCCACTGAAGTCAATGGCAGTTTTGCCATGATGTCAGTGAAGCCACAATCTCAGGTGCTCTTTGTGTCTCAGTGTGGATACAAGAGGCCCACTCCCCTCTTTTGCAAGTTTGAAAAAAAATCTGTTTTCAGATACAGGACTTCTCTCCGTTTAGAATTTAAGCTATGTCAACATGTTTAAAATGTTTGTGTATAGCCTTATCTAATTCACAGCTGCAGATGCTTTTAGACTTTGCATTAATTATCACTGTATGGCAATCTTCTGGGCAACCCTATCATGTTAAATTACAGATTCTTTCAATTTTAAGAAAAATGAATTATTAAAGATTATATATTTAGTGGCCATTACTCAATTATAAATGTATTACTAAATTGCAGTTATTCACCTCTCTGATGAGGTATTTAAAGTACAATCATAGTTTCCATAAATGCTAATGGGAATTGCATGTTCAATTCCCATTGTGTTGCACTGATTATTTACTACTGTCCCCCTCTTTTTTGTATCAAATAAAGATGATGATGAGCACCTCTGAAAATCAGACTATTAAGACTTGATTTTGATCCCTGCTGCAGAGTGAGAACTCTTTCTATAGGTCCTGGCTCAAAACTTTCTGAAATTAGTGTGATTGTTTCCATTGACTTTAATAGCCTTTGGATCAGGCCCATATAGAACAGTTTAAGCAATAACATGAAATCTTCTGTCACATA
Organism: Mesoclemmys tuberculata; assembly: GCA_007922155.1. NCBI lineage: Eukaryota > Metazoa > Chordata > Testudines > Chelidae > Mesoclemmys > Mesoclemmys tuberculata. The sequence goes on from ML677027.1 coordinate 12,577,623, forward strand.
TGGTCCTATTCTGCAAAGCGTTGCATGTCTTCTGGTGGTGCTTAGCATTTTGCAGGATTGGGCCCAGAATCCTGTATCTCAGAAGAGCTGTAACAGGTTAAAAGGCATGTGTTTGGTGTGGTTTTTGGTGGCTGACCTTTCGACAATCATATAGAATCTAAAAGAGCCTTCTGTGTACCTAATTCTAAGTTATCTGCATTTTAGTTTTCATTACATGGCCATTATACTCTGTGCCCTACAGTAACTTTCATTTATTGATTTGGGATATGTGCCAGTTTCTAATTGTTTCTTTCAAATTGTTTTTGTTCAGATTGCTGACTCCCTTCTAGTAATTCTTATCCTTCAGATTGTGCCCTCCTTTGCCCTCTGCTAATTTTCTGAGTAGTCAGAGAAGTTGCATGCATGATCAGTCTAGTCTATCCTTGTCTAAACCAGCAAACTTTTCTGTCTATAACTTTAAGCACTTTTAAAAGATTTTTTTTACTAGCAAATGCAATTTTTTCTTCTTTGTACATCTTTGTCTATTTAGATATATAGCAGATGTCACTTTTGTTATGTGCTTTAGAATTTTTCAATATCAGTGCTAGACTGAAGCATTCACTGTCTGTCACTTTACATCTAGATTTTCTCATGTACTGTTTTTCCTCCTTCCTACCAGCCCCCCACCTTTCTGGATGGATTTGTAAGATACTTTTTCCCTGAGGGAGTTACCTTTTTTACTTTTGATGATGCTTTCCTCATCTCTCTCCACTTCTTTCCGTTGTTCAGTTTCCTCTCAAGAAAAATCATCCTTTTCCTTCACTGTAATTCAAAATGATTTTGATTTTTCTCTCATTTTTCTTTTACATTTTTCAGCAGTTGCAACCAACCATAGAGCACAGAGAAGCTTGAAAAGCTTCCTCTCCATTGTAGCAAGAATATGCTTACTTCACAAGGCATGAGCAAGTCCATCATACGTTCTTCTTGGACCTGTAAAGATGCTTTGACCAAAAGAATAAACAGATTTTAAGTTCAGTATTAGGGATTCCAATGTAAAGTTGTTCAATGATTTAGGATTCTTTCTGCTTGTGATTCCAGTGCACTATGCTAATATACTAGAGTCTTGTGTCAGGAAATTGTCACTTCTAGTGCTAAAAGGGGATAAGCACAATTATTTTTAGTTTTTCATTTTCAATGGTTCTCTAAAGCAGACACTATATTTTCTTATAAGAGATTTTGTTTTGCTAATAAAAAATGCGTATTTTCTCTTCAGGTTTAATAACACTGCATCTTGGACTAGATATAAAGCCTGTTTCAGACTGCCCGATTATTATAAGTCATAAAATTCTTGCTTTCCTTCAGCTGAGAAAGACCTTCAAATTTAATTCTTCAGAAGAACATAATTGAAAAACTTTAAATTTATGGTCCTGGCATTCACTTAACACAAGCTGTATATGTGTTTATTGCGATGGGGATCCAATACTGGTTTTGTTTTGGATGCCTCAGTGGTACCTTTTATTTGGCTTCATGATTTACTGGATTTCTAGTCAATAACTTATTTCACCTTTTTCACCTAGATTTGTAACTATTACCTTGCATAGTCAGAACAGTTACATAATTTTAAAATATAGCATTTGGACATATAGATGTTAGAAATTGCTTAATTTATACTTTTTTTTCCTATATTTACTGGTAGCGGAAGACTCCAATACTAGTTCCCTTTCCCACCCCCAAGTTAAAATCAGTAAACTTTCTTTCCTGGAAAACAGGCCATTTACAAATATTTGAACTCTTGCCATCAAACTGCTAAGCAAAAACGATTTATTGCATGGTATAGGTTACCCACTAGTTGTCATGTTGTTTTTATTATAAACCCTATGCTTTCAAATTGTTTTAACGCCATAGCAGTAAAATATCACCTTAGATGAAGCCTGGCCTGTATTCTAGAATCCATTTCTTTAACAGATGTGACAGAGTCTGCTGTTTTAAAATGAGAGGAGGGGGGGAGAGGGAGAGCGCATCCTCCCACCCCAAGTAGTAAGGTTTGAAATAATGGGTTTCCAGGGAATGGGGAGGAGGGAATCTAAATTTCCATGCCAATCTGCACAATAGTCCTGAAGCTACAAACACTGCTGCAGCCCCGAGGCAGGAAAGATGGTCTTATGGTTAAGGCAGTGAATTTGGATTCAGGAGACGTGGGCACAATCCCAGGCTCTGCTACAGGCTTCCTGTGTGTGACCTTGCGGAAGTAACTTAATATCTCTGTGTAACACTCTCTAAAATGCCTAAGTCCCATTGACAGTCAATGAGACTTAAGGGCCTAAGTCACTTAAGTGTTTGAGAATTTTACCCTCTGTGCTCGAATTCCCATCGGGAAAATAGAGACCCTAACTTGTGTATGTAGACAGCAAGTTCTGTGGGATAGACACGGCTCTTGCTGTGTATATGGATGACATCTAGCACAAGGGCCCTGATCTCCATTTGGGATAATTGGTTTCACGGAAGTACAAGTAATAATAATAAATAGCTCCTCCTGGTCCTGTTTCCCTGCTGTGTTGCAGGGACTTGGCCTCCATGACACACAGGGGCAGTGTACCCCCTGTGCCTTCCTAAAATACTGAGGCTATGCACTGGACCATTTTTATTTGAGATTTTCTGTAGCTTTTGCAAGTGAGAAACCAAGGGCATTTAACTTCCAAAAAGTGGATAGTGCAAATGTGCAGTAAGGAATTGCCATAAAAATTGTTATTGTGCATACTCTGATAGGCTTCTCAGAAGTATTCTGAAAACTTACACAACTGAAATGTGTTATGGATTTGGATTGATAACAACTGTTATTACCCAGAAAGCTTGTCTAAACTGAGTTAGTTTTTCCCTGATCCTGTAGCCCTTATATTAGCAAACCTTCAGTAAAGGTTTTGTTTGGGTGAGGCCTGGAAGACACAGCCCTCTGAGTAAAACTCAGTTTGCTTGGATACATAAAGTGTATGTATCAGGGGAGAGTGTAAGGAGTCCAGGGGCCACCCAGAATTGATTTCTAATGCTTCTCCCACATAGTGGAAGAATCTTAAAGTGCAGTAGCAGTAATCAGGCTTCCCCCCTATGCCTAGGTGGGCCACCAGATACTGTGCTTTCCTCAGGCACAGTGAGTCCCAGAGTTTCAGCTGGGCAGTGTTTGCTGTCTTCAGTGGCCCGTGCCTTAAAGGCCCATTTGACTCCTAAGGGTATGTCTATACTGCAATTAAAAACCCGTGGTTGGCCTGTGCCAGCTGACTTGGGCTCAAGCTAAGGCGCTGTTTAATTGTGGTGTAGACATTTGGCTCAGGCTGGAACCCAAGCTCTCAGGCCCTGCAAGGTGGGAAGGTCCCAGAGCTTGGGGGTACAACCCGAACCTGAATGTCAGCACTGCAATTAATCAGCCCTGTGAGCCAGAGTCAGCTGGTATGGGCAAGCTGCAAGCTTTTAATTGCAGTGTAGACACACCCTAAGTCATGTGTTTAAGGTCACATAGAAAGTCACTGGAGAAGCTTTGTGGCCAGAATCTTAGTTCTGTGCTCAGACAACTAGACTCCAGATGTCTGTTTTATACTGTGGGATTATAGCTTTAGCTCCTTCAATCAAGTTTAGATTTCAAGGCTCCTTTTGAAGACACAGTTCAAAAATTCTTGAAATCAGATAAAGTAATGCTTTCAAATTAGAAAAAATACTGCATTTGCCTATGGATAATATGGAAACAAACATAGGGGACTTAGCACAATAATCCTGTTAAACTTTGACCCTAAATTCTGTGTCATAGAAAGAGAATTAAAAAATGATTTATGCTCCATTCTCCAGCCACGGTCCTGTGTAGCCCCCAATCATACCTCTTCCATGCTAATCCTATAGCAAAATGTCGTCTTCTCTATATTTCATTGTGCTGGAAAATACTTGTGCTTCTCATCTTGATAACTGTAATGTCATTTGAATTTATTTTTTGAAGATATGTAGCCACTAAAAAACTATATGAAAGATTTTGAGTTTTTAATTAAGGATAAAGAGACTAAAGAATGTAAAGGCTTTTCATCCACTAGGATGGCAATATAAAAATGAATTGGAGAGGGGAATGGAGAAGCAGAGGGGAGAGAATGGGTGATGAATGGCTTTTGGTATCTCAATGCCAACAACTGACAAGGGCACCAGCAGAGGGAGATAACAAGGATGAGAGAATGTACAGTAGCTTTTCTCATCTTCATCCTAGGATGGCTATCAATTAGGATGAGGAATGGGTTCACTGCAAGGATCATAGAAGGACCAGGAGTTGTCTGAAGTATTTATGTTACTCCTGGATATTAATGAAAGCTCTTGGGTCAGATGAACCTGAAGGAAAAATATGGTAAAAGAACTTGAAATTATGAAAATTGATCATGCAGACTACCTGGTACAATTAAAATAGTAAAGTCTCACTTCTTTTTTTGGAGAATTATTACGAAGCATTCACTTGGCAGCTAATGTAGTTTGAGCTTATTAAAATCTTACAGATGTCACCAAAATTGTGAATCAGTTAGAGTTTGGGTGTGTGTGTGTGTGTGTGTGTGGTTTTTTTGTGAGAATCAAAAAGGACAGAGTTCCACATTAGTAGTAAATGGTGTAGATTTTTTTCTCTGGATTTTATTATATATGAGGTGACAACAAGAACCAGCTTGCTGTCAGGTTCGATTTATATGGATCCCTCAAATAAGGAGTGACAAAGATTGCTTTGCATACAACTTTGTTTTACTTGCAACAATCTATACATCATCGATTACAATTTAAAAATCACCATTGATTCTTATTTAATACAACAATCTAACTACTTAAAAACACAGTTACAATTACAACTATACAATTATACTTACAAAGCTAGCTTACACTATAGGGTTATACTTATACTATTATACTTACACTGCACCAGTGAGATTTGTCAGCAGCAAAGCAGCACTCCAATTCTACTAGTACAATTCCCGGGTTTACATCCAAGTGGAAAATACTGTCACACTCAGGTTACACATCTGAGTGGAAAATACTATCACACTCAGGTTACACAGCCCCACACTCTATACTTAGGTTTGAGTGGCAAGCTGGGGAGAGACAGTCGGTAGATCACACCTACATGTAGAACTATTCTGTTGTTCTTCCAAAGGTACAGGACATCTCCAGTTTACTTCCTGTTTGTGACTACCTTTTATATTTTTCTTCCACACAGCAATATGCCCACTTAGCCAATTAGAAGTTTCCAAGAGTGATGAGGTAATTGGGGACTGCACCCCAAAACAGCGAAACTGACAGAGTGAAACCCGATTTTATTCTTCTTAATTGTCCAGCTATTGTTTGCTGCTGACAAAGAACCACCCATTGCAATACATGTCTAAACACTATTCAAATGCAGTTTACTGGGTTTCGAGTCACAGAGATTTTGCTACAATACATGAATGGGTACTATTTAACTGAAATTTACTGAGTTTCAAGTAACAGGTTTATCAAAAGGCTACATTCTGATTACATTGCCTTTAGTACTTAGCGCCTGCTGACTCCTCCCTGCGCTGGTAAGTTTCACAGAGATTTTGTTACAATATGTGGCCGGCCGGGGGTTGATACAAAGCAGTTAGCATTTTACATTTCAGTCCAATGAGTTTATATTCCTATTAATTTAAAATGGAGTTGGGTCACTTTAGTTATAAAATGAAACAATGTTACAACAATATACACTAAACAGTTAAGCATTTCACAATGGGTATGCATATTTGCTGCTTGATTTATTGTCCATTTAATTTAATTCACTAAAGGTGACCATTTTATATTTTGCTACAGAGACAATAGGTAAATCTTGGCTGGCTCTAATTACCCAGAGCTACGTTGCACTTTACAGTGGTCAAATGTTATGTTACCATGCTCAACTGTGCTTTATATGACCAGGCTTGAGAACCCTGACCATAGCTGATATGGGTGTAATTTCCCAACCACATATACACACTGTCAGATAGAAAGAATGACGAAAATCTCAGTTGACTGTGGTTTATGGCCATACTCTGGTTAAAGTACTGTTAGAGAGGCAACCTTACCTAATGGTTTTTCAGACCACAGAACAGAGACTCAGGACGCTAGCCACAGCTCTGAATAATGGATGGTGCAACCTATGAAGGAAAAGTGCCCTAAGACACAGTTTATCCCTGAGCTCTCTATGCAGGGGCGTTTGTAGATGAGCTATCCCTTAGGTTAGTTTCGATGAAGCTCCTGGCTAGCTCTGTAGGCTAATGTAGAGGAGTAGGAGGAGGCGGCCATGGCCTTGCCTCTTCCTTCCCTTTAAGGGCGATTTGAGGTCTTGGAAGCTATGAGAGAGTTCTCCCTGTGCTTTCCCAAGTGATGGGAGTTTCACTATCCCTTTCCTTTTCATGAGGTATAACCAAGGAGTCAGGGAAGGCTCTTTGTGTCCCATCCCCATCTCTCACGCTTCAAGGCATAGGCTAATCTCCAATGAATGGGCCATTATTGTCTATTACAGGGCTTCTTGCATCTTCCATCTGGTATTAGCAACTGTCAGACAGAGTATTGGAATAGCTGGAGCACTGGTCTTATCTGGTATGGCAATTCCCAAATAATGTTTAATAGAGGTCATTTTCCCCAGAAGTCCACCCTCTTCAAATCGAAAACCTAGGAAGCTTTATCACTAAATGCTGATTGCACCCTCTTTCCAAAAGGCATGGGCTTAGTGCAGTAATTTTGGCTTGTGTCCAGATCTAATTTAGGATTAGTGTTGAGTCTAATTAGAATTATTTGAATATTCTAATAGAAATTTGACTCTGGTTGCTGGGTAGATATAGGTCAAATTTTATGTCTTTGCATATTAATGAAGATCCTGAAAAGGTGTCTGGTTTTCATAGCAATAAATTTTAATGACTTCTGTTTGTACAACATTAGCAAACATCTGATGTTATCAAAAGTCAGTTTGTTGGGGAGAAGTCTGTCAGTTTCTACTTACAATGACCTCAAACATTCCTGTGTTTACAAGCCTCTTAATCCCAAGTACAGTTTTGTGTGTGTGTGACCCCAAGGCCTTTGCATTATTAAACTGTAATTTCTTAGAATATAAATCTATAAAATGTATTTGTATACACACATTTCATTAGTAATTCGGGTAATAGAAATATTTGGTTTGTACTAAAGAGACGTCTTTTGGTAGAAGTAAAAGATGTGTTGTTTTCATAACTTGCAAAGTACCTCTTATGTTTCTCTATTCTGCATTAGCATATGGTTTGCCAGAGAAACCCAAGGATGTATGTATTCATAATCCTTTCTTCTAGTATAATCTGTGTAGTAAACGACAGCAAGGCTTGGAAACAAACCCAAGGAAAAATCCTGTCAATCTATTCTGCTCTCCTGTATTTATACTATTCATCTGTAGAATAAACAGCATCTAGTTATTCCCTTAGGGTAGAGTTTAAATCTTGTTCACATTCAATGCTCAAATTCTAAAAAATGTAGTACCAGAGCTCCCTGGACCTGGCTCCCTGTTCCAGAGGGAGAGATGGTAGCTGGATTAACTTTTACTGAGCTCAAAGGGACCTCCAGCTCTCTTCTCCAGAAGGAGAGATGGAAGCCCAGGCTACTGAGCTGGCTACCAGGCCTGGAAATGGAAGGGGTTGAGGCAGCAGCTTGCCCAGGTTACACTGCTGCCATCTCTCCTTTCAGAGCAGGAAGTCAGGTCAGATCCTGCACAAATGGAGCACTGTTCACGTTGCTTGTTTTGCTGCATGTTTGTGGTGATGGTCTTTCATGATTCAGTGGCGTTGCTTGTGCAATGGTAACACTCATGTTCCATAGCAGCGTTCTCATTGCAGTACCACAGAAATTCCGCAAGTGAAAGGATTACCCAGTCAGTACTAAGTACTGTAGCATTCTCTCTCCATGAAATGGGCCACCTGAAGGGATGCTCTTTTCTTTTGTATGGCCGGTGTAGAGCAGCAACTGTGATTTCAGCTGGAGTTGATCGAGCCAGATATCTACATCGGGAGTGACAGAATTTATTGCAGTTAGGATTCCTTTGTATTTATAAATTGGGCAGAAATTTGTGGTGGTCTGTCGTGGTGAGTCAAACTTACACTGTGGAGTCCTTGATTTTCTATTTCTATTTCTGTTCTATTTCTATTTCTATCTAGTCCAACCCACTGCTGAAAGCAGGACCAACCCCAACTAAATCATCCCAGCTTGTCAAGCTGGGTTTTAAAAACATCTAAGGATGGAGATTCCACCACCTCCACAGGTAACCCATTCCAGTACTTCGCCACCCTCCTAGAGAAAAAGGTTTTCCTAATATCCAACGTAGACCGCCCCCACTGCAACCTGAGACCATCGCTCCTTGTTCTGTTATCTACTGCCACTGAGAACAGCCTAGCTTCATCCTGTTTGGAATCACTCTTCAAGTAGTTGAAGGCTGCTATCAAATAACCCCTCACCCTTTTCTTCTGCTAACTAAATAAGCCTCTCCTCATAAGTTATGTGCCCCAGCTCCCTAATCACTTTTGTTGCCATCTGCTGGACTCTCTCCAGTTTGTCCACATCCTGACTGTAGTGGGGGCCCAAAATTGGACACAGGACTTCAGACGTGGCCTAACCAGTGGTGAATAGAGGGGAATAGTCATTTCCCTCAATTTGCTGGCAATGCTTCTACTAATGCAGCCCAATATACTGTTAGCCTTCTTGGCAAGAAGGGCACACTGTTGACTCATATCCAGCTTTTTGTCTACTGTAACCTCCAGGTCCTTTTATGCAGAACTGCTGCTTAGCTATTTGGTCCCCAGCCTGTAGCAGTGCATGGGATTCTTCTAAGTGCAGGACTCTGCACTTGTCCTTGTTGAATTTAATCAGATTTCTTGTGGTCCAGTCCTTCAATTTGTCTAGGTCATTCTGTAACCTATCCCTATCCTCCAACATATCTAACACGCCCCCCATCTTAGTGTTATCCGTGAACTTTGTTGAGGGTGTAATCCACCCCATCATCTGACTCATTCAACATTAATGAAGATGTTGAACAAAAGTTTCCCCAGCACCGAACCCTGGAGCTCTCTGCCTGATACTGGCTGCCAGCTAGACACTGAGCTGTTGATCACTACTCACTGAGCCTGACAATCCACCAGCTTTCTATCCACCTTATAGTCCATTCATACAAACCATACTTTAACTTGCAGATAAGAATAGTGTAGGAGACAGTATAAAAAACTTTGCTAAAGTCAAGGTATATCATGTCCACTGCTTTCCCCACATCCACAGAGCCAGACATCTCATCACAGAAGGCAATCAGGTTGGTCAAATGTGACTTGCCCTTGCTGAATCCATGTGGACTGTTCCTGATCACCTTCCTCCTAAGTCCTTCAACATGGATTCCTTGAGAATCTGCTTCCTGGTTTTCCAGGGACTGAGGTGAGGCTGACTGGTCTGTGGTTTTCCAGATCCTCCTCCTCCTTCCCTTTTTTAAAGATGGGCTCTATAGTTGCCTTTTCCAGTTGTCTGGGACTTCCCCTGATCATTACAAATTTTCAGAGATAATGGCCAGTGACTCTATCACATCAGCGAACTTCCTCAGCACCTTCAGATGCATTGCATCTGGTCCCATGGACTCTTGTACATGCCCAGATGTTCCAAATAGTCCTGAACCTGTTTTTTCACCTTTGAGGGCTGCTCACATCCTTCCTATACTGCGTTGCCCAGTGCAGTAGTCTGAGACCTGACCTTGTATGTGAAGACAGAGACAAAAGAAGCATTGAGTATTTCAGCTTTTTCCATATCTCTAGGTTGCCTCCCCTATTCAGTAAGGGGCCCACGCTTTCCTTGACATTGCTCTTGTTGCTAACGTCCCTGTAGAAACTCTTCTTGTTACCCTTCACGTCCCTTTTTAGCTGGAACTCCAGTTGTGCTTTGGCCTTCCTGATTTCACCTCTACATGCTCGAGCAGTATTTTTATACTCCCCCATAGTCATCTGTCCAAGCTCCCACTTCTTGTAAGCTTCCTTTTTGTGTTTAAGCTCACTGAAAATTTCTCTGCTAAACTAAGCTGGTTGCCTGCCATATTTGCTATTCTTTTTTCACATCAAGATGGTTTGTTCCTGTGCCCTCAATCTGGTTTCTTTAAAATACAGCCAGCTCTCCTGGATGCCTTTCCCCCTCATATTAGCCTCCCGGAGTATCCTGCCCATCATTTCCCTGAGGGAGTCAAAGTCTGCTTTTCTTAAGACCCGGGTCCATATTCTGCTGCTGTCTTTTCTTCCTTTTATCAGGATCCTGAACTCAACCATCTCATGGTCCCTGCTGCCCAGGTTGCCATCCACTTGTTTCTCCTGCCATTTTTTCCCTGTTTGTGAGCAGCAGGTCAAGATGAGCACAGCCCCTAGTTAGCTCTGTCAGCACATGCACCAGGAAGTTGTCCCCAACACACTCCAAAAACTTCCTGGATTGTCTGTGCACTGCTGTGTTACACTCCCAGCAGATGTGATTGAAGTCCCCCATGAGAACCAGGGCCTGTGATCCCAAGTGTCAACAAGTCGCATGCGGCTGCATCTGCTTCATACCTGTACATGATATTGAGCTATCAAATATACATGTGCCATTGCAGATATTGGCAACACTGGTGCTGATGTACCTGGGGTTGTGCCTGCTAATTTCTGAATTATGTTAGCTCTTGTTTTCCTCCTAGCAGCTACCTTCTCAAGGTGCTCATGGAAAGTGAGAGTGAAGTCAAGTTTTACTCCAAGGTATGATGGGGTGTGATCATGTCACACATTTTTACCACAGAAAGTGTTTTACTTTAATTGTGTTTCTGGCACACCTATTATCAAGGTGAAATGCACTTCATATTGTTTTTCCAGGGTTTGGTTTGAGCCTTCATTTCCAGACACGTATTTTTCCATACTTTCGATTTCTTGGTGTCATGGAAGTTTGGCGCTTGGATTGTCATGGCAAGATCATATGCATATCCAAATGTTTGTGATTTAATTGGAGGCATGTCACTTATGTAAATATTTAAAAGTGTTGGCAGGAGCACAGAGCCTTGTGGTAGCCTATTGTTTATGATACAGGTGAGCTGGTCTTATTACCCTGGTATACACGGAGGTGTCTGTTATTCAGCATAGTCCGCAGCAGGCTAAGTGTTTGATAGCAAGATATAACTTTTGGAAGCTTCAGAATCAGGCCTTAATCAATACAGTGTCATATGCAGATGACAGGTCAACAAATACTGCGCCAGTCTTTAGTTTTTACTAATAGCCAGTCTTAATGTGAGTTGTCAGTGTCAGAACTTGGTTGCAACGACTACGTTTTGGCCAGAAGCCTGCCTGTTTGAGAGGGATAGTTGGCTGAGTAAAAGGGTGTATTCTTTTGAGGATGATATGTTCAAGAAGTTTCTAACTTGTGCATAGTAGAGAATTCGGCCTATAATGTCCCGCTTCATCAGTGATCTTCCCAGGCTTTGGAATGGCAATTACCATTGCCTCTCGCCATATTTCAGGGATCCATACTGTCTTTAAGATACCAGAATACAATGTTGTTAGCAGTTTGAATCCTTTGGAGCCGAGATGGTGGAGAAATTCTGGCAGAATACCGTCAGAGCCTGAAGACTTCCTGGGTTTCATTGTGGCAAGTTCTTTTTACTTCCTCAATACTGACAGTGCAAGGTTCTCCTCAAGGGATTGATGCCAGTGTCCAGTAGAGTTGTTGATACACTTCTCTTCTTGTGTGTTTATTGAGGGCCCCTTTTGTGTTTTTCACCAGTTTGGAAGCTATTGAGTTTGGCCAGATTTTTGGTGGTCTATACTTAGTGGATTAGCGTCACATTAGCATCCAGGCTCAATGGCTTGAGTGTATAAAATCAAGTTTTGCATGCAGTCAAGCTAGCGCTGGCATCTTGCTGTGTCAGGGAGTGTAGCAAGGCTTTTGTGGTGTCAGAGTTCCTGGTCTGGTTGTATTGCCAGAGCAATTCCTCTCTCGTCCAGCAGGGAGTGTGCTTTTTCCAAAAGCCTCGGGGAATGTTGTCTCCTGCTGTTTTCAGGATCCCTACAAACTCTTGGTAGCATTCTGGCCATCTTGTACTAGGGGCTTATCGACATTGGTAATGTGATCTTCTCTTCAGTTGGTGGAATAACATTAAAATTGACGGGGAGTTAAGGACAAGTGAGCAGATACTGGCAGTTTTACTCTTTAAGAAACAGTTTTGCTGGCATCTTCAGTCTCAATTCTGTTTCCTGGTAAGTATATTCCTTTTTTTGTGGCGAAAGCACCAGGTGAATCATCAGTAGAGTTTTGGATTGGGAAAAGCAATTGCACTGATTGCTAGGACTGGGTATATGTTACTGATTGGAAGTGTTATGGATCCTGATAGTGAAGAATCCCGCAGAACATATTTGTGGGGTGGAAAGAAAATTCATATTAAAAGTACTGGCTTATTTATGTTTGTTGTGAATTATGAAGTTTTTGCCCTAGGGTGAAAGGTTTATGCTATGCTGTGCTCCTGGCATAAGAAGGTAACATTCAAGTAGATAGTGGGTCAGAAATTTTTAAAGGTAAATTTTTCTCTTTTGAATTTTTTTAAATTGTGACATTGAAACTGTGCATGCATTTGTTATGAAACAAGAAATCATAATGACTGAGGTTTTGTGACTAACCTGACCAATGATGCTATACCAAAGCCTTTAATGTACTACCTCAACAATTATGCTTGATCATAATCAGTGAAGTGTGCCACCTTTTACATTCAGTAATGTGATCAGTTAAATCATTTAATAGGTTCTTTTCTGTAGACAGTGATACATAAGTCCTGTGTGGTTAGTTGTAATAAATCAATATAATTTGCCTGGCTCTTCAAATATCTAACATGAAATAGCACCAACCTTGAATATTGTAACCCAGGAAATAAATTAAGTTTTCAGAGTTTCCACAGAGGCAGCCACTATACCATACAATCAGAGTACCATAGCAATTCCAAAACCACAAAATACTTTTCTGGAAGGAAGTTTTCATGCTTTGCACCTTCATGGGGAGAAAGACAAGGGGAATCCTGTCAAGCTTTTGTTGCTTTACAGTAATATCTTAGAAAATGACAGCATACAGTTAAGATAACCCATGGAGAAAAACATGTATGCATTTGGAATGTTTAATAAGCATTACTCAAATAGAGAAGACTTTCTGTAGCAGTTGTGTTGACATTGAGTCAATACAAGAAAATATACTGTTCGTGTATGAATATTTTGTGTATAGTTTTAAAATTTTGTTCTGTTTAAGTTCTTGTATTACACCCATCTCAGTGATATTTGAGCATCTTTGAAAGCTTTAACATAAAGTGACTTTTTAAAAAAATAAATGACAGTGTAACAAAGTTAGCTGTCTCTTGTGAAACTCCTCGTAGCCTACAATCATGCTACAGGCAACCTGGCTCAATTTCTGTCTTAGACTGTTCAAATAAACTTCAGGCTTTCCTTGGTCAAAAAATACCTTCCCTTGGGGACTGGATTAGTTAATATTAAATAAGATGTAAATAAAACTCAGCCCCTCAAACAAAGTCTATTCATAACGCCACACAACCCAAAGTTTCTTTTCCTTCTCCCAGACCTTTTTGCCTGCTGCCTGCATAAAACTGAGGTGAAAGTGAGTGCTGCAATTTTAACAAAATGTGTTGTGGGTTGCAATCTGTTTTAGCTCCTGCAGGAATGAACTCCACGGTCTTGATGCGGCTCTGAGGAAGCTTGGCATCTTTGACACATAGGATGGAAACTGACCCTAGTGGGGTCACTGAGAGTTTTGCCATTTACTTCAACAAGGCCAGGATTTCTCTGCCTTAGTGTTGGCAGTTGCATTATTCTGGAGAAGAGATGTGGAAGGCAATCAATGCCTCTATAGGTGTGGCAATCCGTAAAGTAACAAGAGGCTTTATGCTTGAATAGGTTGAAACTTGGATTTCTGTTCCATGGGAAATTCCAAAATTTTGAAACTTGTTTTTGTTCTGAATTGGAATAAAACTAAAAAATTTCAAAATCCCCCATGAAATTAATTTTTTTAAAAATGTTTTGAGTCCATTTGAAATGTTTCATTCTTCTTCGAGTATTTGCTTATGTCCATTCCAATGTTGGTGTGTGCTTGACTGAGTACGACTGCCAGAAAGTTTTCGCTTAGTGGTATCCTTCAGGTGAGCTCTGGTGCACTCTGGAGTCACACGCTCAGAGAGACTACAGAAGAAGGCCTCCGTCTCACTTCTTGTCTGTCCCAGTGCCTGTCCCACCAAGACACTCAGTGAGGTCTGAGCAGGTTTTTTGAGGGTACACCTGAGGATGGCGTACCAGGACAGCATCTGGATTCACCCTCCCCATTGTTTCTGGACCAGTTGTCCCACTTCTATTGACCATGGGCCCATATCACTTCAGACCAATGAGTGCTACATGCATGATAAGACTGGGCATACGCCCATAGTTCAGTTTTCCTCTCCTTCCCAGCCCCCCTTCCCATCCCTCTTCATGGACCCTTCTCATGAAAGACTTTTAGCACAGGAAATGTAAATGCTTTTGGAAGTCAGAGCGGCAGAGGAAGTTCTTCCAGAGCTAAGAGGCAAGGGTTTCTATACCCATTATTTCCTAATCCTGAAGACCAACAACAATTTGATTCATCCTGGACCAATGAAATCTTAACAGATTCATGAAGAAGCCAAAGTGCCGCATGGTCTCCTTGTCTTCTGTTATTCCTTCTCTGGATCCAGGGGATTGGTGTGCCACCCTCAAATTTAAGGATGTGTATTTCCATGTTGCTATCTTTCAGAGACTCAGAAGTTTCCTGTGGTTTGTGGTAAACCACAGACATTACCAATTTGCTGTACTCCCTTTCCGCCTATCAGCAGCTCTTCATGTGTTCACAAAGTGCTTTGCAGTCTTGGCAGCCTTCATAAGGTGACAAGGGTTTCAGATCTACCCGTACGTATGTGACTGGCTGATCAGAAGTTGACTCAAGACATGGGTGGGAGGCAAATTTAAAGCTAATACAGTCAACCTTCCAGGAACTGAGGCTGTTGATAAACATGCAGAAATCCCCACTTTCCCCAGTTCAAGGGATAGAATTCACTGGGGCGGTCCTTGGCATGACCCAGACCAGACCCTGGAAAACTGGTTCATAGCCATAGGGCACTCAGAGAGGCTGAGAAGACACCCCGTCATCATTGCAAGAAATTGCTTAAAGCTTCTGGGGCATATGGCATCATGCAGTTATGTAGTGCAACATGCAAGTCTGTGGCTCAGACCTCTCCAGTTTTGGCTGGCATCAGTGTATATTTTGACAAAACTCGTCCTCTACCTCAGTGGGTCCAGCACTTGCTTCTAGCAGTAGGTCAGGGAATCTGTTCTTCCACCCTCTAGAGGTGGGAGAAGGTAATACAGCCTCTCTAAGATGGCTGCTCCCTGCGGGCTCCCACTCCTTGTCTATTCAGTGGGGCTCTTGCCCCTCCAGTGAATAGCCAAGAGGGTTCGGGGAGGCCCGGTCCCACCCTCGACTCTGGACCCCAACCAGGGACCCTACAAGTAGCAGCCTCATGCTGTGGCTTCAGGAAAGCTGCTAGCTTCCCTGGGTTACTTCCCCGAGCCCCTTGACTTAATGTTTGCACCCTCCTCAGAGAGAGGTGGTCCTGGCCTCCTTGCCAGGGAAGGCTTTTGACCTCTGACAGCCCCACAGTGCCCAAACCAAACATCCAGTTCAATTTTCCCCTTCTGGCAGGGTTTTCTCCCCTCAGTCCTTGAGGCCTGGGAAAGGTCCTTTTCCCTCTACGGGCAGGGTTTTTCCCTCCCCCAGTCTTTGTACCTGCAGGGTTCTCTTCTGCGAGGGTTCTTCTCCTAAACCCTCCTGGCTCTTGACAGCATCTTGCCTGCTCATACACTCTGGTAGCTCTCCTCATGCTCACAACTCCAGCCACACCCTTTCTCTGGTGGGGGAGGCTTTTAACAAGCCCTAGGTGGGGCCTTGATTTGCTCCAAGTAGTTAATTAACCTGGCGTAATCCCTACTCAGCTACAAAGGGGAAAGGGACCTGCTGAGCCTGGGGCTGATATATTGGCCTTCTAGCACTCTCTGGTAGCCATCTAGTCTGACCATGTCACAATATACAGCGTTGACACCACCTGGACAAGGTGTTGTCGCTGCCCCCATTAGTGATCAACACCCTATTGTGATGGCTGGACCCAGGGTTAGTATGTGCAGGAGTCCCATTCTCATGATCACAATCCTCAATGTCTGTTGTCACAGACACATTGGCAATGGGATGGGGGGCTCACTTGGAGTCCCTCAAAACTCAAGGCCTCTGACCACCGGAGGAGCTCTTGTTACACCTCAGTGTGAGAGAACTGAAGACTGTGTGCCTAGTCTGCCTGGCATTCCAACCCCACCTAGAGAGCAACTGTGTGTCGGTCCTCACAGATAACACTACAGCAATGTTTTACATAAACAAGCAGGGCAGAGCACGCACCTTTTCCCTATGCCAGGTGGCCATTTGCCTATGGGAATTCTGTAATGCCCATTCAATTCACCTGAAAGCCTACTACCTCCTGGGGTCATAAAACGAGTTAGTGGTTGATCTCAGCAGATACTTTTCCAATAATCATGAATTGTCCCTTTGCCCGAATGTCATGAACACTGTCTTCCAGAAGTAGGGGAATTCCCCAGCTGGACCTGTTTGCAACAAGGTAAAACAGGAATTCCTCCAGTTCTTCTCCTTCCCAGGCCGCACTCTGGGTTCACTGGCGGACACTTTTCTCCTTCCTTGGATGGACCAGCTCTTCTTTATGTTCTCTCCAATCCCACTCATACACAGGGTCCTGCTGAAGGTCAACAGGGAGAGGATACATCTGGTCTAGATAACCCTGTCTTGGCCACAGCAGCACTGGTTCAACACTCACCTAGATCTCTTGGTAGACACACCAATCAGCCTGCCATTGTACCCGCATTTGATCTCTCAAGTTCATGGCTGTCTATTTATCCAAATCTCTAATCCTTCCACCTCATGGCATGGAAGCTCCATGGCTGAACCCAGAAGAACTGCTTGCTCTGGACCCGTTCACACGGAGCTCTTAGGGAGCAGAAAGCCATCTACTAGAGCCATTTACCTAACAAACTGGAAGAGATTTTCAATCTAGTCAGCACAAAAGGACATTTTACCTACCGATTTATCACTGCCCTTCTTTCTAGACTACCTACTCCACTTAAAACAGCAGGGCCTAGTGCTGTCATCCATAAAAGTCCACTTAGCTGCAATTTCAGATTTTCACCCATAGGTGAATGACCAGTTGGTCTTCCCAAACTCCGTCTGTGACCGTGTTCTTAAGGGATTGGAATGATTGTACCCACAGGTACACCGGCCACTACCTCCTTGGGACCTCAGTCTGGTACTGGCAAGGCTAAAGGACCCCCATTTGAGCCACAAGCATCAGATTTCTTGTGGCCCAATACTTCAATTTGTCTAGGTTACTTTGTAACCTATCTCTACTTCTCTAACCCTCTACTTCTCTCTGCATCTTAGTGTTATCTGTGAACTTTGCTGAGGGTGCAATCCACCCCATCATGAATGAAGATGTTGAACAAAAGTTGCCAGAGCACCGAACCTTGGGGCGCTCTGCCTGATACCGGCTGCCAGCTAGACAATGAGCTGTTGATCACTACCCATTGAGCCTGACGATCCAACCTGCTTTCTATCCACCTTATAGTTCATTCATACAACCCATACCTCTTTAACTTGTTGATAAGAATACTGTGGGATGTATCAGAAGTTTTGCTGAAGTGAAGGTATATCATGTCCACCGCTTTTCCCACCTCCACAGAGCCAGTCACTGCCTCATAGTAGCAGTCAGGTCGGTCAACCTTGCCTTTGGTGAATCCATGCGGACTGTTCCTGATCATCTTCCTCTCTTCTAAGTGGTTCAAAATGGATTCCTTGAGAACCTGCTCCATGATTTTTCGAGGGACTGGTGAGGCTGACTGGTCTGTAGTTCCCCAGATCCTTCTCCTTCCCTTTTTTAAAAATTGGCACTACATTTGCCTTTTTTCAATTTTCCAGGACCCAATTGCCATGAATTTTCAAAGATAATGGCTAGTGACTCTACAGTCACATCAGCCAACTCCCTCAGCACCCTTGGATGCATTGCATCCGGCCCCATGGACAAGAGCATATCCAGCTTTTCTAAATAGTTCTGAACTTGTTCGTTCACCACTGAAGGCTGCTCACCTTCTCCCCATAATGTTCTGCCCAGTGCAGTAATCTAAGAGCTGATCTTGTCTGTGAAGACAAAGGCAAAAAAAACACCGAGTACTTCAACTTTTTCCACATCATCTGTCACTAGCATGACTTTCCTATTCAATAATGGGTCCACACTTTTCCTGAATTTCTTGTTGCTAATATACCTGTCAAAATTCTACTTGTCACCTTTAATGTCCCTTGCTAGCTGCAACTCCAATTGTTCTTTGGCCTTCCTGATTTCACCCCTGCATGCTTGAGCAAAATTTTTATACTCCTCCCTAGTCATCTGTCCCAACTTCCACTTCTTGTGAGCTTCCTTTTTGTGTTTAAGCTCACCAAAGATTTCTCTGTTAAGCCAAGCCAGTCACCTGTCATATTTGTTATTCTTTCTACCCATTGTTTCTGTGTCCTCAATAAGATTTCCTCCTCATTAATTACTGCTTCCCCAATTTTTGTGTCATCTGCTAACTTTCAGTGGTGATTTTATATTTTCTTCTTTCGTCTCTTCCCCTCCGCACCTCTCTCATGGAGCATTTGGTGCAGGCCTTACTTCAGGCCTGAGGAGTGTCTTTCTCCCCCACAGGGGAGGGGTGGATAGTCCCAGTCGGTGTATATGCCCCAGGGAGGTACCCTTCTGTGGCTCCTTCTCAGGGCTATAGAGGTGGTGGTGAAGCCCTGAAGGATTGGAGACACACCGGTCCTTCTCACAGCCTGGGGCCAGGCTTTTTCCCTTCTCTGCTTCACTGGCTGAAGAGAAGCACTGTCTCCTAGTCTGCGGGAGTCTTCCTCCAGCCGCCACAAACCTTCTGCCAACTTTCTTCTCCTTTGTTGCCTGCTGCTCTTTAGGGAAGGCAGGATTTAAGTACATCTGGAGTAGCCCTTAATTGGGACCAGGTGTCTCTAACTGACCTGAAGTAACCTCTCCTTTGCCTGCAGGGAAAAGCGCCGTTAGCATTCTAGGGCTCGCATGCTGGCTATGGTATACCCTTTTGTAGCCATCTGGCCTGACTTTACCACAATATGGAATTTGTACTAAATGAATGCTCATTTATTCCCTCTTTTTACCTTACCTTTTTGTTATTAGTTTAACCTCCTTCTGATTACTCTAGCCAGCCTGTCCCTGAGGAGTTTGGTCCCCTTTCTGCTGAGGTGGAGGCAATCCAAACTATACAGCCCCTTTTCTCCACAGTAGTTGGATCAATGTTCTACAAAACCAAAACCCTCCACCCTAAACTGCTTACCTAGTCAGTGGGTCACTTCCAGAATCTTTGGGGTTCTGTCTTCCTTCACTTGTGGGACAGAAAGTATCTCAGAAAAGATTGCTTCAACATTCTTCTTTAGCACACTTCTGAGTTCTCTGAAATCATCTACTATCCATGAGAGATCCTGTGACACAGTGTCATTAGTGCTAATATGAGCCATCACCAGCAGATCCTTGCCTGTCAGTTTCTGAAGTCTAGCCAATCTGAGTGACATCTTGTGTCTTGGCTCTGGGAAAGCACCATACTGTCCTATTGTTGTTCACCAGTCCTTTGCAGAATGTTTTTTTTTTTGTTTTCTTTGAGTCTTCTGAGTATTGAAACTTCAACAAGGATTATCTGTCTTCCTTGGACAGTTGGAGAACTCCTTGTTTCCAAGTTCGTTTTCTTTACAGGTTGGGCCTAGCTTCCATCCTCATGTGTGTCTTGTACATCTTTCTGTTCCCTTGGATCTGCTGCGTATCTTCCAAAGTTTCCATGTTGAGGACTTGGTATTGATCTGAAACTTCTAGCTGTGTGGAATTCCTCCTGGTCCTCTTGTTACTGGTGGCCACAGTCTGCCCATCCTCATCTGTCTCTCGCCATATAGAATGCTGCTGTGACCTCTTGCCTGTGGTGGTTATGAACTGCCAGGCCTCCTCTCTGACCTTCTCTCTCTAGTTCTTTGGTGGTCAGTTCCATTCTTCCTTGAATCGGAGGTACAGATGTTTCCTGAACCTATCTATCTAGGGATTCCTTAGTTTCTCTGATTCTCAGTAGCATCTTACCTTGCCATCTCTGATTCAAAAATCTTTTCCACCACTGTTCCAATGCTGGCCATCTTGATATGACAAGTAGTGCTGAACATGGAAGGAAACCTCTTGCATTCTCTCTCTCCCAAACCACCTTTGTTTGCTGCCTTTGTTTATCACTCTCAAGTTCACCTAGCAAATGACTTTTTATATCAAGTTTTCCCTTCTTAGTTCAGCTCAGCTCCAGCCTTCACCACCAGGGAGCGATTATCCAGTCAGAGCTTCCAAACAGCTGGGTTGATCAAAGCTCCAATGGCTAGAACCTCGTGTCCTTTAACAAGGCACCCTGCTTATTCAGTGCCCACAGCTCAGCTACACAACCCTTAACAACGAACAAAACAGGCAACCCAACAACCCACAGACCGACCAGAAGCATCAGTCACCAAGTCCTGCAGTCTCCAAGCAGAGTCCGCAGCTGCCCCCTCCAAAATGCCTGGCTTGTTTCCTATTTGCAGTATCCAGTACATACTATTAGCATGAGGATGTTTCGGAAGTTGTCTATTTATTACGAGCTGGTGTCAGTAGGGCATAATAAACACGGAAACCTACATCATCATTTGTATAGCATCAATGTTCACAGCAGGTGGTTGGGTTAAGTAGAAGGAACACAGGATCTCAAGACTGTGGCTTCTTCATACATCTCTGTTGAAATGTTTGGTGCTGCAAAAGTGCTTGTGCACCCAATGGGTTGATGGCATTTGAAGGAGAGAGTCCTATTCCCTGCGTGGTATAAAAAAAATAAAAAGTGAAAAATTTCAAAGCCTTCTGCCAATATAATTTTTCAGTTTTCATTACTAATGCTCCTGTGTGAAGAGCAGTCTCCTTAATTCACAACTTCAAAAAAAAATTTCTAGTTGTTACTTATAATATTTGTGAACTCACCAGTAGGGTTGAATTATTTATATTTATCTGAAAATAGACCTGCTAAGAGAGACTGAGCAGCAGAAATGAGAATAGAAATTGATTCAAAAGCTGTTTGAGTGTTATCTTTGGTTTAACTGAACAGGAAGTATGTCTGACAGCTTCAATTATCTCCCTGTCTCAATAGCCTCTCCAATATTTTCTGATAATTCTCATCGACTAGATTAACATCCACCTGTTGACCACCTATCTGTGAAGTTCCTTTTTAGTGCCTGATTAATCAAGAAGCTCCAGTATAAAGACTTAAGCTTTGTAAGCCAATCTGTTCTTCAGACTCTCCCTCCCCCTCCAACAGCAGAGAGGGCCATAATGGATTTTCCTGATTCAGAGTTTGATGGACTCATCTTTCCAAACCATGCATCTATTCTGGAAACCTGAGGCCAGGTCTACACTCTGAAGTTTTGTTCGTATAGCTAGATCGGTCAGAAGTGAGAACAAAACCCACACCTGTTAGTTGACATAGCTTTGCTGGCAAATCCCGCACTCAGTATAGACACAACTATGCAGACAAAAAAGTGCTTCTGTCAACTTATCTTAAAATGTGGTTTGGGGAGGTTGTGTTTCTATGTTATCAGACAAACTCCTTCTGTTAGCATAAATTGCTAAATCTGTGCTAGGGGTCTCTGCTGTTACAGCTGTACCGTCAAAGCATTTGTAGTTTAGAGAAGGTCTGGCTGTGTACTGAGCTTAGCCTTCATGTTGTTGCTCCTTAGACACAGAAGTTAGCCAGTATATGGGGCCGTGTTGATTGTTTCTGTTTAGGAGTAGAAACATGGTGCAAATCAGGTATTTATTTGCTGCAATCCTGTTTGTTACTACTGCGCCCATTATTTGTAAATAAACAACAGCAGGCAGCTTTCTTGCTCCCAATTTCCAAGCCTGCTTCCAATGCAGTCCCATGCCGCAAAGGTCTCTGTGCTTCCTCTCGGGGCCATGCTCATGATTGCTTCACTGGCTTTCTCGTCACTTTAGGCGGGATTCGCCTCTAGAATCCAACAGACTAACAGAACTGCAACCAATCAATGTCTCCCCTAGGAGAATCCCTCTTACTGTCTTGATTTAGCTGTTGCTCAGGTCTTCCCTTGTAGCCCAATGCTTTCAATGGTGGCTTCTATTATTTTAGCTCTTTAATTCCATAGAGGAGCTTAATTGGTTCTTCTGTTTAGCCTGAATAAAGGATGGCTATCATGCCCATCAACTTTAATGAGGTTTGTTATTGCCTTCAGATCAAAGACACGCTTGCTGGCAGCCATTAACACCTTTCAGCATAACAACATATAAAATTAATTGGGTTCTCTCTAGTCTACCAGCCTGCTACAGTGGATATTTTATTTCCTTAAGAAATACCTATGTAAAATGCTGTATCTTGCACTGCTGTCTGTAATATTAACTGACATGCACTGGTTTTTTCCCCTTTGGACTCCACTAATGGCTTGATAATACTGTCATTCATCCATCACTTGACCGTAACATCTCTAATATTTCCAGAAACATCTTTGGTTGAATTACTGGTAGCAGACGGGAGATCCTTTTCTGCCTACGAAATCTAATGACTTTTGAAGTTTTAGGGTGTTGAGATATGTACACATCCCTCATAACACTTTTTTTTAGAGCTGAGACTTTTTCCTGTGTTGCTTTAAAGTACAACAGGGACATGTGTGCTTTGCCAATGCTTAGCCTGGGGAGGAGGGACCAGTGAGGCACGCAGATAAGGATATGAGATATCTAAGATCCATATTCCTCAGACAAAATGCATAAATTGCTAATCTGCAGTCAATGCCAAGACGATTATTTTCCTAAAAATGTAATTGAAATGCTCCCTTAGGCTGGAGAGACAGCTGGGCTACCAATTCTGAAATGTATTTAGCTTTTAGTTACTGAACTGTAATTTAATATAAAAATATTAAGTAGAATCCAGCAAATTATGGGAGATTCTCTAAGTGAAGGCTCATCTAGTAACTTTCTGTGCTATGCAGACCCAGTGACAAGGCAGCTGCTGTCTGGGGGGAAGTTGTCAAATGCTTCAGACCAGCTAGACAGTTGAGTATTTTTTTTAAAAGGAGTAGTACCTTGACAACTATAGGAGAGAGGAAAGAAAGATATTTTTTAAAAGAAAAACTATATGGTAGCTTTCATAATTCATCTGCAGTACAGTATTTCTATAGTTGGTTTGTCAGATTTGGATTTTGTTGTGGATGCAACTTACAGTAAGGCCATTTCATTCAGGGATTTCTTCAGATTTTTTTATCAAGTACTTATAGTGATATACCTTGTATATTGTTACTGCTAAATTAAATTTCCCTTTGACAGCTGACCACCAAATCAGACTTCCAGAGACCATTTTGTTCTTCGAGCCAGTGTGACATGGGGAAAGTATTTTATCTGTGAACATCATCTTTTGTAGATAGTTCTTACAAATATCCCTTAACAGGCTTCAAGATTCCTGAGAAGAGTGTTTTTTTTTATTATCGCTTGACATTTTTTGCAGTGTGAAAGTTTTGAAGAATTGAAAGAACAGATTTTACTTGATTAATGTAGCCTTTGAGAGTCTCAACTTCTTGGCAGCATGTCCCTAATGATATTTCATATTTTTCAAAACTCTAAAGGAATAAACAGGTATGCTTGCCAGAAAAATATGCCTGAAAATAGAAAGAGGGACGCATTTTATTCCTAAAATTTAAAAAAGAACGCACAACAAATATACACACATCAGACCTTTTCCTCGTGAATATATGAGTAATTTTAAAATAGATGTTTGTCTGTGGCAGAGAGTGCCTCTTATCTGAGCAGAGCACTGTCATGAACAGTTTGTGAGAGGTGTGAAGAAAAAATGAGTTGTTCTGATGCTGGAATTCTGAACGAGACAGTGGTTTTATTAAATAAGAGCACCATACCTTATGTGTGTAAGGAATAGTGTACCCATTTTTGTATATAATGAGGTAATGTGAGAATGTGATTAAATAAACCACTCCCTGAATCCCCATGGTTTACGTTTCCCACTCATCCTTCTGAGTCTCAGGTCCTTCAGTCTACCTTTCTCTCCCTGTCCCCTAAAGCCTCTACATTTCAGGTTAATTTTTCACTGCCCATCCTCTGCTTTGGTTTTAACACTTGTGACAGGGTCAGGCCAGATGGCTACGTAAGGGTGCTGGAAGGCAGGTATATTAGCCTCAGGCTCAGCAAAGCCTTATTCCCTGGGTGATTCAGCTGAGGCTGCTTAGGCCACCTGGGGCTGCTTAACTAATTAGGCCACCTGGGGCTGTTCAGGCAATTAGGACACCTGGGGCCAATCAAGGAGCCCCGCCCAAAACACTTAAAAGCCTCCAGTGCAAGCAGGCAGGGGTAGGTTGTGGAGTGAGGAGTTTGGAGTAGTGGAGGACGGAGGTTGGAGTTTACAGTTTACAGTTATGGTTGGATGTTTGCAGTTCCAAAGCCTGCAGTTTGGAGTTGGCAGCTTGGAGCTGGCAGGCTGCGGCCTGCAGCCGGCGGCCTGCAACCTACAGAGGCTTGAAGCTTCCACGGGCGTGGCCACAACACCTGAGGCAGAACACCCAGCTGGGGAAGCTGAGAGTAGACCACAGACTACTCCCAGGGAAGGTAGTGATAGCCAGGGGCAGATCGGGCCCAGTCCCCTCCCTAGGCCTTCCCCCCAGTTGCCCGCCGGCCAAGCCGGAAGAGCGCAGGGCCCACGAGGGCAGAGTACTTCTCCCTTCCCTGCCCCCCACCTTGTCACACACTGTTTTTAAAGGCAAATAAAAACTGCCGTTGATTTAAATAATTTTTGTTTCACTTTATGTTGAGAAGCAAAATACGTAAAACATACAGTGCAGAGTATTTGTCACACAAAATCATATCAACAATACCAAGTAAAAAAATTATGCTGGTAAGACAATATATACATAGGGCCAGATCCACAGTCCTTGATTGGTTGTTACAGTCATGATTTCAGCTGGAGTATGCCTGAGTGTAAACTAAAGCTCCAATCCTGCAAACATTTATGTACCTGCTTAACTATAGGAATATCCATGTATTTAAAATTAAGCAAAAGCTCAAATAATTGAATGATTGTTGCCTAACTAAGGACCATGGTCCATTCTATTCAAGACATAATCCTTGATCTACAAACTGTGGCTATTAAAAGTAAATGGGCCATAAGGATATCAAAGGGTACAGTTCTCTGTTTGCAAATTTGGTGTTAGGTTTCAGGGTTACAGCCTCTGCTTGTAAACTCTCTCACTATCAATAGGGGCTGTGGTTTGGTGTGCTTATTGCTAGCAGGGAAATGTAGGACACTTAGAAATATATTTGTTAAATCCAATTTGTGAATTATTAATGAAAATAATTCTTATCTGTTTCTGAAAGATTAATTCAGAGTGTTTGATATAATATATCACTACTATGCTGATACTGTAACAGATGTGGTTACTGTTGTGCTGCTCCTGGTACATCTAGTAAACGTGACCAAGAATTTAATGGTATTGTGTATTGAATTAAATTAGTCAACAATTTTTGCTAGCTTGTTTTTTCCTTCCTAAATTATAAGATGCCATTTATATATCTGATCTATACTCTGAGTTGTCTCTCAAATCCTTTGTCTCTGTAATATAAATTGTTCAGCTATTCCCTTTGAATTGGTTAACCTGTTTTTATGCGGAACTGAACTGGATTGCTTCAAGATGTATTCAGTAGGTGGACTGTAGAGAGTGTCAAGTATTATCAGTATTGAAAGTGATTAAATGCTTGTTTCAATAGGAATCGTTTCAGACCAAAGACTTTGATAAGGACGCTATATTTGGGGTAGGGACAGTGTTAGTGACAGAGAGACCAATCCAGCTGCCAGTGAAGTCCATGGGGTTATTTCTGTTGACTTTAATGGGAGTTGGATAAGGCCCTGATCCCCGTCAATACTTGTCTGCTTGGTAGATTGGCAGGAAAAAAAAATAATCCAGAAAGTGGGGGACTCCAATATTTGTAAATGTATCATGTGCCACAAATCACGTGTTGCATGAATTTGGGAAGCTGAATAATTTATGCAAATTAGACAGTGTCCTAATTTACATATTAAGTAAATATGTATCACCTTGTTTGCATTCCCTTGTCATTACAACTTTCAATTCCTTGCTCCTCCTGTCAAATCAATAAATTGTTCCTGTCAAGCCCATCATCTCTGCTTCCATTCCTCTGCAGTCTGGTGCCCCTTGAGCTTCCCCTGTGTCACTCCTCATTCAAGTTTCCCCCTGCCTATAGCATGGTCCCCAGCATGCACACAGTCATCAAGACCAGGCCAGAGTGAGACCCTACAATGCTCTGTCTGGTACGGATCTAGCAATATTTCTGTGACCATTGCCATGTTCTAGGTGGAGTTGCCAAAGTTAGAGTTCTTCCATGGGGTGTGTGGGGGGGCTATTGTTATTTTTATCCAGGGCCATAAGGATCCTATCTAAAGCAGGGCAACTGTTGACACTGCTTCAATGCCACTTCTGGAGGTCTACAGTTCTCTCAATCGGTGGAAGGAAGCAGCTGCTCAGGAACACAGCAGGGGGTGCCACAAAGTGAGAGTCCCCCAGCCCAGCTGTGAGACTTAACCTGTTTGACATTATGTAGAAGTAACCTTCCCTTGTTCTTTACTTAACACATGGTGCTGAGAGCTGGGTCTTGCAAAGCACCAGCTTTCACCACCAGCATTGCATGAAGGCTCTTCCCGTTCCATCAAATGGCAGGACTGGATTAACCACTAGGCACAGTAGAGGCTTGCCTGTGCCTCTCGGCTGCTGAGATCCTGTGGGATGAGCAAGGTGACTTCTGAAATTTGTCTCCACAGTAGGCTGGTGCCACAGAGAGCTCTGGTGGCTGTGAGCTGCAATCACAGGCTGTTCCTGTAGTTGCCAGATGCATCATGTGTATAATGTTCCAGCCCAGTTGGGGGTGAAAATGTCGCTACTGAGGTGGCTGGGGAGGAGAAGGGAGAGGTGGAAGAGGGGCTGACCACTGCTGTTCTTTGGGAAACTGGGTTGGGTACCATCATCCCGTGAAGCAGGAGGCTCTGTGTGGGCTGCTGTACCATTTCACACAAGGCCTTCGCTGAGGTGCTGAGACCCCCTCTTCACCATCTCTTTCACCGTTCACCTTTGTTGGGTGGGATGGGCTTAGTGGGAACCCACTGTTAAAGGAGCTCAGTGGGGCCCAGCTCTGCTTGTTGTTAAGCCAATGGACGCTGCTTTCCTCAGCTCACTGTTTCCCATCATTGAGTGGACTGGCATCTGACCCTGGAGGAGGCGGGAAGCCTCAGCCTCCCTCATCCCAGCAGATAGTGCCTCCTGCTATACTCATTTTTTTTTTGGCAAGGCTGAAGTGAAGATTGAGTTTAAAAAAGGAAGCTATCTTCACTCATGATCTTGTTGCAGGTGTATGTACAATGTAATAGAATTGTACAGATCTTTCAGATGATTTAGATTCATATTGCTAAACCCATTTTCAGTCAAGTCTGTTCAGGCATGGTTTTAATGGCCTTATTACTGACTATGTAGACTAAATGGTGATCTTTTCTTTCATTATGAAAGTCTTCAGTACAGCTGCAGAGCAAACAGAACTACAGCTATCAGGTAGACATCAAAGGTATGTTTCTTAGTTTGATGTTCAGTTTGACGTGCCTTTTTTCTCAGCAGGTCAAAATCTTCCTTTGTTCTTTTGAACACTTAGGAATTAGAATAGATAGCAGTGACACCTGCTGATGAGGGCAGTGATACCCAACTGCAGCCATCCCCAAAGTAGCACTCTCCAGTAACACTTGTAGATGATCAGGCTTTTCAGATTTATGAGAACCTCACCAATAGTTGTCACTTTCTCTAGCAATTGGTACATAATTGGTTGAGATTGAAAAACCTTAAAACAACATTTGAAAAATTTATTATTCATGTTTTCTATGATTTTTTTCCCATTTCCTTGGACAAACTTGAGCAATAGTAGCAGAAATCTTTTCATGTATTAATCTGTTTAAATAACAGGGACATAGCTTTGTTTAAAAAAAATGTAACTGATTTATGAGGCTTTGGAAAGGATGATTTCAATCTTGTACTCAATTGAATTCCAAACTTAAATGGTCATTTTCTGTCTGTTACAACTGCCATTCTTCATTATAGATTTCCCACGGATATGGCTTTATAGCCAGGACACACACATCTGTCAAGGCATGCCTTAGTTCTGCTCCTGCTGGAGAACTCTTAGAACTGCAGGTGATTCTAGTCCATATCCACAGAGCTGTATGTGGGAAATAAATCTTATAAATCTTTCTTTTTTTGGAATATAGTTTGTTTCTATTTGGGTTGGGCCAACTATTCTTTAATATGAATTTCCTTTTGATGTATTCTGGGGCTGCTGTTCAGGATCTTCCTTGACTTCAGAATGGGATGCTAAGGTGGTGACAAAGCAGAAGAGAGAGTGACATCTACTACTTTGCATTGCATTCTTCCATTGAAAGCTGATCTGTGCTTACTCCGTGAAGGTGCCATTACAAACCATTATGTTCTCCAGGCTATTTTATTAATTCCCTTGAAAGAATTAAATTGCAGTGAAAGTATTTATTGGTTTGTGTCTTCATATATGTTGTTTCTTTAATACGAAGGTTCAGTAATAGAGAACTTGCTTGTGTAGAGTGGAAAAAGTGTGTGTGTCTTTACTGGATGAATTTGAAAAGTTGTAGGCCAGACCCTACATTAAGTACCATTGCCGCTTATAACTCTAAGCATCCCAACTGTTGATAACCAGTGTATTTTGTGCTGAGTGACGGTAAGAAATCCAAAGGAAGCGTGAGTTAAGTAGATATGAAGTAATGAAAACTGAATAAATATGCATTTTGTAAGCTTTATAGAAGATTAAGTTGTGGTTGACAAATATACTCTGCCCCAGTAGTAGACTATGATAAACCCTCCTTCCCTAATCCCATATCAGTATTGGATAACAAGAACATACCTAATTCATCATCTCTCTATAGATTTCCAGTAATCTATTGTTAATGCTTGTATTCAAGTAAATATAACTAAAGATAACAGATGTAAAAACTGTTGCATTCGCATCCCAATGAAGCAGTGAAGTGTGAAAAATGGTTGGGAACTGCAAAATATAGCCTTTTGCTAAATCTAATGACAGTGCCTAACTTTGTGATGAAAACACATTATTGTGAATGTCAGTGCACAGGGAATTGTTGAGACAGACTGCAATGATGATTGCTAAAGAAATATCAAAAGCAATAAAATATAGAACAACAATCTTCCATTGGTTTTGTTATAATTCAAACACGTTATCACTTTTGCTGTGTCATTTCACATAAGAACTTGCATTTAATATGACAGATGATTTCTTTAAAAGGAAGTCATGGGAAAAAAAGGCTTCTGATATTAATATAGAAAATACTTAGAATGGATGCTGAAATATTTTGCATGCTTAAAAAATAAAGTTAAAAATAAAATTCAAAATTGAGGCAACTAGTAAATTAGTTAAACCTGTTAGAGTAGCTCAAGGAGTTCAGCATGAGAATCCAATTAGATTTCAGGACAAAAGTGAAAAGTCCATTCCTGAACTCAGTTATTATATTTGGATTCTAAAGATAATTCATAGAAACTCTCTTCCTATTCAGGAGAAAGCTTTTGTCTTGTTCTATGTAGATTACTTTTACTGATGGCCTAGACAAAAGGAAGGTGGCTGCTTTCTTTTGACTGTTAACAAGTGAAATGTTCATCTGAAGAAAGTCTTGTGTCATTTCTTCAAAGTTGTTGCTATATTCCCATTTAAGAAATTTTAAAAAATTTCTGTACTGTTCATCTGATGATAAAATATAACACTTCCTATGGCACCATTAAAGTTTTTTCATGGCAAATCAAATGTAGATATTTTGTAAAAAGTGGATTTTTGACACGATAGAGTAATAGGCCATTATGCAAAGGGGTGGCTGGACTGGTAAACTTGTAAAGTGCCATACTTTGGATTGGTATCTCTGCGTTGAACTGAAAAGGCTGCTCTTAACAATCATGGAACTACTTTAATTTCATTCATCTAAATTATATATAATTTTTTTTAGTAAACTTCAAATTAAGGCTGCTAGGCAGGATGAGGTTTATGATGGGAGCAGTATAAAACTGCACTGTCTTGACTTGTGGTGAAAGGAAGCATTTTACCTGCATAGAGCAACCTTATCTCCACTTGTTCTGTTGTTTTATGAGTGTATCTTTCCTGCACCTTACACAGAAGGGCAGACTGTACTACCCAAGAGCAGCTGTATGGTGTGCTGGGAAGTGGGGTGGGACAGGCCAAGGCTGAGCCCTTTTCAGGTGTTCAATGTTGCCAACTGTGTTAGGACACCCTGCTCTTAGGGAGCATAGCCTCATGAAGGATGATTCACCTGCAGAGAGGCAGTCACAATTTGCCCCCTAGCCAAGTCTGTATTTTCCAGTAAAAGGAATTACGATTATTTACTATGTTGCTCTCAGCTTTTATCACAAGCTGCCAATAAATCTGCTTGTCCCTAAATTGTTTCTGATGCTCTGACCCTGTAATTGCTAATCTTTATTATATTTCTGTCCTTACTGGTGTGAATCTCCTGTTGACCTAAGCAGCAGTTCTAGGGGGAGCACAACTGTGGATCAAATCTGCAATTTAGAACTGAAAGCAATATACTGTTTATCATTCACCTTTCATTGCAGCTGAACAATAGACACATTAAACAGTCTTTATTTTGTGTTTTTCCTAATGAAGACTGTCTCCCTTGGCATTTGGAAAGCCCCTACCATGAGCGAGCTAATTATCATAATACCAATTAAAGAAAAACTCTGAATTCATCATTTGCTAACTCTGTTTTATTAAATCAAATACTTATTTAAGTAAAGATACAACATTTGAAGATGTTAATTTTCCAATTCTTAACGTGTAAGTGTACCATCTTGAAGGATACATCACAATCACTGTCACTCTTTATTTTTCCTTTGATGGATTTATACTAGTTATTTTCTATTACTGATAGTTTGTGAATTTTTTATGGAAGATGGACTTAAAAGAATAAAAAACAAAAGACCTCTACCAAAACTCTGCTGAACAGACCAAATTTTATCCCCTTATTTTCTTTTAAAAGGCTGAAAATAGTAGTACTGTGTGTTTCACATATGGCAATCCAGACAGTTGGCAGGAAGAATGGGGAAGAGAGCTTATACCATTGTGCACCTGCTGGGAGACAAAGATTTCCAATGAGAATCTTAAGAACCCCACATCTCATCAGTTCTTTTTCTGTCTTGAGTGAATGAACCAGCTAGCTCCCTTGACTGCTTGGTAAAAAAGGAAGAAGAAACAAAGGAAGAAGGAAAATTTGTGTAATGGGATTTGATTAGATAATTTTTTTTACCACATTGAGTGACTGTTAAACAGCTCATACTTAATGCCCAGAGCATATCTACACATTGCAAAGATGGGATTTCTTGAAGGTATCTCTTTTATTTGGCATCTGCTAGAGCAGTGAAATTGGACAGATGCCTTGAAGGCATGGGGACCAGAGGCTTTTCTATATTTCACAATATTCTCTCTGTCATTTGGCACAACATAGAATATTGTGCTTAGTTTCTGCATCCATGGTTCTATAAGATGTGTTCAGAAATGCTCTCAGTTACTATATTTTGATGTATTTTCTTTTGTAACCTTGATTATGTATAGTCTGATAAAATAGTCTTTCCACCTTTAAATAAAAGATTAAAAAAAAAGAAATAGCAATAGTTAAATATTCACGTAGCCTGTATGTACAACCTAAGTGCAGCCAGTTATTCAGATCCAATAATGGAATATCTAAGTAAAGCTGTCAGATTTTTCAAAACTAGAACTGGCTTAGCTAACATTTTGAGATATTAGAATATCTCTGTAGTATGGGTAGCAGTTGGGGCTAGATCCGCAAAGGCACCAAGGTGTTGCAATACTGATCATTATGGTGCCTTGCCACCCAGTTGAATTCACAGCCCCAAGTTAGGCATCTAGGCTATCTATACAGTGCATGGGAGAGCTAGATGACTAAAAATAGGGTCCACAAAAGCCAGCAAACTGAGCAGGGAGCTGCTTAAGGTACCCAGTAGGAAATACTGAGCAGAGGGGCATGGTCTAAACCCTGCCCATCTCAGGGAGTCAGGCACCTAACTCTGCTTGAGAGTCTCAGCTGTGAACCCTCCCCTGCCTAACCTGTTTTTTTAAAAGAAACTTTTACCCTTTAGCCCAGTGGTTAGAGCACTCACCTGGGATGTGGGAGACCAGAATTCACTTCCCCACTGTGCCTGATGTGGAGAAGGGATTTGAATTTGGGGTTTGCATGTCTCATGGGGTTATGGGGTGGTTATCTATGTGGATCCTGCTGTTGCACACTAAAAGTTCCCTCAGTGCACTGATGTACTCGCGAAGGGCTAAAGATAAGGTGGGCTGCTGCTGCTTCCTCTTGCTCTCCGCCTCCCTCCCCTCCTGGCTGGTTTGGGTGAGTATAGGTGAGAATGTCAGGGAAGATAGGGAGGGGAACACCTACTCTGAGGGTTCCGCTGGGGTTTGGGCGTGAGAGAGCTGCTCAGGCACCTAGGTGAGGAAGCTGGGATCATACCCAGAGACCCACGAAAGCTTATGCCCTGCAGAAATGTGTTAATCTTTAAAGTGCTACAGGACTCTTGTTGTTCATGGAGATGTAGGTGCCTAGGAGGTTAGGTGGCAGCTGAGCAGGGATTTTGAAGATCTCAGTGGCACCTAAATATTGTACATAGATGCCTATTTGCCACTTTAGATACTGAAGTACCTTTGTGATCTAGCTCTTAGTGAAAATAGTCACTATTTTAAAGTCCATTTTATAGTTATGATGTGTGAAATCCTGGCTCCTCTGAAGTAAAGGGCAAAACTCTCATTGACTTCAGTGGGGCTAGGATTTCACCCAAAGGATTTAATATCTTATGTTATGAATTAAATCTTGGTACCTGTATGTATGAGAGATAGCAGCAGGTTTGCGTCTCCAGGCAAAAGTTATTTATTTCATTTATTTCAGGGTTGGTTTGGTTTTTTTAAGTTTTGTGTCATAGAGCTTGAACTAAATTGATATAATGGAAGTCTAACCTGCTCCCTATTTTCCAGGTGATATTGGACCTCAAGTAACTTCACTGGCTGTATAAGAAGTATTAGGTTGGATTGCATCTTGTAGCAGGTTGGGTCATATTAATTGTTTTTGTATGTCTTGAGTCTGTGAGTTCCTAGGGAAAGGATTGTGCTTTCTTTTCTATCTGGAAATTACTTATCACATTTTGGGCACTATGGGAAATTAGTAATAATACCAATGATAATTTTCAACAATACTTAAGAGTAAATCCCCATATAGGACTGCTTCAGAAATCTCCCCAAATTCAGTTATTGTCTAAGATGGGAATAATCTGAGAAAATAAATCACATTTGTTCTAATAATGAACAAAATGAACAAAGATTCGTTGCATAACCAAGGGTTTACTCTGAAGTTACCACTGATAATGACTAAGATCCAGGTCAAACATTTGGATACGGGGGAATAATCAGAAGTTAGTATACCTTCAATCTTTGCCCTGATGGTCTGCTTAATTAGTTTACCAGGGCAAAAGGAATCAATATGGGAATGTGTTTAGGTACAGGGACTAATTTAATATTTAATCTAGTTATAAGGAGCTTATTGTGAGATAGCTCAGCACCTTAGAGTAAGGGCTGAATACAAAAAATTAAAATCTTCTAAAGAAAAGTCAACCCATCAAATACACTATGGAATCAGCCAGCACGAAAACCTCCACTTCAGACAATTTAATTCTTTGTTTTGCCTCTGTCTATTGTTCCCTTCTCTACCCACCTTTGTTCTGTCACAGCATTTTTTTCTTTTCCCCTTCTCCCCCTCCCCATGTTCTCTTGAAACTCTCCCTCTTCTTCCTTATTTCAGTATCTCCTTCAGGGCCTCCAAAATCATATCAGTTGCGCATACGTGTACTCACACCACACTTGTGTTCACACTCCCCCCCCAAGCTTTCTACTCCCTCCAGAGTCTCACTGCACCCATCCATTCATTGATCACTCTCTTCACCCCAACTTTCCACTTATCCTTGTGACAACAAGAACCAGCTTGCTGTCAGGTTCGATTATATGGATCCCTCAATAAAGGAGCGACAAGGGTTGCTTTGCATACAATTTGTTTTACTTATGACAATCTATACATCAACAATTACAATTTAGAAATCAACATTAATTCTGGTCTAATACAACAACTTAACTGGTCACTATTACAACTATACAATTATACTTATAGAGGTAACTTATATTATGGGGTTATACTTACACAATTATTCTTACTGCAGCAATGGGGTTTGTCAACAACAAAACAACAAATGCTATACTACCTAGGTTGGTTCCTGGGTTTTCGTCTGAGTGGAATATGCAGTCACACTCAGGTTTCTCAGTCAGTCTCAGTCACTTAGGCTAGAGCATTGAGCTGGGGAGAGACGAGAAGGTCAATCAACCCTTTTACGTAATGCTATTCTGGTGCATTCCTTAAGAGGCGAGGCTTCTCCAACTACTTCCTGATGGTGACAACCTTTATTCTCTTCCCCAGAACTTGCACTCACTCCGTTGGCCAATCATTAAGTTTTTAGGGCGATGAGGCAATTGGGGGGCTGTGCCCAACACAGCCAAACATGGTCTTAAGTTTTTCTTATTCGCCAGCTGCGCACTGGATCTTGGTTTTAGACCGCGTGCTACGTGCTGTTTTTTTGCTGCTGACAAAAGACCACTTACTTTGAAGCATTTCTTAACCCTTATCTGAATTTGAGTTGGGGGTCATCCTAATCTTGTTGCAACAGAGGTTGTTTTTCAACTGCCAGTAGGCCTGGTCTTGCCCCACCTCATTTGCTTGATTGTTAAACTTTCGGGATCAGCTTGTTTTTCCAATGACAACTGCCCCTGTTGTTTGAGCACCCCTTATGTTGGTATGCAATTACTTGCAAAATGGCCTCGGGGCACATCTACGTTACAGGCTTTACAGAAGTCTGTTACAACAATCCTCAGTTGCCATGTTTCGAAAAGTTCCGTGAGCGATGCCACTTGCAGGGGTGAGTGTCGCTGCGGCTTCCTCCTCATTAATGGATAAAGTGTGATTTATGCCTCCTCCCCAATCCTTTCTTCCCCTGTTGTGGTTCCCACTCCGCCTTCACACACAGACTCCCTTCTCCTTTGTTGGGCTCCCCCAGCCTCCACCAATTCACTTCCCCAGGTACGGTCCTTTATCATGGCAGCAGGGCTTGCGCCACTTCTTGTCTCTTTCCTCTCAGGTATGTCTATACTGATGGTGGCAAATTCGCCGCCGTCAGATCAATGTCTCTGGATCGACTGAGCAGTCTGGGTAGACCTGCTCAGTCGATCCAGAAATCGACGGAGGAAAACCACCTCTGTAAGTGGCACTGCACAGTGTGGATGGTGCACGGAACAGATGCAGTGAAGTCGATGGGAGATATGCAAGTTTTTTACATCACTTGTGTATCTCCTGTCGACTGCCGCCGAATCTGGAAGGTAAGTGTAGACCAGGCCTCAGTAGGTCAACAGGGAGCAGTGAAAAGGGGATGGGGAGGAGTAAGAGAACTGTGGCTCTGTAACAGATTCCATTGTCTAGGAAGAGGAATTCCTCATGAACCATTCAGGCTTGCCTGCTGCCCCGTTTCCTCTTTCCCCATTACTAGGATATATGACTTTCCAGCACAGAGGCAGGCAGGTGTGATATGCGAATTCAAATATGTGAGCGTCACGCCCAAGGCATGACATTTGTCAGTCCCATTCGCCCCCTCCCCATTCACTCAGGGCTTGTCTGTAAAAGCAATGCATGGCAAGTTGGGGTATAAATCTACCTCTCACTAGCATCCCTCATGCTTTGTGTACACATGGACCCTGTTTGTGCACACTGAAGTTCCTTGGTTCACTTTGATCTATCCCATTTTGAAACAGGAGGTCACTAGGGAACTTTTAATGTGCAGCAGCAAGGTTCTCACAATCCATGCACTCACCTCCCGTGAAGCTATCCCCATAGAGGAAAGAGGAGAGTTTCATAGCCCTCCTGCTCCTAAAGAATGAGTGTCCCACTGTCTATCTTGCTAATCGTTTGAAGAAAGTAGGTGAACTCAAATTTCCATGTAAGACACTTTCTTTTTAGCTGATTAAAGAGAGATGGAAAAGAGGGACAAAAACTGCTTTAGTGAAATCCAACAAAAAAATCAAACTGGTGA
Source organism: Mesoclemmys tuberculata (assembly GCA_007922155.1). Classification (NCBI taxonomy): domain Eukaryota; kingdom Metazoa; phylum Chordata; order Testudines; family Chelidae; genus Mesoclemmys; species Mesoclemmys tuberculata. The sequence continues at coordinate 12,614,106 of ML677027.1, forward strand.
AAGACAAACAATAGAAGAAGATAAACTCTTCAAAATTCAGGTCTTTTGTGTGTTCTCCCATTGGTTAGATTGTCTGTATGCAGTTTACAAACTAAGATGACTTTTTAAAAAAAGTGTAAACATTCATAACTGAGCTAAGCACAGTACTTTTGTCTGTCATTTTGAATTTGTGTCCCTCTTCTCAGTTCAGTAAGCCCTTTCAAGTGATATCAAACATGACTAGAGTGTTGGGAAATATTACAAGCGTATTTAAATTGTAAGATGGTTCGATTTTTCATTTTAAAGTTTTATTGGTGGCTGAGAACATACATCTACTCGTACACAGAACCTGGGGTATAACGTTGATAATTATTGAGCATTATTTTAAGGTTACAGTAAATATATTTGACCTTCAGTCCAGACCATCAAAATACTGCTGGCAAAGTCATCTCTCTTTACTTTTGCTTCGATCATGTAGCATCCTCCTCCTTTAAATCACTTCACTGGTTCTGCTTTACAGGTTTATTGCTTTATGCAACAAAGTCAAACTTATTGTCCTTGTATTTAAGACCTCTCTGTATATTCTGTAGCCCCTGCCTACATCTCTGCTCTGGTATTCTTTCATGTGCCCTCTATGCTCAGGGTGGGGCTGGACTGTTGAAGTTGTGATCAAAAGGAAAATATGTGGAAAGTGTGAGAAGTACTTGCTTAAAAAATAAAACCTCAGGCTTCAAGTCCTAACTCTGTCAGAATATTATTCAGAATGAGCTGTAAAAAAAAGTTTCTTTTAGTCAGAGGTATTAAATAGAGTGGTATTAAAGTGAAGGGAATTGTGCAGTTGCACATGTCCTCCACCTCTTTCCCCCTTGGTTTGGATAAGCCGTACTCACTCTTTTCTCTGGGTAATTCTGTGAGGGCCCCGTCTTTTTCCATTCCACTTGAATCACTGGGGTTACATGATAAATTAGACTAAAGAGGAATAAAGATTGACAACAGAACAGCTAGAAGATGAGATGATAGCCTTTACTGGATGCTTTATCAGCCTTTTTATTCTTTGGATGTACAGTCAATAAACTGAAACTCACTAAAATAAGGATCTAAATACTTGTTCTTGACTTGGGTCACATCCTTTCAAGAAGATTTCTTTGTCTAATGTCTAGGTAAGGATTTTGTCAAGAAACATTACATGGACAAATTTAACTCAACTACACCAAGTGTAGGAACGCTTCTGTTCCCTATTGGCAATAACTTTTCCACAACATCCACTTCCATCTAGCAGGGGTTCCAAAAGTGTGATACACGTACCCCTGTGGGCATGGGAGAGAAATTGGGTATTGGTGGATTTTATTTATTTATTTTATTTATTGCATTTTCATAATAGGCTACTCAGACAAAGCTTTACAACTCTCTGGGAATTTGCTATATATAAAATATGGTAGTTAATTTACTTCAGGATGTACCAATGAGAACACACATTTTTACAGAGATGCTGACGTACAGAGCCCTCCCCACCAATCGCCATACACTGTGAGTTCAGTTGCTTAGCAGCTGTCCGATTTAACTGAGCTCAGAACATAGGAATTTTTTTTCAGTTGAATATGTTGCACTATAACTGTATGTAACAGTGAAATATGGAGAGATGGCTAAGGATAGGTAGTGTTAAGAAGAACACACAAAGTATCAGTGAAGAGAAGTGTTGGGTATGGTAGTGGGCAGCTGGTAGATCTGGAAGGGGGTACACAATAAGAAACGTTTGGGCACCTCTGATCTAAGGCATCTGCCCACAGATTGTTAAATTTGTCCATACCCTTGGGAGTCATCTTAGATTCCACACTGTACCTGGACACCAAATAGCCATAGTGACAAAAGCTGCCATTTCCATCTGCACTGAGTCAGTAGATTAAACCCAATTCTATGGACTCCGACTTGGTCATGGTGGTCCATGCTTTTGTAATATCTAGGTTTGACTAGTGTGATTCTGTGTCTAGAAATGAAGTCCTATGCCAGGAGAGAACTCCAGTGGGTCCAGAACACAGAAGCCAACTTGCTGAGCAGTAGAGATCACTAGGAACACACAACCCTTTAACAGAGTTAATTTTAAGGTTGGTATCCTGCTTTTCAATCCTGCCTGAGACTGGCCCTGACTACCCAAAAGACCAAGATTCAAAAGATCTGTTTCCAAGATTGTGATCTTCCATGACAGCTTTGTACCAATGGAACAATAAAACTGTCAACCAGTAAGGGGAAATTCATGAACCTGAGCTTTCAGGGGAGCCAGACCCACGAATGGAACTTGCTGCTAAATGAAATAAGAATGACCATTAACTTAGCTGCATTCAGACTAAAAGCAGCATGACCTCTTTGCACAGTTTTTCTTGCAATACTGCCCTCATTCTCATACTTGGTATTTATATTAAAAAAACCCTAAAACTGCCCTCCGGTGGTAGGCAGGAATGGAAGAGACTATTATCATGTTTGCTGTTTGTACTCTTGGGAAGCAATCCGATACTGGAGAGATGGGAGCCAGTGTAAATAGCTGAATAATGAGAGAGAAAAGAGTTATGGATTTGAGAAGTTTGGAGGCAAAAGGAATGAGAGAAGATGGATCCTTCGTTAGCCAAGCTGGTAGGATCAAGGAAGAGATTTTTTCGAAGACAGGTTTGATGGTAGAAGGTAAGGAGCCAGATGAAAGGAAGCTGCTGAGGCTGAGAAAGAGGGGAGGGGCAATTATGGGAACAAAGTAGGACAAAGAGACAAAGGGAAATTGAATTAAAGGCATGTGCTGGAGTAAAGTAATTGACACTTCTGAAGACTGGAGCTGTGATGGAAGATGGGAGACTGCAGGGATGAGGTTTATGCTCACATTATTTCTGATGTCTGCTTGCACTGGCATTTGCCATCCTTGAATCTGGTACTGGTGCACAAACTTTCAAATAACAAAAGTTCTCTTAAAAAAACAACAACAAAACCTAAAGTTTGTGAGAAGCCATTTCTATACATAATAAAGACTAGCACAGTCCCTTCATTTGAGTGTGTTGAATTTTTCTAGTATGATTTCTATTGCCTTAAAGAATGACTACAGCAAAACCACCAACAGCAGGAGTCAGAATGGCCCTCTGTTAAATGGAGAGCAGGCAATTTCTAAAGCATTCATCGTTTTTCCTCTGACATTCATGGTTTGCAGAGTGTGCTTTTAGCCAATATAATTCATTGGCAAAGTTATATTTTAGGATGTGCATAAGGAGTAGGATGAGATCATACAGCTACACCTACTGTGGGTAATGAATGGTGAAAAACATGCTGTAGGCTTTTCGTAATGCAAAAGAAGAGCATTTTGGATAGATTATTTATTAAGTCTTTTTGGATAGAAATGCTTAGTTTTGGAAGTCTTATTTCATTTATAATGTTAACACTATTTTGTAGTACTATTTTATACAATTTTATACACTTCTTGCTTAAATTGTGATTACGGGGGTTTAGTTCACAGTAAAAAGACATTATTCATAATCAAGCCTGCTCAGCATAATAGTTGGAGAGCTAAAATAGAACTCCTTGGCTTTGGTACAGAATAACGAAATGTGAGTTTGTTTGGTTTAAGCTGCAGTAACTGCTATTTTTAATGCGGTATTATGCAGAGATATATACTTAAAGACTGAAGCAAATTAATTATGTATGGACTATTACTACTTCTTGAAAATTGTTATTGAATTGTTTTATAATATTATCATAGCGTGTTCCAGAGGAATATGTTACATGCCTAGGCTGTTGTTGATAGGTAATATGCAAACAATCACAACTGCTCTATATATTTGCTTGGTGTAAGTATACCTGTTGTTGTTTAGCAAGCAACACACCTTTTCCTGTCATTTAAGAGTTATGTGGTTCGTGATTCTTTTTATGGTATTCTGTCAAGAAAACCAAATAAATGCAGCTTCCATCCTGTATTTTGCTTCATGTCAACCCTGACCCTTGCTGTTACCCTTTCTGTATACCTGGAAGTCCTGTATGTCTGTTACATCTTGACTCCCAATAATGCTTGTCAATCTGTTGACCTACTTTGTAATCTCAGTCAGATTTGCTGCTTTACATCTTGAAAGCCTTTTACCCACAAAAAAGAATCACAAGCATGTCCATCTTGCAATGCTGGCCAGGTCAGATGGGCCATGGGGCCATTTTCTAAACCTGACCATCATTGCCCCTTTTAAATAGTTCATGCCTCTGTATGTATTATCAAGGGACAGTCCCTGTCTCTCCTCTGGGAATTTTGCTTGTCTCTTGAAAGTAATCATCCTTTGCCAAATTAGGGGGAATAGGTGGCCCTACTGAGCTGCCTCTGCAAAATGTGGGGACATTTAGCTCTTTCTGGGGATGGAGTTACATGACTGCAGAGATTTGTAGGCAAAATATGTTCTTCTTGGTCTTGCATATAGACCTACAGCAATAACAGAGGTGCCTGCATAAGTGATGGAAAAGCAGAATTACACTCTTAGAATGTAACTGTAGTTGTATTGATCTCACCCAAGATCATTGGTGAGGGGGAAAAAGTACTATAGGATGAACTTTTGCAGTAAATGCATTTTATGGGAACAATTTGCGGAAGAAGAAACGTTGCTTGGGTAAGAAATGGGAAATGTTTCCATGTTCCAGGGGGCAAAGTGAATGGAAGCTGTAGGAGATTAATGGGACAGTGAGGAGTTGTAAGTGGAGGGAAGCATGGAACACAAGGGGACATTAGAGTAGGGATATGAATTGGAGAAAAGTTGTGAGCCATAGTTTGCTCTCATACTAGGGTAAATTGGCTTGCCTGCTTTGCTTTAATGGAATTACTTCTGATTAACAATGATATATCTGAGAACTGGGTTAGACCTTATTTGTTTTAAGGGTCATGTATAAATTTATGGCAAATTACATTTCAAAATAAACTGATAAGTTATTTAATTTTTCTAGTTAAACCCTGTTTTCTGGTCTTTCATTACAATTATTTAATTATATTGATATAGGCGCATGCTCTAACAATGACTAATACATGTTAGTATTTAAGGATTGTTTTTTCTTACACATTGTAGGAAAAGTCACCCATCCATTGCTCTGGGCACTTCCAAAGTAATTCAAAATGCAAAAAGTATTGTAACATACAGTTTCCGATGATGAGCGTGCTTTGTAGTAGCGGAATGTAGATTATATCTGTGGAATTACGTGGTCTATCACCTGTAATATTTGATAATCAATCTTTCTATCTGGAATTATAGTTTAAGCACTATAGCCATATTTATTATGAGTTCAGTGTCTAATGTGGGATTCAAATTTATAATCCATATTACCTGTTGAGAGAGTGCTATGGCTGATCAATAGTGACCTACAAGCCCCTGTGTAAAGCCAATACTGTTTGGTTGTTTGCCGTTTTAATGATGCTGTTATGTTTTGATCATAGCTCTCAATCTGCTAACTATGGCAACACCATAGTTATATGAAATTATAGTTAATGGAATAACAGTGTTACAGAATTTTGCTGATAGCACTGCAGTAATTCAGACTGAGCTGGTATTTTCATTAAAAAGGTCTAATTTGGGGGGATTAATATCTCAGATCTTTCATAGTATATTTTGTCTGAAGTTTGGTTGACAAGATTTAATCCTAAATGGGAACTTGCTTACAAAAGTGACTTGTCATGTTTTTGTAGAAGAGATAAAAAGCCATGTAATTTTTACTGTTTCAGTCACTTTCTCTCAGAAGCTTTAGAGAAGCAGAGGCTTGGTTAAGGAAATGATATGTGGATTAGTTTACTTACTTTTTTTAAGTAGAAAAAGACAACAGAAATAGTCCTAAAATAAAAAATGATGATTTATGGCTCTCATAGCTATAGCACCCCACTTGAAGTTTGCTAGTTCTTAGAGTTTTCAGTTGAGCCTCTAAAGGGCTTTATCAAAAGGACTATAACTAAGATGGCTGCTAGAGTTCCCAGACCGAATTTCCCAGCATGGCTGGAGTCAGGGGTGTAGACAGAAGGAACCTGAAATCTCTGTTGAGGTTAATAGGGAGGTTTCTGCATGGGGTGATCTGGATGAGCATTCTGCTGGATCAGTGATACAGGGCTGCTCATCTGCCAGCAAGGGGACAGCCTGACAGCATGCAGAGAGTTTAAGCTGAGTTTCAGTTTGGAAGCTGGAAGAAAGAGGGCATGGCTCTGGGAGTCCCTGTGAAACTCCCAGTCCCGCTCCCTCCAGAGAGTTTTTGTACCTGCTCTGAGGCTACATCTACTCTTGCGGTGGCATGTACAATATGTGTAGCTACATGCTGCAGTGAAAAACAGGCTAAGGCCACATTGTGGTGTGTAGTTACATGTGTCAATGAAAGGCTCTTGCAGTAGGGGACAATGGGGAAAAGGTTGGCAGCTAATCAGGAGGATACACTATATCTGTACACATTTATTTTAACAATGATATAGCTTAATATACATGTATTCAGATTCTTAATTTTAATTTTTATAATATTAGAAAATAGCGAATAATGAATTTATTATTCACTAGATGATGATCTTCCCTTTTTATTTGTGATTTGCATCAAACTGCATTTGGATGAAAATTCCAGTTCAATTAAACATACACAAAATGTCATTTGAATGTATTTTTTATTAAATAAAACTCCCTTAAACTTTTTCCTTATGTACTCAATGTATTTATCAAAACAGTTTTAAAAGCAAAACATAACTGGTTTATTAAACAAAGGAAGTACTGTATATAGTTAGTGAACTGAACTTATTGTTTCTGATCAACAGGTCTTCACAAAATTAGAGCTAGTAGATCTCGTCTTTTCACACCTAGTTTTGTTGATAGATTGGAGAAGAAAACAAGCTTTCTCACTTTTTTCAACTCCTAATCATTTTCTTAACTTTGTAAGAACTAGTCTTTGGACTGAACTCTGTCTCTCTGTGTCTGATGAATGTTTGGAATTAGCACATTCATTGCACCTACAGAAGATGCTACTGCTGTCAAAAGCTGGTTTAGCCCTTCAGGAAACTCTGGTTTCATGTGCTTAGCCAGTGACTTCCACCAGTTCAGGGCTTTGACTTTTTTAAAACTTCAGCAGCAAATATACACTGCTTAATTTAATTTAAATGATTTTAATAGATTATGGTAAGATTAGGCCTTAACATAGTATGCCATAATTTCAAATTTAATTTTAAATACTTTAATTTCTAAAAAGGAAAATATATGTTTAATTTAAATTAAAAATACTGTTTACATTAAAAATCAAAATTATTATTTTTTTTAAATCAATTTTGATCCACCCTGATTTTTACTAAGAGTTATTTGTGATGAAACAAATCTTCTGCTTCTACTAGGAGCCTCCTAGCAATAAGCTACAAGTGTTGCTATATTATTAAACGAGAGCTAAGGACTGCAAAATTTGTTGTTTGCTTGTTTTTTGTGATATGAATGGACAGCATAGGTCTGGTGGGCCATGTCTCTCTGTGAATGTTTGGAATTAGCACATTCATTGTTTAAATTAATGAATGGTAATATAGAAAATATGACTATATGTAGGATACGCCAAGACTTTTGAAAGGGTTGAGGAGCATTGTATGACTGCAGATATTTTTAACCTTACACAGCACCTGCTGGCGCTAAGGATTTTGCATTATAACTTCCCATTACAAACAGGCCAACACTAGTTGGTTGTTTTTTGTTTTCATTCTTATTTGTTGTCTGTGCACTCATGGCTGGTTAGGGTTAGGGACCAATGGACTAAAGTGACAGCAGACAAGAGCTTCTAATGCTATAGAGCTGGGTTTTTAAAAGGGGTATTTTCAGGAGAAATGTCACCTTAATTTCAGTATTTGAATTACAAGAATCAGGCACTTCGTTTTTTATAAAATTTGAAGGGAAAGTACTGTATTTTTCATGTGTATATACACATACACAATGGACTTCTGTCTCCTTTCTGTCCTTACTGCCTTTGAACAAATCTGTGACCCTCACGTCTGTGTTACCTATAGTAGTGACAGTCTAGGGTTGGATATTTGACTGGTCCAAAAATAATTGGTCATTTAACTGGTCAAATTTTGTCAAATACCACCAAAAGTGGTCAAATATTTTAAGGAACTGTTTGATTAGAACTGTGACAGCAGTGATAAAAAGAGTAAGACTTCATGGTGTCCGATAGATTTAAACTTAGATACTTATGCCTAATTACAAAAAAACAAGTTACTTAACAGTTATTTTAACTCAAAAAAATGCAAAACATAATGAACCAGTGTTCTACAAAATGAAGATTATTACTTTTTTTCTGCAGTGTTAGGTTAATATTTAAACTTGAATGTTATTCAAGACTGAACAGTTGTAATAAAAAAGAAAAATGAAACAGAAATAAAGCAAACACACAGCAGCTATGAAAGAAAGAAGTCATTTTCAAATGCACCTACACTGTGTAAGCAAAAAGACCAGTTCTTCAAGCAGCTTAATGGCTGTGCATCTTTTCTCTCTGTGTTGTGGGAGGAGATTTCATGACTCTGAACCCTCCTTCTGTTCCCCACTCCCTTGTGAGTTAATTCTGTATGTCTGTCTAGTCACTTTAGATGGCGAGCTCTTTGGGGCAGGGACTGTGTCTTTTAGCTTGTTTAATGTGCCTTGAAAGCTGGCATGTATATTGATGGTCTGGTATACAAATAAAGGCAGACATACATGCATATAGTGTTCATTTTAGAAGAGTCCTCAATGTTCAGTTAGTTCACCTTGTTCTACCTGGCTACAGCAGAGAGATAGGGTGTAAGTTTGGGTGTTTGCCACAGCTTTGTCTCTGTCTTATCACAGTGGAGGAGATAAGACTGACGTTGATAATATTATAAGTGAACTCCTTCTGTACTAAGTGGATTTGTCCTTTTCCTAACTTTGGCTTTAAGTGAGAGTGTTTGGGGGGACAGTAAACCATTGAGACGGTGTTGAAAGCAACACCTGTGAAAGGGGACTATTAGCCCGTAACTGAAACCTAGTGGGTCTTTTTGGTTGGCATCTCTCAATACTAAAGGACAGGTCAATGAGAAAGCAGGACCCTGAAATGGACAGAGCCCAGAGCCAGTCGGGAGAGGCCAACGCTCCAGTTCAGCTTGATTGACTGGACAGACAGGCCAATGAGGGGGTCGGGAGGGTGGGTCCCATCCTCCCTGTATTAGCTTGAGATGTCTGGGCAGAGAGAGGGGACCGAGCTACGGACAATGCAGCCAGCAGCTGGGAGGCCAGAGAAGAAGCCCAGGTCAGAGAGCTGAGCTGAGCGAGCAGACCCAGAGCAGCAGAACAAGAAGGGCCCGAGGAGCAGCCCAAAGAGCCAAGCTGAGCGGAGCAGCAACAAGAGACGCAGCCAGCCAGTAGCAGGGAAGCTACCCAGGGAGCACAGCTGTGCTGGGAGCAGAGAGCAGCAGCTGCCCTGAAGCTGGAGCCGTCTGGAGCTGGGTGCAGTGAGCAGCTAGGGAAAGCCAGGGGGACCTTGGGCAGCGCCTGGCACAGGGAGGCGTCACCAGCCAAGGGGCAGCACAGGCTAGAGTGGGAGCGGTATTGTGACCCAAATGGGGGTGACACTAGGGGGAAGGGTCCTGCCACCTAGCGCCTGAGGGGGTGTGGCCACCGTCAGAGCACGTGTCTGACCCACAGACAGCCAGGGCCTGGGCAGAAGGCCTGTGACGTGAGAAACGCTATGATTGTCCCTCACACCCCCAGAGACGCTGTGTGTGGTGCTTTGTGACGGGGCGGTGTTAACTGTTTCCTTTAGCCTTTTTCATTTTTTCCTTATTTTTTTTATTGATTACTGTTGAATAAACTGTATTGCTTTCAACTAAATGCAGCAGTCAGTGGGTCAGGGAAGTCTCCAGTGCAGAGAGGATACCATGGAATGGGGACACCCTAGCCCCTGCCCTAAGTGACCACAAAAAGGTTGGGGGTTGAACCCCAGGAATTCTGTGCTGAGCCCTGTCAAGTTATGAGGACCCCTGTCACACAGGAGAGGGGGAGGGGGTTGCTTGGGGTCACACAGGCCTCTGGGTAAAGGAAGTCGGAGCGAGGGCTCAGATCCTTTAGCTAGCCAACTCCACTGGGGTTGTGTATGAGCCAGGAAAGTTCTGCACAATTGTGGGACCATTCCCCCACTTACAACGGCAATGGAGGCTAAGGGGCCCAGGAAACCCAGTGGAAGCACTGGCCTTCATAGGTGGCTGGAGTTTTACATAGGCGACAGAACTAAGGTTCTTTTTGCAGCCTTAATTGAGGCATTTCCTGACTTGGAGTTTGTAACTGTGCCTCCATGATATTTTCTCAACAGAAAGAGCTTCCTTAAGAGCTTAGTAAAAGCCCTGCACAAAACAAAATGCTCATATATATAATTTTCAAAGGGCCTTAAATAATTGTTCATCAGAACTATCAAAAGCACTTTCCTTCAATAAAGGCTGTTGTCCAGACTCTTAAATTTCTAATCCCCTCTGTTTATTGCTGTAGAGATGTTCAAATAAAGACACCTCTTTTTTTTTTTCTTTTTTTTTTTAACATAATGGGCAAATTGCATTTTTTCATTGTGCTCTTAAAAAAAATGGCTGGAAAATTTCTCACTCAAATTTAAAATTAAAATTTTGAAAAATGATGAGGAACTAGAATTAGAATTACTCTAATGGAATTAGAATAGAAACCATTGGGCAACCTAAATTGTACCAGTTACTGCCACTTTTGCTATGATGTAGCATGATGGTCCCACAAAACAGTTCAGTTTTAGAGGTGCCATTTATCTGTAGTGGTACACTTATGAAATATCATTGCACAAGTCAGACATACTTTACATAAAAGTAACTTTGCAATGTGAATTAGGAACTTTTCATCTTGAAATTCTAAATCTGTTGAACTGGCTTCTTCAAATACATACTGTACATGATTGTACCTATTGTGTTGGAACATAAACTGTGTTAGAGTTTCTGACAAGGGTCTCATTCTAACTACTCTCTCTGCAGCTGAAGACCCAGTGCTGCTGACAACACAAATATAGACCAGGGTAGAATAGAAAGCCTCCATGGAGAGATGAGGTTGGCACAGTGTCTTTTTCTTAATAGCCTTGGCAATTGTCATTCATTTTAATCTCATTCTCCTTTACCTTCTGATTATTTCTATCATCATTTTGAGGTACTGTGTGAATTTATAATTTTGTGTATTGTTGCTATACTTAACATCATTCGTTTTGGTTACAACTAACATATTTAAGCTGTATTGTATATGTGCACTTACATATGTGAAATTGGGTAGAGTATGGTTAAATGATCGAATTATACTTATTTTCTTTAACAAACAAAATAATTACAACAATTGCAGAGATTCTAGTGTTTTCTATTAAAGCTCTTCCTTTAACACAATAACTAATCAAATATTATAGCACTTTAAAGACTAACAAATTTCTGCAGGCATACGCTTTCATGGGCTGCAACCCACTTCATCAGTCTTTAAAGTACTACAGGACTCTTGTTGTTTTTGCTGTATACAGACTAACACAGCTACCCCTCTGGAACTAATCAAATATTGGAAGACTACAGGGTAATTTTTATGAAACTATAAAGACTGGTAGAGAAACAACCTTTGGTGTCTCAGTCTCATGCAGTATCTTAGGGCACTGAAATAATGCAAAATTGTGTTGTAAACCAAACTCTAGGTAGTGATTGTTTGTTTTTTTTATCAATGCAGATTCCAGATACCAGTGATATGGCACTGTTTGTATTTTGCATTAAATGGTGGTCTGTACCAGCTGTGTGCTTATGGTGAGGCAGTGTGGGTTGTTTTATTTTGTGGAGGGAAGAGGCGCGTACAAAATGAATGAGGTTTTCTTCATTGTGATGTGAAAATTGGCATTGGCTTTATCTGAAGTCTTTTTAGGTTGGGGACCATGCAACTTTGGAAACTGCTTTTCTCCTTGCGCACCATTGCAGTAATTAAGATCAGTTGAGGCGCTTTTGTGGATGGTCTCTTTTCCAGATTAGTGGTAGCATTGTCTTTGGTGAAAGGTCCTCAAAACTTGAAGTTGGTCCTCCAGGCCTCACATTAGACCCTGAGATTTTTAGCTGCCAGACTATGTTGCCAGGCTCACTTGTTCAGACAAAACTTTGCCCTGTTTCGCATCTATACTAAGGCTTCTTTTTTCATTATTGCTGCCCGTTGCAGACACTTACAAATTAATGATAATATTTGTGTGTGTGTGTGCTGCAACTAAATGCTGTGGTGATCAATGCAGTATATGTTGAGATAAATAATTAATTTGTCCCATCACACCGTAGGCATTGCTGGCAACAGTATTTTGGGGATTGAAAGTGGCAGGCTTATCTGCTGGGCCTGTAATATAGTGCTGACCAATTTCTGATCATTATGATGGAAAGTTCTCCTTTGTTGAGAACCAGTACACAACTGGTAGTAAGAGTGCTGCTACCCTTGGATGCTTAAAAATTTCCATGCCCGTATTTTAAATCCCTTCAAAGTCACTTCCCTTACCTTCTGTGCTGCCATCTGATGATACCTTTTTTGATGTTGGTTTTTGTGCATACCAATTAGCCACTGGGCCCTCATTCCATTAAAAAATAAACCAATAAAGTGTGCATGAAACTTCAGGGAGCCAGAAAAGAGGTCCATAATTACAAATAAAATAATGACATTCAAACACTAATCTGTCATTTTCCCCTTCTTTCTACAGCTTCAAAAAGATCTGTCTTTGATGAATTTCATCTTCCTGCTGACAATATATTGCATCAGCAAGAATATAGTTGTAGCAACATATTTATAGTACAGTCGTCATATATTTCAATGTAGAATATACTGCCCACTAGGTATACAGGTCCACTAGATATATAAGTGGCAGAAGTGTTATGGAATCTCAGAGGGCAATCATTATTTAGTGGGGTTCCACAGGGATCTGTTCTTGGCTCACTGGTAGTCAATATCTTTGTCGATGATCTGAAAGAAAATATAAAAGCATTGCTGATAAAAATTGTAGGTGACAAAAATTGGTAGAATGGTAAATAATAATGACAGATAAATTAGAAAGATCTTTATGGATATCATGATAAATTGGGCTCAGTTAAACAATATGTGTTTTAATCTATCTCAGTGCAGAGTTATAGATCTAGGTACCAAAAATGTGGATCACATAGGGTGGAAGACTATATATTGGAAAGCAGTGACTATGAAAGGGTCTTCAGTGTCATGGTGGATAAGCAACTGAACACAAGCTCTTAGTGCAGTGTAGTGGCTAGGAGAAAGTGACCTCTTTGGAAGTACGACTGGGGAAATGTGGAGCAGAAGAAGCATGGAGGTGTCATTACCATTTGTGGAATAAGGTTTCCAGTTTGTGTATCCACACTTTAAAAAGATGTTGACAAATTGGAAAGGGTTCAGAATAGAGCTACAAGAATGATGCGAAGATTGGAACACCTGCCTTGCAGAGAGAGACTAAAGAAGCTCAGTCTATTTAGTTTATCAAAGAGAAGGTTAAGACGTGACTTGATCACAGTCTATAAGTAACTACATGGAGAGGAGATTTCTGATAGTGGTGATTCTTTAATTTAGCATACAAAGTCATAATGAGATCCAACAGGTGAAGATGAAGCTAGACAAATTATGACAAATTATCCTGAGGATAATTAACCATTGGAACAATTTACTTATGGATGTTGTCACGCGGGCTGCATTAGGAGGGGGGGGCATTTGTGTTATTTGACCTTAATATGTCAAAATCATAATGATTCATGTAAGACATACCGTGTCAGGTACTGTTAGAAAGGTTATAATATGCTGAATAAGATGATAATATTTGTGTTCCTGTGTAATATGTGTAAGGAAAGTTATGGAGATCTTTGATATCCCTGTATTTCAAACTGTGCTGTAGAAGACACACCCCAGACAGAGAGGCCGCAGGACAATAGCCCGCTTAATGGCCCATCAAGACCTTTACAGAAGCCAGAGGCCCGGGAAGAAACTAAAGGCATACCTGAAGAGTTACCAGGATTGGCCCATGTGACTATGGACTTCATTTTGGTTCCAGTAAAGTTCCACAAGCCACATGGCCAGTAACAGAGGGTATATAAGATCAAACCACAGAAACCATTTTGTCTTCGTCTTTGCCTTGTGTCCTTGTTCCTGTCCAGCTGCGGACACGCCTCTGGATTAACACACTGTGCAACTGAACTGAAGGACTTAGACCCATCCAGGTACTGGATGTATACCAGAGGAACTATACAAGCCTGCAACTCCACAATTGTTCTAGAAACCTGATGTATATAGACTTTTAAATCATTTGTATATCTCTGATTGCTTTAAGCCTTTAACACTTCTCTTATTGTTTGTTTTTCTTTTACTAATAAACCTTTAGTTTTAGTTACTAAAGGATTGGCTGGCAGCGTGGTATTTTGGGTAAGATCCAAACTTATAGTGAACTGGTACTGTGGCTGATCCTTTGGGATCAGAGGGAATCTTTTAGTAAAGAGCACAGAGTTAAAGCAACTGGTCTCTTTACTGGACCCAGTGTCAGTTTGGGAGCCAGAGACTGAAATGCAGTAAAGGGGGCTGTGTGTATTTGCACAGTGGCTTCTTGATAACCAGTGTGGGGGAATCAGAAGCACTGTTTTTGGCTGGTTGGGAAGTCTGACTGTGGTGTCACCCACCAGTGCCGGGAGAATTTGCTCTCCTTTTGCAGCCTGCCCTGACCCTGGCATTATCAGTGGGCTACCCTGGGCACGGACGGGTTACAGATGTGTTAGATTCTTCATTTTAGAGTCTTTAAATCAGGATTGGATGTCTTTCTAAACGATATATTGTAACATACCTAGACATTAGGGACTTGATGCAGGAATCACTTGATCAAATTCTATGCCATGCAGGAGGTTGGACTAGATGAAAATAATGGTTGCCTCTGGCCTAAAAGTCTATGAAAAGAGTCCTTAAGAAAACTCAGTGGCCAGGCCTTCACTTTTTGTTTCAGGAGACTCAACATACTGTTGTCTTAACACCAGATTTGTAATGACATATCATAGTATTTATCATAAAACTAAACACATTGATAGAATCATAGAAGATTAGAGTTGGAAGGGACCTCAGGAGGTCATCTAGTCCAACCCCCTGCTCAAAGTAGGACTAACCTCAGCTAAATAATCCCAGCAAGGGTTTTGTCAAGCCGCATCTTAAAAACCTCTAAAGATGGAGATTCCACTACCTCCCTAGGTAACCCATTCCAGTGCTTCACCACCCTCCTAGTGAAAAATTATTTCCTAATGTCCAACCTAGATCGCCCCCACTGCCACTTGAGACCTTTGTTCCTTGTTCTGTCATCTGCCACCACTGAGAACAGCCTAGCTCCATCTTCCCTGGAACCCCCTTTCAGGTAGTTAAAGGCTGCTACCAAACCCCTTCATTGACAAGAGGCATAGGACACTAATTGTATTTACCTTTAAAGAGGAGCATTCTCTTGGAAAATTGCCTCGTTATATCCATCCATTTAATTATAATATCAATGTATTTAGTTAAAAGCAGGTAAAGAAAAAAATCTTGTTTTGTGGAAAGAAAACTGTGTGTCACAGAATGTGGTCTCTGTCAATTCTGGGAGGCACTCAAATACTCTGAGGGCCATATGGGAAACTAGGCACAATGTTTTCACCAAAGTTTTTTACATATGGCACCTCTGAAAATATTTATGGTGACCTCTGATCGTTATCTGATTAACTGGCCACACTGGGTAATTTGCTGGCTCTTTCAACAGAGGGACACAAGTAGTCTTCAAAGCAAAAACTCATTATCTACAGGGAACTGGACAGACCCTTGCACCCCAGATATATGTAAACACTTAAAAATAAGGTTGAATTTGGTGGCAGTGAAAGCCTATCACATTAAGCTTTGCTCTCTCTGTAGTGTCCTAGTACTAATGTTTTCAATACTATGAATCAGTCTCCTCTATATAGGGAAACAGAATGTATTTAGTCTAAGAAAATTAGTTAAAGGACTGCTGTCAAATAATAATAAAACACATAAAAATTGATCTGGGTTGAAACAATAATAGCTAAAAAGGCCAACCCTTCATTATATGCGGGAATATTATTAAAATTGTTGAATTAGAGTGTTAACCATGTTCCTAGTTGAAGTAGTAATATAAACTTCTCTCACCTCCATTCTCAGCCTCAAGTGTCAGAGAAGTTATTTGTTAGTAGCGTCAGTCAGCTGCTAATTACTTAGGGCCTGATTCAGTGTCCTTTGAAGACCATGGAACTCTTTCCATTGACTTCAGTGGGCTTTTGATCTGGTTCTCACCGGGGAGTACACCTGAGCATGTAAGGTAAGTACCAGGTCCTCAGTACACTCATCAGACAAATGTGGGACTTTGGTTGCACGCCTAGCTAAAGTTCATCCAGAGAAGTTTAACTAGATTTTGATTTCCTATTTGCTATGCTCTGTCCTCCACCTCCACAGCTGGTTAAGGAAAACTAAAATCTATAACCTGTGGATTCCCTTGGCAACTGGCATGTGGCCAGTATAACCTATTATGGCACCACATACCCATTAAAGATCATAATATCAGTAATGTAAATAACTTAAAAGAGCCAACATCCATATTAAAACCAAATGCATGAGTTTGATCAGTAAAATACTTGTTAACAGAATACTTAGCTTTACCAGTACAATATATAAAATATGCAGGTAAATTACTTTACAATGCTTTAAAGTGGAAGAAAAAAAACAATCTACAAAGTCAATTTCAGATATTTTTCTGTTAATGCATTTCTAAAAACTTAGCTTAAGATCTGAACAGTATAATGCAAGAAAAATTACACCTAATGGTTCCAAGTAGCTATACTGTTTTTTAACCCCTCTCAGGAAAAGAATGCTAAAAATAAAGCAAATACTGGTTATTTGGGATGCTGGGATTTCAGTAAGTGTTTCTATTTTTCTGTAAAATTTAATCTTGCCTAATTCAGCTGCTAACCCCAGAATTTTTATTGAAACCTATTACTATATTAACTATAGGCCTTCACAATTTTTACATTTTAACTTAGTGTTCAAAGGTTCTTAGTAGTTAGTTAGTTTCCTGTCAGGTGGAAAATAACATTTTTTCCTCACTAACATTTCCATTTATCACACTTAATTTTAATCCCTCTGTTTCTTAGGGAGTGCAACCTAATTTAGCTATGGTATCAATAGGGCACTAGTTACCCTAGTATATAGGTGCCAAATACAATATTAGGATAAACATAAAAAATACTGGAAAGGGAATCTGCTTCTGGTGTCCCTTGGTTTCGTCACCGAAACTTGTAAAATGATTGCCTCTCTCTTGCCTTCCTTCCCAAAGCTGAGTTTTGCCAAAGGTTATAAGATGGAGTCCAGTTACATTCTGATCTTTATATTAAGGTGTGATCTCTTTCAGTGGACACTCAGAAGCCAGGAGCAAGGCATTCTCAAAGTTTCACCATAGCTAACGATTGTTCATAATGAGTACACTTGCCTGGAGTCAGCAGATGGAAAAGTGTCTTTGAAATTGCTGTAGAATACTGAGGTCCAGGAATTTGAATTGGAGCTGGAAATACATAGGGAGCCAGAGGGGGAGCGTGTGGAAACAATGATATGATGTACTCTCAGCAGTTAGTCATGCTTAGGCATCAGGCTGATAATGTGTGTGTTGCACAAGCTAATCATGTGGAATGGCCTTCATTATATAGCAGGGATAGTCAATTATCGTTTGTCAAGGTCCAAATTTATTGTCCAAGATATAGTCAAGGTCAGGACTCCAGACAAAATAATAATAAAAAGATAATAAATAAAAAGATTTCAGGGTCTGTTCAAAAGCATCTAGTAGTCTGCATTTGGCTGACCGTCTGCCTATTGACCATCCCTGATTATATAGTCTTATGTAGAAAAAGATACAGTAGTCCAGTCTTGAGGCACTGAGCATATGGTTACTCATTCAAGAGAAGGGACTGTAGCCTCAGGAAATCCAAAAGCAGGAGGGTTTTTCTTCTGCCACTATCTGATTATCAGGAAGCTGATAATCCCAATGGCTACACACTTTTTTTAGATTGTTTACCAGTGTATGAAGAGCACGATAATTGTTACATGCTCCCTCTGCTAGCTGGACTGTTGTCTTCATACCAATAGGTAAGTTTAAGATTTTGTCATGGGTATTTTTAGTAAAAGTCGGGACAGGTCACAGGCAATAAACAAAAATTAATAGAAGCTCACAATCTGTCCCTGACTTCTACTAAAAATACCCGGGAATGTGTGGGAGATGAATAGTCAAAGTGCTGCAACTGCTCCAGCCCTGTTGCTCTTGCCCCTGTTCCTCCTTCAGGAGGACCAATCCAACTCTGGACTGGCAGGCCTTAGGGCTGACATCAGGTCTGGCCCTGCCCCAGAAGAAGTCATGAAAGTCCCAGAAAGTCAGGGACTCCATGCCTGCAGAACAGAATCTTATCCTTACAAATGGCATAAAAATATTGCAGAGTCATTAGGTAACAGGTTTTTTTTTTTTTTTTAATTACTCAGTGACTGATTTTAAAGTATCTACTGTTGCAGGTGGGGGCACAATTTCCAGTAGTTACCACATTTTAAATTGGATTACATTTTGGACCTAAAGTATCTGGCACTAAATACTTACGCATCGAGGCTGGAAGTTAAAGTGAGGCAAATTGAAACTGGATATAAGGTGATATTTTAACAATGAGCAAAATTAACTATTAGAACGATTTGTCAAGGCGGATTGTTACAGGTGCTGTTTCTTTAAGTCTTTAAATCAATATTGGATCTTTCCGGAAGATAGTCTGTAGCTCAGCCAGAAATTGTGGGCTTCATGGAGAAATTCTTTGGTGAACTTCTATGGATTTGCTGTGCTGGTGCTCAGACTAGATGTCTGTAATTATCTATCTGGCCTTAAAATCTATGAACTACTTTACTAAAGCAGGAACTAAATTAAACTGGAGTCTGAGTAAGATTAATCTAAGGATATTGTATTCAAAGAAAAAGATGCATGAAATCCCACGTGGAGGGATGAGGAAGGCTGGGCAAACAGGATCAGTCCAGGTAGAGAAATGTTTCTCCAATCTAGGCTGAAGTTTTAAAAAATAACCCAATTCCCAGGCCTGCTGACAGGGGAGGGAAAGGGGGCAATTACCTAGGAGCCCAGCTGTTTTAAAAGGGGCCAGGGCATAGGTGGTGGGGTGAAAGCTTTCCCCGTCCTGTCTCTTGTGCCCGTGGCCCTCACTCACAGACCACCCCCTCTCTGCCCCTGCTCAGTCCACTTGCTGCTGTGTCCCTCCCCACCAACTCACCTCCCTGCTTGCTCCCCCCTTTCCCCACTTGGCCACCCCACAGCCGTGTCCCCCCTCCCCTCTCAATACCCTCTCCCAGCATCACTGGCTGCATGCATCCCTCCTTGCCTCCTCGCCACATCCCTCCCCCCACACTCAGCCCTCCCCCACAGCTATCGCTTGCTGCCTGGGGGAAGGAGGAGTGTGGAAGAGAGGGGGATCAAGTGATGGGGTGGGAAAAGACGTGAGGGTGAGGAGGCTGAGCTAGGGAGGGGCAGGAGCTGGGGTGTGGCGGGGTTTGGGCGGACTGTGCAAAGGGCCATGGGTGGAAGAGGCGGGGCCGGACTGTTCACCCTAGGGCCCAGAATTCCTGTCGGTGGGCCTGCCAGTTCCACACTCTTCTCAAGTAGGTTGTGGGTTCAACAATCCACCTCTTGCACAGTTTATACGTAGATTTGGAACATCTCTGCAAAAAAAATAAATGCTTGTGCATTTATACAAATAAACACAAATGTGTATCTTAATATGTATGTCATCAGACAAAATGTCTAATCATTGATAAATGCATATGTGCTTATCATGGACTGTAATGCTACATTTGACGTGTGTATTTAGTATGGGAAAAGTATAGGAGATCACAATGCATGCACATTGTGCTACTATTAATTGCTTTTATCTTAATTTCTTTAAAATGTGTCAAATCTGGTAATGCATGTTTTCCTTAATGAATTCTGATCTTAGTTACCACCATATGACTTCAGTTTTACTATACTCAGGTGTAATTCAGATCAAAATCTGGCCCTGCATTTGAGTTACTCAAACACAAAACATCTGAATTAAAAAAAAAAGAAAAAAAGAAACATTTTCATGCACTAATAATTCAAAAACAGCTCAATGGATTTTCTACAAACCTTCCAAAATTTACCCTGGGACTTAAAATTTACATGATAAATTTCATCTTCCCCATCCCCCAGGGCAGAAGAAAAAGATTTAAGAAAGCTTTAAGAACTGAAGATAGGGATTTAGATTGGAATGGCCATCTCAACCATAATTGTATTGTCACTGTTGCACTACTGTGATATTCATTGCTTTTAACCTTATAGGTCAGTTCTTAGCTTTGAAGTTTAGGTGATTTGGTTTGTGCTTTCATCATCAGCAAACATGTATATAGAAAACACTTTTTTTGAGAGTGGGTGTGACTGTGGATGATATATCCTGCAGATAGCATCCACAGAGAATCTTCATAAATTGAGTTAACCCTACCATCTTGACAGTAATTCAGTAAAAATAACACAAGTCAGAGTAAAACTGCTTACACCTCATCAAGTTGTCATTTAAAAAAAAACCCAGACTTTTTTTCAAAACACTGACTATATAACATGCCAACATGAAAGTCCTTATCTCCAAGTCATTGAGGTTAATTTCCCAGAACTGCAGGCTGGGTTCAGAATCCAAATAATGAGCATTTAAGAGCAGATTTCTGGGTCACAACATATCTGGCAAGTGGCTTGTACAACAGTTGCCTTTGAGGAAAAATAAAAACAGGCTACATATATGATGTTCTGCATTCCAGTGTAGAGTGAGCAGTATTCCAGTGCCTGTATCACGTTACCAAATCAATATTGCTAACACTTAAAAGATAAGGTTCGTTCCTAGAAAGGGCTGGCATCTGCTCCCATTTTTGCCACTGACTTCAGTGGGGGAAGGATTGGGCCTCAGGTAAAGTAAAACTGCAGTTGAAAATAGAAGTGAGTGAAGGAAATACTAATGACCATTTTAATATAATTAATCTGTGGAATTCACTGCCATAGGATATTATGGAGGTTAATAGACTTGTAAGATTTAGGAAAAAGCTCATTAAATGAACATGTATGAATGAAATCTATGGTTCCATTAGCCATAACACTTATGAAATCTATCAGGGCTCATTCTTGGGCATATGATTACACCTGCTGGAGTCAAGAGTCAATTTCCTGTGTAACAGATTTGCCCTTTTTTTTACCTGTGCGTGCGTGTGCGCGCGCGCCTGCCTGCCTCCATCAACGCCTCCACTATAAGCCACTGTTTGAGGCAGGATACCAGACTAGACAGATTCTTGGCTTGTTTTGGTATAACAAATCTTACGTTCTTAAACAGCAATGCGCTGAGGAAAGCAGTGTTTTGATCAAAATCAGGCTTAGGCTAGGGTTCAAATTTCCAGGCCAAATCAAGTCTCTCATGTAAGTTCAGATTTGACAGTGCCCAACCCGCACAAACTTGTCAAGATTTAGGCTGCATCTGGAAAATAATCCTTTCTGGTTTGCAAGCTGATATATAATCAAAACCATATGTGTGGTTTAGATCCAGGGATTGCATGTTGCCCTGCTCTCCCTCCTGTTCCCCACCTGCAAAGAGATAGGAGGTGTGGTTTTAGTTTTGGCCCACTCTGTACTGATCCTTGTGATAAACACTGACTCAAACAGTTCTGGAATGAGATTTTATTTAATATTAAAACCAGAGATGGTCACTGATAGTTACTTTTTATTCTTAGTCTTCTCTTGCCTGACACATTGAGTAGAGTGAAAGTAGGGAGTCCTATAAAACAAAACCCCCAAACCCAGCAGCAGATAGATGTGACTATTTAAAGGGATCATATTTGACTTGTATACTCTGTCAACCCCTTTGTTCCCGAGTCATTGAATGGCTGTCTAATTTTTTACTGTTCTTAAAATATTTGTTCCTATATCGTGTCTTCTAAGGGAATGCCTAAAATGGGAGCTGTGATTCTCAGATTGGGTAGACAGATTCACACTAGTTCAGCTCGAGATAAGACTACAAACAACAGCGTAGATGCTGCAGCATTGGAGGACACTCAGGCTAGCCACCCAAGGTAAGATCTGGGGGTTTGGGCAAGCTTGTACTTGGGCAGCTAACCCAGGACAATGCCAGTGCTACAATGGCCACACTGCTATTTTTAGCACGCTGTCTTGAGCTGAGCTAGCGAGAATTTCCTTACCTGTGCTCAGAACCACAGCTCCCAGTTGCAGTGTAAACATCCCTCACAATCTAATTTAGAGCAAAAGGACCCGTACTGAGGTCTCCAGCTTTTGACCCCACTGAGACTATGATTGGCTGTTGAAAATGTGTTTGACTTTAACAGTACGTACTCCGTTTAGAAGAGCATTTATGAAATGAAAGGATACCTCAACTTTTTTCCCCTTGAAATTAATAATTTTGTCATGTGCCTTGTGCCTCTTCAGTAACCATGACTCACCTTAATACCACTGTTTGACATTAGAAGCCTCTCCAGAGAGGAAGAAAATCATTCAGAAACGAGCTGGGTAAAGGTTATTAAACCAAGACTTAAAATTCTAGTCCTGCACATTTTACTTTACCCCCTAATTAAATGCCAAGACCAGAGACGAGGAAATTTTAGAATATACACATACTGAATACACCAATATCACAGGGACAAGCATCTATAGGGAATTCTGATTTTATTCGCAGTTGTCATTTCCGGCCGCTAATGAATTTGGAATGCTATTTTTCAAGAGGGCGAAGGAAAAACCCTCTGAACATGGATCTTTAAAAATACAAAGCAGTTTCCCTATACAATATAGAGCCTGATTTTGCAACCCTTACTTAGGCAAGTAAACCTGATTCACGCAAGTAGTCCACTGACTCTACTGGGACTGGATGCATAAGTAAGTGTTAATGGCATGCGTAAAGCTTGTAGATTTGGGCAACTAATGTACTAGTGCTCATAAACCCATAATCTACTATCTCCCAAGATATTATAGAACTAACTTAAATATCAATATGAGTTATATGTAGAATAGAATATCAGTTTTCCCAGTGATCCTTTGCCCTTTGAATTACAAAAAAGGGTGCTATATTACTTTAGACAACAGATGTTTTCACTTCTGGTGTGTAACAAACCATTTACATGGGGAAACAGTTAATTTTTATTCAATGAAATCAATGAAATCTTTAATCAGTTGAATATGTTTAGTCACATACTTTCTATAGGTAGAGAGAGATACTGGCATCTGCAGAGCAGTGATGACTGGCATAGTTACCAATCTGATTTGGAGCCTGTAACCCCTGGGAGTTCAGGTTGTTTCAGGTAGCAGGTAAGAATCTGCTATACCTCAGTGTTAGTATCCCCTTGCTTGTGACAATTTACAAAGTACTACACAGGTTTGCCATTCAGGATTGATTCTCTCAATGCAAAAGTTGAGTGTTTAAAAAAAAACAACAACGGTGTGGAAACTTCCTTGTCATAAATTCATAAAGTTACTTTAATCTTTTATTCTAGTTTTCCCCTAATCTTTTGTGGTAAATTAATACATTGTAAAAGTGTAGAAGGTCTCTTTTAGTCAACATTCCATAATATTTTTATTAGATGATTTTAGCTCCCATGGGTAATAAACAGGGGATTCAATTTAGAGTACAGGTGCTATATTTAATACTTAGGACTTACTGGAAAAATTCCAAATAATAATAGTTTATTTAAAAGCTTTAGAATCCGCAAAGAGCTATAAAATTGTGCTGGGAGTTGCCCAGGATAAATAATGCTTATTTCTCCTTTCTTGTGAGAAAATCAGATTATCTTGTAACATCCAAGTTCTGATGGCTTAAATGAAGGTCACTAATATTCTGATGCTGTTTCTGTTCTTTTCATCTTTGCACTGAACAATATGGTTGTAACAGGGCAGCCTCTTAAGGGCCTCCTAGCCTTAAGCCTCTTAAGGGCCTCCTAGCAGCTGGGTGTGGTAGTGCAATCTTTTCCCCACTCCTGGTGCCTGCTTTAGGTTGGTGACCTCAATGGCTGGGCCTTCAGTGGTTCAACCCTCCAGCCAAGTCACACAGTCAAAAATAGACCCCTTCCAGGGTAGCAAAAAATTTACCAAGCTGTCTGCCCTCACCGTGGTCTTCAGCCCAGTCTCTGGCCCCTTTCAGTCCAGCCCTTCACTCAGGCCTCCGTATGTCTGCACTGTTTTGTAAGCCTGTGTTTGAGCCCCAGCTCAAGCCTAACCCTCCCCCCTGCATCTACACTGCAATTGTGCTAACGCAGGTCTCAAATCCAGGTCCCAGGATCCTGTAGGGCTGGAGAGTCCAAGCTTGAGTCAAGCCAGGACCCAGGGTCTGAGACCTACTGTTTTTCAGTGTAGCCACAGCCCTGCTTGACTCAAGTCCTTGGAGTCATTCTAGAGTATCCCACGATTCTGTGGGACAGCTTTCTTCGTCTTCTCTATCTCAGCAGTCTGCAATACACTCTACTGAAAGTGGAAGCCGTGCTCTTCCCTTTGCAAATGGCAATAGCTCAGGTCAGCATTAACCCAGTCTGTTCTGATCACCTGTCTGCAAACACACTGTCAGAGAGTCTCTTGGCTTTGCAATGGAAAGTGAACTGATCAAACCTTTCACAAAGCAAGCTGCTTCCTGATAATGTGCAGGGCAGGCAGTAAAGCTTTTCCACAGTGTATCACTTTCCTAGGGCTAGAGCGGTCACATTTCAGGGTTGGGCATGAGCGACTCGGGATGTGGTTACTTTGACTTGGGTCTGTGTGCTGCAGTGTAGATTCCAGAGCTCTGGATTTGAGCACAGGTCAGAAAATTTTAACCTAGGATTAAGATACTGTGTGGATGCTCAAGCCCAGAGTTCTCTAACACAGGTCAGCTGACTTGAGTCCTACTACCCTGGGCTTACACAGCAGTGTACACATTCTCTAAAGGAATCTTGTCCCCTTCTTAGGTCTTAGGTCTTCACCAGTGGGGGAACCCAGGCCTGCCCACTACTCTATGTTCCAGCCCAGAGACTCTATAAACAGTAGCCACGTATGGCTTCTTTAATTAGTTACTGCTGCTTCCCTGGGCCTCTTCCCACCTGGTCTCTTTGCCTTCACTTGTTCCCTTAGGGTTACAGTTCTCAGGTCTTCTCTTCCTCGGGGCCAATAAATGCAGCCCATCAAGTGCCTTTGGCCAGAGCCGAGACCCATTCCACACTCCTTTTGTTCCAGCCAGGGACTGGCTTGCTAAGGCCTTGCAACTCCTTTTATCGGGATGTTTAGACTTGAAATTAGACAAAGGTTTCTAACCATCAGAGGAGCGAAGTTCTGGAACAGTCTTTGAAGGGGGGGAGAATGGGAGCAAAAAACTTAGCTGGCTTCAAGACTGAGCTTGACAAGTTTATGGAGAGGATGGTTGTTGGGTTTAGACAACCTGGAGTCCCCAGTCTGCCCCCGGCTTCTTTTCATCCGCCGGGGCCACCATTGATTTTGGGTTCATGTGGGCCGGACAAAGCACAGCGACCAATATGATTGCAAGCCAAGTCGTTTATTCCAGGGCAAAAGCCATCTTATATAATACTTCATGCACTGCTCACATCCTCTTCTTGCAGTTACTGATTGGTTAAAAGTTACGAGCATACACACAGCACAAACACAAGCTGATTCTCATGGATAGCTTAACATTTCCCACAGCTGCCTAATTTATTATTCTGTTTACCTCCTGGACACTGAGCTAAGAAAGAAGAAAGGGAGGTGTCCGCCGTCCTTGGCCGGCTTCCACCTGCCTAGGCAACCTTATCTAACTCTCACGTCCTTGGGGCCTAGCACTGCAACTTCCCATCCCAGGCATCAGGGCCGCGTAAGGATTGTAGATCCCCACAGATGGTATGAGGGGACAGCCCAATTTGGCAATTAACTGATCTTCGTCTACTAGCAGTAAATGTGGCTGATGTCCTGTGAAGGGATGTTAGATGAGGTGGGTTCTGAGTTACTACAGAGAATTCTTTTTTGGTATCTGGCTGGTGAGTTTTGCCCACATGCTCAGGGTTTAGCTGATCGCCATATTTGGGGTTGGGAATGCATTTTTCTCCAGGGCAGATGGGCAGAGGCCCTGGGTTGTTTTTTTTTTTTGGTCTTCCTTTGCAGTGTGGGTCACTTGCTGGTGGATTCTCTGTAACTTCAAGTTTTTAAACTATGATCTGAGGACTTCAGTGACTCAGACATGGGTTCGGGGTATATTACAGGAGTGGGTGAGTGAGGCTTTGTGGCCTGCGTTGTGCAGGAGGTCAGACTAGATGATCATATTGGTCCCTTCTGACCTTAAAGTCTATGATTCTATGAGTCTTCCACAAGTTCTCTCTAGGCAGGCCTCGGGAACCTACCTTCACTGTTCCTTCTTGGGACAGAATGTAGTAGGACCACAGGGAATCCAGCAGGGAGCCATGAAGGGCCTGGTACACTCCGTCATAGTTGTAAAGAAGAGAAAATGTGATTATCTCTTATTTAATCCTAATAAAAGGATACCAGTGCACTGCAATTTGAACCTCAGCTAACAATATAATTGTTTTGTATTATGCAGTATAAATCTCCAGTTGTATTTTATATTTTTAATTTTATTTTTAAAAAAAGTGAATTTTGTGCCCCATCTCTGGAAAAGATGCCACCTTATGTATTTCAAAAAATACCTTCCAAAAGATAAAACCAGCCCACACAATAAATATTATCTGGACCCACAGTGGCTCAGATCTAGAACTGGGGCTCTGGCTGCACCAAAGTGATTGTTCATAGGCATGTCCCAGTCTCTCTTCTACCCCTTCACGTTCTTCTTCCTTGCTCTCCAAAGTCTACTTTCCTGACCTTGTTTCTCTTGCCCCTCCCCATCCTGATATTCTATGCTTATTATTCCCTAGCCCCCCACATTACCCGTAGCCTCTTCTTTGCCCCCGTATTTCCCATCTCCATCACATTCCCCTGATTATACTACTCAGTCCCCTGCCCATAGTCTGCTGTTCATTCACTGTCACCCTGAAAGGAGATGGAGGGGCCATTTTGGATAACACCAAATATTTGAGAGATGGAGGCTTTGGATTATGAGAAGATTAATAAAAACATACATTACTGCAAAAGTTGGCACCTTTCATTCCTAGTCTGAAATGGTCAGGAAGCAGTAGGCACATGGGCATTGCCAGTCCCTGGGACAGAGAGGAAAAGGGAGAAGACAGGGCATCTGTTCCCCTGGAGACCTTCACAGAGGGATTTGGATGGGATGAGTGGGTCCATCGAACGAATACGGGAGAGAGGAGAGAAGGACCCAATCTATTTTGAGGGAGGGAAGAGAGAATGATGTTCTAAGTCTTTACCAAAGCCCCAGGTTCCTGGGAAACTTCCTCCCTCCGCCACTAAAGCCAGGAGAGTAAATATTGGAGAAATCATGGAAATTCTGATTTCAGAAGTTTTTTTGCTTTGTGTTCTCCTATTAATTGCACCCCATACTCTTCATATGCAAACCCATGTGACCTCAAACTGAGAAAGGGATCAGAACTATTTGGGGGATGGTGTGGAGACAAAATGCCTCTTAGAAGCCCCCATGAAAAAGGAGTGCAGCCACTGTGCTACCCTTTCTAGCTGGCAGAGTGTATGTTGTGCTCTTCCTAGGAGTAGGGGCATGGGGTTGTGCAGTGCTTACTCTCATTGGACACCCCCATCTCTCACTGTGCTTAGACCCTTCTGGGGGACCAACGCTGGAAAAGCTTCTTGTGCTCCCCACCCTCCACTCAGGAGCCAAGCGTAGTCTGGCCCTGGAACAGCCACGGTTCACTCCATTCCTGTTATAAGCAAGAAAGCAACAATGAGAAAATAAGTTGGGAATATTTATGCAGTAGTTGTATCAAATTTCTCTGCAGTTTTGTTGTAAGAAAAACATTGTGCGTGAATTAAAGCATTGGCTGTTCAGAATCTGAAGAGTTAACCGCCATTCACTGGATTTTACCATGGAAGGCAGCATCAGTGTCAGGCAATACTGCACATTCCCCAAATCTAATACACCCTGCCTAGAAATGTTTTCACCTTGCTGATATTCCCCAAGCTAAGCAGCACTCTGTCAGCATGGAAAAGAGTCAATCTCCCAGATCAGACTATTTAATCATTTCTTGGGATTCTTCTGACTTGCCTATCTACTTCTTACATTGGCAGTTCCGTGTTAAAAGTCAAAGCAGAGGAAAAAGCTGTGACTGCAGTAAATGTCACCATGCTGAACAGCCATAAAGAAGAGGTTTTAAAGAACAGAACTTAATGGAAAATCTTTAATTCTCCTATCAATTCACAGTACAGTGATTTCAACCCATAGTTTTTCTCATTTATGTTCTGCAGAACTTTATTGAAAGTCCACATCTACTTTTTAATCATTCTCTGTGATATTTAATTTGACTAAGTTTAATGTACAATGTTTATTTCAAGATGTATTCACCTTTATTGGTATCACTAAGACAGCCAAAAATGATTCTATCTTGAAATATTGACATTTGTGGAAGCTTCCCAGGTCATTTACTGTCCTTTCAGAAAGCCAGACCAGAGAGGGTTATAAAGAGCCTATGTCCTTCTGTAGTCTTCCAGGAGATGAATAACAGCGCATTCATGGCATGGCCAGTGTTGCTCTGTGGTTCGGATGGCAGTAGTTTCTCATACAGCAAGTATAGCGTGAGGCTATTTCTATAGCATAATTTCCCTTGCACAAAATCTTTCACCTAGATCATTACGGGTGAATTCCCAATTTCACTGAAGCCAGTGGGATGCAAAACTCCCCTTGACTTTAATGGGGTCAGAATTCACCCGAACGGTGAAATTTACCTCTGCACAGAGATCTATGCTTAATTTTCCCTGCAGAGACATTACATCTCACTTTTCCGAGCTCATTGCTTTGACCATGTCACCCCTCTCTTTGCTTCCCTCCACTGGCTCCTGCTTCTCTATCACATCAAACATAAGCTACATGTCTTCACTTTCAAGGCCCTTTCCCACCCTATCAACTTCTCAATAGCTGATGTTAAATGATAACTGCCATCCCCAATTGCCCTGTGAAGCCAGTCTACACTGCCTACTTATTCATTTTTCAAACAAAGTATCTTCATGCTTTCTCCCATATTGCCCCTCACACTTGGAAGAAGCTTCCCATAAACGTGTGCAAAGTTCATTCCAATCTCTCCTTAAAACTCTCCCTTACCAGGATGCGTACAAAAACTTTGTGCTTAGGCCACTCTTGTGCAGAGACCACTGCCACTCAGGCTGACCAAATACTGTCTCATTGTTCCTAATATGCCCATCTTCCTGTCTGTATCCACTTGTCTTTTACTTAAGAGGCACAACCTAAACTTTTTATGGCAGGTAGCATCTTTTGTCTGTAAAGCATCCATCACAATGGGGTCCTGCTTCATGA
This sequence comes from Mesoclemmys tuberculata, assembly GCA_007922155.1. NCBI lineage: Eukaryota > Metazoa > Chordata > Testudines > Chelidae > Mesoclemmys > Mesoclemmys tuberculata. The sequence goes on from ML677027.1 coordinate 12,643,579, forward strand.
CTAGGGCTCCTAGGTTCTATAGTAATACAAATAGATAATTAATAATGGATAAAAATAGATAATAAATAATTTTCTTCTCAAGTTGGAATTTCTAAAAGTGATAAACGCTTTTTCAAGACTAAACAGCACTGCAGACAGGAACATGGGAATACTTAGGAAGAAGAAAGCTGGAGAGTTGCTATGGTTTAGGTATTTTATTTTTTTTCCTGGGATAATGGTACATAAAAATAACAGCTATTTGAGTTTGTCATTAAGCCTAAGACATTACTTGGTAATAACTTGTTGTTACACCACAGGTATATTCTTAATCAAAATTTTAAGGCATGATTGGTCAAATAGAGAGTCACATTTTATATAATCACACTGTTTGTATGCCTCTTTTAATTACTAAGAAGCAAGATTTACATATAACTAATGCTATTTTTATCTCCATTGTACTTCAGTTTTCAATTAAACACCTTCTGTTGAATAGGCATGCATACTGTGGGAAGCAGCCAAATATTAGTTTTTAAAATTAGGACATAACTCTTAGAAGACATGTATTTACTTGTTAGCTTTTTCTCAATTTAGTGTCTTTGCATGTAAAAATCACCGACTGGATTTTGTTACAGAGCACTGTACAGTATACAGATTTTCTTTTTCAAGAAAGTTTCCCCTTTTATATTTTTATTCAATTTAAAGCTAAATAAAATCTCTAATTTGTCTTATTTTCAGGAGGAGCAAAACTGTAATCATACATTTCTGAATCAGTCAGTTTCTCTTGGAACATTTTTGCCAGTTGTGGCCCTGATGCTCTGTCTCTTGACCCATTATTGTTCACTGCAGAGTAGGGGATAGAGCACTTGAACGATTGTATATCATTGGACATTCAGATTTTTACACTTCAGGGTAATTTTTTCAACACAGTATGCAAGAAGTAAGAGCATAAGTGCTATGATTTTTAATGTTGTTGTTATACATGCCTCCTGGACAGTGCTTGAAAATGTACTTCTGCTTTTTGACCAGCAGCTGATGAAGATAAAGCAATTGTGCTGCAGAAATTTTTGCATGTTTATTATTGATTAACTTAAAAATGCCAAGGTGGCCTTCACATTAAGTAGGGAAAGGTTAGTGATGGTGGTGGGAATTTTTCAATTAAAAAAAATTCTTGCATGTCTCCAATTTGAAATAACGAGAAAGGAGCAAAGAGTACAGTTACTAAGTAATGTTTGTATTAAAGGTCTACATTTCTGAAGCTGAATTATTAATAAAAGAATCATTACTGCTCTGTGCTTTAAATTTAAGATGTATATCAAATAAGAAAGATGAGATGGAAGTGGTACTAAAGAACGGAGAGTGAGGACTTGGAGTGATTCCTAAAACTAGAATTTTAACATTGATGAAAAAGAAAGAAACAATGAAAGAAAAAGAGGAAAAAGGGGCGGCACTGTACATACAATAAAAATAGTTACTAATGAGCAGAAGGGCAAAATATTTGAGTGCATGAGATAAAAGAAATGAAGAACAAAGGAGAGAGTATTTTCAGTCTGAAATTATAGTTTATACTCCCAAAGGACTTGAGAATAAAGTTCATAGACAAAGTACTTGAGACTTAAGATAATACACAAGTTAGAGATGGGGAAAAAAGTATATTACCATATTCATCCTCTCTTGGCATTGGCAGGATAGTATATGCCAGTCAAGGATTTATCAGATATGCATTTAATACTGCATTTGATTGAAGGAGAACAATCCTATACTGAGCCCCTGTAGGAGAGAAGAGATGACCTAGTAGGAAATATTGATCGCCAATTTTTCAAGTATCAAGGCTCTATATAATATCATTTTGAATGACTCTCCCAGTGGGTCTTTCAACACTTCTCCCAGGAGACTCTTCCACAGTATAACAGACTTCACTGTTACCAACTTTAGCTGATATTAAGGCCTTGATCTGGCAAATCACTGAAAACTCAAGTTTGTCATGCTTTAGTGAACGGAGGTGATTCAGGGGTTCGCGTAGATGGAGTGCTTGGCACTGAGCAAAAGTAATAAGTCTAAAGCCTATTTCATATCTGCTTTCTGACTCTCAAGCACACTACCACTTTTACTGGTATAACTTATGTCGCTCAGGGGTGTGAAAAAACACACCCCTGACTGACACAAGGTACACTGACAGAAGTGCTGATGTGGAGAGAGCTCTCCCATCAGCATAGATCAGCGACACAAGCAATCTTACAGCAGTGCAGCTGCATCAGTACAGCTATGTTGCTGTAAGCTCTAGTGTAGACATGGCCTTAGTAAAAAAAAAAAAAAAAGGGTAGGGTATGCACAGTTAATAGGAATGTCTAAAGGGAGAAGGGTTTAATTGCAATCATCTGCATGGAAATGTGATGCTTATCAGCCTACGTTCAAGTCTGAATATAAGAATGGCCATAATGGATCAGAACAACGGTCCATCTAATCCAACATCCTGACTTCCAACAGTGGCTGGTGTCAGATGCTTTAGCGGGAATGAACAGAACATGGCAATTTACTGAGTGATCCATCCCCTGTTTTCCAGTCCCAGCTTCTGGCAGTCAGAAGTTTAGGGACACCCAGAGCATGGGGTTGCATCCCTGACCATCATTAATAAACATTCTTGGATCTGTCCTCCATAAATTTATCTAATTCTTTTTTTAACCCTGTTATACTTTTGGCCTTCACAACATCCCCTGACAACAAGGTCCACAGGTTGACTGTATGTTATGTGAATAAGTACATCGTCATCAAGTGATGTCCCTGTGGATGCTCCACTCCAGGTAACTGGTACCTCTTTGCGTCCTGATTGGAGATTTACATCAGCAGTGCCCGTTTGGGTCATGTATGCACAGTTTGTCTCTTGGTACCGTTGGACATGTGACTCAACTCCTCAGTTCCTTCTCAACCGTCCACAATCCGAGACAGCCCCCAACACTGTCCTCACAGTGCATCTAGCAGTTAGATAGGATAGATTAGTATTAGTTTTCCCAGTAGTTTAGTCAGTTTTTACTTGCTTATCCCTTCCCTAGCCATAGTAAATAAAGAAATAAATACATTTTTTTTTTTTTTTTTTTTACAAACCCATAGATTTGAGCAGTTCTACCTAGAACCAATCATGTCTTGTTCCGCAGGCTTCAAAAGAGGTTCATCCTGCAGGGATGCCATGCCAGTCTTAGATAGGCATTCCCAGTGCATTCAATGCCTCGCTGAGGGACATATCTCTCCAAAGTTTCCCCACTGTAAGAACTTGAAGGCACAGTCCAGGAGGGACAGGGATCTTAGGCTCAAAATGATTTTAATGGAAAAATCTCTGAAACCTGCCTCTGACCCAGGACATGAATCCTCCCCATTAACAAGGGGGAGAGATTCCCCAAAAAGGGCTTCAACCCCATCTAAAAGCCCACCAAAAAGGAAAAATGCACCAGCTAAATCAACAGTAGCAACTAACCCATCTGGTACCACAACTGTAACAGCATTGAAAGAGAACCAACAAACCTGTGCAGAGTCGAGGTCTAAAACCGCAATGACCTCCTCCTTGGTACTGCTGAAACACATCTCAGTACTGGCAATCATGGCTCTGACGTCAAAATCGTCACTGTGCTTAAAGGCGGTACCGATTGCGGGTGCGGCACCATCATGCACCATGGCATGGACTACAACTGCGGCACTGACAGCAAGCTTGGCACCAAGCCATGGACCCGCACTGATCGTAATGGAGCCAAGTGGATCCTCAGCACCAACTCAACAAATGGTAGTGAATGACCCTACACCACCAAGGATGGCACCAGGGTGAAAGCATAAAACGAAGACCTGCCATCTTGAACCAGAGGATCTAGAACCAGCATCATCCCCTCCCATTAACCCCTAATTTTGACAGACATAATCTCCACCTCCACATGATATCATGTGTCCACTACTGTCATCCAGTGGAGATGGCGAGGATGAAGAGGAAGGGATTTTCTCCCTGCAACACTCTTCACCACGCAGAACAAGTTCACACCGCAAGACAAAGATGGAAAAGGGTGGATTTGTTTATTCGCAAGGTATACTCCTCGGCAACAGTACAGTTATGGGTGGCGAATTATGCTGCACTCCTGTCCAATTATGATCATAACACATATTCTAGATTAATGGATGTGATTGAAGTGATCCCGAAGGATGGGTAGGAAGAATTCCAATCCCTCATTACCGAAGGACAGCTCATATACAGGATGGCATTGCAGGCTGCCTTCAATGCAACAGATACAGCCACCAGAACCACGGCCATTGCCATCGTGATGCGATGGGCTTCCTGGGCCCATTCAGCTGCTTTACCCAAGGACCTCCAGTCTACGATCGAAGACATCCCTTTTGACAAATCCAAGTTGTTTGGTGAAAAGACTGATGAGGTCCTGCATACAATGAAGGACTCATGGGCTACGCTGCAGACACTTGATATACACTCGTACAACAAGGAGACAGTACAAATGCCAACCGTATCAACGGAGATATCCCCAATTCCTGCAGCAACAAAGGCAACATGAAATTGACGAAGACCTCATAGAAGGTGACAGAACCAACCGAACTAGTCAACATCTCAGCTGCCGTCATCGACAAAGCAACAATTTTGAAAAATTGGTTGAGGCCCTAAATGACCTCCCTCAACATCCAGTGTTAGCAACAACCGCCAACCAATTTGGTCTTCATTGCCACCCTTTTCTAAATATTTGGGAGTCCATAACATTGGACAGATGGGTGCTAGAGATCATACATGTAGGATATTCCATCTCCTTCATTATTATTCCTACTACCCAATCCCCTTTCCTTACCCTCGTCAGGGACCCTTCTCACGGGCACCCACTGCAACAAGAAGTAGATCATCTAGTACTTCTAGGCATAATAGAACTCGCACCACAACAACACAGATAGAAGGGTTTCTACTCCCAATACTTTTTAACTCAAAAGAAAAGCGGAGGGTGGAGACCCATCTTGGACCTCAGGAGACTAAACAAATTCATAAAAGTACAAAAATTCAAGATGATTATGCTATCAGCTATAATATCAGCACTAGAACAAGGGGACTGATTTTCAGCCCTTGACCTGCAAGATGCCTGTTTCCATGTCATCACACATCCAGCACACAGTTTCTCAGATTCATTCTGGAGACAATCATTATCAGTACAGAAATCTTTTGGTTTCTCCATGGCACGAAGAATATTCTCAGAGATGTTTGCTGTGGTAACTGCTTACCTTCACAGGCATGGAATAATAATATTTCCCTACCTGGACAACTGCCTGCTAACAGCAAACTATCAAATACAAGGTATTACAACCTACCCAACAAATGATAGCACTATTCCAAGACCTAGGTCTTGTGATAAATCAACAAAAACCCACATTGGTTCCAGTGCAACAGCTAGAATTTATAGGCACCTACCTGGACTCAATATCCGCATGGGCATTACTATTGGAAAAGAGATTCTCCACCATTGTAAATCTAATCTCGTCCATAAGGAACATCCCTACTCTGACAGCCCACACGTGTACAACTCCTGGACCACATGGCAGCCACTATGTCGATGGTGCAACATGCACACTTGCATATGTGCTGCCTACAGGCAGGGCTTGCAACAGTCTACAAAACCAAGCAGACATAGCCTCTTCAAGGTACTGACAATGCCCAACATCATCAAAGACTCACTCCTGTGGTGGGTACATCCCAACAACATGAAGGTTGGAGTCCCATTTTCTCAGGACCCTCCTTCCGCTGTGACCACTACAGATGCATCCCTAATATGATGGGGAGCGCATCCATCGCACCACACTATTCAAGGCAGATGGTCATCATCGGAAGCACGCCTACATATAAATCTGCTGGAGCTCTACATGGTACGCAACAGATGTTTACACTTCCTCCCAATTATGAAGAACAAAACAATAAAAATCATGACAGACAATGTTACATGTATGTTCTTTATAAACAGACAAGGAGGGGCCTGATCACAAGCGTTGTGCAGAGGGATGATGAAATTATGGAAATGGTGCATCCACCATGCAATCAACATCTCATCTTCATACCTACTGGGATGTCAGAATACAAATGCAGATGCTCTCAGCAGACCCTTGGCACAAAAACACGAATGGGAGTTAAATAATCACGTACTACAAGACATTTTCCAACGATGGGTCATCCAACCATCGACTTGTTTGCAACTTGATGGACCTGAAAAGGCTCCCTATTCTGCTCCAGATCAGGATTACAGAACAAATCTATGGGGACGCATTTCTCCTCAATGGAAACAGACATGTGCTGTGTGCTTTTCCCCCTATACCCATAATTCTCAGGGTCACACAAAATATGCTTAGATAGGGCAACAGTAGCACATAGCACTTGCATGGTTGAGACAAATTTGGTATCATTACCTGCTTCAGATGTCCAAATGCACGTCAAAACCTCTCCTATTGCACAAGGATCTATTTCATCAGGACGACGGCCAGAATTTCTGCTCTCACGCAGACACGCTTCAGCTCACAGCATGGCTCCTATATGGTTCCACCGTGAAGAGTTAGAATGTTCAGAACAAGTAAAAAACATACTACTAAATGGTAGGAAACCGGCAACTCACAAAACTTACCTTCAAGTGGACCAGATTCACAGACTGGTGCAAGGCCCAACACATTTCAGCCACATCTACGACAATTCCAACTATCCTGGAGTACATCCTTGAGCTTAAACAGGCAGGCCTATCACTCAGCTCTATCAAGGTCCATCTCACAGTGCTGTGAGGCAAGCACCAGGAGCTGCTGCTCTTTGCCTTCCCCTTACCCAGCCCAAGTGGGGAAAGTGGCCTGCATGCAGGGAACCCTGACATTGCTCCTCACTCTCCCCTCACAGCTTCTCGGCGTGAGCAGAAGAGCAGCTTTCAAGGTGGGAGCAAGCGGCAATACCAGCCGCTCCCTGTATGCAGGTCTGTTTCCCCAGGTGGATGCAAGAGGGGGGATGCCAAAGGGTCCGGGGAGCCCATGGGGGCCAGGTGCAGGCACCCACAAGGGTGAGGGGGTCATGCTCAGAGGTTTGAGAACCACTGTGCTAAAGCATCTAGCTTTGATGGTGATAGCTGCTATATAGAAGTTACTTCAAAATTATATGCAGAAATATTTCTTGTTCATTATTTCATTTCATTTTTTTAACTACAATTAAACTGTATAGCCTTAAATCAATTTTATACAATACAGCCTCCAAAGTAAATAGTTCATAGAACATACAAAAGTAGGTAAATAGGAGACTAAAGCACTAGAAGGGTGAATAGTTACATGCATGGGTCACAGTGCACTAAAATCTGTATTGAAACATTTTAAACAAAGATACCATGTGTCCTTTTGAGTCTGTTGTCAAATGTAGTGTTAATAATTATAGACTGGCTACTTGTCTCCACTCCTAATATGGCAGTGATAAAGTTAAATCAATAGATGTTCTGGACAAGGTACAGAGACAGATTTACATAATTAGCCTGGGGTGGCTCTGAGTCTTTTTGCAAGGGAATCCTGAGGTGGTAATGAAGGTCTGCTCTGGTCATGTAACGAACATTTTACTCTTCTACCAATTTTTATTCCCTTTTTCCCTTTTTTTTTTTTGGAAGCAAGTGTGATTGGAAAGGGGCCAGATAGTTCTTTATGAAGCCATTGCAAATGCCTTTCCATGAATTAGCCAACAGGGGATGAATAGCCATGCAGCTGGCACCTTCCTATCCCTCCAAGGCCACTATTGGTATTTCTGTTATGATATTCCTAGGCAACACAATTCTGTTTTGCAATTCATCTCTTGTACCTACCAGTGTAATAAATGGGAATGGGGTTACAAAGCCATAGTGTTCCCTGAGGCCCAGCTGTTGTAACTGTTGGTAAAAAATACTACCAAAATTTCCAATTTTGGCAAAAGCAAAAAAATTAATTCAGTTTATAAAACAAGGACATCCCTGTCAATTTGTCACTTTGTTTCAGCCAGCACTTGAGAGATTAAGGCCCATCCACATTACAACTACAAACTTGTCTGGTGAGCCTGCTTCCAATACTGCTGTCCTTCGACACGTTCAAACCGCCCACAGCTTTACTGGGGTTTGGAAACATGGGTGAAGGCCCATCTGTGCCAGACAACAGAACTATGTGTTGGCTTTGGCAGGAAGCAACAGTGTTGTAATCAGCTTCCCTGACACAGTTTATTGCAATGCGGTCAGGCTCTGGACGGGGCCTCTCTTTTACTTAGTGAGATTGAATGGATAACATTCTGGAATTGTTGGAAAAGAAAGAGGATTTAAAAAACAAAAACGAATGAAACTTTTAGTAAGGGATTGATTATAAACCAGCTTTTCCTTAGCCCTTTCTGCACTCAGCTACACTCCCCTATTGAGGTGCGCCTGGCTCCTTCTCTACATATTAATCTGCTTTACAGTAGATGATGTGTAAAGGATTATGTTTTTAGTAGCCAATCAGCATACAAAAGAAATCATATGTTACTAAGAGCTTTATCGAATGTGGCTCTCTTAAATTTGGGGAATCCCAGTTTAATACTCAAAAGGGTTAGTTTTCCACACAACAAAAGGTGGATTATTTATTTTAAAAGATAGATACTTATGCTGGGAAACATATGCAGTCCTGTATTCTGTTACTGTTGTATTAAGGAAATATTGGGATTTGTTTAAATTAAACAAAGACAAATACTTGTTTAGAATTCTTGTGACTGCAGCTACAAGTGTATTTTGTGACTGGTTGCAAACACAAATATCAGCTATAGAAATGTGGCTGTCCTGAGTAAAGGAAGGAAAGGAAGTGGAGTGATACACTGCCCGTATTAGTTTAACACCTAAACTACTTAAGGAAAGATGAGGTGAATGGAAGAAATTATTTTGAAAAAATAAAATAAAATTGATCTAAGTGTCATGAAATCAATTTGTATTCCTATTGAAACTCACAACTTTTACTGTTACTATTCTGCTGTATTCCCTTAGATGTGTGTTTTCAGCACTCTCTTTTAGTACTTTGGTTAAAAAAAAAAAGTTCACTGTTATGATCTATACATTTACACAGGGTATAAAGGGTACTTATTTCCATATCAATACTCTTTTGATATAGGAGCCCAAATGGCTGTGATTTGTGTGCACTAGGAGGGGTATGTGTTGGAATGATATTCTGATCACTTCTGCAGCTGTTCAATAGCATTCTGAACAGCAGAGTCCAAATCCTGTGAGATGCTGATGATCTCACTCAGCAACTGCGAGGAATCAGATCCAGGGGTGAAGGCAGGGTGGATAAAAATCAGTGATATTAAATAAATTAATAAATTAAAAAAACAGATTTTTTAAAATGTAAAACCTGTTTTGTTTTAAAATCAGGTTTATTTTTTAAAAAGGAAATGTGTTTAAAATTAAATTTGAAATTGACAAAATGTTAAGGCATAAACTTATATTAAATTTAATATATAAAATAGTTCACGTTTGCTACTAAGTTTTAAAGTAAAGTCAAATCACTGAACTGGTGGAAGTCACTGACTGAGCACCTGGAACCAGAGTTTATTTAAGGGCTAAACCACCTTGTGATAGCAGTAACCTCTTCTACAGGTGCTGAGATATTATTTTCTTTATTTCAGTTTATTGAACTAGTTCAGTTCAATGAGTAATTCATTCAAAGTTAAGAACTTGACTGGGAGTTGAAAAAGCAGGATAGCTTGTTTTCCTCATCCAGCCTATGAATAAAAATTAAGTGTGAGAGGATCAGATCTGCTAGCTCTAAAATCCTGAAGGCCACGGTGATCTAAAAGAGGAAGTTCAATTCACTAACTACAGCTAATACTTCCTTTGTTCATTAAATCAGTTAGTGTTAAATGCAGAACATGTTTTGATAAACTTTTTTCCTTTTATATCCAGCCTATTTAATTTAAAATAAATTCAATTTTTAATTGAATTTGAATTTGAATTTAAATGTGGCTTGACACAAATCATGAATAAAAAATCATCATCTAATAAATAATAAATGCGTTATTCACCACTTTAAGATAAACATTTTAAAATTATGAATCAGAATAAATATATGTTATGCAATATAATTGTTTAAATAAATTATATAGTGTATCTGTCTGCTTAGCAAGGTGCACCAAATTAGATGTAAAGGTTATATATTTTCACAGTGAGAATCAACCTTGCTTTAGGAAAATAACTAAAAAAGAGTTAATGCAAAACAAGATTAAAATTGATTTAAATAAAGATTTCACACTCTTATTTAAATTGTGTAAAATATATTATTTAAATCATTTTGATTTAAAGCAACACACCCTGGTGAGAGTGACTCTGAGGTGGTCTTAGGTTAATTCTGCTGCAGCTGCACACCTACAGATTCGGAGTTCCTCCTCTTTGAATGGGGTACGAGGATAAGGTTAGAATAGGGGGAAGTGAGGCTACAGAGAACCACAGACAATCCCTCACTTTCAAAGCAGGACTTTTTGAAGTAGCAGAAGCATGAAATTTATAAGTCCTTTGTCAGTTACATTATGAGGGACTTAATAGGTAGCCTGAGAAACTGAACATAACCTTGTCAGTTTCTTTTTGCTGCTGCAGGCTCTCTTCTGCTTGGTCCCAGTGCTCGTGCTCAAGTGCATTTTTCAGACCCTGAGTATTAATGTTAGAGCAAGAAGGACGTGAAAAAAATGGTTGTGGAATGTCCCAGTTATGACCATTTCAAAGAGCAGATATTGATAAGATTTGGAAACTGAAGGGCTGTTACATTCTCTGAATTTTTTTCAAGTTGGAAATAATTCTTCATGTCAAAGCTTTGTTTGGTGTGTGTCCCATGACAGTTGTAAAATGTTGCCATGTCTGGAAGCAGTAGTTTTCACAAGTTGCATTTCACAGATTACATATTGCCATACCACCAGCCCCAAGTGCTCAAGAACCACTAGTTGAACTACAACAAATTATGAGATTTAAATAAATAAGAAATTCGGGATTCTTTTTATTTGCCTTCTGGTTTCTGAGCATTTACACACAGTACATTCAGTTCACATTTTCAGGCTCCCAATGAAGAAAACTAAAAACAAATACATTTCTTTCAAAGAATGAAAGCTGAGAGTCTCACATAATCATTTGCCTTTGGAAGTGGGGTTTTTAAGAAAAATACCAGATATCAAGAGCCTTGCTATATAATTATGAGAGATGCCAATGTTGTTAAATGTGTGCTTTGGAACACCAGCATCAAGAACAGATAGAGCTAAAAATATGTTTCACTAAGTATTTCTGCTTTCATTTTTGAGTTTAAAACTTTGTGCTAGAATAGGTGTCACTCTGACATGTCTATTGATATGCTGCATCACGAGTGTTTAATGATGACTCTCTGACTCTCAACCAGTGTAAGCTGTCAACGGGAGTTCCCCATGCTCAGAGTTTTGCAGGATCAGGCACATATGCCAGTTTCATAATATGCATGCAGTGTAGTTGTAGCCATGTAAGCCCAGGGATATTAAAGAGACAAAGTGGATGAGGTAATATCTTTTACTGGACCAACACCTGTTAGTGAGAGAGACAAGCTTTCAGGCCACACAGAGCTGCTGTTCAGGTCTGGGAAGAGTACTCAGAGTTTTACAGCTAAATACAAGGTGGAACAAATTGTTAATCATAAGTAGTTAGCACATATTCTAAGGGACCATTCAAGGCAGAATAGTTCTTTAACACCTCTGTAGTCCTAGGATAGAAAGAGGGGTTAGTATGTTACTGATGGCTGTAATAAGCCATAAATCCAGGGTTTCTGTTCAGTCCATGATTTTTAATGTCTAAAAATGGAGAGTGGTTGTTCAAGTTGTTGCCCAAGAAGAAAAATTTCTGGACTGATACACCACGAAATCAGTGATATTCCTGAGATACATCGATGGCGTTTTCATCTTCTGGACAGATAGCTTAAACTCCCTTACAGATTTTCGCCATAATGTCAACAACTACCATTCCTCCATTAAACAGTCTATGGAACACTTTCATACTAGAATCAACTTCCTGGACACCACAATCAGCATCAGCAATGGAACTTTACAGACAATAATATACAGGAAAGCCATGGATCATCACACATACCTTCATAGATCCAGTAACCATCCCAAACACACCAAGAAATCTGTTATCTACAACCAGACACTCAATGCCACAGAATATGCTCCGAGCAAAAAGTCCAGGATATTCATCTTAACATGTTTAAAACCATCTTTCCAAACAAGGACACTCCATCAGAGAAGTAGATCGCATCATGGAGTGGGCCACCCAGATACCCTAAGAAAACCTGCTTTACTAAAGAAATAAGAATGCCTCCTATCACACACCCCTAGTTGTCACCTGCCACCCCACACTGGAAACCATACAGGGTATCATTAAACAACTACAACCCATACTTGATGTGGTTCGCATCCTGAAAGAAATCTTTCCTGAACCCCCACTTCTAGCCTTCAAACAATCTCCTAACCTCTCCAATCTCATCATCAGAAGCAAGCTCTTCACAGACCAGGACACACCAACTCAAAGTGGCACCAGATCCTCCCAGAACAACAGATGCAAAACCTGCAGACAGATCTCCTCTGCTACAATGATCAACACCCTCCACAACACACCTTTGAAGAGCCCTGGTTCCTACACATGCCTATCATAACATGTGGTATACCTCATCCAATGCACTAAATGCCCCATTAATGACTATGAAACCAGACAATCACTATGCTCTTGAAAGAACTCACCCAAGAAAATGATAAAAGACAAAAACACCCTATCATTTATGGGTGAACACTTTTCACAAAGTGATCACTCTATATCTGACCTATCAGTCCTCATCCTGAAAGGAAACCTGCACTACACTTTCAAAAGATGAGCATGGGAGCTTAAAGAAGAAGAAGAGCTCTGTATGGCTCAAAAGCTTGTCTCTCTCAGCAACAGAAGTTGGTCCAATAAAAGACCTACCTTGTCTTTCTAATTTCATAATATGGCACTCTTTGCTTCTGTGAAACAAGTTGTTAGAAATATTCGCAAAATGTCATTGTCAAATTATGAGCAGTTTTACAGTATATACATAACAGAAAAGATACACTGGGTATGCTAGGTCTTGTCCACACTATGGGCATTATAGTGGCATAGCTATGACACATAGCTATTCTGCCAAAACCCCATAGTGTAGAAGGAGACTACAGCGATGGAAGGAGCTTTTCCTTCACTGTAAGAACTCCATCTCCCCAAGCAATGGTAGCTAGGAGGGCAGAAGCACCTTTCCATCGACCTAGCCGCATCTACATTGGGTGTTGAGTCAATGTAACTTCGGTGCTCAGGAGTGTGGAATTTTCATACCCCTGAGCACTGTAGTTATGTCAGCCTAAGTTTTCTGTGAAGTGTCAGTGGTCACCATTCTGTGTGCACGCATGCGAGTGTGCACATGCGTGCAAACAAAGTACGTTATGGGTCTAATTTCCAGACCACTCGTAATGCTCATTGATTTCAGTTGGAGTTGTGGGTGCTCAACACTTCAACACATTAGCCCACAAATTTACAGAAATGCAAAAATAGTTGGAAAGATAACTTTAATTGACTTGTAAAAAGTAGGTGACACTACTTGTAATTAAAGAATTTAGACTTAGTAATTGAAAATTCATTAGTTTAACTCCAAAAACTTTGATTATATCACACTTTATTTAGTAGCTGAATTAACTCATTGATTTATTTAGACATCTGAATAACTGTCATGATCTTCAGCTGAATGCATACTGACCAGACCTTCTGAACAACTGCTATCCATCATGACTCAACGATAAGGGGCTGTGTAGTATATTTCTTGGTGTAGAAGCTGAGGAAGAGTGTAAACGATATCTTAAAAATTTAGGTATATTTGGCCAAATTAAATGCTTCCATATGCTGCAAACCTAAGTTTCAAGATAATGTAAGAATGATATAGGTCAGCAGATATGCAAAATTTATAATAAAACTCAAATTCTCTATAAGCCATGAGATATAGTTATATAAAAAACCTAGAAATACTGGCAAATGAAGGAAAAGATCTTGATGTAAATCGATAATTTAATTTAGCTGTGACCGTGGTCTAGTTGTATGCTATTGTTCATAATTTTTCAGTAAATAGACCTTGACGTTTCACGTTCACTCCTATATGTATTTATTTATATTAATACATTCTTTTTGTTGATGTTGTTATTGGTCTTACATTATACCCTGGAGAGCTCAGCTGATGTCAGGCATCATTGTGCTAGGTGCTGTACACATGCAATAAGAGACAGTTCTTCCCCTGAATAACTGATGGTAAGATGAAGTGTTATGATGTCCATTTTATAGTTGGGGAACTAAGGCAGAGAGATATTAAGTGACTTGCCCAAAGCTACACAGGAAATCTGTTAGAGCCAAAAATGAGTCCTAATATAGCCCCTAAACCATGCCCAGCTTTCTCCTTGTCACACTCTTCATTTTTCATCTACCACAATATGCCTGAAGGCTTTACCAATTATTTTTAATCAGCTTTGTATTAAGAGGAAAACACTGACAAGGTGCTCAAGTATTTAATCCTCCATTCAAAGCTGCCTTTTGTGCTTGGATGATGGAGAACTTTGCCTTAGCACACAGTTCTCCCTGCCTTGTACAAAGCTCCAGAAAACAAGCATTGAGTGGAGAGCTCAGCTGCAAGTGTGGAAGAAATTAAATTCAATATTATGAGACACAGGCGGGCTATGAAGCTAAATGCCCTCCCCAATTATGTGGATTTTCCTTGCCATTGAATTCATATGAGAATCTAATGGCCCCTTCCATCTTTCCCTGCCCAAAGATGTTTCTGCTTATTTGGAGCTCACTTGGAGAGAGACTCTTTGGCACCAAGGAATCATGGAAGCCCTTTCGCAAAGCTTCTTCACTTATGACCCAACCCCACACATCCTTGTTGTGAGGTTATGTGGTACAGAAGGCTTGGTGTGAGCCCTTCACACAGGTTGGCTTGGTTAAGAGACTGATCCTCCTTGTCTTCAATGAGAGTTTTCCTGTGGTACAGTGTGAACATGTCATGATCTATACACAACATATCTTAAGGTGGCAGGTCTCAAGCTTTTTACCATCAGACCTCATGTTTATCAGAGCAGCTGAGCTTACCTTCACATTGGTAGACATGATGGCTAAGATTGCCAGAGCAGACCATGGGTTTTAGACTCATTTTTCTATTAATTTTTAAACACCGTGCGGTGGGATGGAGGAGTTGGGAAAAGTGACCCAAACAGAAGCTAAGAAGTGACCTGCAAATCCAAAAAGAGGAACTGGGGAGACAAAATGGGAAAAATGAGTCTCTAATGGGGACATCCTTCCTACCAGTTTACTCCTCCTTGAGTCCCTGCCCTCCTCCATTATATTCCTCTTCCTTCACATTCTAGCCAGCAAAAGTCCCTTGTTCTTGGTTCTGCTCCTCCCCACGAGCGCTAGGCTGGCTGCACACCAGAAGAGGAAGCATTCGGAATGCAGGAGACATCCCCTTGCCCTTAGTGCAGCATGACAGTGTCTGTGGAGGCTGAGAAGGATTCCTGCAGGCTTAGCCCTTATCTATCCCTGCAGCCCTTCTGGGTGTGTGGCAATGGTTGGAGTTGGAAGGAACCTCCAGGGAACGTCACAGAAAATCCCAGGCAGCCGACATTTGGCATTTCCTAATTCTTCAAGATTGTAAATAAAAAGATACGTTAAGAGCTTCAGGCTCCAGCAAAATATTGAGCCGTAGTTTAAGACACCCTGTTCTCCATAGGCTTGGAAGGATTAGATTTTTACCAGTAAATGTTGATTTCACCGCACACTCACAAACCAGCGAAATGCTATAGTCAATGATAATAGTTGCAATAGACAGACAGACAAAGGGCAAAAAATGCTGCTTGAGAACTCATTAGGGTTTGATTTAAGGATATTTACTGTGTATATTTTGACATGTGATGTTGACAATTTGTGTTTTAATGGTAATAAAGCTTTACATTTTTAAAATCAATGCCTGCTATCCTTAAATAATGATTGTCTGATTCACCCTGTTGTCTGACTTCTCTATAATTTTCTGCAACTGTGAAAATTTAAATCGATAAAAATTAGAAAAAATTCTTAAAATAAACATCTATATTATCTGTCAAAATTATAAAATAAATAAAAATCAAATTCTGCCAAGCCTAATTATATATAAAATGTTCATTAATGTAACTGAACTTCTCTTGAAGGAAAATCCCTTTAGTACTCTAAAAGCTCCTCCATTAATCAGAAGGAAAACGATTGACAGATTTTCTCATTTGTCCGTTATTCAGGGAACATTCAATTAAGCAGCCCTCAAAGTAGACTTATGGACTTTAGACCCATAGACTTTAAGGTTACAAGGGACCATTATGATCATTTGGTCTGATCTCCTGCACAATTCAGGCCACAGAACCTCACTTATCCACTCCTGTAATAAACCCCTAATTCATGTCTGAGTTACTGAAGTTCTCAAATAATGGTTTAAGACTTCAAGTACAAAGAATTCACGAGAGAATCCACCAGCAAGTGATCTGTGCCCCATGCTGCAGAGGAAAGTGAAAAACCTCCCAGGGTCTCTGCCAATCTGCCGTGTGGGAAAATTCCTTCCTGACCCCACATGTGGCAATCAGCTAAACCCTGAGCACGTGGGCAAGACTCACCAGCCAGAAAGGTGGAAAGAATTCTCTGCAGTAACTCGGAACCCATCCCCTCTAACGTCCCATCAGAGGCATTGGGCGTATTTACCGCTGGTAGTCAAAGATCAGTAGTAGTAGTACTGAGTTGAACATATGCTTCAGGGTGTGCCGTTCTGTGCAGGTGGGTGTTTCAGGCTTACTTCGTTCTTGAGCAGTGGGGTGTGTATCTTTATGACCTACAGCTCTTGTGCGTAGTAGTTCTGTACATATACCTAAGATCAGGTATGGCAGGAGTCTCTTTCTCTCTCCCTTTTCTTTTCCTGAAACAGATAAAGCCTTCTCTACTATTTTAGTCACTCCTTGTTTTTTTGCGATCTTGTATCAAAAGCTCTACTGACAAAAATATAATTTTATGAAAGAAAAATGAACTAAAAACAATACACGCAAGATTCACAGTTAAAGTTAGAATATAATGAATGTCCTTCTAAATCAAAACACAGCTGTAGTTGCCTTAACACTTTATTGCTGCAAATCATTGTCTTGATGTTGGATATGTGCCATGTACTAGCTGAAATGATAGATTCCCTATGGTTTGAATTCTTACATTTTTAACATTGTTTAACGTAGGTGCTGTTGAGTGAGCACCTCTTAAGGCTGACGCAAATTAATTCCACTCCTGTTAAGAAATCTCTCGATGGATTTATCACAAATTGCTGCAGCTGTGAGCGATTCCATGCTCTCGTGAGAGGTACGAGATTAAACCCTGTCACCACTGTAGTGTTTTTAATTAATTTAACCTCCAAACTAATCATTTCCCAGTGCCAGTCTCTCCTTTTCTGGTCAGCAGATTCATTAGTTAATGTCAAATTGATTAGTTAATGCAGTTGATGATGAAAAACTCTCTATAAGTAATAAGAATTACTATTGCAGGGTCTGAGAGTGCTGTGGAAGTAGGGGTTCCAGCCCTTGAAAAGGAAAGACAAACAAGACAGAATCTCATGTTGCACAAGGGACTTGGGCATTGTTATTGATTTTATGTGGAGGGCTCTGAGAGTCTATGGTGATGGGTAGATAACTCTAAGATAGATACATAGACTCTATAATGACATTTTGGCTGATTAAGGAATAGCACTGGAGTACCATGGAGAATGGGAAGGACCCTCAGGGCTCCAGTAGATGTACGCTCCACTCCCAGAGAGCACAAAAACACACTCACTCTGTACAGAGGAAGGAGAATTCCACAAGTAAAATTGTCAGAGGCATCAGTACTGCAGCTTTGTGTAGGTCTCTGTGGTCTTTTTTGAATAACTATAAAATTCGCAACTTTGAAGACACAGCTTTCATCTTCTAGATGGATCTAAGTGGCTTTCTAACACAAAGGACCGAATTAATCATCGGTGTAATCCCACCGCTGTATGGCTTTTTACCTTAAATAATATTTTCAGAAGCTTGGGAGCCTTATACCACGAGTTACTTGTGAAAACTCATAGAGGCAAGCATCAGTACTGGTGTCTCTGACTGTTCTGCTCATGGAATGCTCCTTTCTCTGTATAGGATAGGTCCCGTGGCACTACAATATATGTGTGCAGGACTCCTGAGAGCTGTTTTCATTCTCCCCACTGCCTTTCACACCTCCATCTGCGAGCACCTGTGCTGTAGCCATCACCTGCCTGGCTAAGGAAGTTATGAAGTCAGTAGAGTTACCCCACTGTTGAATTTGGCCCATATGCTACAGTGCTGTATTGAATGACACCTTTTCATTCCTGTATCTATCACTGGATTGGTGAATAATGGACAGAGGAAGAGAGACACTGAACCTTATGTGGAGAGCTGCGTAAGATGTATTTTTTTTAATAAATATTTTGCATGCCTGTGTGTGTTTCTGATGGGCTAATTGCTCTGGATAGGGCCTTTAGGGGAATCAAGCAGGACAGGCAACACAATGGCCTGGACAAGGAGCAGTCCAACAAACACTCCAACACAACAGCCAGAGTGATAGCTGTGAAGAGGCATCTCCATGGTCCCAAACGTGGTTACACGGCTATTTGGCCCAGGCTGAGAATCTGGATACCAAAGAGCCCGATAAGTTAAAAGGTCTGCCCTGCAGAAGGGGAGTTTGCTTACTGTTGCTGGCTGCCGTAGTCTGGCTGAGAGTCAGAGCTGGCAGGGAACGATTCATGAGAATCAAGGCCCCAAGACTAAGTCACGTCTGCCTAGAGGATTGAGGGGAATGCCAAGTATAGCTCAGAGCAGATTCCTGTCTCGTTGTTGTTTTAAATCCATTGCTCTTGAGCGCTGTGTACCTATGGAAAATAAATCAGACTTTCTTTTGAGGAAATAGCTTCTGCGTCACTGCATGAGATTATTGTCCACAGCCTCTTGAAGGCAAACCCTTGCAGGTGCAAAGCCTGTTGGGCCTGCTAGATGTTATGGTTGGTAGTCAGGGTGGTGTAATCTGCATACGCTGCAGGGTCCCCCACAAAGAAGAATGAAGGCACAGGCCTGCTGTTTGAAAGGGGCACAGTGGACAGTGACAGGTGGGGCAGCTCAGTGACCAGGACATCTCATTCATTTTGACTCCGAATCTAGACTTTGCATGAGCTGTAGGTGTTATTTAGGATGCCATTTTGCTTCTGAACTGTGCAGATCAAATCCTTGTGCTCTTGTAAATATCTTTACAAAATCTCTCAAATAGCTGGATAATTAGGGCCCCGTGCTGATACTTAATCTTGCAAACAGTAGTCTGTGTTTGTTGGTTTAATTTGGCATTATTGGGAAACTGAAGTAGCCACTACCAGCAAGGTTTTTGTGTGCATCTTTAAATGCTGAAATTGAGACTGCTAGTGTAATGTGATAGTTGTTCATTCTTGGCAAGCTGCACTTCTGCAGAGATCCCTGGGGATAAATTCAGTTGAAAATGATTCTCACCACCATCAGCAACAGTCTTAACTACATAAGTATTTTACGTTAGCAAAATCAAGATAATGAAACATAATGCAGATTGATTTTAGTAGGGGAAATGGCAGGTCATGTGATGACATTAGTTCTGGGTTAGTTTTTACTAGGCAAACTGACATAAGTGGGAGAATGGTGAGAACTCCTTCTGTTGGTGTGCTATGTTCTAAAAAAAAGAGAATATTATAGAGGAATATATTTAGTAGTCACTGCCACCTTTCTGGTGAAGCTTAAGCAGAAATGGGATCTTCAGATTAGAAATGTAAACAAGGTTTTACACAGAAGGACCTTAATCTTCTTTGACTGAGAAGTAGAGGACATGATAGAAAATGGGTCCAGATGGGTACTATAGAACTTTCAGAGACATTGTGTTCTGTGAACATGGTACACTTCCCATGTATCATATATCTATGGACTAGCTCCAGCCACATTTCATTTCGGAAATGGAAGCTACACTGAGAAGGATTCTGATTACTCAGACTGACAAGGGTAGTGAAATGGCAGTTTTTAGCTTCGGATGCATGCTGTACTGATAGCCCAAGGCAAGCTGGAACCCTGCACTGCACTTTACCTTTCATAGACCATCGGAGAGAATACAGGAGATTGGTTTTAGAAAGTACCACAAGAGACTTGGAGGATTTATCCTCTGGTGGAATCCTCATCTATGAGAGGCTGGGATCTTGTCTTCTTATAAGGCTATTGGTTGTTTTTGGTTAATTACAGGGAGAGGGTTGTTTGGTTTTTTTCAATATATATTTCTGGTATGTATGAAAGGCTCAATTGTGCCCTGCTGTGTATAGATACGAAAGAAGGCTCTAAAAGCCATCCTCCTTTGCACCCTACATGGGTACCAGACTGTTATCCTTATTGCTCCTCTGAAGTTGAGGAAACTTACACCGTCCGCTCTTTGGATCAGAGATGGCATTTTACGATGTGTTTCTACAGTGTCTAGCACAATGGGGTTCGTGTGTGCCACTGGAATATAAATAATACTAAAGATTGAATTTTTTCTTCTATTTCTTTTCTTACTATTTAACTCTGCTGTTTGTCTTTCTAAAGTGTTCTGAGAGAGAACATTTTTATGAAGGATGTACTATGAAATGAGGGCCTGATTTTGCAGTCTTTACATGAATTCCAGAATTTGTAGTCTACTCACATGAATAATGGCTGCTGAACTGGTGCCTAACATTCTGTGCTGAGCATATTTTTCATAACATAGGTCATTTGGTGAAGTGATTATTGCTCAGAAATATTTTCTTTACTCAACTGAATGTTGAATCTAATTAATGAATTAACTGAATAAATTCTTTTCTGAGCAGTCAAAGAAGATACTTACTGTACTCTCAATTTTAGTGAACATTGCAATGTGTTTTTTTTAAAGACTCTTTAACACTTGAATTTTATTCAAAGATGTGACTTAAATTGGATCTTGCCATCTTCAAAAGTGTCTTTCACAGTACAGTTATTGAGTCCAACTGGGAAGATGCAAAGCATATTTCACAATTTTAATGAACCGTTTCCAATGACATTTTATTACTAGTTTCAAAAGTGATAGAATTTGGCATTGTGTTATCTGTCAAGTTTTTTCTGTAAATCAAATATCAGTGGGGGAAAAATGTTGATTATCTTGAAGACTTTCAGATAGGAAGCAGTAAGAAATATTTAGATGACTAACTTAATATACAGTTTAACAAAAGGTACTAAATCTTTGGCAGTTAAACATGGTCTCAGAATAGATAATAGCTAACTTGATGAAAGAAGAAATTATTTCTTAAAAACAGTATCTCTTTAACATAATTAGATACAACATTTCTAACAATTAGGATGCTGATATTTCTTTGCCATGAGGCATTTTTAATGTTAAAGATTTGATTTTATACAACAGAACTACATTAAAAAAAAAAAAAAGCAGGAATAGGGATTTCTTTATATGCGGTTTCCATAGATGTAGGTTTAATGTATTATCTTGCGCCATAGCTAAGGTTCTGTTACCGAGGTCAGTATTAACAGGAGCTTAACACTTTTAATTTATAAAAAATCTAATTGAAATGGCAAAACGAAAACATAGACTGCACACTATGAGTCTTGTTTGAATTTTTTCATGGCAGTTTGATAAAAATAAAATGATAAAGAATAGTGAGAGTTTAAAAATCACCTCTTTTGGCAATTTTTCACTAGATTGTCTAACTTCTTTGTACCCCTTTTGCAAGAAATTGAAAACATGCTGGGACCTGTCATTTGGGCACCGTGTTGCTCCTCATGTGCTGATTCCTACAGTATAAATAGTGTTTGTCTATAGAGCATTTTACAGCTTTTTAGCTATAACTGAAAATATGTGCATCAAGCTGAATCTGCTGAATTTCATTTGAAGAAGAGAAATCTTCTGTGTTGTGAGCATTGTTACTTGCTTCTTGGAGCAGAAAACCTGACTCCTTCACCAAAACCCATGTAACCTAAGGATATCTCTCTGAGTTAGGAGACACCAGGAGTTCATGTTTCCTCTTTTAAATGCTGTTCAAATTCTGATGCAATCCACTGCCCTGATTATTGACTAAGGTCATGAATCTGATCCTAGAAGACAGTTAGGGAAGAGTTGCTGAACACTCCCCATGACATCTTAAAAATAAGTTAGCAGAACTTATGTAAGGTCACTGCAGGTCTAGAACCCAGAACATTAATGTGAAAGAACCCAGTCTAATCCATCACACTAGGATACCAATCAAAATGACCAAACCATTTTTATTCTGTCTCTAACCGCTATACACCACACTCCTCTTTTGGAGCCAGGGGTAGAATCTAGGATCCATGACTACCAATATTCTACTGCTGAATAGTAGTAAATAGTTTGGAACATACCATGAAATATTTGACAAGCCCTCCAGTGGCTGACCTACAAAGGAGCCTAGCAGTTACTCCTCTAGCTCAAGAAGTGATAGTCAAAGGGTATGTCTACACAAGTGGTAGAAGGTGTAATTTCCAGCTCCAGTAGATATACCTGTGTGAGCTCTGAACGAGCTAGTGTGCTAAAAATATTACTATTGCCTAGGTAATGCAAGTGGTAGGATGGACTAGTACCTAGGGTCTTGGATGGGATCATACACAGAGAAACTAGCTTCTTTTGCCACTCGTACCATCACAACTCCATTTCTATTTTTAGCCTGCCAGCTCAATCAGAGCTAGTGTAGGTATGTCTCCTTGAGCTGGAAATTACACCTTCCAGCTCCACTGCAGACATACCCTATGGTAGGATTCTGAAGGTCAAGTGGTTCAAACCCTGATGTTGATCCATGTGAGGGAATGGTGACCACAGCAGTATTTAGGCAGAATAACTTCCCAAATGTATGGACTGTGTTCGAGTCAGACGTGCTGATCTGTTGCTACAAAACCCTATGAGGTCACTGTTAAGGTTTGCATTAGAGTGCAAGGTTGATGAAGATGGGCTATGTGTAGTTTTTGGAATCTGTTGGAGATAGAAGTGCAAACTTTCTGTAATGTTGGTGTGCATTATCAACAATGTTGATAGTGTAGGCATTACAAAAATGGAAAGGAATGCACAAATCTTTCTCCTTAATTTCTTGTTTCCATTCCTTTAAGGTTTTGAGTGGATAGAATGTTTCCTAAACATAATTTTTGTTTGCTCCTTGAATACCTAGGAGTACTTTGAATTCTCTATTTGATTTAAGCTACTAAGAATGCTCTTGAGTTCAAAGGAAGCTTTGTGTAAAATAAGACATGTAGGTTTACTCATAGATGATGTCAGTTCATCTGAAAAAATGATGAACATGTTCCTTAATATTCTTGATTTTCTAGCTATTTCAAAAATGTCTACAATCTGGGTGCTGATTTCATGTACGGTTTTCACTTCTTGAATGCTGTTTTGCTTCCCTTTCTTTAGGGACAATTTTGAAAGCCCACCATAAACAGAAGTATACTCTAATGGAAATAAATGGATATTTCATTATCAGGCAAATGGCCTGCTACAAACTGCTACAGTAGAACTTGCCATCTTGCTTGGAGTGGAAGCCTCATTTGTTTTTCCTTGCTTTCAGCTGTTAGTTGGGCACTCCAGACTGCATTGTTAAATTACAATTAATACACTAGGGCTTGTCATGATGAGGTACAATGTAAGTAAAGATGTTGAGCATGAAACACATTTTGTCCTCGAGATTGCCATGGAATACAGCTCTGTTTAGTTTACCAGCAGAGTAAAATAGTGAGTGATGTATTAATTGATATATTGCAGCTGATCTCAGTTTGCTTAGGGAATGGGACTAAAGGTCCCAAATCTCAAAACTCCACTTAGTCCTAAATCCTGGGTCTGCCTTATCATAGACTTTGTCACAGCATATTTGTTCAGTTTCTGGTTGCTCTTAGAAAGTGATCAGTGTAATCTGAAAGTGTGTTGTGCTGCCTCTGTTACCCTGTTCTTGGACTACTATAATAGGGAAGTAATAGTTAAATCATATATCAGCATCTCTTGTATTATTACACTGCATGTATAGGATGCAGAGGAAAGATGGACTCATACTTAAAGTACGGAACTGAGAGTTAGGAAATCCACTTTCTGTTCCTTGCTCTGCCATTGAGATACCACGTGACCTTAGGTGAGGCATGCTGTCTTTCTCTGCAATGATCCTTGTCTCTCCCGCAAACATTACCAGTTGCAGATGTCAGGTGCAGCTAAATTGATGTTGAATGCAGCTTAAGTACAAGTATAGCCAAGGACAAATCATGTTCCATAGACCGTAGACAGATCATTGGCTACACACTTCCAGTTAACTGTGTTTGGAACTGGTTCATCTGCATCTTCTGCACCTTTTGTCAGCAATGAGAGATTCCTGCCGTGCAAAAAATGCTTTCATTTTTCATCCGTACAGTGTCTGCTGAAATATTAAGTGCAAAATATGCTCATGCCTAAACAGATAAAAAGAGAGTGAAATTTCAGTTTAACTCTTCTGTGTGTTTCTTTACATAATCTTAGGATATTCAGTGCAAACTTGACGTATCGCACTGTGATTAATCGAAGGCCAGTTTTATCTTTGAACTTACATTGAAGAAACGATGCTACTGCAGAACTTTTAAGCTCAGCAAAAGAGCTGCAGAGAGGCAAAGAAACTACGGGCTGAGACGGGAAGGCCAGTTGTCACCGCCAAATTTATATAGCCAGTTCGGGTCTCTGTAGTTGGGAAAACGTTTATCTAAATCCCTGACTTTAAAGATCATGTCAGGTGTCCTGAGACTTTTGTAAAATTGGGGTTATGCTGTATTGTACCTGTAACCTTTGAGCCAAATTCTATCTGCTAAATGGAAGTCAGTGAGATGGTATATCTACAACAGAGGGTGGAATTTGTCTTTATATGTTTAAACAGGCTGAGATCACTTGTTAAAATCGTTTCTCTTTCTATTAATCTGTCACTTTATACAGTATTTATCTCTTTTCTATTTCTGTCTGTCTTTCTACATTACTGTCTGTGAATTATGACTTTTTTATCTTCTGTACCTCAAAAATTATTTACATTTTTATTGAATGATTTTTAACAGCCTATTATTTAATAAACATTAGTGCCCAGATGAAGATGAGGATACAGTGCATCCATTTATCCATTCTTTCAAAAGTAACTTCTTTTTTTCCACATTCTTGCTTACTCTCAAAAAAAGACTGCAATTTCACCAAGAAAAGAGGGTGGTTTTTGCATGTTTGTGCCCCTTGCATTCCATGCTTAGTCTTCTGTGACAGCTCATCCATGTTATGAACTTCTGCAGAGCATAGAACAATATTACATCTGTGATGACAGCGCGTGAGAAAGTGACTAGTAGGAGTTGTTTATTGTAATAATGCTTCACGTTGCGACATTTAAAGAGAATGCTGAAACGATGGAACCCAGTTGATGTTTCGTAAAATGCAGCTGTGAAATATGTGCTTGTGGATCTTTTCCCCAAATACTTGCAGAACGCAGGTAATCAGTATTTTCAGTTGGTCTGCAAATTAAGGAATTGCTTGACCTGTTAGAATTATAGCATTGTAAGGACAGAGTGGCACTGTGAAGTCATGAAATGGCCTTTAATCCCTGGCAATGTGTATTATAATCTGCCTCAGATTAAATGAAAATAGTTCACCAGTTATTTGGACATTAGTTAGGTTTTCTAAAAAGTATAAATGTTACATTGTGGCATAATGAACAGTTGTGATTTAGGAATTCTTTCAGACGAAACAAATACCTGGAACTGGCTTTCTTTTTGGTTCTGGGTTCCCAAAATTAAGATAAAGATGCATCTCTAACTGCCCTTTGACTGTTCTTACTGTTCCACTTTGTGCAGTGCTGTATCTTTCTTTGATATTGAGAGAGCGTAGTGCACTGTGATTTTATGCCTTCTAACAACCCACATTTTATTGAAAATATGGCAGTGACATTTTCAGTATTTAAGAAGGTGACATATGCCATTCCTTATTCAGAGAAAGTCTGTCCACTAGGTTGCTATCCCAGTATTACCCAACCACTGTTGTCTTCACTCTATAGCTAGTGCTTGGTAGCAGTAAAGTTATTACATTTTAAAATATTGCTTGATCTTCAAGTTCCTTTGCTCTGAATTTTGATTGATTAGTGGTAAGAGAAAATAATAGAGCTCCTGGTGCCCAGGCTCTTTATTATAGCAAGAAAAAGCAAAACTGTCAAAAAATATGTTCAAAGTAAAGAAAACCACACAATAAGGTATGGAGGGGAAAATAATGACCTTATGGGATCATACAAGATCATGTACGGTATCGTTTGACCATTTTGAGTTGTTCCACAATCCATTAAAAAAGAAAATGGTATTGTAAATTTCTCAGTCCTTTAAAAGAGATAGCATTGAAAGGAACTGTTAGGCAGTGACTTTATATTTCTCTCTGTTTCAGGAAAACCAACTCAATACCCCTCTATGTATAGTAAAACAAGTATTTGACACTTTGCATGAATTATAAATAGCTTTCATAAGAATTGTGAGTTCTATCAGTGCATCCACAGGGATTCCTCTTTTTGTCAGTAGTTAATTTTCACTGTTAGACATATATTATACTGCACCTTAAAGAGTTAAAAGGAATTCAGAGTTTATTAAAGTGATAAAAAAGTCCTTTGTGAGATTACTAGAAATGCCTATACTCAGTGGTCTAAGTCCAGTCATAATATATGGGGTGCACTTTTGGAAGAGAAACCAGGCAGGATCAAGAACTTCTGCATTTTCTTACATCAAGAATGACTATTGTTTCTGTCCATTTGGCCTGCCTTGTGTGCTATTGTTTAAATGATATAGTCTGTGTGCTGTGATGGTGGAAATGTGGCAGAAAACTCATGTTTTGGTTCTGAAGTTCCTGCTACCAAAGTTAAAAGTAGATAAAAATAATAATCATTGAAAACCCATTACTTTGGGGGTTCTATTTTTCATAGCAACATTATCATAATTATTGTCAGCAGTTGGCTGTGATATTTAAAGTGCTGACATAAAGGAAGTCTCATCTAGACAAATATAGATTATTCTTTCTTTCAAAACTTCAATTCTCTTGCTTTCACTGTGCATTGACCATTATAATAAAATAATTGCAAGCACACATTTTTCTTTGACTTATTTTTTTCTCTTTCAGATGCAACTTGTTAATGAGTTGCACAAAAGATTTTTGCACAGGGTTTTTTGTCAAAGCAGCAGAAAATGCTTATTTAATAAACAAAAAATAGAGGTGCTTTGAGAGTAATCTGACTTTGTGATGAGATACTAACCTCTGAACCTGGGGGATAATATCAAGGCTTTTCTTTAGACCCTTATCATCTCACACCTTGACTATTGACTATAGTCTTCACTATTGCATTGATGCCAGTTAAGTCTGTTCAAAGTATGCTGCTAGGATCATCTTCCTGGCTCTTCATTCTGACCACATTGACCCTCTCTTTGTTCTTTTGCTGGCTCTCCTCCTGGCTCCCCTCCTTCGTTACATCAAACACCAGCTTTGCTTTTCTTTGCCTGGGATTCCTTTTGCCACTTAGCCCCACTCGATCAGACTGATTAATTTATCAATCCGTCCATCCGATCTCTGCCCTGTCAGTGATGTCAGCCTTCAGTTATCCTCCTGTCCATTTCTTCCACGAGCATGCTTGTGCTTTCTTCCAGTCCTAAGCTGGGGATATACCCTGTAAAACTTCCACCAAAATCCACCACCTTATCCTCTTCTAAATTTGTCTTTAAAACTTACCTCTGCTGTGATGTCTGCAGATCACTCATGGCTGGGATTGTTTAGCTGAGGCTTCCACCTTTCTGCCAAGCTCTCACCATTTTCTTACTTCATCTTCCCCCACCCCCTTTTGTCTGTTTAGTCCTGTCTGGTGACTTGACGATAAACTCCGTGGAGCCAGGACTGTTGTCTTTTTTGTCTGTCCAGCACCAAGCACAATAGAGTGCTGGTCCTGGATTGCAATACCAAAGTGCCACCATAATACATATAATAAATAACAATAACAATGCATTATTAGCAGTGATAAACTATCAAGTGATGAGATTACATCACACATCTTGGAAAATGTTGGATTATCTTCCCTCCTCTATAAAATTTA
This sequence comes from Mesoclemmys tuberculata, assembly GCA_007922155.1. Lineage (NCBI taxonomy): Eukaryota > Metazoa > Chordata > Testudines > Chelidae > Mesoclemmys > Mesoclemmys tuberculata. The sequence goes on from ML677027.1 coordinate 12,671,764, forward strand.
AAATGCAACTGGCCGTGGGTTCAACTTCTGAACCCTACAGGTCTCACGGGATCTGCTGGAATTCTCCATAGGTGATCACTGTATCTTGTGCTGTTTCCAAGACCTAGCTACCCTCCCCAGCTCTGTCAGCATGCCTGCTGCACCTGGAATCCTCTAAAAGGGGGGAGGGATGTGTCTTGTAGTGCAGAGAAGGCTCTAGTCATTGTTAAATACACCCCTGGGATGTATTAACTTTCCAGGGTTGAAGGAGGGATGATGGGTGGGAGCCACCTGGCCCAGCCCCCCACCCCCCATTCACATCACGTGGACCTTGCAGGAAGGGAGGAATGTCCTGTCGAAGTGGTTTAACGCTCCCTTCCATGGGGAAATTGTGGTGTATCAAGGACTGTTGGAATTGCAAGCTTTCACTTTAATGGGTGAGTGGCAGTTCCCTGGTTCCACTTAGTGTTGCTGGGAGAAGCAGTCAGTGTGTAGATAGATAGCTGTCAGTAAAGTGAGGTGTGGCTTGCCTTTCTGCTTTAAGGAGCAGCCTAATTTGTCTCTTTGTTTTTAATTCTTGTGTTCTTAAAGTTCTGGATTTCAAGAAATTAAGTAATTCTATGTTGCATTCTGCAAGCAAGAGTAGTTTATGTTTTTATCTAACTTGAGTGTATGCCATGAGCATAACAGAAATAAGGAGATCCACATGTGGAAGTTTCCCAAAAGGGCCATCTATTTACATTAGGCACTCCAGGGATTTTAATTTGTCATGGATTATATAATCTAGTGATGGCCAAGGATCAGTGGGAATACTGAAAGATCAAGTGATAAAAGGGAAGGGATGTTGTTCACTTTGTAGAAGATCAGTTTCCTTGTCAGTATGTGCTTGGGTAACACTTTAGATTTAATCTGGTCCGATAAAGAGAAATTAGCAAATTAAGCAACTATTATGAATCATTTAGGAAATAGTGATCACCATTTACCAGGATTCCACATGATAGCCATTGGAAGGACTTTGGATATAAATGCATGCATTAAACTCATACATTCCCAATGTGACTTGTGAAAATGAGGGCCATATTAAACAAAATAGATCAGCAATGTTAATTAGCAAGGCACACTGTAATTAGTTAGGAGGATGGCTAAGGTTTAAAGAGTTGGTGAAGTTGACTCAAGGGGAATGAATACTTTTATATAAAACTAGACATAAAACTTTAAAGGCAGTGTGGGTTGAGGGAAAAGTTTTCTTAGTTAACTGCAAGTACAAGCACATTCAATAATGGGGGAGGGGGGAACAGAGTAGTGCTTTGGTAAAGGTACTGTGGGTTCGGGTCCTGAAGGCAACGTGGATCGTGGGGCTGTGGGACACATTGTTACTTGCAATCCTGTGATCTGTTTTTCCAGGGTGTGGTTTTCTGCCTGAAGCTGGTGGTCCATTTTGTCCTGTAAAGCTTGGTTTTCTGCCAGTAGGTAAGTAATCTGCTCTTGGAGACTCCATGTCTCCCCAGGCACCTGGCACTGTACTGGTGAGTTCCATACCCTTTTCACATAGGATGAGCCTAAGAGGAAACCAAAGTAATCTGAGCAAACTGTAATGCCCAGTGTCTGAAGCGGACTAGGGGGCAGTCCAGAGCAGTAGTCAAAGGTGTGCAAACGGTTGGGTAGCTGGCAGGTCAATCCATATCAGAGGCAGTCCAGGGTAATGATGAGAGTTCTCACATGGGTCAATAGCTGGAAGATCCAATCCAATGGGTCAGATCAGTTGGTTGAGGAGGTGAGGTTGGGTGAGGCAGTGGGGCAACAAGACAGGATCAGGTGAAACAGCAAGGTGATCTGGCCAGCAACCAGCAGACGCTGGTCTGTTGCACAGACAGAGAGCTTCTACTCTTGAGGCCTTTATTTAGTCCAGGTATCCAACGGCAGCACCGTCTATCCATCCAATTGGGCCTGGGGGTGTGGCTGGTGTGGGCCTAAAGGCCTTTTGAACAAATGCTGTTGGCCAAGGGCACTGATTCAGTATATCACTGTGGCACAGCAGCTAAGGCTGCCACCCGATAGGCCTCAGTTCAATGTTGGGCTCCTGACACATCTTCATTCGGAAAAATGTTTGAATTATTTTAGTAATAAACTGGGAACATGACTGTTTAATGGGTGAGACTGAGGGTGGATTTGTGAAAGATCAATCATGCTGAGCAATTTGTATTATCTTTTAAAATATACATTAGTGTTTTTAACCCAAGCACTTTGGTAAAGGTAGAAAACAATAGGTGACAAATATAAACACATCAGTATGAGTTTTACACACAGTCATCTATTCCAGTTTGTTGTTTGTGGCTGCCTTTGGCAAGGTGAGGCATCTCCATTGAAAGAATTTGGGAGGAAGATATTTAGTTCATGAAGAGACAGGTTATTGGTACGTCAAGGAATATTGACACACCAATTATTACATCTGAAATGTGTGAGTGCATATTATTCAGGCTCCAAATTATACTTCTCCATTCAAGTCACTTTCCCTTACTTAAAGTGCCTTTCTCACAGCTGGGAGCTCACCTGCCAACAATCATCAGTGGTCTGCAGCTAGCCAATCAGAGAGCTACACCTGGCCTGAAAGCAGCTTCAATAACAATCTATTCCTGGTTTCCTCCTCCTACTCGCCTCTGATTCCATTTGCTTTCTGGGGACTGATTAGGCCAGGGTATCCCCCCTGCTTATCTTCCAGAGCCTGCCCCCAATAAACCCTCAGGAAGGCTGGAAAGTCACAACAGCATTCCTAGCTTTTTCCGTCATTCTGTTTTCAGTGCTGCCCCACTACCCTCAACATGTGTAATTTTTGCCCAGATTTCTTGTAGAAATCTAAGGCGATTATTGTATGGGTCTGTAGAACTGCACACTTTTCCAGCCATCTCTGTTAAAAGTGTAATGTAGCCTCTGTGTGTCACTTTCTGATTTTAAACTGCACAAACTTTAAGCCTTGCAGTTTGGGATTCTCTGCTAGGTACTTTCCATGGAGGGGAGGGTTGAGGGTATATTGAAAGCTGTGCTGGATTTGGGGAGCTTCTTCTCTGTGTTAAAGACTTATTTGTATTTCCCCCCCTAAATTCTGTGTTCTTAAATGTGTGGAATGCACCTGGAGCTGAAGCAAGTGAAGCATATAACTGTTTAACTATATGCTTTTCAGGCCAGAACCTCACTTACTCCATTTTTCCAGTCAGAGGGAATCAGTGAGTGGCAGTGCAAGATCTATAGTTCTCTGTTTAGCCATAATCCCAGCTACGTGGCAGCGACACACCTGAGAAAGAGGTATTGTTTTGTCCCATTTATGATTCACATCTGACAGGAGACACCACGACCTTAGCTGAGAGACTTCGTTCAGAGTCACTAATTTTGATAAACCCAGTATTTCCATTCTCTGGGATTAAACCTGTGGTGGTGCTGTGTAGCAGACTGCTATCAGAGATCCTTGCACTTAGGGCTTTTGGATGGCTTTAAACAGGAAGGCTTGAGGTGCAAGTTCAGAATTGTTTAGTTCTCTGATAGACAAAATCCTAATTCCAAACATTGGTTTTGTCAGATCTTGTTGGCTGTGTGGTTGTGGCAATACAAAAGGTCACAGTACAGGGCTTTTGCTGTAAAGAACCTGCACTGACTTTTTAAAATATAAAGAATCTGTTTCCTTCCCTGCTGTTTTATGTCATTTAAAAATAGATCTGACCATTGCCTCACACAGAGATAGACAAAAAAAGAGAGAGAGAAGAGTTTGGCATTGTTATAAACATAAGGTACAGAAAAAGACTGTAAACTAGTCTTTCCCATTACACTGCCATTCTAATACTCTCAGGATTCTAAATTTCAATATTGCAGGCCCTAGTTACCAGTGTACATATTAAACACTCACAATTATGCTTTGAAATAGCCCAATATTGCAGGGCCTCCACATGGGGGGGCAGGGAAGGGTACACTTTACTGGGGCCCGGAGGCCCTGAGTGGCTTGGCCCAGGCTGCAACCCCCATTACCATGAGGAAAAAAAATTGCATGGCTCATGAGATTGTCTGTATGGGATCAGGGATTGTGGTATGTGTGTGGGAAGAGGCTCGTATTACAAGTTTGTACTAGGCCCGAAAACATTATGCTTGGGCCCTGCAACCTTATAATGAGTTTAGCTTGGGATTAGTTTAATACAGAGACCATTGTGTTACAGATATGCAATGTGAAGTCGAGGGTTCCTTCACTTTCCCTTTTTATTTTAATTGAGTGTACTTAGTGCTAAGGAAAGAGTCTTTGTTTTCAAAATTCTTGGTTAGAGAAACATGAATTACCCTTTCTTAATTGTATTATGGTCTAAATTATCTTCCTGTTCACAAAACCTAGGCAGGCAGTCCTGCACACTGTTTGGATGGGGTAAGGGAGACAATTTGGGTGAGGTAATGTCCTTTATTGGACCAACTTCTGATGTTGAGATAAACAAGCTTTCAAACCACACAGAGTTAAATCCAGTAAATCCAGAAGTTGGTCCAGTAAAATATATTACATCACACACCTTGTCTCTCTGATATCCTGGGACCAACACAGCTACAATTACACATGTGGAAGTAACATTTTCAGAGAGACCCCCCTTGTTGAGTCTTAACATTTTCTGATTTCTTACCTTGGGGGTGTGACTTTTGTGATGTAAGTGATGTAAAACAGGAGGAGTGGAAGGGTGGTCTAGAGGATAGTGTGTGAACTTGGAACTCAGGAGACCTATGTGTACCTTTATGTCTGTGATCTTGGCCAAGTCACTTAATTTCTTCATGCATCATATTTCCCTCTGTAAAAAAGAAAATAATGCCTCTTTCCCTCACATAGGTGTTATGTGAGGATAAAATCCATGAATGATTATGAGATGGATAGATATTACAATAAGGACTGTGTAAGTACATAGCTAGAGGAACTTCAATGGAAGCATATTAGTATAAATTTGACCAGAATCAGGCTTCTGCAGGAAGCTGTGAACATCAGCTAGCCTGATCTAATGTGTGGAAGACAGCTTTGTGGGGCGGATTCATGAGCAACCGTCATGTGTCAAAAGACAATTGAAGTGTCACCTAGAGTAGGTGTAAATATTTTATGGAAAGGGAAAATGCCTGTGCACATTCTGTAGTGTGATCCTGTTAACAGCCCTGTGTTGGGCCCTAACCCCCATCATCTGCACTCAGTTAATCATGCTGTGCACCTGTGAGGGGACTTGCTAATTGGCTCCTTGTTCCAGAGCGGGCGGAACTAAGCCATAATGAGTTGACTGAAGGAGCTCAGTTGGGGGGAGAAATGGTAGAGGAGAGAGGTCTCTCTGGGAAGAGTTAGGGTGCACAGTAGGGTGACCAGATGTCTTGATTTTTATAGGGGCAGTCCTGATATTTGGGGTTTTTTCTTCTATGGGTACCTATTACCCTCCATCCCCTCTCCTGATTGTTTACATTTGCTATCGGTCACCCTAGTGCATGGAGACAAAGGGGGCAGCGCACCACAAGGGCAGCATAGGCTCCTGCATGGGAAACAGTTTGTAACAGAGGAAAAGGCTTCAGCAGCCTGAGCGGGTAAGAGAGCTATTTGGTTTTGGTTGGATTGTTTATGATACCTTGGAATGGGTCTGAGCTTAGGTGACTTGGCTGGAGAGCTGAGCCACTGAAGCCAGAGGCAGAGGCAGGTGGACAGCAGCAGGTGTTGGGGCCAAAGATAGCAGCAACATCTTGTGCCAATGCTAAGGGGTGCTCTGAACGTGAGTGAGCCCTTCCACGTAACATTTTTAGGGTAAAACTTTATTGCGTGAAGCTTTCTGATTTTACTTAAACATTTTAAATTCCCAGTAACTTCACTGGTTTCAGTGGTGTCATTCCTGTTTTGTCTGGTAAACGTTACCTGTTTGTTATAAATCTGGGAAGTAGATACACATGGACTTTATATTTGTATAGACAATATATATATCATGTCTATATAAATACAAAACCAATATGTATAACTATAATGGACATAATATCAAATCTCTGAAAATCATTGAGTTATTTGTTGCGCTTACAGCTGATATTTTCTCTCTGATGCTTCTTGTCTTTGAACATCAGCCCATGGAAATAAGAATGAGGTCCTGATATTTTTCAAGTCTGGCATTATATTATCGAGCTACACAAATCAGTGGAGTCAGGCATGCACAGATTTATCCAGGCATGAACAGATTTGCCTTTTTAGCCATTACAGTAATAATTAAAATGAACGCCAACACCACCTCCCCATTTGATATATTTTCATATTTCTTTTGTCCTAGCTAATGCTTCTTGGTTTGCTGCCAGAAGCCTTTATTTTAATCTCACTTTGGCCTTATTTTTGTCTCTTTGTGTGGCCTGTTCTGCTGTGACATATTGGTACCCTCCTGTTTGTCTCCTTCTATTTTTTATTAGATCCCCTGCCTATGGCATTTCCTTTTCCATATTGTTGGGGGAATGGGTCGAAGAGTTCGCTCCTTTTTGTCTCTTCCAGGCTCCTTTTCATGACTTATTTTGTATCTCTCTTCTTTCTGATTCTGTTCCTTCCAACCTTCTACACCGCTGGTGTGCTTTATATTTCACTGAATTAAGGCGCATTCATCCTCCACAGTGACACCAATGTGGAAAGTTGATTATTTCTCTACTGATGCAATCCCTGCCAGTGACCGTTGTCACAGGTGTTACCTGCTGAGATAATACATCATTTAAAAGCTAAACTATTTCAGGATAATATGCCATACACACATTTACTTCAACATTTTGCCACTTTAGCACTTTATTAAATTGAAGGGAGATTGTCTTGATACCCATATTTGCTTAGTAATTAAAACATCAGCTTTTGACCTGCAGGTGGAGGAAATTAATCATTACAGGGATTGTCATTACTTCCTTTCCTCCTCCTCAGACATAACAGGGACCTGTAGCTTTCAGCTGGGCTCCTCTGGAGCAAGTGTCACAGGGTAGCTGACCCTCTGAGGCGAATTTAGCTCAGCCTCACCTGTGGTAGATCAGCTACCTCCCAGCTGAGCCTGATCAGCTAGAGATCAGGAGATTATAAAAACCAGCAGTGACTTCTGTGAGGCAGAGAGCTGCCAGGAGGCTCTGGTAGGAAGTTCTGGGGCTGGTTCTCAGGTAAGTGGCCTGTAGAGTGGAATCCTACAGGGAACAGATAGGTCCCTGCAGCAGACCCTGCGTAAGGAATGATATGCTATTTTAATATAAAAAAATGAAGCTGCACTTAGTACTCCTGGGGGAATTCTGCACGTATGTCCTGTGCAGAATTCATGTACCCGTGCAGATTTCTTTGTTTTCCTGCAGAAGAATGACTTTCTGATAGGGAAGCCACGAGTCACATGCTTCTTTCCAGCAATATGGGCACATTGTTTTGGGTGCTCAGAGCAGCCAGCGGAGATTAATCAGTGTAGGGGTGAGGGTGGGGCTGGGGACAGCTGGCCAGGGCTGGTGTCTCTGTGCATCTGGACTCCCATACCCAGAACCGCCCCCCCCACTGAACCCTCTGCACCTGAACCTGCCCCCCACTGAGCCTCACCCCCTGCATCCAGCCCCCTCCCTGCACTAAGACCAATCCAGCCTCTCCCCAGGTGGTGGCTCCTACGTTGTGCCAGGCTCAGCTGCTGTGGAGGGGTCACTATATGGGCAGCCGCTCCCCTGATTGCCCAACTCTCCTGCATCCAGATTCCTCCTCCCCACTGAGACTTACCCCTCTGAATCCAGACCCAACCCCTCCTGAGCTTCCCCCCCACATTGGAACCTCCATCCTGATGAGCTCCACCCCGTATGTACCTGAACCACCCCACAAGCCTCCTGCACCTGGATCCTCATCCCTCTGAGCCCCAACCACCTTCACCTGGACCCCCTTGCAGAGTCCATTGCCCCTGCATCCCCAACGAGCCCCCCCAACGAGCCCCTGTACGTCAGATCCCCGCCCACTTGCACCTCTCCACTGAGCCGCTCACACCCAGATTGCCCCACACAGAACCTTCTCACCCAACATCAGGATGCCCCACACACTAACCCTCTCTACACTTGGATTCTGCCAGCTGAGCCTGCCTGTACCTGGTGCATGGCAGGGGGCTGCTAACCCTGCTGAGTTGCTGCTCCACTGGGAATTCTGCTGCAAAAATTAAAAAATCTGTGCTCCCCCCCATAAAAATCCTGCAAATTTTATTTGTCAATAAATAAATGTGGAGGCTGCAGCATAGTGGTGGGGAGCAAAGGCACTGGTTGCATGGAGGTGGGAGATCACCCTGCCGCCCTCCCCGTCATCCCTCCTGGACACAGACCTTTAGGGGTAGGCCCAGCACTTTTGTTGTATCAGGGTTGGGTGCTGCCTCACCCTTGAGTCTGTGTCCTGGTGGTTGGGGAATTTGCTGGATTTCAAAATATTCTGTGCAGATTTTTTACCTTTTGAAGACTTCCCTCAGGAGTAATATAGGAAGGAGAAGGAGAAGGAGCCCAAGTACAGCCAAAGGAAGAATTCTGCAGTGCTGGCATACGGACAGAAGAGGCAGAATGAACACAATAGCAAAAGAGAGCTTCCATGTGGAACAAAAGACATCCTGACGGTGTGAAGTCCAATGGGAGAGCAGAGAAATGGTGACGGTTTTGGGCAGTGTTGGTGAATTCAATGGCAACTATAAATCATGTGTGGTGTCCCTCAGATGTGTTGAGCAGTTTGTAACCTGCAACACCATTCAAGATGGACAAACTTGCAGCCTTGCTGACGGTGATGGGTCCACAGCACAAGGCTACTGTGTGACCTGTTGTCTCCAGCTGTGCCTGGAACGTCAATGTACGCTGCAGTTACTGCAGCAGTACAGGATCTTTTTTCTCCTACCCCATCAGTGATAGCAGAACAATGTCGGTCCCATCAACATCAAGGTGGGGAGTTGCTAGCACAGTTCCTTGCTACTCTAAGGAAGTTGTCAGAGCATTGCCAGTTTTGGGCAAACATTAAGTGATGCTCCGCATGACGCGTTAGTTTCTGGATTATGCAATGGTCAACTCCAAAAGAAATTACTGACTATATCAGTGCTTACATTCAAGAAGCTGTTGAAGTTGCTGTTGCAATGGAGATGGAAGAGGAGGATTCTCAGGAATTTAGTGTGAACCAAGAAGTTCACTTCCTAAATCAAAGAGGCAGAGGACCATGGGAACATCAGGAATTTCTGCGTGGCTGCTGTGCACAGACTACGCTCACTGAGAAGGACTGAAAAACTATCAGTAGGAAAGACACATGACCCTCATTTGTTGGACAGTTTAACAACCAGCAACACTGAGTAACTGTCCATCCAAGAAGATTCCTATGAAGACTGAACCTAGGAAGGACAGAAGTTGGGAATTCATAATGTGGGAAAAAACCAGGGCTCTAGTGACACTGACCTAGCACTACTCAGAAGCTAGAGTCAGAGATGGCATCTGGGTTACACCCTTGGTTGAAGGAGTTACTGCAAGAATGGAGCTTGATACTGGAGCGGCTATTTCACTGATATCTGCATCCACCTATCACCAGACATTGTCACAATTGCCTCTGGTGGAAACTTCTGTGGTTTGAAGACATATACCAGTGAAAAGTTGGTCCCAAAAGGGAGCTCCAGATAAAAATTCAGCTAGAAGGACAGTCACTTGTTTTACCTCTGTATGTGATTCAGGGAAAGTATCTACTGTTATTTGGCAGATCTTGGCTTGAGAAGCCTCTAGTAGAACTAGAGGACTGATTAGTGACCTTTGGAGTCCTGTCATTAGTTTCACACAGTGAGTGGGCTACCCCATCATACCAGTGGTCAAGAAAGGATAACCTGGTCTGAATTAGTGGAGATTTCAAAGTGACGCTGAATATAGTTTTATGTATATGGTATATACACTGCCTCATATTGAAACTATTCTTAGTGCTACTTTTTATTACTTACTGCTACTCTTTGCTACTCTTCATGGTGACAATATACACTGTTGTCAAATTAGGCAGAAATTTATCATAGTAGTAAAGCAGTTCTAAGAATGAATATAACTGTGACACATTCTCTGGTGAAGGTTTCAAAAACTCACATTTGTTTCAATGTACTCTGTCCGTGGTCTTCCAAATGCTGCAAAACAGCATCCAAATTTTGAAGATGATCCTTTTCTGTAACAAGAATGTCATACAAATAGCACTGAACTCCATTCAGCCCCTTCTAAATCTCATCGATGGCTTTGTGGAACAGGACAGGTGCCAGTGTGATTCTGAAAGGCAACCTGTTGTAACAAAATAAGCCATTTTGTGTGTTGATTGATCCAGCACGTCTCTCATATCTCACTATCTCCATTTGTAGGTATGCATTGAGTAAATCCAAGTCACCTTTACGTGAAGAGTTATAAGCAAAATAAATAAATAAAAGAGGAAATGGACTAAAGAATGCGAGTGCATTTAAAGAGCAAAGAAATGGTTGACATCAGCTGAAGCTCTTAAGGACTTCAGTGCTTTGCTAGCATTGAAATTGACTTGAGATGCTTCACCATATGTAGTGGGTGCACTTCTTTCCCACATTTTCCCTGGTGGCATGGAGACAACAAACATTCACTATGCCTCAGAAGAACTATGTGCATAGAGAACGAGAAGCTCTGCATTATCTTCAGAATTCATAAGTTCCATACTTATCTGGGTGGCAGACATTTCACTTCATTCACAGATCGTTGCTCATGACTTTCCATTTTTGGACAAAACATGGAATTCCATCACTAGCTGCTACTCAGATGCAGTGACGGGCATTGCTACTTTCAGCTTTTTCCTATACTATTCAAATATACAAGGGGATGCAATATGGCAATGCTTGTCATGCCTGCCAGCTCAAGCTGTGAAAGTCGAAATAAGCGTGGTGAGCGTGGATGCACGAGAGCTGTGCAAACAGCATAGTGCGCGCACACTGCTACGACTTCTAAAAATCAGCTCCTGAAAGTCGACTTAAGTCGACTTCACTCAGCAGTGTAGATATAGCCTCAGTGCCATTTTTAACCAAGTTATGCAGAAGCACCACAGCCATGTCACCTGGAAAATGTATATAAAATCTGTTTTTAAAAAAGTCTGTTTACAAATGGCTTTTTTTGCAGTGCAGATGGGCTCCTTCGCTTTCAACCCAAAGAAAGTTCAGATGAATTGTTTTATCTCAATTTGATGGATAAATTACACATCAGTAGCACAGACATCAACAAAGAAACTGCTAAGGATGATGTGCTTTCTCTTGTGAAAGAAATGGTGCTATAAGGTATGGTGTTAGATCTAAAGAATCCCCAGTTTCCATGGCATATCCGTGTGAATTATTTGTCAATCATGGTTGCATCTTATGGGCAATGTGAGTGATCATTCCAAAACCACTTCAATCTCAAGTTTTGGAATCTCTTCACAAAGCCATTTTGGCATGATATGGATGTAGGCCATAGCCCGGAGTCATGTCTGGTAGCCGGGGATTTACAACAACATTGAGAGGATGGTGAGGTGCTGTACTATGTGTCAATAAATTCAGCATGATCCTGTCCCAGCTGAGTTACACTCTTGGACATGGCCTCAAATTCCTTGGACATGTACTCACATGGACTTTGCTGGTCCTTTAGAAAGTTTATATGACTTTGATCATAGTCAATGCCCATTCAAAATGGCTGGAAGTTTTCATAATGACTTCTACAGCTACCAAGACTACTGGACACTGTAAGCTATTGAGTCTGCCCAGCAGGGTTGACATGGCCCTTTTTCAGGCCCAGGCTCCGAGGAAAGCCGCAGCGCCTTGCTCCAAGGGGAAAGTTAGCAGGTTCCAAGAGTCCTTAGCTCCCGGCGCACGGGCGGGGCGGAGCTGGCAAGGAGACTATAGCCCCACGGCCCACAGGCGGGGCAGAGCTGGCAAGGAGACTATAGCCCCACAGCCCGCAGGCAGGGCGGAGCTGGCAAGGAGACTATAGCCCCACGGCCCGCAGGCGGGGCAGAGCTGGCAAGGAGTCTATAGACTCCTGGCCCTCAAGTGGGACAGGGCTGGCAAGCACAATGCTCAGTATCCTCTGTGGTGGCAGGGTCAGAGGAGCCAAGCATTCTTGGGGTGGTTAGGGAAGGGAGGAGGGAGATGCAGGCCCACCAGACTCCACTGCGTCCCAGCCTAGGGCCCTATCAGTGGCAAAGGGGCTCTGCCACTGGGTCAGCGGGGCTCCAGTCGCAACACGCTGACGCTGATGTGACCACAAGCTCAGACAAACTGTAGTCGGCTGCCTCTGGGCTACTTCCTCCCACCCTGAACCCTGCAGCCAGGGGTCTGCCTCTGATTCTCTGGGGTAGATGGCTAGGGGGAGTCCCACCTGTCCCTCTCCATTGGCTGGTGGCAGGTTCCCGTCAATGCAGCACTACGCCACTTGAGGGGGTGGTTTTACTGCATCAACTTCTGGATTGATTGAGCGGGTCTTCACTGACCACTCAATTGATCCAGATAGGTCGATCTGACGGTGGCCACGTTGCCGCCATCAGTGTAGATATACCCTGAAATAGTGAGTGGCTATTCCAGGGAAGAATGATGTCTTGCAATTTAAGAGTTTGTGGTAGTCCATCCTCAACTCTTAGTTAGGTTATATAGTATGTGTGTTAGCTATGTAAACAATATACATGTGTTTGGAAAGTTCGTTAAAGTAGGGTGGAGTAATGTGCTATTCTGTTTGAGCACTCCCCTCTCCACAGTGCAAAGCCTCACTTTCATGTTAGTTTCACTTTTGATGCCTGACCAGTAAAGCAAGCACTGTAGACAGCTATATTTGTATTGCTGTCCGATCCCTCTGTCTCTCCGTAAGTCCTCTTCTCTGCTGGCTCCACATATAACATTGAAAGCTGTGCTCATTCTTCTCTCTTATGGGGAGAGATCTGTAGTGCCTGGCTCCTGTAGAAGTTTTACCATTTGCACTCACTAGTCTCTCCCTATGAGATGACAGTTTCTATATTCTGGTGGAAAAGAGATGTCACCAGAGGTCATGGTGGGAGAGGCAATTTCTCAGTAGCTCATGCTAATTCTAAGAGATCTCCAAGTTGGAAATCTAATGGCAAAGAGAGCTCCAAAAGGACCTCAAAGCTGTGGGTCTTCTTGAGAGTCTGAGGACATATGCCTTGATAGAGGGGGATATTACAAAGGAGGTACATTCTCTAAAACACTTCTGCCTTCCTATCAGCATCAGTTGAGTCCTGCCTAGATCTAACTTTAACCAACTGCATTTCATCCCACGGCTAGGCTAAACACCGGTACGGCTTGGAGATGTTGCTCTTTATATTAGATATAAAGGAGTTGTAGAGTGGTACACCACCATGTAATGCTGGCACGTCCAGCTGTGTTTTCTCACCAGCTCCATTGGTAGTTTCATGTAGACATTGAAGAGAGGACTGAGTCTCGCGGGGCTTTGAAGGCAGGAGCTTTGGGACAAAGGGCCAGTGCCCATAATGACCCTCTGGAAGCTATGTGATTGAACGTGGTGCTTGGAGCTACATTTACAGCCATGTAGTTTATAGCCACAGGGCAGAGGGAGAACATATTTAGCGTTAGATTCCATAGAAGAGCAGAAGTCATTGATTTCTGTCTCCCCTCTTCAGCAGCCGTATGCTAGGATTGGCTTTGCTCACAGTGTGTAGTACATAGAGAGTACAATGTTTAGCGGCACACATTTGAAAACATTTTCCATCAAACCAGGCCTCTTAAGAAAAATCCAGAAGAAGCCACACATTTTTGTTGTTTGTTTTTTAATAAAGTTCAGATTTCCTCTACTGAGGACAAGGTGATGTACGAGCCTCTCAAAGGAGCCTGGAATTTAGGAGCAGTTGCATAGTAAGGCTGCAGGAATGCTGAAGAAGTTTCAAAGAGCATTTGGTCCCTGCTCCACCATTTGGGCAGTGCTTCTATAAACCCTGCTGCTACTACGCAAATATTTGTTTCAGCGGTTCCCCTGGTAATGGATTATGTTTGAGGAATGTCAAGTTTGGGTCAATTCTTAAAATGAATAAACATTTAAATAAAGAATCTGTAATTTTTTTTTTAAATGTAGCTTGTAGGACCTGTTTTTAAATAAGTATTAAAGGATATTAAAACTTTTTCTAAATGTGAAATGCTTCAGGGCATTGTTTGAGTTGAAAGGCAGTAAGAAAGTGGAATTTTCATTATATGTTACAGAACTTAGGTCATTGGTGTGGGGCATGGCTTCATCAGCACGAGTTCCGTCATTTGCAAGGCTGCTGTGCCCTGTAAAGGTTTATTAATCTTTATTTAATGTTAGTGTGAACAAAAATTAAACATACAAAGAATAAAGCGTATGTCTGCATTGTAAAATCCCTCTGGGTGTTCGATCTATATTACTCATATCTGTAAAGGTAAAAATGGCAAGTTTTATTACCTAAGTACAAGACAAATGCTATATTAATTTCATAGAATGCATAAAAATATGCAAATATGAACAACACCAAGGAAAACAGAACAATACAATATTGCAGCTTTGAAATTATGGAGTTTAATAAAGACTTGGTATGAAGAAACATGAAATTCCTTTTAAAGCAAAGCTTTTGTTCTTAAACTACATTTAGTATTTTTCATGAAAGACTTCATATTCCCAAGCAGTATGAATCACATTGCTGACTGTGGAAGGATTTGGTTCTGTATCTCATGAACATACATTTTGAAGTCTTTTTTTCACTACATGTCTTATGATGATTTAAGATACTTTATGCTGCAGTACTGCCTGCCCCAAATGTTCAAAAATCATGAGTCAGGCCCCCAAAACATCATGAGATTGGCTCAAACATGCAGAGTTATTAAAAACACACACATACACACACACAACATAGTGAAGTCTTTTTATTTGCTTTTTTGGTTTTGGAGTCCTTAGGTTCCACATAGCTCATGTTTTCAAGCTTTTCTTCCCAATCATGAGAGCTAGAAACTCTTCTTTACAAAACAAAAGCAGAGATTCCTATCTAATTAGAGAATTTCAGAAGTTGGGGCTTTAAGAAAAATGAATCAAATATTGTGAGACATGATATATCATGAGCGTCACAACACTGATATTATGATGTGATGTTTTTAAAACAAAAAGCTTTTAACTTTTCAAAAGTTGCTTTGTAGAAGTGGTGCCTAGAGAGAGCTTTCTGCCTCTCACACATACCCAGCTATAACCAGTCAGTCACCTAGCCCCATATTTACAATCAATCCCAGAGAAATCTGTCATGGAGAGAGTTATTGCTCAGGCCCTCCCACTGGGCATAAGGCCTTGGGCAGTCACTTCTATTGTTCAAGTTATCACTTGATAAAGGGGCATTTAATTACTCCTTTCATTTAGCCTGAATGAGGGCTGTGTAGCACATTCATCAGCTTTAAGCAGGTCAGTTACTGTGTACAGATCAGAGACCTCCCTGAAGGCAGCCATTAACAGCTTCCAGTATAACAACAGCATGAGTTTGGTAATAAAGAAACACTGTAGGTAGGTAGCACATGCTCATGCTGAGGGTATCTTTTCTGTTAACTCAAAGGAAAGGTGACTGAGTGCACAGTATAAAACGTCTGCTTAGTTTAATTCTACATGGCACTTATAGTAGATTTGCAATTATCTGAAGGATTCAGCTGGAGCTGAAACTTGTGGAAAATCAAAGTTCAAAAGAAATTAGAGAACATATAAACAACACAATTAGCAAGCAAGGCTCACGCACAACAGTAGTCCTATTGGATTGTATTATACATTCATTTATTTAAACCAAGGAATGTAATAGTAAAACACACGTCTTACAAGAACTTTAATCTTCAGAACTTTTGGGTTTTCTATGGTGCATATTTTATTAAAAAAGAAAAATGTATATTTTATAAACAGCTCCTCTTATAAAGTCTGCACTTTGAGGTTGTTGTAACATTGGCTAAATATCATTTGATTAGGTGATAATAGCGCTAATTGTTTTCTAGAGTAACAACACTCGGGGATCAAAGGTGCTAATGTGCTATGTGTTGCTAAAATGCTATTTTAGATGAAAATGTTCCAAGGCCAGGACACAGACAGGTAGAGAGCTCTGGTTGGAGACAAAAATGTGGCTCTGCATCCAAGCCACATCTGCCAGACTCAACTTGTATCAACCCTTGATAAGTACTGCACCAGCAGCCCTGGAGACCCCAATCAGCCCTTTGGAGGCCAGCCCCCTCCCTCCTGCCACTGATCAGTTGTTTGGTGGCCAGCCCTGCCAGGCCTCTGCCAAAAGGTTGATCAGCAGCTGATCTGCAGCCAGCAAAGGGGAGAGGTGTTCCAAACAGATGCCAATTTTCATAACAAATGTTTGGTCAAATTTAAAAATAAGAATATACTTTTTTCTAACTTCCAGCACTGAAAACTCAATCTGGAAGCTCTGCTGGATTTCCTTCCTTATCCACCATCACATGTAATAAAGCCTTTGCAGGCCAAATTAGGACATTGGTTACACCTATGCAACTCCACTGCTCAGCTTTGGGTTGCACATGTGCAATTGATTGAAACTTAATGCATGAATTTGTTAGTGCATAAGAATGAAGGCAAATTCTCTTTTCACTGGGTTGGTTCTGCAGTGCTAAAGGGAAAAATGCAACTCAAGGTAAAATGATAAAGATTGTGAATAAATATACAGCTCTATTAGGTAGGAAGATGCATGTTTCTGCTATTATTGTTTAAAATAGAACACTCTTTGAATAACAAATTTGATAGCTTCTTCCTTATTGAGGGAAGTGAACGTCTTATCTTGGGCCATCATAATACGGTTATATAGAGACTTCTCCAGATGAAAGTCTGTTTTTCAGGGTGATTTCACGGATACATTGTGGGATCTTGAAATGTTCAATAATGTAGTTTAATTTCCTTTTACTCTATGGGGGATGGTGTAGGGACAGTTTTGGTACTGATTTAATTGTATTGGTTTAGAATCAGATGTTATTAAATTAGTTCAGTTCCATACTGTAGATGTAGTTATGAAGAACAAAGGTGCTTACATCAATATGGCTTTTTCTGTAAATTTAGTTTATTGTCCTTAATGCTTGTCAAAGCTTTGTATAGATGTTAGGAGTGATGGTAGAACTAATCAATAGGTTTTTATTAATAAAGAATTTGTTTTTCGTCAATGCATCCTTTTCCTGTATCCTAGTGGAAGACATATCCTCCCTTTTTAGGTGTGCCCTAGATATTGAAATATGTTCCCTCTCTCAGCCTTTGGCTGCTTAAAATATTTACTTGAAATATTAGCTGGTCTGCGTGAAGGTCATAGTTTTCACTTTCCTTTTCCTATTGGGCTGTTTGTTTATCCTCGCCATATAATCCCAGTCCAGTTCCCTCAGAGCAGCTGGCCACTTTGCACCCATTATGTAACTGTAGCACTTTTCTACAACTAGAGTGAGCTTTGAAAGAGTAATTATGACCTTGCAACACAGCAATTTGAAAAACTGATCTTAATT
>ML677027.1:12689613-12968526 GCA_007922155.1 Mesoclemmys tuberculata
TTCATAAGCTTTCCTCTGTTCAGGTCAGTGTACCTGCATTTGTGTTTGCAAAATACAGCTTGCTCACCTCTCTTTTATAGGTTGATTTCCCATGGAGTCAAGATATGTGAACTTCTCTGACTTTGTGATGCACTAGACCCTTGGTATCATGTGTCAAATTGAGCCGTATGAATGTTAGAATATGTCAGTGTTTCATTTTATTTGTCTAAATGTATATTAATGATGCCTTCCATAGAATGGAACTCTGCTGCTTCAGTAGGCTCAGAACTAAGAAGTTTGTGTTTATCAAGTCTTGGAGATAGACAAGGTTTTTAATCCCTGCCCACTTTTTTTCCCAGGCATTCTGCCTGCCAGCACCATCTACATAAAGTCTGGTAATCTTCACTGATATTGCACCTTGCTTTCTGAGGCAGAAGTTTCCTCAGCAGCTCTGAGGGATCATTTCTTGGGACTATTGCTGTTTTCTTCCTTGGCCTCTATCTGGCAGGGAGAGAGTCTTGCGAGGAGCCCTTGAAAGAAGGCTAAAACTTCACTAACTCACATGTCTGCTACATCCCGGCTCAAAGAAGTAGGTTGCTTTGGACTGTAAAAACAGACAGCACTTCTGGATTCAACCCGAGTCCGGCACTCTGATGCAGTGAAACTCCAGTGGCTCTTCAGAGCAGCTTCAGGTCATTTCGCTGCATCAGTTAATTGTTTCATCCTCTAAGATCCCCCAAGGCCCGGAAATTCTTCCTCAGCATTAGCCAGAGAGGCCAGACTAGGCCTGCTGCAACTGGGAAGTGGGTTCCAGAATTTTTTTTTCTCGGATTGTGCTGGTAGTGCCTCCAAGAAATGGGTTCTTGAGAGTTCTGGAGAATATCTGCACTGCCAGCTTTTTATCTCTAGATCGCAGAGCTTTACAAAGGAAGGTACATTTTATCTGTTTTTTATAAAGTCATACACGGAGTTATTAACAAAATTTAGGATCCTATGTCTCCCATTCCCATGTCCTATTCACTAGACCATTGGCTTCTTTCCACTCCTCAAATATTCCATGCTAGGCAAGTAGAGGAAATGAGTATAATAATGTGAACCCTCTTGGCAAGTGGGGAAATTCCAGGCTAACAGTTGATTTCAGTATAGTAATGTACTGGAAAACAATAGATTATTCTGTGTTTAAACATGCATATTTGCTTCTCTACTGTTTCGCTAGTAAATGCTGAAATCTAAAATGCATTAAGCACTATTCCTACTGGAACTGACATCTGTCATTTGGTTTTAGTCATTAACTCCATCTTAAACCAAGCCCCACACTTCAGAATAAAGGAAGATATAGTCATGAAAAGTCAATGGACTTGAGTTGTAGCATTGCATTTGAAAACTTGATTTCAATTTAAAATTCATTACTAAGTTTTTAAAAAGTTGTGGGAATATATGGGTGACGAATAATTCTTTGTTTACCAAATTGAGAGCAGGAATATATGAAGAGCAAAAAATGCTGATTGTTAAAGGACTTTCATGTGGTTGTATTTGAGGAAAATAATTCTACACAACAGCTTATTATGCAAGTGCTGTTCTCTGTATGCCCTTCGTAAAGATTTTATATGGCTCTGTGTTCATTATGCAGGATATTAATAATATATTAACCCCTCTCCCCCAAATCCATACAAGAACGAGTGAAGGAATGATGCATTTTAGAAACAAGGAGGTAAACAAATTTTTCAGAGATGTTTTTCAATGTTATCTTGAAGTGCTGTACCATGACCTCCCGCTACTAATCTGTTCTACCTCTCAGCTCTCTGTAGACGTATAGCTATCTGCCTGTATTTAGACAGCATTACAGTATTGGAAGGTCACAAAGCACACATTTCAAGGATTTCCTATAGTTCTGGACACAGATGTATGTGGTCAAACTTAGTCAATAATGCAGGTTTTTACAATTGCACCAATATTGTAGTAGTCCATTTTTTAAATTCACACGCAGTGTATAAATAATATTTCCTGTACTAAGAATGACCACAGTAAGGGTACTTATGTGTGATAGATTTAATTTCTGTGGATAGTAATTATTCAGTGGTGGCCACTGTAGGGCCAAATGTCATGTAGTACATAACTTTAGGGCAGGATGCGGTGAGTACAGTATCTCCTCTTTAAACAAAGAATGAATGAAGGAAAGGGTAATAAGCATATCTGCTAATGCTTTTTAGGAGCTTCTTTGGATATTTTTCTCTACCAAATAGAAATGAGTTGACTAATGTTCATGGTCAGTGGTTTTTTGTTTTTAATCACATTGTGCATTACTTTGACTGCCTTTGACGTGACGTGCAGTGGAGACCCTTGCTCATAAAGGGTCTGATGCAATGATCGTTGAAGTTGAGGAAAAGACTCTCACTGACTTCAGTAGGCAATTGGATCAGGCCCCAAAAGGTCAGACTGAAGCTCTATCCTGTATTTACTGGGGCGGTGGCTAAAGGCAAATACTCTTCTCATATCTATGACTTTTTCAATGCCAGGTGGAACGCTGAGCTGGGACTTGAACAGACTTTGAAGGACTGGAAGAGAGTCTGTTTAAATCTCTTGTTTTTAATAGGGTCTAGTGAGGAGAACTCGTTGTTGAAAATATGGCCATGTAAGTGACTAAATGGGAGCTGAGCTCTTTTGGAAAATTGGCCCTGAATGCAGGGCTGAGTGCCTTTTGGAAATATAGCCCTACAGTCTCTCTCTCTCTCTCCCCCCTTTTTTTTGGGGCGGGGCACCGTATACCAACAGCCATTGTGCCCATCTGTCCACATGAAATTTGCTCTTTTGTATACTTCACCTTTCTTACAGGAGTGATTTGTCTCTTTGGGAAGTGCCTTATAATGATAAAATAAAAGATTCAACAAAATAATTTGTATACAAAAAAGATAATCTAGGTCACCATTCTCATACTTGCAGGGACTCTTCGAATACTGACCGATGGATTTTGTAGCAAGTTTGATTCTTGAGAACATCCAAGCCTCAATCCGATTTGAAATTGACTTGTTCATTGCAAGTTTAAAATTTTAGTATGGGGAGGTATGGCAAATACTGTAATACCGTCTTAAAATATAGCATGTCAGTAATTATATGGGAAACCTCAAAAAACAACCTTGGTGCTCAAGGAATTGGTGATTCACTAAGAGGCACTAGATTTTGTGTCAGGACTGGACTATAGCAGTTTAGGAAACTAATAAAATGAGATTTGATATAAGCATGCAAAAGAAGGTAAATCTGGTGCTCCTTTTCACCCATTTCCAAAATGCAATATTAAGGGAACATTCAGAGAAATTGACCTGCAACTGAGAAAAAGAAATACTATTTGCACAGTGTGTAAATAACCTGCAGCACTCTGCTGCCATAAGTTACCATTGAGAACAAGGGTTAGATTCTCAGCTAGTGGAAATTGTCCAGTGGAGTTAGTGGTTTAAATCAAGAGTAGAGTGGGATTTTATTTATACATATGGATAATAAGAATATCTGTGCTTACATAGTAGATTTCATTTTTAAATTGAGAGAGAGCACTGTGAAGATACTTGGATTAGCATTCATAGCTTGTAACGGGGACCTGCCTCATGGGTACAGCTATCCAGAATTCCAGGTTCTTCTGTGTCCCCAAAACGAGTCCATTCTCTCTGTTTTGACTGTAACATGAGTAATCTTATGTACTTTAATGGGACCTCTTGCATGAATGCAGAGCTGTAGCACTTCAGCGTAGACACTGTCTTCACTGATGGGAAGGATTCTCCTATTAGCATAGGTAATCCGCCTCCCCAAGAGGTGGTAGCTAGATCAGCAGAATTCTTCTATCAACCTTAGTGCTGTCTAATGACATAGGATGGCTTAACAATGCCCTTCACAGGTATGGATTTTTCATGGCTCTGACCCAACCTAGTTTTAAACAGACCTAACTTTCTAGTGTAGGCCAGGCTTCACACTAGTCACAAAAATTGAAAAGACTGGGCCCAGTGTTACCAGATTTGCCCGTCACTTTGGGGTAAGCTTATTTATTAGTGTTACCTTCCTGGAGGAGGGGGTGTGAGTCTATTAATGTGCTGCTTGTGTTACTTGTGTGTTCATATGGCTACAAGTCCCCTCCCAATGGCGCTATCCTGCAGGAACTAAGGTTTTCACATTCAAATAACCCCCCCAGATACACACACACCCATTCCAGATTAACTGAGTGCGTCTGAGCAGACCGGGCTGTCAGCACTCTCAGCTGACCCCTTACAGGTCCCTGAACTCAGCAGGCTGGTGACACAGCACTGGCAGCTGTCACCTCATGTGCCCGTTGCACCGCACCAGAATGGAGCACACTTATGAGCAGGCTGGGTCCAAACAGCACTTTCAGCTGTCACCCTTATGCGCCTCTGGACTCCGTAGGCTAGGCAGAGCAGCACTTTTCAGCTGCCCCCTTTATATGCCTGTTTGCAACACAATGGTTCTAGCAGTAACCCCCTTGATAAGCAAACCCCGTAGGATTTTGGGCAATCCAAGGATCTTTGGCTTAGGTAAAAGAAGCGTTGCTGCAGAGCAAGGTAGGGAAGCCAAGAACACAAAGGAGTAAATGCCAGGTGTATAAAACTTATGATACTAATAGTGATGCCATACAAGGAGAGAAAAACAATCTAACACTTGCAATACAACAACATTACAGTAGGGGTATTGGAGAAGCCTAGCCCAGGTTTGATTACAAAAGTAGAAAGTTCTACCTGGATTAAAGAGAGAGAGAGAGAGAGAGAATTGGGAAAGATGGGGCGGGGGGAGAATCTCACCACTCCTTGCAGCTCAAAAGTTCCCAGGAGACAGGCTGTTCAGCTTAGGGTCAGGAACACTTCAGGGAGAGGCAAAACCCACAACAGGATCAGTCAGGAAAGCATTTGGGTCCAGGCGTCAGAAGAGGAGAGCAAGAGAGAGATTTGAACTTGGGTAGGGGTATTTTGTAGAACCAGGTTTGTTTGTGGGTAAACAATGTCTCACTGAAGTACCCGAGGGTGGTTTTCTCTATGCTGGACAATAGGAGCTGATCACTCCCAGCTATGGACAATGTTCCTTGGGGGAGCTCACAATGCAACCAGGCAGATTCAGTGTTTTGCATGTCAATACTAGAATGGTCTGATAACTGCGGAGCTGGATGGGTGTAGGTGGGAGTTCATTTACATCAAGAGCAGAGATCTCCCATAATGCAGTGTGTCCCTGCCTTGCCAATCCCAGGGTTCAGTGCGGTTCCTGCTTTGGAGCTTGGTTCTCCATTCTTCATGCTAATTCTTGTTCCATCTTCAATGTAAATGAGGCTCCAGGTCTCCATTCAGTGTGCTAATTGAGATGCCTCTTTTTACATCGTCTATGTAGATGAGGCATGGGGAGTGTTCTTAATCCTATCATCCTTGTTGGGACGGTTTTAGGTGTGTCTCCCACAGCCTTTTCATAGCTTTTGTTTCTGGTTCAAGCAGAGGCTGGGGGGGATTCAGGTGAGCCAGAGAAAGAATAGGGGTTTTCACCCTGGTTCCCCAAGAACACAGAGCTGCCAGGTAACACCAGTAGCACCAGAAAAGATATTAATTCAGTCCACCTTATTCAGAAATTAAGGTATGAATTCTGCCTACTCTCACTGAGGTGAGGACTTAAAATATTAAATTGCAATTTTGACCTCTTGGAAGAAAAAAAAAAAGGAATTGAAAATGAAAAATTGTTAGTGCAACATTAAGCTTACATGGCTAAAGAAGAAAAAGTCAGGATATACTGCAGGAAACTCAACTTTTGCAGTGTCGATTCTTCTGCTTTGTTACATTTATTCCATAAAAATCCTAAATAAGCAAAGAATCCAACGTAAACTACACATTTCAGCCCCAATTCTGCAACCATTACAAATAGAAATAATTCTTATTCTACTCCATAAGACTTCTCACATGAGCAAAAATTCTCAAGCGAGTGACATGCAGAATTAGGCCTTTAACCAGAAAAAGAGGGAAAGAAAAGATTGTAAAACTGGAAGCATGTGCTGTAAATTAATTTTCACTTTATTTGCAAACTTGAAAAATCTGCTAAAATTCATTTACAGTGATTTCAAGTAACAGGGTAAGCAGCACGGCTGCACAGCACAGCAGGAGCTTGAAAATAAGTAAAAGAAATATGTATCCAGCCTTTTATCCACTCATATAAACAAGTGCTGCACTAAGCAGTTCTACAGGGCCACACATACAACTTTTGAACCAGTTTCTTCTCTTAGTCAAGTGCAATTCTGGAGTTGCTCTGACTTCAATCAGTAGTTACTCCTATTCCTGATTTAGACTGGCATTAACTCGGAGCAGGATCTGAACTCTTATTTCACTGCTTCTAAAAACACTTTTTGCTTAAGTTTTAGTTTGTAAATTCAAGTTTTTATACTTGTTCAGAGGTATTGTACAATCATCGTACAACTCATATATAGATCGCTTCTTCTATGCGTCATCCCTTATTGTACCTTTAGTCAGATTGTTTATTCACATTCCCCTTAGAGAACCTTACTGGATCCTTATGCTTATGAACAAGATTTGTTTTTTTTTTAAAAAGCACTGCAAAGTGCCCCATTAAACTTAATCACAGAAATTGATAATCTGTAAGATTTGTTCGGCAGGACAGCCTATACAGGCTTCTTGGTATGATGATTAAGCATTTTACAAACAGGCGTAATCCTTCTTTGTACTGCCAGCAGTGTACCA
This sequence comes from Mesoclemmys tuberculata, assembly GCA_007922155.1. Classification (NCBI taxonomy): domain Eukaryota; kingdom Metazoa; phylum Chordata; order Testudines; family Chelidae; genus Mesoclemmys; species Mesoclemmys tuberculata. Next base: position 12,696,315 of record ML677027.1, read on the forward strand.
AAAAGTTGTGAAGTTCTTTATTTTTTTTAAAGAGAATTGTGCATTAAGGCAAATTATTTTCCTGAATATTCTACTAAAAAATGTAAAGGCTAAAATGCTTTGACCAGCTGGTGAGGTCTTTCCTTTAATCATACAGTTGGTGTGTGCATTTGTTTAAACAAAACTCTAACATTAGCATACTTTTTAAAAGGGGATTTTTGTGTAGGGAAAACACTTATCTTACTGAAGATGTAGATCTATTTATCTTTCATAGTTTTAACCATTACCTCTGATATTCTTTGACTAGCTGCAATTAACTAAAGACATACTGAATGCAAGGACAAGATCAGCAATGAGATACACTTATACAAACTCAGCAGCCACCTCCATCGACACTGGTGCGGTTTTGGCTGTTTTCTTGGTACAGACATTGTTATTCATTGGTCTTCCATCCTAATAACATGTATTAATTGAGGAATGCTGTTCTGTGCTCGGGAATCATGTGGTCATCAAAATCTTCTCCGACACAATCAGATCTCTAGTGACAGACACAGACTGAACATCCAGACAGACTGTCTTTAGTACCTAGAGATTGAGTGCTGTCTGGATCCATCTGCACGGAAGCTATGCCAGTTAGGATTTGCTTTGATGACGAATTAAGGATTCTCCCCCAACCTTTTTATTCTGAAGTATGTGTGGTACTGCATGTGTGAGATCACAATTCTGTAGCATATCAAACACAGAATTACAACTTTGCTACAGAAGCAAATATTTGCAGTGTCTCCCGCTGTTTTTCAGAGCTCTGTAAAAAGGACTTGTGTGCTTTCTCTTTACTTGAGAGATCACCAAGACAGAGGCTAATGGTGAGGAAGTTCTGTGAGAACAAAAGAAGATAAATATATTTTACAAAAGCAGAAGGAAGAGACAGAAAAGAAAGGACTCTTTTAGGCTGTTTCTCTTTCCACAGCCCAGCAATCACCATCTCAAAAACTCGGTATCGTTGACTCATTGTTTCCATATCTCTTCTTTCACAACACTCACCCAGCATCACAGAAATGCCAGCTAAACACATGATCTATATGGAGCACTTCACCCACCACTAAAGTGCAGACACTTCTAGAGTGCAACATGGTAAAAATTATAATGGTGCCAGCAATTCTACAATATCTTAAGGACAAACAATGAAAAGAATATTTTTTCTATTTAAATCCTATATACTATGATGCTCTTCTTTTTCTCATGTTACCTCAGTTATAAAAGAAGTATGTCAATTGGCATTGAATAAAGTGCTTAAAAATTTGCTGGACATGGTAAAATTTCTGTCTTAGCTGGAAATTATATTGGAGGAAGACAAACCATGGAAAATTCACACACCAAATCCTGTATGTCAGAGTTTATATTCCACATTTCAGTCTAACCTTTTAGTATCTTAGGTGCAATTTTCAAAAATGCCTGAATCGTTTATGTGCTTTAAAAACGTTTATCCCATTTGTTTATAAAGAATGAATGCTAATTTAACTGCACTTGGAGTTGAAGTTCCACACTGGAGTGTGAAGGAATGTGAGCTGTGCATTGTGTCTCACCCCTCCATAGCAGGAAGGGTAAGGGAGTTTGTTGTGAAAGCAAGGAGACTGAATGTGCTTGAACGGTGAGATACTTGGATGTTAAAGCAAATTTCTTTTGCAACCATTAAGTGATATTGCTTTAATATCATTTAGCTAAGACTGAGCTCCTTGGTAAAGCATTCTTGAGATCTATGGTTGGAAAGTGCCAATAAGAGTTAGGTATTACTAATATTTAATTGAGTGTGTTAGTTGGATTTGTTTTTGAGCAACCTTGTCTCCAGGCAAACAAAGACTTTGATTTGGGGTTACCATTTGCAATGGTACTATTGGTTAGTTATTTTTTCTTTCCCCCCAGAGGAGCAGGAATGAGGCGAGCCAGTGCCAAATGCATGGGGTAAAGTATGCTGCATTTGTATAGGTGGTGTAGTCAAGGAAGCACTTTGCCCCAGTGTGTGACTGCTGTGTATAAATGACGACTGAGATTGTAGCAGATCTTCAGTATCTGACAGAGCCTGATCCAAAGCCCTTTGAAACCAATGGAAGTCTTTCCATTAACTTCAGTGAGCTTTCGATCAAACCACTATATGAACTTCACTCTGGCTGGACCTGATTCTGCAGTTCTCAGGCTGTAACTGCCACTTCCTCTTTTTTTTTTTTTAATGAATAGGCTCAATTTGGCCTGTTTTGAGTGGGTTGTAGTTAAATTCAGATGGTGCATAATCCTGATAGTCTTTAAAAGAATTGCAGCAATCAGACTCTTACAGTAAAGTATCCTTTTTAATCACAGGCAAATGTAGTCTGGTGCCATTCAGTCCAAACATAATGGACGTTCTTTTAATTGGTGATGAGGGTTTGTTAGTCTGCATAACAATATGGAGAGAGATTGTTTAGAATTAACTGGCAGAACCTATGTGCGTGCTCCAGCTACCTTAGGTTGGACAGCCTGGATAAATTATGCTCTGGCACATACTCATCCCCCACACAGAGAAGGCTGCTGGCTGTCTCTGTGAAAGGAATATGCTGTCTCAAGAAGAAGGCACCACAGGATAACAAAAGCTGGAAAGAAAACACAGGTCTACCCTAGGGCAACTACTTCCACTTTCATGTAAGTCATTAAATATTCTTCTGACACAAGGTAACTTGCCAAACTTAGAAGTTTTTTCTGTTTGCACAGAGTGTGGGGAGGTCACATGAAAGGCATCCAAGGACGTTTATCCCTTTTTCTCCCTTAGTAAAGATCTCCTTTTGAGGAATAGTTTCATTTACCCACTTTGTGAATCATTTCCTTCTACTTTTCCTTTGGTGGTTCTTTGCAGAACAAAAGTGGGAGAAGGGTGAGAGTTGCAATAAGTCTTTTTATTTTTTGTCCTCAAGAGGAAAAGAAAAGATGCTAGCTCAAGACTTTCTCATGCTCTACAGGCTTTGAGTTAGAAAGAGAACCTCAGGTGTAGGAGATTTTACCAGGGACTGGGTGGCAAACAAATACTTATTGTGCCAGAGGAAAAGCTTGACTAATTTTTGCCTACAAAGGCAAAAAATACCCAGACCTTTTGGTTAATGATCAGTTCTTGATAGGTTACCATCTTTATGAGAAGGCCCTGTTCTTGGGTCTTGCTGTAATCCTCAAAAATCTTTCACTCATCATTCATTTGAAGCCCTTAGAGTCAGAATTCCTCCTCAGTAAATAATCTCTCCTCTTTGTTACAATTTCAACAAAGAAAACTGGAGCGTCAAAGGCTGTAGTGATAAATACATTGTGTTTAAAGATGATTAAGAAGGCAATACTTCTGAGGGTAGATTTATTTGTATTACCTAAAGAAAGATACACAGTTCCGTATATATTTCAAAATTAGACACTCTTCGAAGCTCCATCAGTAAATCTGATGAATTGCCTCGTTTGAAGGATGAAAGAAGAATGCCGAAGTGAGGCTTCAAAAGGACGGAAGATGTAAAAAAATCTTTGTAATGGACTTTAAATTTTGTATCAGCAAACTGTACTAAGTCTGCACGTTTCTCAGCAGGCTTTTGTGTGGCCGTTAGCTGGCTGCTTTCGATTAACCGACTTGTAATCCTACAAGTTACTTTTATGCTGGATTTGGGCATATTCTGCAAGAGACTGACCAGATGATGATTTAGACCTAATTTCTGTGGTTGCTTCTTGGACTTCCTAAGAACTTGGCCTATAATCATGGGCTATTTCTTTTACAAAACTCTCATGCTCCACTTCTAATGTGATAAAGATACCACCGCCTTCCTCTCAGTCTAGGATACTGTTTCTTAACCTCTTCAGACTGAGGGAATGTGCCCTCAGAAGGATGATAGTGGGGGGGCTGCAGGAGGCAGACTAAGCCCTGGTGTTCCCTCAAAGATTCCCACTGTAAGACTGAAACAGGAAACAATGCTGGAGCTTAAAGAGTAGGATAATGTATTTAAAGAAACTGTAACTGTTTCATAGTGTCCTGAAATTATTTAAAATGTGAACTGGATCAGTGGTTCTCCAGTGCAGGGAAAATGGAAATATTCAAAAGGACTTAGAGACGCCTTTAAATTTTAATGCACTGGTTTTATGTATAACCTAAGATTATTGGCCAAGAGCTTTGCTTTCCTTATAATAGACAGAAATAAGTTTTTGACCGTGCCTTTTGGCTACAGATATCTTAAAATCCTGTTTGCCAAATCAATTCTGAGGCATTGGGTGAAGGAGTGTGATTGATTGTATGTTAACGGTTTGGCTGAACTCCATTGATAGGCCATGGGCTAAGCATCTTTATCATCCTTTTAAGAAATTACAGTCCTCTTCCCAAAGAAATTAAACAGTAAATGCAGGGTAGCCATGATTTGATTTTGAGAAGAGCTCATATATGTTAGTATTAGTAGTATACAATTTAAGTTTGTATAAGTATTTAGGCCTGTGTGTCTGCCTGAGGTATCCTGGGCCTGCTTGCCTGCCTGAAAACTAAAGTCTTCAAGATACACATGTAAACAAAAAACGAAGACATAACCCACAACAGGATGGGTTTTCTTCATTACTGTGAGAAGGGAGAAGAGATGTAGATAAAGTGTGGTTGAGGGTTTGATATATGAACATGCAAATGAAGGAAGGCTCTGATTCCTCTTCAAGATAGATGCCAGAGCAAGGTCGAGCAACCAGTTGGGAGGAGTGAGGGGAGTAAAGGGAGGTGTGAGAAAGAAACACCAAAAGATCATAAAGTGACAATGGCCAAAATGTAACCTCGCTCCAACCCTCCCCTGGGGAAGAAGGGAGGTGGTAGCAAAGCCCCCTGACTCGAGACCCTCCAAAACAGAACATGAATTGGAGGGGGTGGTACCGGGGGGAGGGCAGGGGCACTACAGGTATAATTAAGCCTGCCAAGAAGAAGGAGGGGGGAGAGCTCTATCAGCATATGGAGCTATGATTAAGGGAAGAGGGAGCTCTCTGGGTATATAGAGCTATGGTTGGGGGGGCAGGGAGGAAGGAAACTCTATTGGCATAGAGAGGGAGGGTTATGGGGAAGAAAGCATGACTGCTGTGAAGGGCAATGGTTTTATGGTTACTTGTTTAGCCTCAATAAACATCACATTGCCTGCACTGCTGCTTCTGTCTGCGAATGGGTCTGGGAACGGAGAGGGAGGCAGAGTTGCCCTAACCATATATCCTTCAATAAGGGAAATGGTAATTGTTAGAGGAGGCATTCCCTAAGGTAGTTGTCCAGTTGTGGGATGCTTTTGTCTATGAACCAAATTATGGATTATTTTTGTAAAGATGAAGAAAATATACAAAAGAACAAGCATACCACGGAGAGCATAATACATAGTCATAACGGCATAAATAATGGAAATTCAAGCAGCAGTAATATACACTTGATATTAAGGTGACTGAGATTTACTCTTGAGACGACAACTGACTTGTGATCTGAGTGAAATGTTTAATAATAGTGGTATTTTACACTTGTGTTAAGCTATTCATCTGGGAAGCTCAAAGTATCTTACAAATGGGGAATTACTACCATTTAATAGATGGGGAAACTGTGGACTTATTTACACTTAGAAGTTTTGTCATTTCAACTATACCAACATAGTTGAAGTGACAATCCTCTTCGAATGTGAACACAGTTGTACCAGTATAAAAGTGACCAATAGCAATATAGCTTATTCTAGTATAAGGTACCTTTTCTCTAGTATAACTGGGTCTACACTAGGGCTTTTACTAGCATAACTGTCAGTAGAAAAATAATCACGTCTCTAAGCAACATAACTATGCTGGTAAAACTTTTATGAGCTTTAAAAAAGGCTAAAACAGGCCATCAGGCTAAAACAGAAGAGGTGACTCGACAGTGATCACACAGTAAGTCCCTGGCAGAACTGAGAACAGAGCCCATTTCTCTTATCATGAACTCCTTTTTAAACTATTCTTTGTAGTAGTGTTGATGCTTTTTGTTTAGTCAAGAAATAAAGGGGTTACTCAGAGAATTTTAAAGACAAATTCTGCTGTCTATTGTAAACATGTGACTCCATGCAGTTCAAGTCAGTGAGCCATATGCACGTAACTGAGACCACTCTTGGGTCTAATGTCCAACAAAATGTGCAAGAATGCTAGGTAAAGGGCCCAGTTTAGTGACATTTAACAAAGTACCTAAATGCTTTGTTTTCTCTGCGTTGAGGCTTGTGAGTGTTCTTTGGATGTTTAGGAAAGATTGATGATGTTCTATTAAGCTCCAGACCCTTGCTTTTCTGTTACTCTGGCTTAGTTTTGTTCTGTGTGTACTATAAGTCTAGTTGTGGTTTTGTCTCAGCTATCATTCCTATAACTGTGAATTTACGCCTAAAAATATTTGCATTTCTCATGAGCCAAGATCCAATATTTTTTTCTCTTAATCTGAAAAGCCTCCCTAGAAAGAGGTTTCCATTGGCTGAATCTTCTTGGGGTGCTAAGACTTTCTTTTCTAGCAGTTGAAGGCCCCATAAAATGGCTAATTCTATTGTTCATTCTGTTCTAGGGGAAAAAAAACCTCTTGGGGCAGTTAAACTGTGAATAACAGGCTGGAATAGCCTGTGCAGTAGCCACAGGCCTTTAAATCACAAAGCTTTCCACTTCCAGAGCTGATCAAATATTTTTTCTTGAAAACAGCAATATGAAAATTACTTGGAGTGTTAAAACTGAAAAACACACACACACCAATAAAATCGAGGGAATTGTGAATGAAGGCTACCATGGTGCCTTTAAATCTCCCTATTGTACTGAACTGCAATTCATGAATTTATATATAGTTCAAATAAGCATTCAGTAGTCTAAAGGGACTGCTAATAAAGGCAGCGAGGACTGCCATGGATTTTGACAACAAACTGTAAATGGCACGAATAGCATAACATTTCATTTCAGGGAAATGCTATTTTAAGTGAATAGGTATTTCTGTGCCATCTCACCTCAGTGGTAATTTTATTTCCCAGTTAATAATTTGTGTGAGGAGTTTCTAAAGCTGACTTTCATTGGTTGAAGGTTTTGATGAAGATATCTAGAAAGTTGATGAGGTAAAAGTGTAGCAAAGTATATGGGTTAAATCTGGAGCGTTATGAACATCAGCTGTCCAAATGATCTGAGTTTGCCTGCTGTTTAGTCTATACAAGGTCCGTTATGTGACTTATGAACCTGTGTACTTTACAATAACTCATAACACTTAATTTTTATGTCATTGTAGTGCCCTTACAATTGTAAAGAATGATAAATACAGATAGTTGTACTGAAGACTATACACTTAACCCATGGGCATGGCACTTTCTAATGCTTTCACTGATGTGCGTATCCTAAAGGATAATTGTTTTTGTGCTGGCCCTTTAGGAGCCTAATCCTCGTTTCACTAATGCTGGTGTAAATGAGCAGTAATCAATGGAAAATCAGACACACACTAAGGATCAGACTGTTCCCATTTATACCACTGTAAATCTGGAGTAACTTCTTGGGTTTACTAATTTTTTATGTGAAAAAACAAAGGCATCAGCTTAGCTAGCTGTACAGACATCTCTGCCACGCTACTGAAAATGCTTCAGAGAGGTGTTTAGCAGACTGTAAAAACTCAGATCTTTCTGTACATGGCTGATAAATAGGTGAAGGTCCAGTTCTCCATTAATTTTCACCTACAACACTTGCAGATGATAAATCATTTTTTCCTGGAATTTCAAGTTTACAGGTGTTCATAATTGTCTATAACTTAAAAGGGGGAAAATAAGATGGACCAGCTGGTGTTAATAAAACTATCACTGTAGTCTAAAGTCAGGCTGCGGGGAGAGAAACAATCAGGTGACTGTTCAGTGGACATCCAAAACCATAGTCTGCTCTTAAATAGACTAGCTTTGCTCTGCTAGTGGTCAGGAAGCTGAGGTGAGAACATTGTGCCATCTTACCCATTGACTAGAATTAGTATTGATTCTACCCCTACCCCTCTAGCATATTGACCACTTTTAGTAAGCAAAAGGAAAGGAGAGGGAAGGAACCAAACCCAACAATAAATTCAAGAACAGTTTGAGAGTCTTATCGAACCACCAATTCTTCCCGGGTATCTAATTTTTCTGCTGAGTTCCCCATTCTCAGTTTGTTCTTACCACATCAGGTGGCTCCGTCCAGCCTGCCAACACTGTGCTGAAAACCACAAGGTTATTACCTAGGCCCAGCATTACAGAGGAAAACAGGCATGTCTCTGAAATGAACCAACAACTATTTCTTTGTCATTTGATGAGACAGTAAAGTCCACGAGGGTGGTGGAAATGGAAGGCATATCTGCCACTGGAATGTGGGTTAGAATAGTGTTTCTCAATGACCGGTCCATGGCCTGGCACCAGTCCCTCAGATCTCCCTGACACAGTATAGGAAGCCGGTCCCTGGTATCAAAAAGGTTGAGAAACAGTGGTTTAGAAAGGCCAAAAGCATCCCTCTGAATGGGTGCTTGCCTACAGTGTTAGCCCTAGCCCTTCCTAAAAAATCCCAATCTCCTGCACAATTAACAGACAGTTATGGTCTTCTGTCTTACAATAAACAGATTTAAATAGAGCCTTGTTAGGGAAGTCACATCCCATGCCTTCTCCTTCTGCATTCCTGTCTTTCATGGTCTGGTGCAGCTGTTCTTATCAGTTAGTTTCCCTTCTGTTCTGTGGAAGTGAAGACCAGTCCAATCAATGGGATAGACCTGAGCTGCTCCCATCAGGCCTGCCAGTGCTGCTCTACCTCTGGTCAGACTCTCACAGGTAGCCTACAGATTGGTCTCTACAGAGCATAAAGGAAATCTCGGTGCAAAACCACATATATGGGTGTATACAAAAAACTGGCTGTTAGCTGCTATCCTGCTTGTATACTAAACTGCTGGCTTCAGCAACATTTACTGCTTGTTTCGCATCTTGACTGGAAGTGGTGCTTATTAGTATTGTTGCAATTTATGATCACTACAACACTAACTACTGCAGTAATTAAAAAATTAGGAAATTCAAACTTTCTTTAGTCTCTTCCATAGCATGCAGTAAGTGCAGCCCGGAAGCTACTTTAACCCGCAGCATTTCTGTATTGTTGGCAATTTCTAAAAATAGTGAAGTGCACTAGAGTTTCATCTATTGTCCCAGGACACTGGTGTTTTTATCCCCTCCCCTCTGTTTATCATGTCATCTCTCTCCTCTTGCTGATCTTTGAAATGCCAGGTGTCATGAACATGCACGGAGTATGGAGAGTTGTATTGCCAGCTGTGATGTTCCCTCCTCTGCAAACTGGACTGGTATATTGCTGTCACCCCAGTCCCTCACTCCTGGAGCCCATCTTGCACTTGCCCTCATGCCAGCTCACTCCCAGTCTCCTGCAAGCAAGCGGCTCCTACCTTAGTGAGTGAGTGCTTTTGGCCAGCCATTCGTGGGATTCTGCAATGGAATGGACCCCAGGCAATATCTTCAGTCCTAAATGCAATCCTGGGAACTGCGGTTTTACAGAGTTCAGTGCTGCCCACTGGACTCTGCAAGCTCATTGGTTAGTCAGTTTATCAAAGAAATTGATATCCAGCTCTGTCACTCTAGATGAAGTCTCTGTACATACTCAATCCACAAGCACTGCTTTAGAGAAAACAAACATAAGTTTGAGTACAGAAAGATTTTAAGTGATTTATAAGCCAGAAAAAATATAAATCAGATTTGATCAGGAAGAAATAAAAAAGTAAATTGCATTCCAAACTAAACTTAACACTTCAGTAGCCTTGCAGTCTGATGTTATCTTACCACAGGATGGTTGATCGGCCTTCAACCAGGCTCCCTCTCCTCCCCCCATGGACAGTCTTTCAGTTGCTTGACGTTGTTTCATAGATGGATTACGAAGGAGAGCTCCAGAGACCAAAATGCCTCTCATTTTAACAGAGTCCCCTGCCACTCTGCAGGGCCAGGTGATTGGAGACGTCCGCCATGGCTTCCTCCACTTGAGTCAAATGAACATCCCCTTATCAGATGCTCAGGCCAGTCCATTCTTCCTGTTTTCATGCCTCACAAGGCATGAACTCACTCTGCTTTGTTTTCGCCTGGACCTTTTCAAGCCACATGAGAGAGACATTTGGGAGTGTTACATAGCAGAGCTTCATAATTGCGGATGTGACATTGCAAGAAGCATACTATCATAACTGTAATGTTCAGTATGTCATGAGCATTCCAAAAACACCTTACATGACATACTTTGCATTTAACAATCCATAGTTACACGATAAGGGTGAATGTGAATAATACACAAATCACACCCAAAGGGTGTACATGGGGCACAGCATGTCATACCAGCCTCAAATTTGTCTTGGCCAAAGGCCTTTTTTTAGATATCTTCTTTTTAAAAATTTTATATATTTTCTTTCAAAGTTCAAATAACAGCAATAAAAAGAGTCCAGCTGTGCTATCAACAGGAAGTTGTCATGTACATAACACATCCTGGTAGGAGAATTGAGTCCATTTTGTGCCTTAATTTATATGGGCTATCTATATTTTACTATTCCTAATACAGTTTTGCCTGCTTCCTGGTTCTTTTAGTTTTTAGAATGATCTTTGTCTAGAATCATAGAATATTAGAGTTGGAAGGGACCTCAGGAGGTCATCTAGTCCAACTTCCTGCTCAAAGCAGGACTAACCTCAGCTAAATAATCCCAATGAGGGTTTTGTCAAGCCACAGTTTAAAAATCTCTAAAGATGGAGATTCCACCCCCCCTCCGCCGCTGAGGTAACCCATTCCAGTGCTTCACCACCCTCCTAGTGAAAATGTTTTTCCTAATGTCCAACTAGACCTCCCCGACTGCAACTTGAGACCGTTGCTTCTTGTTCTGTCATCTGCCACCACTGAGAACAGCCTAGCTCCATCCTCCCTGGAACCCCCTTTCAGGTAGTTAAAGGCTGCTATCAAATCCCCCCTCATTGTTCTGCAGACTAAACAAGACTAGTTCCCTCAGCCTCTCCTCATAAGTTTTGTGCTCCAGCCCCCTAATCATTTTTGTTGCCCTCCGCTGGACTCTCTCCAACTTGTCCACATCCTTTTTGTAGTGGGGGGCCCAAAACTGGACACAATACTCCAAATGTGGACTCACCAATGCCGAATAGAGGGGAAAAATCACTTCCCCAATCTGCTGGCAATGCTCCTGCTAATGCAGTCCAATATGCCATTAGCCTTCTTGGCAACCATGGCACACTGCTGACTCACATTCAGCTTCTTATCCACTGTAATCCCCAGGTCCTTTTTTGCAGAACTGCTGCCTGGGTTGTCGGTCTTCAGTCTGTAGCTATGATGGGATTCTTCCGTCCTAAGTGCAGGACTCAGCACTTGTCCTTGTTGAACCTCATCAGATTTCTTTTGGCCCAATCCTCCAATTTGTTTAGGTCCTTCTGTATCCTACCCCTCCCTTCCAGGGTATCTACCACTCCCCTTAGCTTAATGTCATCTTCAAACTTGCTGAGGGTGCAATCTACCAACTCTCCAAGATCATTAATGAAGATGTTGAACAAAACCGGCCGCAGGACCGACCGCTGAGGCACTCCACTTGTGACTGGCTGCCAGCTAGACATGGAGCCATTGATCACTACTCATTGAGCCCTATGATCTAGCCAGTTCTCTATCCACTTTATAGTCCATTCATCCAACCCATACTACTTTAACTTGCTGGTAAGAATACTGTGGGAGACTGTATCAAAAGCTTTGCTAAAGTCAAGGTATATCATGTCCACCGCTTTCTATAGTGTACACCATTAGGGGGATTTTTCCAGAGATGAGCCTTATTACAAAAAATGCTTTCAGTATTCTAATTCTTTCTTCTAAAGACAAGTTACATTATCAAACCCTTCATGAAACAGTTTTGATTTTTGCCATGTGCTCCTAAGTATATCCAAGTTTTGCTTACACAGTAGGTCTGTTTTGACAAACGGGTATAGTGAACAGTATAGATATATGCTGGATTTCTGAGGAGAGGAGAAGAAATCCTTCTGAAGAATGCTAATGGCTAAATCCTGGTCTCAATCACATCCAAGTGACCTACTTCTCCTCCGCCCGCCCTCCCTCCCCCCCGCAACATGAGTTGCCTGAGTGTAGCTGAGATCACACTTTTTGCTCTAACTTTTATGACAGGGCTAAAAACCTTGTCTTTCAGAGGTTTACACTTTTTTGGGGGGTAAGAGGGACCTTTCATTATGGCTTGGAAGTCCCTTTTAATAAGTTCTGTATAAAAGGGAGTCAGGATTTAGAATCTGAGCTTGTTTCACGGAGATAATGTCTACTTATATGAGAGGTGCTACACTTCCTGAATTCCACTTTTCTCCTCTACATGCTTTCATATTGGAAAAACACATTTCTGAAGTGTCACCATCTCCTACAACACTCTGAAGTGGCACTTGAGCATTATGACACCAGTGGACATCAAATGGATTTCTAAAATAAGTAAGTGTAAAGATTTCATTAGTTCATATGTGATGCCTGTACACTTGAAGCCATTGCATAGAATACTTTCTGGGTGCAAATATTGCCCTCTTGAGTGTATGATAGTACTGCTTTCACTTTTTGTACGTAATCCCTAATTATAGTAGATACTGTAAAAATATATATTGACATTCACATGAGTCCATAACACCCGATTTGTGCTGTGTATGTTTATCTATGCCATGTTCAGTTTTTGTAATGTATGATACAATGAGCCGAAGACGTGGTTACTTTTTTAACTCCAGTTTCTTTGTTTCATATACATTTACAAAGATGAAAAACATTACCAATGTCTCTTGATAACCTGTTTAAAAGTGCATCCAGAAGCTTCTGTTTTAGTTTAGATTGCACTTATATTTCACTGCTGGTCTACAGAACAAAGCAATACAACTATAAAATGCCTATCAGTTTTTTTTAATGAATTTATGTATAATCCATCCGCCTAAAGTAAACTGTATTTTCTCTCTTTTTCTGTACATCTTTATTTCAGATTACCACTCTGAAACATTAAAACTACTTAGCTCTCACACATTTTAACGTATCAATTGCCTTCTTTATCATTGCAAAATTATTTGAGTGTGTGTATGTATTTTTTTCTGGCCATCTTGGTCCTTTTTAGAGTCTTATCATGACCTCCTTCCTGAAACAGTTAGAATTATCCTGTCTTTTTAACTCCTCTTGCATGTTAGAATTCCACCAGCGTGGTCTCCAGCCCCTCCTCAGCACCTGTACCATTTGTTTGGCTACATGTCATCTCTACTGGCATCACTGTTGTTGGCAAAGCAGGAAAGTGTTCCTTTACTTCCTTTTTCGCCCTATCTCCGCCATACACAGAACATCACCACAATTTCTTCATTGGTTTCATGATCTTTCCTGTTTTTTCAAGTTGCAGTCCAATTTTAGCTATTAATTACATACATTCTGCAACATGCATAGTCTGTATAACCTTTTGTCTTTCATCATTTTCCTATATTCTCTTATTAAAATATAGTCCCCCAGGGATTTACCTTTTTTCCATTGTAGAATGTTAGGGGGGGGGTTCTTTTTTCAGACCATGTATTCATTACTGAAAATCCATTGAACAAACACTACTCAACCCACTTCTCTCCTTCTGTATTCCTTTTTACCAAAGTCACGTTTATCCACCTCTCATACTCCTCCGGGGATCCCTTCAGCAGTATGGCAGTTCGAATAACCACGAACAATATTACACTCAACCATAACCACCAACTCTGCCAGCTCCTTTCTAAAGCTCTCCTTCTCTTTCATAGGTCTCTCCTGTTGCAGGGCATATGCTGAAATCACACATCCAACCCTATTCTCTATCGTCAACAATCATGCTACCAATAGCTCTCCTCTTCTTTTTACCCTCATGACGCCCTCAGCAAGCTCATTCATTTTCTTTTTTCCTCCAGACTAAAAAAATTTTTAAATCTACCTTTTAGGATTTTACTTTTGGTTTCCCACAATCTACTTCTCTGAAGACTAGTATGTGGGTTTTACTTGTAGTTATTGCCTCAGTGGTCCTTTCAATGATCATCTAAAACTTCTGAGCCTCATCCACCCGAATTTAAGAGCCATTTCCTGCTCTCAGGGCAAAAGCTGCCAGTTGTAAATGCTCCTCCACCCAGTTAGCTGTTGGCTCTTTTTAGGGTTGATTGCTTATACAGGTGACCACTTGCTTCCTAAAGCCATATTTGCCACACAATGAGCATTACTACTCTTTAACATGTGGAGGTTATGGTTGGGATTTACCCTTCAAGGGAACTGAGGCCATAGTGGTAATTTCAAACTGTTCCAGTACTTCCAGGGGCAAACCCAAACAGAACACTGGCAAATTCAGTTTAGTCCTTAATTAGCAAAGAGGCATACAGAAGTGCACAGGTTTCCTTTGTACATGTTTTCAAAGAACAGTACTCTTAGTTCACCTCATTCAAAACCCTACACCAAGTCCTTGAAAATCTTTTTTCAGCGCCTTTTCAGGTGCCTTATCTAGTGAAGAATATTACATCTAAATAGTGCAAAGTGTGGGACATGAGGAGAACCTACAAAATCCCTGTCATTGTTGTCTTATCCCATCCTCATTGCATATTGGATTTCATTGCTCTGTTTGTTCAGCCTGAATCTCTCTGTGCTTCTTGATGAGGCTATAGGGACCACTTTTGAAATACCAGAAGGTTTATCATTCTTGGCAGTTGAATGTGACACCTTGGCAGTTATGGTGGGTGAACTTTGAAATGTTTAAATGTTGGATCTAATAGGAATGAGCAACTAAAACCTGTAGGTCTGATCCAGAGATTTTCTGAGCTTTGTTGGCCTTGAAATAAAGCTGGATAGTTTGCAAGACTTTGTGTCCCCACATCTTGCAAGAACTTTGGATCTAAGTGTAGAGTATTAATGTCTTTTACTTATCCTGAGTCGGTTAAAATGAGATGGGGCCCATATCCATCCAAGTGTTGCTGTCTTCTCCCCTCCCCACGGACAGGTGCTTTCAGTCCAACGAGACCCTGACCTTCCGACCCACCCAGGCATCTTTATGCTAACCGACGGTCATTTATCTTTCATGCTGCCTCTGAGTGCTGTGCTTGAATCCAAGAATCCACTGGTAATCTGGTCCTGCAACAACAATGACGTTTTATATACAGACTGGTAGGTTGTTGCTGGTACCCATTCGTGTATTGACATCTTCCTTCATGTCTTTGTGCTTACTTGTGTCTTTAACTCTGCTCTATATTTAGCAACACCGTGTGACTTTCCACCTTCAGCACATTTATGTTTATATTGCACTCTCCTGCATGCTGTGAATTTTTTTTTCCTTGTTGCTGCTGCTGTTGGTGTTCTGCCACTTGGCTAGGGTAAGATTTAGGTTTTCACATATAGTTGAATAGAAGATCGTAAATCACTTGCCTTACCGGTATAAATTTGTTGACTGAAGTGATGCCATATATTCCCATTATAAATCCATCAAATTAATAAAGCCTGAACTCTTCATCAGAGATTTGCCAGGCTGTCCCTTTGTAGGGTAAAAGTCTGATTTTTTTTTTTTTTTTTTTTCCCCTCCGCCCCCAATAATGAGATGATCCTTCATGTTTCTGTGGGGATAGTTTACTACAGAGTAGACATAAATCATAAGTACTACATGGAAACTAATTACATTTTTGGCAGCTGTTAATATTGCCGAGTTTCTTTCCACACATTCTATTTCTTTTGCAATTATTAGAATATCTCCATATGTTTTGCTTATTGAATTTTGGATTGTATGGCCTGGTGTGTGTATAAATCTCAAAAATTGTCTAATCTAAGATAAACATACCATAGCCAGAATCTCACAATCAGAGACCTTGTTCTGAGTATCTTCTTTGCTTAAGGAACAGACTCCATGATCTCTCTATTCACCTCTCATTTGCTTATCACAGTATGCTTGCATCTTGAAGTAGTGTGGTGGGGAAGAAATTCATGATTGTCATCTTTTCGCGTCATTGAAAACAAAAGGGGAATTTTACTAAGCTTTCAAAAAATTTTATGCAGCCCATTTGGGGAGGCTGGCTGAGCTATTAACAGATAAGACAGGTTTCCACTCGTCTACTGTAGGAATTCTTTGTTTTAGTTCTTGGAGGTAAAGAATATGAGTTTTCAGGTTGAATTCACCAGCTGCAGTTGTCCTAGAATGACTATTGAAAAAACTGCTCCATGTTGCTGCTCAGGTCTATATTTCAGCAAAAATGTTAGGTTTGTAAAGGATATTTTGGTTAGAAGCACAGGATGGTGATCTGGCCCTTCAGGTAACAGGCTGTTTTACGGACTCACTGTCTGATCTGCGCTTCAATTTTCTACTCTTTCAGCACAACATCCCTCCTCTCTTTCGGTTTTGCACACTATGGATCAAATCCTGGCTCTTGTGGCTTGCATGATGAGAATGAGGGCAGGCCACAAACAAACCATGCAGTGGGACCATGCATTATTCCGCAGCAGTCAGGCAGATTTGGGAGCTGGCTAGGAGAAAGAAGCGGCGCAGTCCGTCAGTATACAAACACGATGGATGTATTGGCAAATGCTATTGGAGAGAGCCTCTATGGGTTGGAAGATGCAGCATCCATATACTGAATGCCCTTTGGAGTGGGAGGAGAGTGTTCAGGGTTTAGCACCTAGCTGCCAAGTCCCACTTTGATCCCCCTATACAAAGGCTGATTACTCTAACTTTGTACCTGAAGAGAGTTGGAAGTGACCATTTAGTCTGAAGAGAAGGCCCGCCCAGATAATTCTGGACCATAGATTTGTCCCCCTGACCCTTCTGTGTTAAGCACTCATGCGTCTTAGTATGTTACAGTTGTGATTCCAATCAGGAAGTCACAGTGGCTTAAAACTTTGCCCTGGACTTCATGAGCATGAGGACTTAAAAAACATTGCTCTGTTAGAGGCCACATCAGCTCACTTTTGAGACGACAATTATCAAAATTATTTTCTGGGTAGAAGACGAGCATTATTTATGCTCAAAATTGTTAAGCTGTGGAAACCTTTTGTATCTCTGGTTTTATGATTGGATCTGAAAGTTCTGTGTTTGGCTGTTTTTGAGATATGATCTCTAAAAGGAGAGCTGTTAGTGTATGTACTGGAGTAATGGAAAAATATGAAGGCCGTCGGCAGCATGTGCTATGAATCACGGAATCTTTTGTAAATTTTCTGTTCAACATGTCGTAGGGGAGAAAAGGACACTTGTTTTAGTGCATCAATTAGCCAACTGATCTCTGAGAGGTTCTTAAAGCAGTGCAGTTTTGCAGTCCTGATGCCCTTGATTATTCTAACTGTAGCTACAGGTTATGCCCAAAGACCAAGTACATGGGAAAAGAATCTTAACTTTGGAGTAGTCTGTAGAGAATAAGAAGCGACAAAGAATTTGGATTGTGGTGGAAGATCAGTACTGTCTAGATACTATTTCACTGGGATTCTTCGTTCCAGTGAAGACATAAAACACACTTGTGTTCTTTGGGAAAAATCTTCAAAATCCTTTCTGATAAAAGAACTAGAACAAACAATTCTCAAAAACAAGGCATGTGTTGAAACTGCTTTCTAGTACTAACAGAAGCTGCAGGTCTTAGCTTTGAGAAGACTAAACACCTACGTGAAGCATCAGCATTTATGAATGCTGATCTCCTGTAGCATCAAGGTAAAAAAGCAGTACAGTTTTCACGAAGGGACTTGAAAGATACTTGCTTGCATTTCCCAGTTCATCAATTGCACAGCAGGTTTCAGAGATGCAAGATAAGGCCCAGAGTTTTCTAGGATGTAGTGCTACCTACTGGTCATAAATTGTGGAATAAAGTAGGACTACAAGGGAGAAAAGCCTCTTTTGTTTAAGCCTGTAATGAAGAAAATTAAAATGGCAGAAGTTATTTTCAAATTCCTCCTCCTTTGTGTCCATCCCCTTGGACCCTTCCTCCACATTTATTTTTCAATGCTTAGCTAAACATGGGCAAACGGTGTAAGATCTACTTTTCCCTGCATTTCCACTACTCTTCATTTCCTTTCTGCTGCTGAATACAGTCAGCTTTACAGTGGAGTTCCTTTCTGCACCCAGTTACATCTCTAGATCATCAGTACTATTCTTTCTCCTCTTCATGAATTTGATTTGAATGCTGTTTTGTCCTCAATAGACCCACATCTAACTGGTAGAGACTCATCCGATATTATGTTATTCAGTAGGCTGACAGCTGCCTCAAATTTCACAAGTGCTAGGAGAGTCCTTTGCGCCATCAATGCTGCAAATTGTATTGGGTGCCTCTTGTCCCAAGGAATCACTGACGTATGTGAGATCTGAAGATGGATGCACTAGTGTAATAGAAACTCCATCATGAATTCTGCAAAATGCCAGGAAAAAAATGAGGGAGCGTTCTAGTGCAGAAGATGGGAGGGGTTTTGTGATGGTGTGGATCTTCTGTGGTTTTGTTAATCAAGATCTTCACGTTAATCAAGAATTTGGAAGAATAGATGGCCCAAGAGATAGTCAGCTGTCACTGTCAGTGTGCATTGGATTTGACCTGGTAACTGTCAAATGAAAACTACTATCTGCAGGCTCTATGAAATGTGTTTTGGTTTCAGCTCACTTTCCAGTTCACAGGTGTGTCCGTATAATAACACTCACCACCACAATGTGCACAAACTGCAAACTGTTTGCATAGAGCACAGGGACAAAGGATTGAATGGACATGGGGACAGCTCTCCCCCTCAAATGGTGTTCTGGGCGTAATGTGAAGATGTCCATGCTGCTTCCTGTGCTGTACCTGTTGTTGTTTGTACTCTCGTCTTCAAGGATAACACTTCAGGACTTTTCACAAGCAAGTTGGAGTTTGGTGTTGGTGCTGAGGCAGTTTCTGGTATACACACAGCTTTGATAATTAAAACAGCGGCAACAATTATGGGGTGGAGGAGCAGGGACATGTACATTGGTGACTTTCCCTGTTGTGAAAATCTTTTAAAAGTGATCTCAATTTTTTTGAAGTTAAAAATGTCATCAGCTATTTTAAAAAGTCACTGGTGTAAAAGTGTAGGGGAATATTTTGCAGCATTGTTTCCTATTCCCTGTAATTGTATAAAATGAAGTAAACTTAATGCTAATTCCCAGGTTTGCTGTTAAATGTTTGCCATCAAGGAGAAACAATCCTAGTATGACACTCTTGAAGATCTAGATGTGGATTTTTCATTCTGCATTTTTTATAGTTGTTTCAGTGTTTATTCCTCTGTGTGCGCTTTTTAACTGTGGATGAGATTAATATGGACTTTGAGAAATAATACTGATTATTTAAAGGATCACTCATGATAAAATATTTCTTTCTGGGAATTTGTGTTCCAGTAGATTAGCATTATTGATCATTTCTCTCCTCACATACTCTACAGATGATTTTAGAAATCTGAAACTATTATTCTCTCTTGTCTAATATAATTACTAGTACAAGGAATAATCTAATTAGAAGACAACAAGGATGCATTCTAATTGTTCTAATAAATTATGTTAATGTTTTATGCTTGCAGATAGGTTTTAGTAAGAAATCTTTTTACAGAGTGACCGCTTGTCTTATTGCCAGCAAAATAACTTCAGTTTCATCTGTGTGAGACAGCAGAGATACGGAGCAGTCGGAGAGTGGTACAATTTGGATTCTGCCCGCCCACAGCTAAAAGCCTCTCCCCCAGCATAAGAGGAGGAACTACTGAGCCTGGGACTCAACTAATGTCAGGGGATCACAAATGAGAAAACAGGAACAGGTGTGAAGGTCAGAGGGCTAAACGGAACCTGAAGGAGACACCAAGCAGAGAACCTTGGACAGCGTTCACTGTGCCTTGAAAGTAGCTAAGGAGTCAGCGGATGCACCCCAGAGGAACTCTGCCTTGATCTGGAGGAAAGGAAATAGCCGAGCCTCCTCAGCCAACATGCTCTCCCCTGTGTTGTAGATGGCCACCTTGGCCAAAGCGAGAAGGAGATTGACGAGGAGGTCTTGTGACTTTGTGGGGCCATGGATGGGGTGTGTGTATATCAGAAAATGAGGGGAGAAGTGCAGCCAGAACCGGAGGAGGAGGTCCTGGAGAAGCTTGATTAGGGGCTGTGACCTAGCATACTCCAGATATACGTATGCCATGTCTCCCTCACACCACGAAAGGGACAGGTATCGGGACGAGGGGTGAACCGCACCAGGTACACACTCGTGCTCACAGCTACATGAAGGAGCTGCCTGCTAATATCCCTGGCAGGCCGTGGAAGGAAGTCGAAGGGAAGTATGTAAGCCCTAGAATGGGCAGGGCCTTGTTCCCTGTGGACTGAGGCACGGTTATTACGGGTCAGTTAGGAGCACCTGAGGCCAATTAAGGCCCAGCCAGAGACCTGATTAAAATCCCCTGCTCTAGACAGCCGAGAGAGAGGAAGGAAAGCTGGTGGGAGTGTTGGAGTGTAGTGGCTGAGGAAAAACCAAAAGGAACCAAGTGAAGGGGAAAGCTGGGAGAGAGGCTTCCCTACCAAACCCTTGGCTCAAAGAGACAGAAGCCTGAGAGAGAGAATGCTGCCTGCCAAAAGGGGGGAACAGGACTGAGACTCCCCTGGGCAGAAGGATTGGAGGAGACCCTGCCCAAGAAGAGAGGGGGTGGAGAAACCCAGAAGCTGAAAGTGCAGAGAGGGAAAGTAGCCCAGGGGAAACCTGCAGCCAGAAGCACTGTCAGCAGTGCATAGGTGCTACTCTCAGGGCCTCTGGGCTGGGACCCGGAGTAGAGAGCGGGCCTGGGTCCCTTCCTCCCCCCCTCTTGCCCACTGGGCAACAGGGTGGCCAACTCAGAAATAGGGGCAACAGGTGATGCCAAGAAAGAAAACTGCGGGACCCATGGCAGCAGAGCCAGCAATTTGCCACGTCTAAGGAAACAGGTTGCAGATAGAACAGTGAAAGCTTCAGTCAGATGGGTCCAGGCTCTGGGTAAGTTGTAGGCTAGGTAAAAAGCTCAGTTAGTTGTTTCCTAGATACAGATTTTAAAAAATTGAGCTTTTGAGTCGCTATAAACTTTTGTTTTAAAATAAATGTATTTTCCTACTTTCCAAGCTTCAGTTTTGGACCCAATGTACTTGTTAGGAGTGGCTGCATAGTTGAGGAATGTGAACACAGGACCATGCTGGCCAAGCTTGATGCGTTTTCCTTTAAATGCTACCAGATACCTACAGACTTGGCTGACCGTAGGGAATAGATGGAAGGGGCTAGCTTCTCGACAGAAGTTGATGGGGCATACTCACTTCCAGCAGTTGAAAATCTGTCCCACACAGGCCAAAACTGCATGAACGAAAAGCATTAAATGAATCTCAAGTACATTCCAGTAAACTCGTCAAGTCAAAAATAGCTTTCCTTATGTACCAACATACCACCAATCTGAGAACAACACCCTCACTTTAGCTTTCCCTTTTGATTGCGCTTTCTTCCTTTTAAAAAAAAAAAAAAGAAAAAGAAAAGTCGACTGACAAAGGTCACTTAGCTCCAACAAGCTCTCATTTCTTTTTCAGAAGGAGATGGAGTGCTAAAAAGCTCAGTGAACTAACTATCCTCAGCATTCATTCCAAATTAGATGAAGTACTGAAGGCAGCATCACTTTTGTGTGCTATCATTATATCTCCAGGGCAGAGATGAGTGCCTGAAAGATGTATCATTAGTTGCATTAATAGGCTCTATTTTACTTTTAATTGTTGGCAACAAAGGGTAACAAGAACTATAAGCATTAATAATGTTTTACATTATAATTTAGAAACCTCTTCCCCAGACTTTATTACTTGCTGCCCTTTTTGTTTTCATGAACTGCCTGGTACCGAGCACCAGGACTTAAGCTGCTTATGCTTCAGTGAATATGCAAATATATTGCACTTGGACTGTACAGGTCCATCAGCCTAAAGTTTTGGAGTTCTGTTTCTGAGATATTGGAGGGCAGGATGGGTGAAAGATGGCGATGGAAGAGATGTAGTGATGTTTTCGTAGGAAAACAGACTCTTTAAATGTTTTGCAAAGGCCCCAGTTGAAGGCCCACAAATGACATGAAGTGGTCATTGTTCAGCAGCCAGTATGCCGGTCTTTAAATACTCTGAAAAACTGTCAAAAGCTTGGGAGTTTTTAACCTGTGTCTTACCTCACAGCGATCTTACACTAAACTAGTGCCATGCTGTCTCCTGTATTGATCTCAGACACACTGCAGTACCAGCGGAGGCACTATTATTGCAAATGTGTTTAGAGCCCATGGCTGAGATCAAGGCCCTGTTGTGTAGAGTATTGCGCGCATGCACACGCGCACACTTAGAGACTTTCCCAGGCCTGAAGAGTTTGCAGACTCGATAGACAAAACAGGCAAAGGGCTTGAGGGGAAATGTGGGCACAGAGAGATGAAATGACTTTCCAAAGGTCCCACAGTAGGTCAGAGACACAGCCAGGAATCACAGGCCTCCTGACTCCCAGTCCAGTGCCTTATCCAGTGGCCCACACTGTCTCTCAGGGCACAGTGACAAACCCTGAAGTTAGTTTTAGCTTTGAAGGGACACCATTGGCTTATACTTACTTTTTAACTGTCCAGTTGATCTTCTAATTGCACTGAATCTCTGCTTCTGTGCCCCTGAGTCTCTCTGCCATAGGCCCGGATCCTGGCCTAGGATCCACATGGGCAGACTATTGGCTCCATTGTAATCAATGGGACTCCTCATGGCCAGGAAGATTCACCAGTGTGGATCCAGTTGAAGCACCAGACCCACATTTTCTATTTTTATAATGATTTTCTGCCTCCAGTTGTTGTTCCACAGGAACAGAAGCCATAGGGGCAGTACATTTTTTTTCCAAATGTAGATTAAACCATTTACTAAGCAGCCCCAGTTAAATACTTAGTTTAACCAAAACACAAAACGGTAATGCAGGCCATCCAACAAGGAGCCATTGTGTTCTTCTATCCCAACAGATCATGGCTGACAAGTCTGTTCCTCATACTCCATGAGCTTTCTACCCCAAGGGGACTGTTCATCTGTGTGCAAATTCCCACAATAACGAAGGACCATCACCCCCCCCCCCACACACACACATCTTCTGCCACAAGTGCCAGACTCCTTTCTTCCATCTCCCTTCTCCAGCATAAACACACAGCAGCAGGAAGCAGGAAAATTTAAAAGAAAAACACAGCCCCTCTTTCCCCCAAGCAAACAGAAAACCCAACCAGCCCAACACTCTCCAGCAAACACAATTGTAAGACCTGGAACAAACGTGACAGATGTTAATCCCATCACTCACAGCACCAGTGGAAGGTGCTCAGATACTGTGCTAATGAGGGGTGGTATAGAGAATGGAATATGCTACCCCTTTGTTGTCAAAGTACCTTTTTTCAGTTTGTTTAATTTGTATCGTTCTTCTTCAGCCTCCCCCCCCCCGTTTTTTCATTTATAATTACTTTGGGTATTAGTTGTAAGAATAGGAGGTAACATTTTCAGACCAAAGTGTCGCTTCTAAATTGAAGGTGGCCCTTAAAATTTCTTTGATTTTTTTCATAGTCTTTAGCACCTCCCCTAGAATTATACATATACCAAGCTTTTAGGTTTTCCTGAAGTCACTTATTAGTATTAAATAAAAACAGGAAAATGTTTTAAAAGATGCATTTTAAAAAGGTACTTTAAATACAGACTTGACACTTACAAAATACATTATGCAGGGTTATTTACAGAGTGCAAGGTACCTACATGGGCTTTTTAATTGACTCCATTTAAATATGTAATTCAGGATTTAAATCAAAATTCTTTTATATAAATGTGCTGTTAAATTAAGGGCATTTTCATAAGCATATGATAAATTTAGTAGTAGATTTTTAACGGCTCCTTGAGGACATGATATCTTAATCCATTTTTCACAACACCAGTGGAATCGAACATTGTCACAGGTCTCTTGCCATTAGGTAAATACCAAGACATAGTAGAGACATTTATTTTCAAAGTCGGAAACATTTATCCTCTGATGGTGTGCTCGCACTATTTTATTTCTGTGAAACCAAGTGATTTATGTAGTTATCAGTTTCGCTGATAGGTCTTAAGGCAGTAGATTGTTGTTCCTCTCTCACTTCTAATCAGTTCACTACAGCCAACGAGAGAACATCCTGACATGAACATAGGATTTTTAAAGTATATTTGATTTCTGAAAATAGGCTTGTTTGTCTGATGGTGTGGTGTGTGTGGTTTTTTTTTAGATAACTTCTGTAAACGAATAAGGGTTCATCAACCAGCATTTTGATTGCCTGGCACAGACTTGATTGGTTGCAGTGTGACATTAATATATGGACATTACTGGTCAAATGCTGTTGCCAGCTTTCAAAGGTTATTAACTTGTTGAATGTCAAAAAGATCAGCCCTTTAAGAAGCATCAGAAACTGATCAGGAAGGGATGCTGCTCAAAGTCTGGCTGGACCATCCTAATGTAGTTCTCTTTCCTATTCTGAATGTTTTGTGAAGCAGAATTTTTTGGAAACCTCCTGCATCCATCCTTGAAATAATGATTCATCCTTGTCCTGCAGAGCATCTTGTTCACAGGAGTTTGGTTATCAGAGTCACTCATTCCTTTTCTTAAGAAAATGGCTGTAGGGCCTGATCCAAATCCCACTGCAGTCAATGGAGGGCTCTCAGGATACAGCCTAGTCACAATTACAAGGCGAACAGTGCATTAGACCTTTCAATCTGTCTTGAAGGCAACGCTCAGCTGACAGGCCCGACTTCTGCGTCTCACTCTGGGTGTAACCACATGGTCCTATTTCTCTTATATTGGATGTCTGTACTGCAGCCCCCCTATTCACTAACCCAAGAGACCCAACTGGATTTGTCCTTTTCCTCTGTGACAGTATATGTTTGCAGTGACACAGATATAGCTTCTTCAGAACAAAGAAATGTTCTTTCCCTTATGCCTCCCTTTCTGAGTATGAGGGTTAGTTTACATCTCCACAGACCCAGGCATTCTGTGTTTCAGCTTCAGTCTGCTGACAGCCCTTTCTCCTCATGCAGGGCAGAACTAACTGCTGGCCAGTGTCTTCTGATCTCTCTTCTCAATATCCGTGAAACAGCTGTGTAACTTTGCTGGCACCAGGCAAATACAGCAATTCATTTGGCTATTATGCTTGAGTGCTACTGAGATGCTCCTTAACATGACTCCTTACAAGTCACTGTTTTGCCTTTCCTACTTGGTTTCTGTGATCCCCATGCTCCTCCTTTTGATCTCACCCCACAGCAAGTAATCCATCATCATAAACACAAAAAAATGCACAATATTAATAAAAAGAATACAAATATTTTTCACTTTGTCACAGACCCATAATAACTAAATTAGTTAGTACTTCAGATCCCACTTGCAGATATTAATTCTATGGTACCTTCAGCTGGTGTGCATTTTAACAGTTAGAAATTTTAGATAACCCAAGTCAGTTTTTAACTGACTACTTGGTTTTTTTAAGATCTTTTGCAAGTGTATGCATTTCAAGTTGTGATCAGTTAGTTCTTTTTTTCTTAATGAGAATTATATAAGGAATCACAGATTGTGGTTCCTTCTCTCACACACAGAATCAGGTCCCATGTTTGTAAGGTGTGGGTTGTTATCCTGGCGAATAAGGTTTAGATGCTGAAGTTCATGCTATTGAGTGGACTGTCGTATTTTGAAGATAGCACTAAATTATAAGAAGAGAGTGTTGCCTGCGCCTTACTGAACTACACAGAAGGTATGCTTACATGGATAGACTGATGGAACTGGGCATGATCCCATGTAGCAAGCACCTTACTTAATGGTGTTAGTGGTAGGAAGCATGTTGCACCAGTGCTCGAAAAACTGTACCGGTTTCCTATTTGCTTCCAAGTGTGATGCAGGTATTGATTGACTATTGGTTGGTAAATACATCATGATCTTTTAAAGCCTTATGTATTTTGGCTCCTGTCAGCTTGAGATAGTGCCTTGCTCCAAATTCACCATTCGAACAGCTGAGACCAGCTGATGTGCTATTCCTTATGGTTCCAATTTTCTTCTGTTTTCAGAGGAGAAACTTGGACTGATATTTGCTTCTCTGTTCTTTGGACAGATTGAGTCTGATGACCTCTGGATATGGTATAAATTGAATCATCTTATGATCAGTCCCTTAGGAATTACATAGTTTGAAATCTTTGTTTTAAAAGAACGTTGTTCCTCAGAAAAAAATTACAAGTTCAAAACCCCCTTTTTAGTAAGAATTCATAGATTGATTGGTTTGTTTTTTGTTTTTAAGGCACAATTTTGAAAACATTTATCTGAGTGGGTAATGGTGGTTGCAGTTCTGGGTATAGCTGAATATTTCTAGATTTTATTAATAATTCCAAGTCATTGAGACTTTTTAGTAGAAATGTCCAAAGACTTTGTGATGGACACATTTGAATAAAAAAGAACACAAGCTTAAGTTTTATGAAGTTGAAAAGTTTCATTTTTAGAATATTTTCACAATAGCTTCCCAAGCCCCTTGAAAATACTTTTCCTGAAAGGGGGGAATATGTCAGATTTAAAGGGGTCTGTTAGCCTGACCATTTTGCGTTACAGGGAGCGGTCTACGCAAATCTTGGGCACCAACTTCGAGAGGACAGATTCAAAAGACTAAACTGAGGAATCTTCTTCTCAGTTAGAACAACTTAAATGGACCAAGAAATACTTGTTTTGTTTACTCTTTAGTTCTTGGCCACAATTGGGCACGTCATGATGATGCAGATATAATCTGGTGGGCTGACACATCAGCCATCAGCAAAGATTGTGCAGAAGGAGATAATCTTGATTGGCATACCTCCAAAAAGGGGTGTCCACACACCAAGCAGACATAACTAAAAATTCTCCAATTTGGGCTTCAACCAGTGTGCCTGGGTACAGAGCCCTGCTTTCTCTCAGGCGTTCTTGCTGTGTCCAATGAAGTCCCCTTAAGGCTCTTCCCCTGAGCAGCTGTATAGGAGAAGGGGAAAGTGAATCTGGAGTTGTTCACTGGGGTAGTACGCTCCCTGTCACTGTAAAATAATAGTCTGTCCTGGTGCACTGTTAGATTAGCTTTCCTTGTTACCTGTTTTTAATTAGATATTCCAAGGAAGAATATGATATATCCAAGTTTGCAGCTTGACATGACATTGTCAGGATCTCTGTGAAATACAAAGATACCTATTATTATTGAAGTCGGCTTTACCTGTCAAGAAGTTTCAGAATGCTTGAAATCAGTACTGGCATTTTTATTTTATTTATTTATTTTTTGTTTTTGGCAATACTTCAAAACAGCGTGAACAAAATTTACCTCAATGTGTTATCTAAACAGGCAGTTTGATAGCAGATTAATTAAAAAAAAATTGTTTTGAGCTAAGGGTGAGACATCTCAATATCACTCTTAAAACTATATTTCTTACCATTATATTTTGGTAACTGGCCCCATTTGGCAGTGAGATCATATTTTAAAAAGTTCTTCATTGCTGCATTTTTAATCTTTACAAGCATATACTATTTTGCACAAAGGACTTTTTTGCATTAAATAAGTGGAGCAAGAACATGGATAAATCGTGTGTTGTACTCTTGCTTATTAAAAGTAAACTGAAAATCACTTGTAAAAAATAAATTACAAACTTGAGGATTTATCATAAATGTGAGCTTGAAAATTGCAGCTATGTTAAAAATTAAATTGAGCAGCTGTTCTTCCTTCATTAATCTGGTCAGCGTTTGGTGCCCAGATCCTTTTTTCCTACCAGAGCTAACAGCTTCTTCACACATAGAATCCCTTCTTTTCCCATTCTGAAAGCTGCTGAATGCCCTCAATGTCTGTTGACTTCATTTTGTGTTTGGGGGCTCTCAATACTTTGCAGGATAAAGTCTTCAAAGCAGTACAGGGAATACAACAAAATAGATATGCTAGCACTCAGGTAGAAGTTATGACCTTGATGCAAGGATTACTGCATAAGGTCCTGTGACCTGCTATGCATGTTAGACTAGATTATGATGAGCATCCCTTGTGGGCTCAGATCAGTTAATAACCTATCTACAAGCCTAAACTCAATTCCTTGGCTACTGACCAGGTACCAATTAACAACCCTTGATCCTGTCTATCTTCCATCCCTGAGTCTTGCATAGAACTCAATAATATTCATTGCAATTATGCACCCACTCTCAACTCCAGATTAATCACTTAAAATAATTCAACATTTGTACTTGTGGAGTTTAAGAAATCCAGCTGCAATGCATTGAACATGCATTATCAAACTGATAACATTAGCTAGCGTTAACAGTTGACTTGTTGGAATGGAAAGGAAGATGGAAGGTACTGTGTAGTGGTCTTATTTTTCAATGTTTATGTCAGGGCATAAAAAGGTAACATAAATAAAGATAATATTTATAAAAGATGCGTTGTTCCCACTCATGGTTTTCTGTAACTGCACTGGGTGATGGCCTGTCTCCGTGCAGTAAGTGATCTTCTAACTGCATTTATGAGGAAATATCTCTCACTTCATTTGTTCAATCTAAAATTCAAATGTTTATTGCAGTGTGCAACTGAGTTAGAGGTACTTACTCAAACAAATTAAATGATTCAGTGTAGTAGCTTTGAAAAGTCTAATTTCCATGGATGGAATCATTTTTATAATCATGCACACACAAAAGAAATGTAAAACATATTCAAAACACTTACGTTTCAGCTTGTTTGTTTTATTGTCAGCGGCCAGTACAAAGCCCAGCTGTAGGTTTTTATACTCTCTCAGAAATGTTTAAATAATGTTAGAGTTTTAATACTGATGATGCAAAAAAAAAATCCAGAATTAAGCTGTAAACACATTAACTTCTCCTTGGCATGCAGATTACTGTTGGGCTCCTTAGGAATCCAAATAGTTGTATTTATGGAATTTTGAAACCACAGACTACATGATTGCCTGTAACTGTTCCTTTTGGAGCCATTAAGGTCTTTCATATAAATACACATTGAAGATATCCAGATGATAGGCCTGGTAGTCTGGGAAAGCACCTTTGGGTATTCAGTATAGGTAATTGAGATTTCTTCAAGCTCTTGTGTTGCTGTGCAAACTACATAAACACAAGACTAATTTCTCTATGAAAAAAATACATTAATTTTTTCCTAACTTCATGTCTCTGTCAGGAATTTAATCAGTCATGCTAAAATGAAGATTCAAAACCTTGGTAAACAGATCATACTTACTAACTTCAAGCTCTTCTGCATTTGAGTAACTCTGCATAAATAAGTAGCGCTGTTCAGTGCAGGGTCAGTGCCTTAGTGCTGCAGTAAACTGCTGCTGTTAGAGGTTGGAATATTTAACTACAAATTCTGAGAAAAACTGTCATGTCATCTGAGGAGGGTGAGGCTCCTCAGTTAGACAATGAAGATTATACTCAGAAGGGGAATGGCCAACTATCCAGACCTGTTGTTTTCCTTTGGACTAAACTTAGCCTCCATGAAATTTCACAAGAGTTTTATCATAGACTTCAGTGGACCTGGATTTGTCCCTTAGTGTGTACAGTACACAGCAGAAATTGTGCACAGGCTACACTACCCCCGCTAGCTGTAGTCTCCCTAGTGTGGGTCACAATAATGAAGACCATGAAACACAGGCTTCAGAGTGGGCCAGTGAGCTGAATCCATGCTCAGGGTGTGTGCTGAGATTGTGCTATCTGCATGAAGGCCACGCTGCGCTGTCATCACTGCTGTTACTTGTGCTAGTTGGATTCAAGCTAGCTCAGGTAGGCTAGTCCATGCACAACTTTTGCTCTGTAGACATACCTGGAGTAATCATTACAACAACTGTCAGTCCGTGAGGCACTCCACAGAGGTGCAGGAGAAGCCCTCTATACAGCCTTATGTAATAATCAAGTGGCTGTAAATTCTTTATTAACTGTGTGAAGGGGCGAGCAGCCCCAGGGTACCCTCTTGTGGCTGGCTGTGGTACGTGGTGCTTAATTTCCTGTACTGGGATGGCAGCTTGTCCACTTTAACAGCCCAGGGTAAGGAGAAGCTAACACACACACCAAGCACCAGCATGTCCCCTTTTCATAATGTTTCAGAGCAGGTGTAAGTACCATACATAGTTCAAAAGGGCCCTGGTTCTGAGCTCCCCAACCTTAAAGTTCACAAACAGTCTCTAGTTAGGTCAGTCTCCACCTCCCACCCTACTGCAGCCTGCTTGGTCTCTACTTCTCTCTCTTGTTGTTTATATAGCCCAGCCCTACAGAAGAAGGACCTGTGGGATTATGCTTCCACCTGTCCGTTAATGGGGTAGTACACTTCTTCACAGGCCCACAGAACGCTTGTGCATAATCAACATTAGCTGCCTTGAAAATAGTCTTCTAACCAAGGGAACAGTCTGCTCCAGATAAACTTATGAAGAGATATAAGTGACCTCCATAAGTGGCCTCTCATCTCTTCTCAGTGGGCTTTAGGCTTTTTCCATACTTTGAATTGACAGAAAATAAGGCACCACCTGTACCTTTTGGGAAGGGACCCTCTGTGCTGGGCCTTTGAGAACATGAACTGAGTTCACCTCCAGACCTCACCTGCTGTCTCAGCATGAGGCATGAACACAATGAACGATTCCAGTGGTCTGAGGCCAGAAGGTTGTTAAAGAAAGAAACGTGTATTCAGAAAATTGGAAGAAAGATGTTGCAAAACCTAGCTAGGTCTTGTGTTAAGAGTAATGGGAATTGTGGAACGTGCTGAAATAGCAATTATGCATTCATGAGCTCTAGGCATGTAAGGCTGTGGTGTAATAGTTTGGATCTATATCTGCATATTAATCCAGTGCTGGTGTTAGAGGTACTGTTTTAGGGTTCTCTGAATCAGTGTATGTTCTGTAATGACTATTGATAGTTCAGTTACTTTGTGGGTTTTACGTTTTCCGATTTTTGTTTGATGTTAAATATTTGAAATAAGACTCCTATTGTGTTTGAATTTAATAACGATTTGAGATTGTCCAATAACAGACTCAAAAGGAATTATTTAATCAGAGATTAATAATCAGATTAGTGTAGCATTATACAGAAATAACATATCCATTACCACCACTGGTATAAAGTAAAGAGCTGATTTCTGTCTCTCCCTTCTGTATCTAGTGAGATGTATGCAGTTTAGCATTCTCCACCTAATTGTCAATAACCCTTTTGTGGATGCAAAAATACTTTCCCATGATCAATTTTGCCATATGTTAGGTTTTAACACTTTTGTTTACCTTATTACTTATGGAATTTCTATTGTTATCTTTATGTTCATGATTGATATGCAAAAAGGAACATATCTTCTTAATAGGTGAAAACACTGATCATTCTTATGAGTTAAAAATGTCTTTTAATGGGTTATCCATTCAAAAAAAGAAATGGCATAATATGTATTCTTTATCAGTCATCCAGTTTTGTTTATCGCATTCTTCTATAGACAAACTTTAATAGTTTGAGGAATAGGGGTGAATGGTCTTTTCCCTGGATGTCTAGAGGTCCATAGACCTGGAGGCACTAGCCATGACGGAGTATAGTCCAATACTCACTCAGTCATATGAAATTCCTGAATATAGGTCACTCACAGGTTGTGGACCAACACTCTGGCCTTGCTGTTTAAATACAGTCTTTGCTAATACCATAAACATTTTAAGAGAATAATTAATATGTAAATGAATTAAATATGCAAGAAAAGAAGACTGAAAGGGTTAATATTTACTAATAGGTACAAACATTGAAGCCAGAGTAGCTGGAAATATGACTTACACAGTAAGTCATGGGTAGGGGCTGATTAGCATAGAAAGAGGCTGCTGGTCTTGGTATCTGAAATGGACTTTCTGGCTAATTCGTTCAGGTGAACACATACAGAAAACTGATATACGCACTACTAAGAACTGTGGAAAATGGCTGTGAAGCTTTTATTTTAAGTGAATTAGCTTTGTAAACACTGGTCTTGCTTTAATTAACAGGCCCACTGATTGGAGGGGGGAGTAATTCTTTTGAGAGAAGAACTCACTGGTATGAAAATATATTGAACAAACTGAAACTTCAGCTACAATTAATTGTTTTGCAGAAGAGACTTAACATGTCATTTGGATGATATGAAGGTAATCTAGATAAGGGATGAACACTTAGACGGCATAGATAAAAGTTGACAAACTGATTCTGGTTGATGGTTTTTCCATCGATATGCCAGTTGCTAGTCATATGTGCACATCATAACATTCTGAATAAAGGGTCTCTTACTGCTTCTGAGGTGTAAAACAGGTGTTGTTGGGTGATAGCCAATCAAAATAGGATCAGAACAGTTAAGGGCAGCGTAAATTGGGCTGAAGGTTTTCCAAAGCTGGAACACAATTGGTTAATACTTGTGATCCATTTTCTGTTCTGGGATGTGTCATATGAGCTTATTGACAGTTTGGAATTTAAAATAACTAATATAACTGGACTTTCGCAGCATGACCCTAAATGTAGTCTTCGGGAAAATGGCAGATTGTAGACAGGGTTTCTAAATTACAAAAACAACAAAAAGCTGTATGCAGTCAACATTCAATGATAACTATAAAAGTTTGTTCCATCTAGGGTTTTCCTTTGGCCACAAGGTTGGTCACATTCTTAAAAAAGTCAGAGTTGAATAATTCCTGAGATCATCCTTTAATAGTTTCTGAGATTCAGTATTTAACTCGT
This sequence comes from Mesoclemmys tuberculata, assembly GCA_007922155.1. Taxonomy (NCBI): domain Eukaryota; kingdom Metazoa; phylum Chordata; order Testudines; family Chelidae; genus Mesoclemmys; species Mesoclemmys tuberculata. The sequence goes on from ML677027.1 coordinate 12,728,990, forward strand.
GGAGCTTATCCACGCTTTCAGACTTCCTGGCAATCCCTGCTTTGAGAGTCAGGTACCTATGGTGGTGGTCTGTACTGAAAGGAAGAAGATTAACATGCTGCCCTAAATTACAGAATTCAGGCAGTGTTGACCTGTCTACATTTGCTGGTGTAGTTGGGCCAGGGACAGGACTGTGCAGTGTTCCATGAAAGCAGTGAAACCCCAGCTGCCTTCTGTAGCTTTGATCTTGCAAACTGCTCCAAATGGATGCAGGGTTTCACCTACATGGAGCAATTTGCAAAATAAGAGCCTTATGCATGCTCATCTTGGGAAGTGAATCCCCTCAATTGTTCATGAAGTTTTGTTTTCCAAAAAACCTTTGGATAATTCTTAAATTTGAAGACAGAATTTTCAAAGGATTTCAAAGCAGCTGCAGAAACTCTGTTTATCATGAGGACTGAATCCAAAACCATGGTGATAAAACATCACAGGATTTTTCAGGACATTTGGAACCCATAGGTTTCGATTACCTTTAAATGGGTGGCATTATGAATATGAAGGCTTTGGTATGTCTGGGTGGCACATGAGCACACTCACAAACAAGTGTCCTGCACATAGTTGTGTTTTCAAAGAGAAGCATTGGGCCTAATTTGTATTTGGACTATTTGTGATACAGTCCTACAATGTCAAGAGGCCCAGACCTGTTGGCAGGCCTCATACACATCATAGACCGAACCATTTCAAATAATTCCAAGGTTTTGGCTTCTCCCACCCCTCCTGGATTTCATCCAGAGGGCTTTGTAACACCAACATTACCAGGTAGTCCATGTGACCAGGCAGACTTAAATCTAACACAGTATAAATTACATTCAAGCCACTGTTTTCCCCAAGGATACTGTTCTCCTCCTCCCACTGTCTGGCCAACCCTACAGGTATCCAGGAGTGGCTCACTAGAACTCCCACAAGCTACTGGGACAGACTTCAGTGCACCAGATGTTGTCTAAGCAAATTATGCTGCTGCATAATTAGAACACTTAGACTCTCTGTTGTTAACACTAACACATTTAGATGCTCAATTACAAAGAAGGGTTGGTGCTTTATTTAGATGGCACGCTTGTAATCTTTTCACACCATTATTTATAAGTTTTTTAACGTAATCAAACTGTGGCAATAATTGTTCAATAAAATATCCATGCTAAATTCCACCCCCAGAAGAATCCATTCTCCCCTGACTTCTCTTAGCAGCTGGTGCTTTTAAGACTTATGCATAAATGTGTCATCTTAACACACATGAAAAAACGTTCAATGTTTTAGAAAGTTTATTGTGTTTTTAATCTGATTGAGATGCTATTCTGTCTCCTTCCCCCTCCCAAAAAAAAGCAGATGTGCTACAAATAGTGGCTTAAAATATTTTTGAAGGGTAGATATAGCTAATAGATGGCAGACCAAGTTCTGCTATATTGCTTGGCTTTATAAAAGATTAGCTAAATGAAAAGAATTTACAAGAAATTGAAAGGATTTTTCATGCTATTTAACAGCTCTTACTCCTGAATGGTACTGGATTGCTTGGACACTTTAGAGATGATTCTCTTCTTAATGACTTGTAGAGATTATTTGAAGCGAGATGAAGGTTAAATCCCTTATGATGTGTCTTAACTAATACAGAATTTTAGATATTTGACTTGTTCACAACTAGCCTTTAATTTTGCCAACTAAAGATAGGGGTTAACTTGGCAGCATTTGAATTTGCTAATTAAAAATAACCTGAGATAAATTCCAAATCCAATCCAATCTGTTAACCAAGCCTTCAGTGTAATACAAGATTAATCTAAATATCCTGTGTGTGGAAGGAAAAAAAAATCTGTTCCATAAAATAATCCAAGTGCACAAGTGGGATTGCTTTTATAGAAAATATTCTAAAAATCACCCTTTCCTCAGAGCAGAGCTAGCTGCCTTCTCCCAGGAATGGAACAGAAAAACACCCTTTAGATACATTTAATCTCCTAATAACCAAAAGGAGTTACAAATAGGATTGGATCAGATTGCACCAAAATGGCAGAAATCTTCCAAAAATTGCTGGTTATGGGGCTGTGGAAATTAGATTACATCCCTAGATCCCTCAGTATAAATTCCTCACTTCCTCTCCCTGTTCCAAATTATACAAATTGAACACCATGCTGTACTATCATAAATTTAATCCGTATAGCTTTCAGAACAAAGTTAATTTACCAAGTTTCTTTGACAAGTGTTGTTTGCCTCCTTCCTTATGGTTATGACACAGCATTTTTGTTCAAATAAGTCAAGGGCCCATTCCAAACCTCACTGAAGCAATGGAAAGACTCGTTTACATCAGGTTCCAAATGAATAAATGGCACCGTTCCTTACCCCAATTCTGTGTAAACTCATTCTTACCTGTGCACAGGGAAGGGAGATGTTTTTGTGAGAACCCTTTTTGAAATATTGGCAACACTTCACTGTGTTTAATCGCAATCTAGATTAAATTCAAGAGGTGCCTCATAGCTTCCATAAAATCATTTGGCGTATTCACCTTAAGCTATCTGATTTGCTCTCTGAGGTAACTTGATGCTGTTGTGCTTGTCTCAACAGTTTCTGAAGGTATCAAGTTGCATGGCCATTGCCTGGCTAAAGATGCCAAGGCTACCACACTCTTAAACATACCTGAACCAATTATTATTTTGTTTTTGATCATTGGCCTGATGTGTCGTGCTGTATCATTAATCTATTGTATGTCTTCCATAAAATGTCTTGGTATGAAAAACCAGTGTGAATTGTCATTGCCAATATTTCTGTTCAGATTCCTGCTGCAATATGTAGCATTAAATTGCGGACAGTCCCACAAGATTATGGCATGTATTTTGGGAGACTCATAACAGCAGCATCAAGTGCCACATTAGTGACAGTCAGTGCTGCAGACTTCCAGAGTGTCTGCAGTAAAATTTCCCATTAGTGAATTGTGGGTACATTAGCCACCCTGGCTCAGGTAGTGATGCCTCCTCCTTCAATCATATGGAGCCATAGTTGCTCAGTCTTAGGTACCTTGCTCTGAAGAAGTTGGGTTTAAATGTTACTAATAGTACTAATGCGTTTATTATGGTAATACCAAAGATCCTAATCTAGACTCAGGGTCCCATTGTGCAGGATGCAATACAAATACAAGCTCCAGTTCTTGCAAAGGCTTAAGCATGTGTTTTTAAATTCATGCACTGTCAGTAGTCACACTGAGTGTTGTAAAGCTAAGCATAAGAATGGCCATACCAGGTCAAACCAATGGTCCATCTAGTCCAGTATCCTGTTTTTTGACAATGGCTGGTGCCAGATGCTTCAGTGGGAATGAACAGAACAGGGCAATTATCAAATGATCCATCCCCTGTCATCCAGTCCCAGCTTCTAGTAGTTAGATACTTAGGGACACCCAGAGCATGGAATTGTGTCCCTGACTATCTTAGCTAATAGCCATTGATGGACATATTCTCAATGCATATGTCTTTATAGGAGGGACTCTGTAGAGCGCAGATTGTCCCTGCTCCAGAGGCTTAATAGCTTGTCAGAGATAATAGATTTAGAAAAGAACCATAGGCCCTGCTTCTCTGACCACATCTATGTAACTTCCTTGCAGAAATGTATTGTCTAGAGACATTTCATTAGCAAACATAAATTTGTTTATAAAATGGCCTGACGTGACAGATCCCAACTTGGTATTTTTGATGAAAAAGTGTGTTTTGATTCAAAGTGCTAGAACAAAGTAGTTTGTTGTCTTTTTAAAAGTATGCAACTAACGAACCATGCATCTGAACTAATTAACAGTAATTGGCACCAAAACCAATATGTTCATTTGAAGAAACCTATCAAATTGAAACCAGTTACTTTTTTCAAAGAAAAAAAGTGTATATGCATCAACCTCATTTATTCAGCTCTCTGCGGTAACTCTAATACCCAATAGCTGATTTATTTGTAGTATATATTCTTCACTCCCAAGAATTATAATTATAGAATCATAGAACATTAGGGTTGGAAAAGACCTCAGAAGGTCATCTAGTCCAACACCCTGCTCAAAGCAGGACCAACCTCAACTACATCAGCCCAGCCACGGCTTTGTCAGCCATACCTCATAATGTTGTGCTATGAGGCCAAACCACAACTATGTAATAGAAATTCATGCTACTGATAAACAATTGATGGAGTGTTAATAGGAGGAGTTGAAAGCCCACATGTAACCTCTGACAGCATTTAAAAATCTTATATACGTCTGTCTGCTTTAGTTTTAAATAATGGTTTCTAAGTCATGATCTGAGGAATGAATGCAAGCGAGGCCAACCAAAGTCAACTAAATGGCTATAATGGGATAGTTCTGTAGATATATGTGAAATATTTTCAAAACATAAAGCCTCTTGATCAGAAAATATCCAGGCTTTTTGCTAACGTGTCTCTTAACTGTTATTTTGAAAACTGATCCATAGGTAATGTATGCTCAAGGCTATAGCTGTTTTTAGGTTGTCAGATTACTTGGCTGAAAAAATGTGTTGTGTTGTTCTTGTTGTAGGGTGAAGGAAGGCTTTTAAGGGACAGAATAGGGGAGTGTAAATATTTTGGTATTTCTCTTTAATGTAGTGAGAAGGTTGTCTTTTCTTTTTAAAAAACAAAACCAAACCCCTTTTGATTAAAGGAGAGAGTTTCTTAAACTTTGCACTCTATAATTGTAACAGTATTTCTATAATAGAGGTATTAATTCTTCCTGCCAGGAGAGGGAAGAGCAAAGAGGAACATTTTATTCATTGCTGCAATGTCAGCAAAAATTGGCCTTAGCTATTTCATGGCCCAAGTGAGCTGGTATAACTGTTCGGGGCACTTCATTCTAGTTTTTGCATTCTCTCTGCTACAGGCTTTACCTTTTGTAATAAATATAGGCTTACCATCACTTCAAAGAGTAAATCGTTGCAGAGAGTAATCCCTTCTGAGACTTAATGTCCTTTAGGATGATTCCCTTTTGTTTGAATGACTTATTAAGATCCTCCTTTCTACCTAACAAGAGACATCGGCAGTTATCATCCATTCCTTGCTCTCTGTATCCATGAATGCTAAATACTATACATTAGGCCTGGAATAGGTCCCTGCAAAGGAGGGTTAGAATTGCATCCAACTTTAGTGCAGCCTCTGATCAAATCTTAACGTAACTTTGAAGACCCCTTTAGAGGTTACAACTGCTTTTAGCTTCCTGGTTACTCAATGATAAAAGGGCACTGGAGGAGCAAAGCAGTTTGATGTGATGTGCAGGGATATAAGAAGATGCAGTTTTCCATACAGTCTTATTGAATAATAATCTGTCCTAAAAAGGATACTATATTGCCCGCCTTCAAAAGACTGTCACGCATTAAGCCAGTAAGATTTATTAAACAGTTGTAAATACTCACCATATTTAACTACAATAATAGCATTGTTAGGGAGTGGCCTCCTCCTTGTCACCCCTTCATAGTCTCAGGGGAGCCCTGCAAGTGGCTCCTGACCTCAGTTTCCCTTCTTCAATAAATGCAAAAAAGAGGCTTTTGACAAGTCCAATAACAGCCCTTTTTGGGTTTGTTTTATGAATGTAAAGTTAAAAATTTAAACACACTAGCATGGCCCTAAACTCCCCTGGTGCCTCAGGGTTTTCCTGCCTTAGCAGACTATTTCCCAACCTTTCCTCGCTAGGGCAACTCCCCTGGTTGCCGTGTCCTCTCTGCAGGAGTCTTTCCTGCAAAACTCTTTCTTCTGCCTCCTCAGTTGGTTCTCTCCCTGCTTGTGAGATATGGCTCATTCAATAATCAGAGTTGGCTAGCCCTGTTTACTCTAGTTCTTCAGGGGCAAGCCAGACTGTTACAAGCCTTAACACAAAGGAAATGAACGAGCAAATGTGTTTCCCAAATAACAGGCACCTGGAACAGTATACAGACAGAGACAGGGTCCCAAAAGAATCAGTCGAATACTTCTCTCTTCGAGCTCTTTCCGACTGTTTGTTACTACTGCCCTGACCTGCAGTAGGTCAGATCAGGTTAAATATACATGTCCAGGCTGTGCATTTACACACAAACATTTTCACCGATTTGTAGAAAAATTATGTCCTCTGGGTACCGACATATACTAGCCTCCTTCACATTGACATGTCTTCTCCCCCAGGCTCATTTTCCCCAATAAAACATTACCAAACCACAACTGGAATAAGGGCTGCCGATTTATTTTCGTGAAGATGCAATCAGACTTTTGACCTTACTAATGACCTTCACCCAATAATAACAGGCTATTACAAACATTCCCGTCTGTGGGTAAGGGAAGCTTTAATCTCCATTCAGCAGTAATCAACCACATTGACTGAGAGACATCAATGACTTCTGATCCTGTCGCTCCCTCTCCTATACATAGAGAAGTCAGCACTACCTTCTATCATAGCAAAAATGTACAGCTCAATATCCTCAAGATTCAAGGACAGAACCACCACCTTTGCAGATTTAATTCTTTCTTCCAGTTATGGGGCTGTCTTCTGGGAGGCACAGCTAGAAATACCTTTTTGTTCTGCTTGTTTCATCTGTCATAACAACCCAATTCACATTTTGATTTAATTGTGTGAAGTTAACTCTTTTAAGTAGATCAGTCTTATGAAAGAAGTACAATATCTCCAACTTTGCTGGTTATAATGGGGAAAGGTAACTTTCATGGAGGAGTAGAGCTGGTTCAAACTTGGAATTTCTATGCCATGTGTAGGAAGGTGCTGTGGCCTCCCCCGAAGTCGGGACCCGAGGATAGGCTGCAGCGACCCAGCTGGGCCGAACCAGCCCAGGCCAGTCTGCTTGTCAACAGAGAGGTCACTGGTGATAGGGCCGGCCAGTCAGCCCAACCAGCAGCAGAGGGGCGGAGCCCCTGCAGGAAGGGGCAATATAATGGCCAGGCCCCAGAGCTCAGTAAGGGCCAGACAGCTGCCGGAGGCAGACGTGCTGCCCTGCTGGCAGAGGCCTGGGCTGGATTGGAGCCCGACAGATGCGATAGGCACCCGTCGCTCTGAGAAGAGACCCCATCGGCTTCCTGAGCTACCCCGACACAGGGAGTAGATAGGGCCTCCTGGGCCTAGTGGCTGGACCAGGCCTGCAGGCCCCAGTGATTGGGCTGAGTTACCTGACCCCTGGGACTGGACCGAGGAGCCGGAGCAACCCAGATGGGAGATCCCACCCACCGTCTGGGGCTGGGCCAGATCTGGATGAGGTGCCTGATGATGAGCCCCCGGAGACTGGACTAGACCCGGACGAGCTACCTGACGCTGAGCCCCAAGGAACCCTGCGACCTCGAGGAGCTGCCCCTCGCCGAGGAGCTCCCCGCCTTGCTGCCTATGGACGAGGAGGGACTGGTGAGCCAGCCATGGGATGAGTACCCCTCTGACCCGGTGGAGACAGGTACCTGGGGACACGGGGAGGAGTGGCCCAGGGACAGCCCGAACCTGTGGCTGAGTTAGGGGCACAGCCCCGTCGGCGTGTTGTGGCAGGAGCCCAGCCGACTTGGTGGCAGTGCCTTTGCCACTCCTAGGGCCCTGGGCTGGGACACAGTGGAGATGGGTGGGCCTGTGTCCCCGTTCCCCCTTTCCCTAGCCACCCCGGGAGGACGTGCTCCTTCCTCCTGCTACCGAGTGGATCCATTGCCTGCCTCGCCCTACCTGAAAGGCTGGGGTGCTAGACTGCCTACTCGCCCACCCTGCCTGAGGGCTGAGGCATTAGACTGCTTACTTGCCCACCCTGCCTGAGGGTCAGGGCATGAAATTGCTTGGCCGCCCGCCTGGTCCAAGAACCTGGCCGGCGACCTGCACCAAGACGCTAACTATTCCTCATTTAGGAAGGCGGTGTGGCCTCCCCTGGAGTCGGGACCCATGGATAGGCCGCAGCAACCCGGCCGGATCAGGTGGCCCTGTAACACCATGGAAGGGGCAACATTTCAAATTTTTTTCACTCTGAATTGGAACAAAGATGAAATTTCAAAATTTCCAGTGAAATAAAGTGTCAAGGGAAGCTAGTGTTTCAGGTCAAACCAAACATTTCACTTTGATTTTTCATATTTTTTTAGGTTTTTTTTTTTAAATTTTAAAATTAGCATTTACTTTTTAAATTAAAACGTAATATAATTATAATGTTTAATATTTGTATTGTAAAAGGTATTTGTTATAGGTATTTGGCATTCCGATTCATAGATTACAGAGCAGAAGGTACCATTGTGATCATCTAGTGTGACCGCCTGTAGAAGACAAGCCATAGAACTTCCCTAAAATGATTCCTAGAGCACATCTTATAGAAAAACTTCTAATCTTGATTTAAAAATTGTCAGTGGTGGATAATCCACCACGACCCTTGGTAAAATGTTTCAAACATTAATTGCTTTTCCCCTTAAAAATGTACACCTTTTTTCCAATCTGGATTTGTCTATCTTTATCTTCTAGCTATGGGATTATGTTAGACCTTTCTCTGCTAGATTAAAGAGCCCATTATTACATACTTTGTTCCCCGTGTAGATACTTAAACTGTGAACAAGTCACCCCTTAACTTTCTCTGTATTAGACTCAAAGAGCTCAGTCTATTTAGCTTGGAACTATAAGGCATGTTTTCTAATCCTTTAATAATTCTTCTCTGAACCCTCTCCAAATTGTTGACATCCTTCATGCATTGTGGATACCGGAACTGGATACAGTATTTTAGCTGTAGTCACACAAGTACCAAATAAAGAGATAAAATAACCTCTCTAGTCCTGCTCTCAAGGTTCCCCTGTTTATGCATCCCTGAATCAAATTAACTGTTCTGGCCACAGCATCATACTGGCAACTCAGGTTCAGCTGATTATCAATCATTTTCAGTCAATGTTTCTCAGGGTAGAACTTGTAATTTATTTAAAAGATGGTACAATACCGATTACTGTAACTTGTAGCTGGTTTGGTAATTGTTGGTATTCTAACAGGTAATGTTTTGATAATGGATGATGTACAAGAATAAAATAAAATATGAAGCCATCACTTCAGAATGAAAAATTGAAATGTCCCATTTCAGTAAGCGTCTTGCAGGAATGTATCAGGTTCAACCAACTGGCATATCTAGACAAACTTTCTGTTGCAAAATTTTCATTTAGTTCTACTAAGTTGCCTTTACAAACTGTGCTCTTCCAAGTAAAGGTAGAGTACCAATCAGGAGAGAGTTCCTCGAGCTCCTGACATAACTGTAACTTTTTCATGAGTGTATAGTTCTGTTCACTGGACCATAAGAACGATCAGCCGTCCTGTCACTTGGATCTGATAGCAACAACCAAAGAAAAGAGAACAAAATCCAGGTAGCCAGTGCATGTGTCATAGTAAAATAGTTGGAAAACATCTTGGAAAGGAGTAGCCACCTTGTGCAATAGAGGCCTCTCTGTATCTACATCTCTTCCTGTGACTCCTGTGAACTGAGTGTCCAATAACTTAATGCACCAAGCTGTACCAGAGAAAAACTCAAGGGTTAAAACCGAGCCGGTAATGCAGAACAGCTTTAGGTACCTAGGAAAGCATTCCCTTTATAAATCCTTTCACTGAATGGGAGATTAGGCTGGAGATCTCAATCCCCAACAGATACAGCTGTTATTTCTTGATGTGTGGTAGATCTTATTTCCTGCTACCTCTTGCCAAAATGTTTTAATCCAATCACAAGTGCTGATGATATGAAGCAAACAGGCTTGGCATTGGTTAACAGGATACCCAGCTGTACAGCATAGCTTCTGAAGACAGCTTGCTTTTCTACTCGAATCCAAACCTTCTTACTCTCTTGCCTGTGTATCAGGAGGCAGCAGACATCATGTCTTCTGTTGTGGTGTAAGGGTATTAATGTTCATAACAGTACCACATACACTGACACAAAGAATACAACCCCTCTCTCTCTGCCCCAGATGATGATCTCTCTTCCTCAGCTCCTTCCCTGCAATTCAGCCTGTGGCCTGCTTCATCATCTAAACCTCCATCCATCTAATTTTATCCTCTGGCAAGCTGAATTATGCAGCTGAGGTGGCAGTATGAATTCTAAACTTGAAATTTAGACCAAGTCAGAGGATCCCCAGGCAGCTGAAACCGACAGTCTCTATCGTTCAAATGCATTCGGAGATAATGGCACCTGAAGTGGTCAGACCAATGAACTAGTAACTTCATAGTTCATATCACTTGAAGAGATGACACAGTGAAACCAATAACTGTGGACATCTGTTGTTTTTGCAGAGAGAAGCTGAATAATGTGCTGACTTCAAAGGCAAAAGGAAATGCTAACATAAAACTTCCTGCATCTCTTGCTTAGAGCTAATGAATGGGTTGTCCTCTGCAGCCAGGGAGTGAAATTTAAAATAAATCAGATTGTTGAATTAGTTTGTTCTCCTTAACCTCTGGAGGTTATGCTCCAGTGGGTTTTCTGAACTAATTATTTTCCAGAGATAAGGTTGTGGACAGCTTTTGGTATATCTTGTTATGGTAATCCAAGAGGGCTGTTGGTGGCTACAGCATTGTGGCAGGACATCAGTGCCCAACATTGTAGCCTCAGTATGTCATGAATAAATTATACAGGACATCTTTTTTAAATGGAGCATGCTAATTTTTTATTGGTTTTTGAGTAGCTGTCTGAGCTAGCATAGCTCATTTGCTGTAAAACTGGGTTTGTCAAGATCCAAAGACCTCTGTTGAGACAAAAATTTGTAATGAAGTGTTGGCATGGACAAGGATAGATAGTGGGTCCATAATAGCAAAGGGTGACTGGAATGTTAATGTACTTCACTCAGTTCCCCAGGGAAAACTCATTTCTATCCATTCCTTTTTCTTAAGCAAAGGCAAAAAGACCTCTTGTGTAAAAACCATTTGCACAGTTCTTTATTTACTCTTCCAGTTGTAATTTAACCATGTGATTCTCAGCCAGTTTAAAAAAGATTCAAGGAGCAGGCTGAGTAAGTGTAAAGAAAGAGGATTCTTTACTGCGAAAATAGTCAATAGTATTGATAAATTGCTAATTGTTCTATAAAGATTGTTTTTTAAATCTATATTTTGAGCAGAGGAATGGGCAAATTAGCAATTAGTGGGATGCATGCACTAGTACAGTAATAGGCTCTATTAATCACTGTAATCAACGTTTATATGGACAGTCATTGTCAGTTATCCCTTTTTTCTACACCAAACTGTAAAAGCATTGGTTTCTTTAACTTTTTCACAATTTTGGGGGCAGATCACTATTTTTGAACGGAAGGATCCTCTAGTCCATTAAAACTGACCCAACTTGCTGCTATCTCTTAAAGGAAAACAAAAATTGGTTTTGTAATCTTTTCTGCTTCTTTATGATGGATAAGGAAGATCTTCAAACTTCCTTTTAATTTTGCTTGTATTTTATTAGGTGAGGTCTTGTCTAGCCTGGAAGGACCCTACTGATTGGAGAACTAGTGAAATGAAAACATTAGAGGAGTCAGCAGACTAATATGAGAAATTGAGAGGGAAACTGTTTACAACTTTTGACTTTATTAAGACTTTTTCCAGAATGTTCATTAGTCATTTAAGTTATTTTTGTTGTATATTATCAATACTAGAGCTTCAATTACAGTATAAGGCATCCCTCCCAGAATCTTCCATCTAAACCATATGATCTCTCCAGTAAAAAGAAATGAAACCAACTAACTAAGCCTTATACAATTTTTAGTACATGAAAATAAGCAATAGAGGTATGTTTGTGTTTTGTTTCTTTTTAATTCCCTTGTAGGCTCCTTATATACTTTGGCTGCTAATTATTTGGTAAGTAGAAGAGAATTCAGTGGGTGATAGTGTGTTGAGCACATCTGAGTGATGTTGGTAATGAAACTCAATTTAAATGTAATGCCAAACCAATTCATTCTCTGCATTAACTTGTTTTCTTTCATAAATACTAGTGAGAATATTCATCACATTTTGAATACCTCGAGCAGCCAAAGTTTCTCAGATTTTGGTAGAGTTTGTTAAATCTTCAGAAAGGTTAATCTGGCAGTTGGAACTACAAAATAAATTAAATCAGCAAGGACCATGTTTGGGGAAGAATAGCTCTCTCTCTTCCCTGGCTCCCCAAGTCTATCTTCGATTCCATCATGTTCTAATACAAATGGCCAGATTAGCAAGAGGGAACTCTCAATGCAGCAGACCTAGAGATTATTTCAAGTGGCTAACATTTATTTAGAAGATACAATACATTTATTTAGAAGAAGTGGTGCAGATGTCTGTTCAAAATGAATTGGTTGTTTGTCAGTCTCTGGGTGTTGTCCTATTTACCAGTGCCATGTACGGATAGTTCCTTGCAGTCACGTATATGTTGTCTTTTTTTACCTCTTTATTTCATCTCTGTGACTGTGGTGATTTGAACTCAAGAGGCTAGGTTTACTAATAAATTTAAACTTCATTCTTAAACTTCCTTGGCCTTCAGAGAATTCTTGACAGAAAAGAAATTTGCTGCTCCAAATTCTTTCACAGGTCTGAACATGTCTGAAGAATATTTGGAATAGTTGTGTAATAAAAACAGTTGTTTAGAGAATGCATATTTCACAAAAACGTATATAATTTTCTCAAGCCCCTTTAAAATGGTAATCTGAATATTTTGGATCTCTGTGGGACAATGTGCTGCTTTTTAAGACTAAGAAATGGTAATGAGAATTGAAGCCTTTCATTTGTTATGTATCTGACAGTATTGTAGTGAATCAGATATGAGATGCATGTGATTACGGCTGCATGCTGAAAATAAACCAGCTGGTATTTGTTCTGAAAGTGTTCAGAGAACGCCCTCTCGTTAATGGCCCATGGCCTGATTTGGCATCTGGTAAACTAATACATTGTCATCTTTACAGTGAAAGTCACCACAAATCATTAATGATGCCAAAACCATTCAGCTTCTTATGCTGTCTAAAATGCACCAATTACTGTGAAAGTGTTCCTATTAGCAGCATGATTGAGTGATAGTAACCCAAGAGTAACTTATTAGGAGAAACTCTTTGTGCAAAGACAGTAGTGAACTGCTCATTAGAGTGCTTGTTTGTCCCCCATTATGAAGGTGGGTGGTGGTAGCAATATTTATTTAATTTTGATATTATATACAGTAGCCTCTATAGACCCTAATTGGATCAGGTCCAATTATCCTAGATGCTGTACAAACACATACAAAGGAAGGGTCCCTGCACCAAAGAGCTTACAAACTAAAGGTGAGATTCTGCCATTTCTGCTCTCCCCATTGATTTTAAGGGGATTATTTGTGGAATAAGATACCTCTTATTGGGGAGGTTCCTTGTTGTTGTGCCTTTCAGGGTATGTCTACACTGGAAAAAAAAAAACAAAAAACGAACAAACAAAACTCCAACTGCCACCATCACGAAGTGCACGTTAACTAACTTGGGTTCAAATAGCAGTGAAGACATGGCATGTGTGGTTTTGATGCTGGTTAGTAGCTTCAGTTAAAGCCTGTATGGGAGCCTTGGCTGAATTTGAGTTGCCCGTCTGAGTTAGAAGCTGAATTGCTGTGCCTTCATGGCTGTCTTAACCTGAGTGAGCTAAAGTGAGTTCAGAACATGCCTTTTTGTTTGCACTTGTGTTCGGACATCCTTTAAAAGTGGGAGTGAAGTCAGCATCGTCATCCTTAGGCCCTCCTGATCCTGAGGTGCTTTGGTGGCCGGAATAGCCACCAGAGTACTTTTGATAGTCCTAGAGGATTTGTGAAATGCCTTTTACACCAGAACATTTGAGGAGTCCTCAGAAGCCAACCTGTGGCTGTCTTCCAGAGTTCCTGTACTGATGGAATTCTCCCCTGCCTGGTTCCATGGCTTTTAGAGCCTCTTTACACTACCTTTGCCCTTTTCCACAGCACACGGGCACTGGTGTGAGAACGAGAACCTCATTTGTGAGCAGGGGTGGTAATAACTGCCGTGAGGAGGATACAACTATATCCATTCAATGTTGTTGAACATTTGCTATTTGAAAAACTGTTAGGTAAAGTATCAACTATGCCTTGCTGTACCTTAACCCAACCACTTGTTTTGGGTTGAAATCCTATAGGTATCCTGGAAAAGGTGGCTCTTGATAAAGGATCTGAAGAAGAGACTGAGTCTTCACTGAACTCGGGTGGCATTCGATGTAGAAGTAGAGAGATGTAAGATGTTACTCTGATTCTGTATGCATGTGAATATATTTAGGTATCGATTTTAGTATTTGTCTTTAGGCTTTTAGGTTTTCTGTTTAGTGCTGCATAGACTTAACAAAAGAGACTCAACTTTTTTCTTAAAAAATACTCTTACAATTTAGAAACATTGCTTAGCAGATTAACCTATAATATAGATAAAATATGTAGGTTAGAGGTAGGTAGTGAAAGTGTAGAGAGGGAGGGAACTCTGTGCACTGATTATTGTAAATAGGTACACCTTAGTTTTTTCTGTATGATATTATCCTGGCTGGCTAATTAGGGTTGAATCAAAGGTGACTGTAAGGGGAAAACAAATGTCCTTGGGGAGGCTATTAATTGGGGAATACCCTTAGTTTAGCTCCAGTCATGCCAGGAAAGTGTATTCTTCTCAGGCCAAACATAGGATCAAAGGGGATACTCAAAACTTCAAACATACTAGCCAAGATAATTGCATCTCATGTTCTGTCATGTAAACAGATTACTGTATGGGTCAAAGTATTCTCCTTCTACAAGTCTTAGGTTTTCTGTTTATTATCCCTATTCTATGCTATAAATAGGAAAGCTTAAAAGAAATCATTCTTATGAGGCTAAAAGGAGTGTTTGAGAGCTGTGAAATGCAGCATGAACAGGAATTACTAAGCCTCAGAAAGTACCCTCCTTGCTCCAGCATCATCCATCGGGAACATGAGGTCTCTCAGTGGGAACAAGGTAGCAGGGATTGCAACAAAGTAAGACACATGAATACACTGGTGAAATTGCTGCTAATTATTCAGCTAACCACTCCCCCACAATTCCCTGAGAAAAGAATCATGGAACTAAATGCTTATAAAACTTTACATTGTTAATCTGTTTGCTCATTATAGCACTCCCACCTTCCCTGCCCTTTGGTAAATGCAGAGCAGGGACTGTCTCTTAATCTGTTCTTACAGGGTGGTGATTTTGGTTGGACCTCTGGATGCGACTGCCATACAAATTAATAATAATAATAATAAATTATGCACCTGATTTAGCAAACATTTCCAGACAAAATAGTGGTTACCATCAGGAGTGTGAACTCAACTACTTTAAGAATAGGTCTGGTCGTCACCATTTGATTTTGTTTTATGGTTGTTTCCTGAAACTGTCTTTCACTTGTCATCTTCCTGATCCTGTCTGAAAGCAAAAAGAGGTCCGATAACTCAGAACAGAGTCTGCACTTCATTCTTAACTCATCCCATTAGGTGTGATACATGCTACACATTAGAACTGAAAATCAGAATGATTTTCCAACAAAAAATGTACTTTCGGGGGATAAGGGGAATTGGTTTTGCCAACTTTTTTTTGATTTTTTTTTTCTTACCCCCCCATCAGGGCAAACTGTAATGATTGCTCTCTAGCTGCCAGCCTGCATGGAATGCTCTTATCAGTGTCACTTTCAGAGAGAGATTTGTAGATTCTAAGGCCACAAAGGGACCATTGTGATCATCTAGTTTGATCTCCTACATAGCAAAATAATTCCTAGAATATATCTTTCAGAAAAACATCCAACCTTGATTTAACAGTTGTCAGTGATAGAGAATCCACCATGACTCTTGGTAAAGCGTTCCAATGGTTAATTTCTCACACACTCAAAAATTCACGCTTTTTTCTGGTTCTGAATTGAGATAAAAAGTCAGTCTCAAATTTGTGTAGACTAGTAATCCAAAACTCTTTATTTCTGATTTGGTTAATTGAAATGTTTCATGTTGATTTTTATTTATTTATTTATTTATTATTTAATCTTTTACAATTTTATAAACTAAATTAAATTTTAAATCCAAGTTGTTTCAAACTGAAAACAAAACTTTTCATTTGGAAAATGACAAGATGGAAAGTTTCAATGATTTTAAATTTCCCCCCTGCTCCCCAAATATTTCCATACCAGAAAGCTTGTTGAAACAACCCCTTCCCTGCAAACGTTTCAGTGCAGACAAATTGGCATTCCTAACCTGGTTTGCTTGTGGCTCAGAGAAGGAGCGGGAGGAAGTAAACAGGCTGAATCTGTACCTCGTGCTACAGTATGTGTCGTACCAGTGCTGCTTTGCTGGCTGGAACAATGGGTTTATTCCCAAACTCCTCCACCTTTCTGTTGCCCACCCATGTGCTGGGGAGATAGGGTGGCTCTATGGATCACGGTTCCCTTCCCTGATATATTCCCCATTATACCCGTGAACCTCCATGCTATCTAAGCCACACTTTGGCCCTAGCTGTTGAAAGACCGTAAGTGTAACATGCTTGTAAAAAACATGGTCTGTATCCATCTGCAGTGGCTAATCCAAATACACAGTCACAACCAACTACTGTTGCCAGCTACCGTAATTACTAATTCAGCTCAAGTGGTAGATAGATGTCTGTGCTCTAGAGCTGAAAGTTCTGAGTTCAAACCCTCCTGATGACCCTTGAGAAGGATCATTATATAAGGATGCATAAAAATTCATATCTATTTGGATAGTTGCCTTTGCTTAAAAAAAAACTCAACCTACTAAACCAAAATTTATTCTGAGACTGAAAAAAATTAAGTAAAAAAAAAAAGAAGCCGAAATAGTGAGACTAAAGTAGTTTGTTGTGGTGTTCCCTGTCCTCCTGAAACCAATAAATACCAAAAAATAATGCTAGAAGTGAACATGAGTGGATTGAAGCTCTAAAGCCATTGTTTGAAATATTGGGGTCTCACTATTAGATCCTTCATGTTAGTTGGTGTCAGATGTCTCTTTCATTGGCATTGCGCTACCCACATATTTCCTAATATTGCAGAGCATATAATGTAGGTGACTAAAAAAAAGAGACCACCTCCTCACCCGCCCCCATACAAAACCCATTTTCCAAAAGGCCAGTCATGTCTCTGCATGATAATTTTGTCCTTCAGGTGCTTGTCACCTTTTTAAAGTGTTTATTAGTTATTCCAAAGGCCACTTTCTGTGGTTTGTTTTTCGATTGTAGCTATTCTCTGTATAAAACAGTTCTTCCTAAATTCTTTTAGTGGATGACCTTTCTTTAGCTTAAGTTCATGCCCTTTGTTCTTATGTTTGACATGAGCTCATATAACCTTGTAGAGTGTATCCTTTCTTTTCTCTTCAGAATTCTGTATGCCTTGGTGCGATCTCCTGTTAATTTCTTTTCCAAAGAACAGGCCTAGTTTCTCTAACCTTTTTGAGTATCCCAAATTCTCCAGTACCTGCATGATTCTGGCTGACCTCTCTTTTTGTCTTCTCTGTGTCTGTGCTGTTCTTTTCATAAAGTGGTGGTTAGGACTGTGCATATTATTCTAAATGTGCTCCTTGCAAATCTCTCTACACAGCACTGTATAGTGCTCCTCTGATTTATGGTATATATTATACTCTTATTTATGTGTCCTGGAATTGTTTGATTTTTTTTAAAAAGAATTACTTTTAATGCATACTGGCAAAGAATTTAATATTTTATCCACCACTCCCTGAAGTCTTCTCTTGTAATGTGACCATTCAGAGCAAAATTTTCAAAACTGTGCTTCTCAAATTAATCACCTAACTCCCCTGGCAATTAAATATGTGGGCTGATTTTCAGAGGTGCTGGGCATCTGTGGGTCTTGTTGATTTCAGTGGTGGTTGAGGTGGTTTGGTTCCTCTGAAAATGTGGCTTCTTTATTTATCTTTCTTTAGGCAGCCACGCTGAAATGTTGGCCTGACACAGCATTCTTTCTCTCCTTCTTGACAGTAGCCTAGTTCTCACATTTCTCTCTGTTGAATTTATTATTCTCATGCTCTAGGATAATATATTGCAGAGCTTCCATTAAGGGTAATCGGAGCAGAGTTTTAGCATAAAGGCAATATGGTGCTTGGTTAGGTCTAGCCAGGCCATTCTGAATTTTCTTTCTTTTCTACTTTGCAGTTACTGACTAACCCCATCTGTTCTTTTGAATCCTTAAACTCATTTTAGGGATTCAGTCCTCTAGATTATGAATGTACTGTAGGAACTGAACAAAATCTGTTCTGATTCTTCCTGTCTACCACTCCCAGTCTTTCCAAACTGCCTCCTATATTTGAGATCCTAACGAGTTCTTCATCTAATGAAGTAGCTTGCTTAGTGTGTCCTATACTGAGTATGTTATCATAGTTATGCTGGCATCACCTCACAATGTAGATGTATTCTACATGTGTAGACGGAAGGGGTTTTTCCATCTGTGTAGCGACATCTCCCCAAATAATGTTGACAGAAGCATTCTTACGTTGAAGTAGCTGTGTCTACACTGGGAGTTAGGTTGGTCAGCATAGCTAGGTCAGTAGAGTTTTTTTTTTTTTTTTTGCTTTGCACTCCAACCCATGTAGCTATGGTCAACCTAATTTTTAAATGTAGCACAAGCCTCGGTATATTACATTTACAGTAGACGAAGTTTGCCTGAAGTGAAGGTAAATTTATGTCTATAGCTCCCTTCCCATCAAGTTCTTTTGTAGTATCTCAAAACCATTTATCAGATTATTGGCAGAAAATCTTCCATTATGATTCCCTTGACTATCTTTTATAGTTGAAGTAGCTCATGGAGCCCCCATTGGCCCCCCCTCACCTCATTTCTCCACCTACCAGACTGCGGTGGGGAGCTCAGAGCTTCTGCCCTGTGACAGTGTGTTGGGGCTAGAGGGTTCTGCCTAGCAGGGAGGGGAGTCTCCGTGGGGTCAGTAAATTTGGCCACCCCTCCTACATAGCTGTGTGACCCTGTATCTTGGAATCAACACATACTGTAAAGCTTATTCTTTTGGTTAATTTTTAATGTGCTCTGTAGTGCTCATCCACAAGCCTCAGTTCATTTCTGTTACCATGCCCCCTGGAAAAGGGGAGCAGTTTAACAATTACCACAGAAATTCAGTTTTTTTAAAAATAATAATTGACTAAGGAAGCTTCAGATTCTCAAAGAATTATTCATGTGCTCATTTCCTGATCAAAAAATCCTGTGAAATTTAATCTAAAATAATCCTTCCATAGGTTTTAAACCATCCTACACAATTTACTAGATAATTAGATTCTCGCTATAGAATTCTGTACTGTGATTTTAAAAATCGATAGAAAAGTTATCTATTTCTAATATAAATGATAGGGCTCTGTAGACCTTAAGTCTAAAAACCTAATATCTAAAGAAAACCTACTGTTTTTTGTGCTTATTAAATGCTATAAGATATTTCTATAAGTTATTCTTTAGGCACTTCATAAAACAGTGCTCCCACTGTTGATTTTTCTGCCTATGAAGCCTTTGGTTAAATAGTATAATTCTTATATTGTTTGGTGAATTAATATATTTTTAAAGTGGCTATTTAAGTCTCTCTTGTGGCTTGTAAATGCCAGTGCCTTACTTGGTGCAAACTAACTGTTCTGCTGGAGCATGGATAAAATTTCATCTCATTTTGAAATGATCACTCCCTGCTTTGGAAATCCATCCGGGAAATTAAGTTAGGTATCCCAGCACTGCGAGAACCTTGGGTTGATTGCACAGACATGGGGATTGGGGGCAAGGGGATTGGAAGTTCAGTTATCAGAGTGGCTTCAGGGTTGAGCCCTTGGGTTATTATGCAGTGATTCATTACATAAAGCCATGGTAAGGTGGATGATGTGTGGGCAGAGTCAACAAACGTGCTTCAGCAGAGAAGTAGAGAAATAGGCTGCTACCCAGTTCTTCTTCACTTTATTAAGTTCCTCATAAAATAGGTCCTGGTCCTCTCTGGGAATTGGAAGACCAAGTGGTATGTAATAACTTAATTATGTGGGTGTGTTCTTTAAAATGGGGTCAGGAATGAAAGGGTGGAACAAAAGCTTTAATACGCCATGTGGACCCCTTATCACTATTGTTTCCTACCTCTGAAAAGTGAAGGGCCCCCAAGCAAGCACCAGGTGGTGAGAAAGAATTTAGATGTCCGACGTCATCTGCCAGTGAAAAAGGTGATGAGCATCAAGGCATTTTCTGCTCTGCAAAGGACAAACGTTATCTGAACATAAGAATTACCAAACTGGGTCAGATCAATGATCCATCTAGCCCAGTTTCCTGTCCTCTGACAATGGCCAATGCAAGATGCTTCAGAGGGAATGAATAGAACAAATCATCATCAAGTGATCTATCTTGGAGGCCATTCCTAGCCTCTGGCAAATAGCAATCCCTGCCCATTCTGGACCTACCCTGTATGAACTTACCTAGTTCTTTTTTGAACCCAGTTATAGTCTTGGCCTTCACAACATCCTTTGGCAAGGAGTTCCAGAGATTGACTGTGAATTGTGTGAATACTTCCTTTTGTTCATTTTAAACCTTCTGCCTATTAATTTCATTTGGTAACTCCTAGACCTTGTGTTATGAGAAGGAGTACACTTCCTTATTTACTTTCTCCACACCAGTCATGATTTTATAGACCTCTATCATATCTCCCCCAGTGGTCTCTTGTCCAAGCTGAAAATTATTAATCTCTCCTCATATGGAAGGTTTTCCATACCCCTAATCATTTTAGTTGCCCTTTTCTGTACCTTTTCCAATTCCAAAATATCTTTTTTGAGATGGCAACCAAATCTGCACGCAGTATTCCAGATGTGAGCGTACCTGGATTTATAAAGAGGCAATACAATGCTTTTTGACTTATTATCTATCCCTTTCCTAATGATTCCCAACATCGTTAGCTGTTTTGAGTGCTGCTGCACATTGTGGATGTTTTAAGAGAACTATCCACAATGACTCCAAGATCTTTCTTGAGTGGTAACAGCTAATTTAGACCTCATCATTTTGTATGCATAGATGGGATTATGTTTTTCCAACATGCATTACTTTGTATTTATCAACACTGAATTACATCTTCCATTTTGTTGCCCAGTCACCCAGTTTTGTGAGATCTCTTTGTAACTATTCGCAGTCTGCTTTGGACTTAACTATCTCGAGTAATTTTGTATCATCTGCAAATTTTGCCATCTCACTATTTACCCCTTTATCCAGATCATTTATGAATGTGCTGAACAGTGCTGGTGCCAGTACAGACCCCTGTGGGACACCACTATTTACCTCTCTCCCATTCTTAAAACTGACCATTTCTTCCTACTCTTTGTTTCCTATCTTTTAACCAGTTAGTGATCCATGAGAGGACCTTCCCATTTATCCCATGATTGCTTACTTTCCTTAAGAGTCTTTGATGTGGGACTTTGGCAAAGGCTTTCTGAAAATCTAAGTACACTATATCCATTGGATTGCCCTGCATATGCTTGTTGAACCCCTCAAAGAATTCTAGTAGATTGGTGAGACATGATTTCACTTTACAAAAATCATGTTGAACCTTCCCCAACCAATTGTATTCAACTGTGTTTCTGATAATTCTGTTCTTTACTATAGTTTCAACTTTGCCTGGTACTGAAGTTAGGCTTCCCAGCCTGTAAGTACCAAGATCACTTATGGAGCCTATTTTAAAAATTGGTGTCACATTTTCTATCCTCTAGTCAGCTGATACAGAAACTGATTTACCACAGTATCTTCTGCAATTTCATGTTTGAGTTCCTTCAGAACTCTTGGGTGTATACCATCTGGTCATCGTGACTTATTACTGTTTAATTCATCAATTTTTTTCCCCAAAACCTACCTCTAATAATACCTCAATCTGGGATAGTTCCTCAAATTTGTCACCTAAAAAGAATGGCTCAAGTTTGGGAATCTCCCTCACTTCCTCAGCTGTGAAGGCTGATGCAAAGAATTCATTTAGTTTCTCTGCAATAATCTCATCTTCCTTAAGTGCTCCTTTAGCATCTTGATTATCCAGTGGCCCCACTGGTTGTTTTTTCTGAGGAAAAATTCTGTTGAAAAATTTTATTTCATTCAGGGAATTTTAAAATATGGTAAAAGAAAAAAGATCCCAGAACAAACATACGCAGTAAATTTACTATATGGTTGTGATTCCCCCACTCTTGCTTTCATGCTGGTTCTTTTCCATAAGTAGTGGGTATCATTTGTCCCTCACTTTGCTGTTATGTTGTTGGTTCTCCTTAGTTGTGAGCCCACATGGATAACAGTGTAAGATGCTCTGAACGCACTGTCATCCCCACACAGATCACAGTGCAGGATCTGGGCCATAGATGTTAATGGGGGCACTTTTGATCTATATGAGTGTAAATGAGGAGACAATCAGGCCCCGTTAGATGCCAGTGATGATTTCTTCTGTATCTCCTCAGAGCTGAAAATAAACGTCAAAGCAGACCTAAGATACCATGTTCAGTTACAATGTGCTATTAGCATAATTGATGCTACTGTATAGCAATGTCGGGTGTGAACAAAGGTCAATTTTTAAACATGTCTGTTGTCAGAATATCTCCACCGTGTTTCCTCAGATATGATATTTCTGTCATGTGGGATTGCTTTTCTACATTGGTTTACTCATATTCAGCAGTGTATTTTTGGACCGAACTGATTATGAATACAAAATATTAATAAACCAACAACATTAACCAGAAACACACAGTTTCCAAGATGAGCAATTTCTAAAAAATCATATTATGTACACTTAATACCTCACTGACCTTTTCTGCTATTTCTTAAGTCTTTTAAAAATTCATTTAATTTCAAAGCCAAAGTATTAGCCCATTTATATGTAAATTGCCTTTAATTCATGCATTGATTTAAAAGACTAATCCAAAAGATCCTTTACCACAGATGACCTTTTTGACTCTGTGCTTCTGGGAAAACTGTAAAGTGGTTTCTTGTGACCTCACATCCACCTGTAGCATACCATATGCCTACTTCAGTCTGTATAAATCAGTCATAACAGTACAGTTTTCAGCCAACATTGGATTGTTAACACTAGAACTGTTTTGGCTTGTGTTCTAGTTAAGGCAGCTCCCATTTAAACTGATGGATATGCTATGCTGCACTTCTCCCCCCCCCCGCCCCGGCTTTTTTTTAAGACCTTAAACAAAAAACAAAAAAAAACTAATTAAGGCTTATACTGATGATGACAATTTATTATTCAAGGGAGACACAATCTAAGTTTTAATAGATACAGTCTCCCAAGAGTGTAGATTTGAAAAAACTTAAATATATATTTTTGCCAGTAATCTTGTAACACCAAAAGACCTTTTAAAGCAAATACAAAATATTAACTGCACTTTTCTCAAAAAAGGAAACATTTTCCCTGTATAAAGGGATTACCAGAAGTAAGGTGCAGTACCTGCTATGGGTTTATACTTCCTTCCTCTTTCCCTATTAAAAATAGCTCCTGAGCTACACCTGCTGAAGTGTAGATCTCACTGCAGAGAATGAAGAATGACCTGGTCTGTTGGACAGCCTCATTACTTGTTATTTTCTCATTCTGGCAGGTTAGTAGTAGGAGGTAGAAGAATAATTAGGTTGAATTACTACAGCCTAAACTTGCTAATGTGTAATAGCTAAAAATAGCAGTTACGGACTGCTTCTTTTTTAACTTCCACCTATATTTTATTTTTTAAATCAAATTGAACATGTTTCAAAAACACTCCCCAGTAAGGACCAGGTCTTAAATTAGTTGGCTATCTATACCACCATCTGTTAGATAAGAAATTGATAGGTTTTTCTCAAAATATATTTTAGCGATAAAGCAAATATATTTTGTGTAAAGCAGTATTCAGTCACACCAAATGGGAAATAAAATCTGCCTTTTAATATCAGCATTAAATGTCCGCAGAGGCAATGAAGTACACCACGCGGTATGTTTCTGGCTGATTGTACAATAAATAGAATTTATTTGTGTGTAGTATACTTCTTTTGAAATTCCATAAAACAGTTTACATCAGGAGATATAATAAAGGAATAATGTTTTGCAGAGTTGCATACAGTAATACAATGAAAAAAAAAGATGCAAAAAGATGAAATATAATCTGTGTGTGTGTGTGTAAAAATGTAGGCTACGAGATATAGGGTCTGATCCAAAACCTACAATAAGCAGATACTAATTTATCTTGCAGTGAATATCAAAATATATTGATGGTATTAGAAAAAAGCCCTATTTGCTTACCAGAGGCTAATGGAAGAACTTTCCTCGGTGAATGGTTAAAGTTGGCACCAAAAGCAGAGTGCAACTAACAAGGCTCTGGTCAAGTGTATTATCCTTATTCAGAGCATCAGTGAAATGCTTATTTTAGATCAAAGGTATAAAAAGATAGATTCTGTAAATAATTTTAAGCATCTTATTAGTAAAGAGGTAAATTAAATATTCTCTAAAATGAAAAAGCAGAGGGCAACCTAAAATATACCAACCAATCATTATAGGAAATGTAAAGAGTATTTGGAAAAAACCTAAAGAAGGAAATGGACTATAGATAAATCCCTCCAACCTTGCTAATAAAATGGAGACGTTCCAAAGAGTAATGTGAAACTTTTTTTCAGGGTAATACGGGCAACTGTAAAGTTTGAAGAACCTCAAATATTACAGTCGTACAGGGCAATGGAAACAAAATGAAATAAAGCTCCAAATGTTAATAGAAAATAAGAGCGCATTATTCAAACAAATTCTTGCTACAATAACAGGAAAAACTCCTGAAGCAAGCGCTAAATGTTTAAACCATTTAAATCTTCTCTCTCAGCCTCTAATTTATGCTTTTAATTTATTTTTGGTGGTGAAGATTTTTCAGCATTAGTGAATGAACCCTCATTATTGGGTAAACATATGGCTCAGTGTAACTTGTACAGGACAATTTTTCTTTTGACCTTCTGGTTACGGGAATAGGTAACATATTATTTAATCTTTCAGCTAACTCCATATATAGGACTAAACAGGTGTATTAAGGATGGACAATTAGCAGATGTTGGAGGAGCACTGGAAGTAGTGTATTCAGTATGTTCAGAAAATAATACAATTCTGCTTTTGTTAGACGTGGAAAAGGTGTTTTGATAGGGTTGACTGGGAGCACAGGAGGTGAGAAATGTTGTGCTGGGGAGATGGAATCCTGAGATGAAGTGAGGCTTTCTACAAGAGACTTTTAGCAAGTGCTAGACTTGATGGCTTTATCTAGGAAAAAAACACATCTGCATAAGGGAACCAGAGAAGGTTGTACATTATCACCATTATTTGCTATGACGATAGTCATTTGCCCAAAAAATGAGAGATAATTAGCTAATTACATGAGTAGATGTGGGAAAAGACAGCCAGAAATCAGCTCTGTACGCTGACAAACATAACGTTGTTTGTATTTGAGCCAAGAACATCATTGCAGGAGCTTGACAGTTCTGGAAATGCATCTGGGTTTCAAGCTACTGATGGAAGGTTCCAGATGTTGATATTTAAAAATTAAATTAAATATCACCCAGCCCGAAAGGTAGCATCTACATAGGCAATGTAAATCCAAATAGAAAAATAAAAGGATTCCCTTTTTCACATAGCATGGCATTCCAGAGTTTGGGAGGTCCTTGCCATCGTGAAACTATTTCGTCAGATTAACAAACAAGACACATGTTTTAGGTCAGATCTTCAGCTGTGGTAAATCAGTACAGCTCAGTTGATAACAAAGGAGCTATCCAATCAGCATCCACTTGGCCTTTAGATATATGTCTTGTAATATATATTCAGAGAAACAGAGTGCAAGAGCGCTAATATTTAAATGCAAATAAGCTTTCTGTATATTAAGGAAAGATTCTGGAGTCCCAAGTTCTTTGAGGTCTCTTAAATGACAAATAAAAGGATGCATGGAAAGATAGGTTTGTAACCCACTTTTTTAAAGGAAGGGAAAAGAGAGAGGTTAGAATATATTAGTGCTAACTATTTAAATACAAACGTTGTCTGGTTGTATTCAGATTTTATCTCATAGCTATTTACATTTTGTATTATTTTATACTCTGTTAAAAAATTTTTTTAGGGAAAATAATAAAAATAAAAATAAGGTGGGGGAAATGAATGCATCGGATGCTGGTGGATCTAAAATAAAGATTTTTCTACTGCTATAACTAGAGGAGAGTGGATGGGGCAGATCCAGAACTGGTGTAAATTGTTGTAGCTCCGCTGAACCCAATGTGCCCGAGATCAGCACCCTGTTAATTATCTAAAATACTATGATGTGGGGTGCCAATGCAAAAATGATGGATATAAGTAGACAGATAAATAGCAAATGGCAAAGTTATTTCTGTGTGTGTGCGTGTGTGTGTGCATACATGTTTGTATAGTGTTTGTTTAATTTGTGTGCACAAACTGTTCAATGAATGCATTTATTTTGGCATTATATAGCCAATCAGAAAGTTTCTCTACTTCTTTAATGATATACATTATTTCCAGGAACAAGAGATGAACCAAATAGTCTCTATTTTAATAAAAAGAAAAGTTAGACCATCATAGATAGTAATGGATAATTAATTTATTTCTTTTAGTTACTAAATGTCTGTCTTTGCTATAGTGCTATGAAATATTACCAAAGTGTGTGTTTAGAACAGTACATATTCCTAGAATTCAAAACATCTGCTCTGTTTTAGATCATCATAGTGACTGAATGTAAATCCAGCATAACAGGATGGACCGCTCCTCTACGGGCCAGTGGGCTGGACGAACTAACCCTTTTCATTTAGCAGATCCAGCTGGGAAGGGTCAGGTTTTCACTAAAAGCTGAGGGAAGCTCAGGTGAAGGGGGCTACAGGAGAGAGATTGGGTCCTGTGACTAGCTCAGTAGAAAATAGAGAGAGGGAAGCAGAGTAAAAGGCCTCTAGGTGCGGACAGCCGGCACGGATCGTAAGTTTTGTCTGAATTAATACAAAGACATCCTGGAAGAATGGCCTGAAGACTGCTGTGGCAGTGAGTCCTTCATGCTTTGAGGAGAGAGAGGCCAGCACCTCACATGTAGATAAGCATTTAATGTTTTAATCATATGCTGTAGCGACCTTTCAACTGACACTAAACAATGTGCTAAACGCTTTCTTCCCAGTCAGGAACCCAGAAAAAACAGTCACACAGTGCATGATGTCACATTTAAATACTACTTTGAACCTATGTCAAATATTAGCCGGGGAACTCTGATCCTCAGGATTTGGACTCATTGGCCCCACAGCATGACTGCAGCTGATGGGCTGCTGTTCCATATAGCAAACAGAATAAAGCCGTTTGTGAGTAGTGCCACCTCTCCAGCAGGTAGAATCTCGTGCAGCAGGGCGTATTACTTTCTGTGCGTTAACATGTGGGAGACAGATTTGTGGGGTAAAAACTGGGAGGATGAAGAGGAAGATCAAAATAGTGATGTATTCAGAGGGCATGGCTTTGAAGAACAAGCCTGTAATAGCATGGATAAATTAAGATCTTGACTCAGCAAGATAATATCGTGTTGAGTGACAGCAGAAATAAGGCGACAGAAAAGATTTATATTGACCAAAAGAAATACTAGCCTTGAGCTAAAGGAACAAACGTATTAGCAAAAATGATGCAGCTGACGCTCAGTGACTAAACTCTAACACTGTTCAGTGGACTCACCTTGGAGGTAACCAATGAAATTAATTAATCAAGGAGAGCACTTGGTAGCCTTATAGTGCAGTCACAGAAAGAAATACTAGTTTTTGAAAGGCTAAAATTGTTTTTAACTGGCTGTGCAAGTAAAGAGAAGAGGTACAAATGAGCAAATAAGACTAGTAACAAAACAGCATGAATAGCTGGTCTGCTCTCTAATGGGACACCTTGCAGTGCATGACTAGGGAAGAGGAGCGTGCTATTTATACTATGTGGCCGGAGCATTTTGTACAGTGATTGGCTGCAGGCTATGTATAAACGAAAAGACTCCATGCACTGCCCACCAATCAAATTACTGAAAGCATTTTGAAGTGAAATGCTCTAGTTCATTAAACTTTAATGTGCTTTAACAGTGCACTTATGTTTAAAAACAGTTGTGCATGGTTAGAGGGAGAATTGAGTCCCTTTCCAAAGACAGATTAAAAATGGAAGGATGTAGATGAGCATTACCCCTACTGTGACTTCCATACTTTGTGCACTTGATGCCATGCATTATTGCCTTGGTGATCTGCAAATACAGTTCGAAATGCATATTTTGCTAGGAAGTGAGAGGAGGTCACACACACAATTACAATCCTTAGCATCGCAATGTCTTTGCATTCGTAGTCACCAGTGACACGTTCACCCTTTTTTTCCTGATCATTCATGAAGTGGAGAGCAGTGGCCGATCATCACACCCTAAGAGCTCCTGAAATTAAGGACTAGAGACGTTTCAGAACATTCTGGCCAACATCATCTACGTCTCAGAGAAGAGACGGTAGTATGTCATGGCTAAGAGTATCAAATGCCTCAGACAGCTCCTGGAGGGCTGTGTAGGCATCCTGCCCGAATCTATGGATAACAGAAGATCATCCATCAAATCTGCCAATGCTCTGTTTCATGACTGGGCCTGGACCCTGACTGGTGGGGTGGTCATTACAATCCTTCCAGATACCTGTGGATGTAATTAATTTAACTGTGTTACTTCCTCTTTGTGAGCAAAGTAACCTACCTGCCCAGACAAAATTGTAGAGATTTTAGGCTGAATTTTTTAAGGGAGCTATTCTCATTGGAATGGGACTGCTCTTGGGAGGTGGACACTTAGCTTACTTATTCTCCTTTTGAGAATCACAACCTTGGGGCCAGGCTTGCCAGTTCTGCTACGTCCAGTTCAGTGGCCCCCAAGTGAACATAAACATGTCAAAAATGGCCAGTGGAGACCTGGTCCTGCACAGGCGAGCCCTTTGCTGATATAGGTGGCTTCTGTATCAGTTGCTCTTCTGAACTCCAGTGTGGGGACAGAGCTTTCCTGATCCTTACCCATGATTATCTTCAGCTAGTGATCAGTGAGAGCCATTCCTTAGGAAGTGAGCTAAGAGCACCCTCTTCACACACACCTATATCTGAGAGAAGAATTCATCCTTTAATTGTGATTGCTGTAATCAGATCCTAAGGGCTTCCAAGCCTGGTCCTGAAAAGTTTTGCTGCAAACCCCATGTGTCTGGTTATGGTTTTAGGCCAGGCATTATGTTTGAAGACCCAACCTCATGATATTTTGGGTTTATTACAAGCTCCTGGTCTTTACCACCATCCATGTTAACTGATACCTCTGTACACAACACAGATTTCAAAGTAGTCCCATTTAAGGATGGTAGACTCTGCTTCATTCATGATGCATGCCAAATTTTCAATAAAATAACCCTGCCCCAAAAAAGAAACACTTGCATATGAAAACTTTGCCAATATAACTCAGAACCATCCTCTTTAAAAATACTCTCTGCCATTGTTTCCCATAATGAAGTGAAATATTTTTAGTGTTTCTGCTTAGCATTTTTTTCTTTCCCCCCAGATTTAATGCCCACATAGTCTTTAATATTAACTCAGCGTTTATCTAGCTCTGTGTTTCAAACATACTTTGTACAGCCCCCGGCCCCCTACGTCATGACTGGGAAGCCCAGAGACATTTTCAAGACCTTTGATTAGCAGATAACAAGTGTTCTGTGACTTCTAATCCTTGCCTTAGAGAAGTATTTGACAAAGAGTCAATTAAAGAGTTCCTCTTTTTTTATTTACAAGCAACATTCTCACAAACTTAATCTCTCTCTCTCTCGCTCTCAGATTTAATTGCCTGTTGCGCACTCACTGGCTTTTACCAAAGTTTCATATGGAGCCTTTTTGCAGGCTTCCAGGAAGTGCCTTCCTTTGCCAGTCTGTCTTGGAACTTTGGAGTTCACATCTTTCCGCTGTTTAAGGGGAAAGAAAAAAATCTCTGCCTCATCCAGAGAGGCAAACGCTAAGCAGATTGGTTAGCTTGCTTAGAGTTCTCGTAAACAATATATAGTTCCACATCTGATACTGAAGTTTAAGAGTCATTTGTTGTTTCCATTATCAGCCTTTTATGAGGATTTATATCTAAGCATTTTATTTTGCTTTGGGCTAAAACTTGGTATGTGTGTAATCTCAGCCTGGGGGCACATCTTTCTTCCCCTCCCCATTTTTTCAGCGCAGTTTATTTTTCTTTTTGTTGTTCCTGGTATAAAGCATAACAAATATTTGTACTTCCCAAATAGATCCCTTCAATTAAACTTCTTGGGCATGATTCTTGTTTCCCTAAGGCCCTTCTTTCCAACTCTGGCAGTATAAAGGAGATTTAAATTCAGCGTAAATTCCATTACACTTGCTGTGAAAGGTGCCTTTAGACTCCAAAACAGTGTGAAATAGGATGACCAGATGTCATTATTTTATAGGGACGGTCCCAATAATTGGGGCTTTTTCTTATGTAGGTGCCTGTTACTCCCCACTCCCTGTCCTGATTTTTCACCTTTGCTATCTGGTCACCCCAGTGTGAAGTGTAAGTGAGGACTACAGTGTTGTTCCGTCAACACAGCCTTATTCCCTTCCAGGAGGTAGACTAATTGAGTCGACCGCAGGGCATTCTCTGATCAACTGAGCGGGTCTGTGTAGCAATCGATGCCGCTGCATTGATCCCTACCACTGCAGCGGTGAAGGCATACCCTGAGAGTCAGGCCTCTTAACTCTATTTGTACCTCTGAGGGAGACTAAAAAGGAAAGGCTAGCAAAGTAACTTAAGGTGTGGGGGGGTGGTTTTTTTAAATTATAAATCATTTTTGACTCACGTTCCATCTCCTTCATAATGTTACTGGCCCCATGCTTCCTCCACTGCATCATGTGTAGTACAATCCCGCTCTAGGGGCCAAATCTCAGGAGCAGATCTCAGTAGCTCAGCTGCAGTTACCTGTGGTCCCAGACGCGGGTGATGCCCCCATTGCTACCACCCATTGGAGGTGGGGTGCCTAGGGTCAAGGCTGGGAGACAGTTAGTCTCCAGGGCACGCTGCTTTTGGGTCTGAGCAGAAATCTGCCCTGAGGTGATGGTGACTGGACGAGCCATAAATTCCACTCTCACCATGCTGCCGAGGGATGTTTCCGTGCCCCAATTCTCTCTGCTTGCCCCTGTGCCTACAGCCCAGAGTTTTCAGCTGGGGTTGCCTCCAATGGCCATGGAGCTATCAGAGCCAGCTCGCATGCTAGCCTCCCTACAAGTGCATGCTGGCGGTGGGACAGGGAAAGGGTACTTAGACATCATGCAGTCTGGTTATGACTAGCCAGGAGATGGGCCAGCCGCCAAATGCCCCATGAGGGACTAAGTTAGAGAAGTCCTCGGGCTGCACTTGGCCCAGTATTGATTCAGAGAATCAGAGGTAGCTATAGCTTGCTACCTCCTCCATATGGTTCTTCTGTACCTTGCACAGAAAATCTTTATTTAAAAAAAAACCCCTAAATCCTCCACCTTGTTTCTTTGAAATTAAAGTGGCACAATCTGCATTGTTCATAGAGGTTTTGTAGAATGGTGTTTGGGTCTGCTACAGCACAGGAAGTGCAAGTTAACAGAGCTATTCTCAGAGCTGCGCTGACGTCACTGATAATGCTGGGGACACAAGCAATTAGTTGGATGAGAACCATGCTGGTTTGTGCACCACTAGAAATGAAGGAGGTAAAAGAAATCAATGTCTGATAAATGGAAAGGAGCAAATTGGCAGGAAAGGCATTTTGTGCTCAAGTATCTAAGGATATTGTGAGCACTAGACAGTAAACAAAATAAATTAAAACTATAAAAATGTACCTAAGAGTCTCCCTTTAGCTTGAGCTATTTTATATTTTTTGGAAAGCAAACCTTTTAGCTGCTTTGTGTGTATTGTGCAGTGCTACAGTATATTATGTCAGCCAGCTTCAGATGCTCAAATCTGAGAGATGGATTTATCTCCCTATGTTTTAAATAGTTTTTCTCCTTTTGAAGATGAACCTTTTATATAGCTATCTCTAGATGTCTAAAAGGAGAATGGGTTAAAATTGCTGTATTTTAACGTAGGCTCTGATTCTGCAAACACCTTCATGGTCATGGTTGACTTAAAACAGGAGCGTATTCCCTGTGGGACCTTAGACTGTGTTCTGTTTGTCACAGGAACTGTCCTTGCTGTGTGTTGGGGCAGTGCCGCTACTATCAATAATATTTTGAATTGTCTGAACAGTACAACAAACAACAGATTATTCTGAAATAAATTTTAAAATGTAACTTTCTTCCGCACATTTTTACTGAGTTTTTATGTCTCTTTTAGTTTGGAGAATGAAAGGCACAAGTCAGATTTACTTTCAGGTGCTCATTAGCTAGCACAGTGCAGCAATAGACGGCTTCATAGTATATTTAATTAAGATGGATTTTTTAAAACATGGAAATATTTCTATTGTTCATAGCTTTTGTAAAAGTTATTTTTTATAAAATATAAATTATGGGTCAAATTTGAATGGATCCTGTCCCTTTAAGAAAAAAAGTTCCTTTTCTGTGTAAAATTAATCACTGCTTTCTGCTATGTAAAAAGCTCTTGTTGAGCAGATCAGATCATATAATTTGATCTCTCCTTTTTGTGCTGAAGAGCAATCTAAATGAATGGATAGTTTTAGGGGAGAAGGCTGGCTAGACTCTAGTATCAGTGTTATCTTGTATTCATTTCATATTCCTCAGCACCACAATGAAACTACTTCATTGTGTAGTTTCCATGTAGCTCCTTTTTGCTTTTTTGCAATTCTAATTCCTGCTTCCTATTGTATTACAAAAGAATCTAGGAACCAGTGTATTTGCATGAAGGGCATTTTAAATTCAAATGTCAGGGGTCATTAATCATTTGTGTTGTTATACCTATGAAGCATAATTTTGACATACGGGAGAGATTGCTGGAGAGGAATCCATTTTGGAAATACTATTTCAGATTAATTTTTCACTTTCTGTGAGTTATAAAATACAAATTAAAAAGAACCCCAAGTCACAATAATTTACATACATTTGAATTTTTGGCAGGTGATATCCATAGTATTTGTTTTGAAAACTGGTGATATATTAACATTTCCTATGACTTGAATTCCTTTCATTTTTACAGTTAGCATTCCTTCAAACTTTTCTCTTTGTTTTTATTAACATCTCCTAGGAAATACCTTTAAAACATTTTAATATCTAGCAAAATCTGCAAATGTTTGCTTTGCGTTAGACGTCTGATTTTTTTCCCCTCAAGACAGCAATATATTTGTTCTTAAACTAAATTAGACGTTAATTAGTTAATGGATGAAAAGAGCTATGTAAGTGCTAAGTATTATTATTTACTATTATTACTAACAACAACAAAGTCACAGAGATCAATTTGCCACTGACTTTAATCGGAATAAATTTTAATGTTTTTAAGTTATTTAAAACTAATTAAATACATTTCTCTGCTGTTCTCAGGAATGAAACAGGGTGACCTTAAATCCCTTCACTGTAAATTGCTACCAAATACTGTGCAGCGCTCCCACACACAGCTGCTAAAGGTTATCCTGTCTTTTATTTCACTTATATATCCTCTCAGTTAAGCTGTTGATGGCTCTGGCACTTGAGTGGATGAATGACAATTTCCTTTTGAACTTTGTGTTCCTCTGATGCATCATAGTGTTATGATTAGAGAACAAGTTTCAGTGATTATTCTGATCCTCAATTTAAATTAAGTTTTGTGCCAAGCTTTGAACCTGCATTTGTGTCTCTTTTGGATATTCGCCTTCCTTAAACTAATCCAGGACAATATGCATCACATTGTGTAGAAATAAAATTGTAACCTTGTAGATCATTCATAGCTTTGTTCATTCTTACCCTTATTTGTGTCAATCTCTGTATAGTTTCAATTGGTTGACAGCTTTGTTTATGTCAGTCTTCATTTATGTATGCATGGTTATAAATCAAATCATTCCTGGAATTGTGTCTTTGTAAATAGATTTGATAATTGATTCATTCCTGGAGGTGTTTGTCCATTGCTGCTTTTTCGTTTGTGGCTTTGTTGGCAATTGACGATTTGCTGCTTTTTGCAACTTTGTTGCGGGTTGAGGCAGTCCCCGTCTGTTCTTTGGTTGGGTATTGGGGAGCCCTGGGCTCGAGCCGCTGTCCTTTTGTTTCTCATAGTTGGGTGGGAAGGACATATCTGAGCCACTCACTCCCAGCCTGCTTTGCTGTATAAGTTTATACCCATCTGTCCTTAGGTAATAAGTGTGTCGTCTTTTATTATTATTATTAAAGTTGTTTTCAACCCTCCTTACCCAGAATGTATAATCACCATCTCACAATTCTGTCTGTAATATTTGAACTCCTCTCAGCCATTCCCCATACTGTAACTGTAAAACCCCATTTTGACCAAATGTATTCCATCTTGTACAAAACTCTTTCTAAATTTTTAGATGAAAATAGGTAACCTTAATGGAACACGGTGTGAATGGAGGGTGTATGTACGTGTGAATCAGACCCAAACTGCCAGCTTGTCCTGATGAAGTTTGGAGTCCACCCTAGCAGCTGAAGAGTGCGAACACATCCCTAAAAAGCAACAGAAGAATCCACCACAGAAAACAAAAGAACAAACTTAATCAAGAAACCAAGAATGAGCTGAAAGTCACAGCTGCTATTGTCCGGCAATCAACAGTCACAGAGAAGAAACGCGACACAGCCCAACTCATAAGTTTGCATGGAAGTCAAAAACCTATAAAAGACTGGGTGAGATTGCAAGGCTTTGGGGAGTAACGTTCTGCACACCATCAAAGAAGAGCATCAGTGCGTGCCTGACAAAGACCCAGCTCTCCTCGTGACCAGCATCCCTGGCCAGATAGCTGCCACAAGCCACGAACTCCAGCAACAGACCCAAGCTGCGACCTCAAGCCATGATCAGGACTAGTAGCTATATAACTAAAGAACGTTTGCTGGTGTGTTTGGGCATGTGTGTTTGTGTGTACATAGGCTTGAGATAGTTATTAATTTAGTTTCTGGTAATAAATGTGGCATACTGCCTTTTCCCTTGAAACAGCCCTGAGTGCTCTTTTTGCACAACAATCGG
Source organism: Mesoclemmys tuberculata (assembly GCA_007922155.1). Classification (NCBI taxonomy): domain Eukaryota; kingdom Metazoa; phylum Chordata; order Testudines; family Chelidae; genus Mesoclemmys; species Mesoclemmys tuberculata. The sequence continues at coordinate 12,764,017 of ML677027.1, forward strand.
TCCTCTCAGATTCTCAGTGTGCTCTCTCTCGACCAGTTAGTACCTTTTTTTCTTTCTTCTGGAATGGAAGATAGTTAACTAGAATACTCTTTGTAAAGTTTCAGGTAGGTGAACATGTCTTGAATTATAATGGGTTCCTTTCATTCCAGATTAAATGAAAATAAAAAAGTTTCTGTTTTCATAGTCATGGGGGAGAATTTTCAACATTACTGTCAATACATAGGAAACGTGATAGGTAGTAAGAAGATAAATTGCTCTAATGTTGGTTAGCAAATGGAAAAGCAGTATATAAAGCATTCAGTAATCTTAGGTGTGCATGGAAATTCCCAATGTCCTATTTTCAAATCATATCCAAAATACGATGGAATACAGGACTGCTATAAATACAAATTCCAAAAGAGAACTAAATGGACAGAACAGGTGGGCAGTCAGACAGGATTTTTTAAATCAAAATAAATAGGTTTTTTTTTTCTTTTTTCTCTATTTTATTCAAGAAAGGAGTGCTATCTTAGGGTAGCTGGGTAAGTGTTCATTTCTTGCATATGTTGTACAAAACCAGGCATTTTCTCTTTATATTTAGGTGTTACTGATATTTCATTGAGCAGACAAGAACTTGATAAATCTAGCTGCCTTTATTTATCAGAAGATTTTGCACTGAGAGGAATGAGAAATACTGGAACTAAATATTGAAACTTAGTTTTGCTCTCATTAGTTTTTGGCATCCGTAAAGAGTGGAAAGTGAAAAGGTTTCACTACATAGAAAGCTGGGTATATATGGGAGGGGATGAATCATAAACCAGATTTGTGAGAGATCCTTTGAGCACCCAAGAGTAGATTATATATAAATTTAATTTAAATTTTTTTTATAATTTATTTTTTTATAAAAATATGAGAAGACCTTTTAAATAAAATGGGAGTTCTTTGTATTTAGCCTAAGATGTTTTTTTCTTACTTTTTAATCCAAGAAACCGATAACCTCTAATATTATTTAGCAAAAACTCTGCTTCAACATGTGGTAGAGTAAACCTGTTAGGTAATGTGTTCCCATTCGCTAGCTGCCCCCTTGTGTCCAAAGGTATTTCCGCAGGGCTCTCCCTCTGCTCCCCCAATTCAGAGACCTTTGGGAGCACCATAGAGGCTTTCTTGGGGCTCCTGCCAGCTCTCCCCTGAAACTGCGCCTGAAGCAATTCAAAATAGTCTTCAGTATCACAAACACAAAGTCCATCATAGTTCATACCTAAGGGATTATTGTCTCCAATACTTCAGTCATCCGGAGAGACCTTTTCTGCTCTGCAGAAGCCTCGCTTTCAGGCTTAAGCTTCCTTCCTTTGTCTCTGCATGCCCTATTCTGAGAGGGAAGGCAATGTGTATATTACCCTCCTTCTGAGAGCTCCTCCCTATTGGCTGGAAGAGAGGGAAGCCCTGACTCACTAAAGTGCTCCTGATTCTGAGTCCTTAACATGTCAGTATCCTGGGATCTTCTAATCCCACTGCTAACTCCTTGGGACCACCATTTCTGTTCTGGTTTTGGCCAGTTTCTCATACCAAGATCCCTGGAATTGGGTCTTCTGCCTCCACCCCTTTATCTTAACAGGCCAGTACAGCCCATTACAAGTAGACTGTAGGAAGATACTGTAGCTTGGGGGAAATTCCAGTCTTAAAAAACAGTGTAGGTCATTTCAGAAGCCCAAAGAATTCACTTCCTTTTAGCTGAATCCACTAGTACTGCATCTGTTGGGGCACAAGTTTCTCTTTCTACAGGTTCTCTTCTAATTGAAACTCTCTTATTGCCCTCAGAAATGGTTTCCATCAATTGTTGGCACCAGTCCTGCAAAGAGACCACAGGAGTAGATTGCTGTGCCAACTGTAGAACTAACATGCTTGAAAGTCTAGGGTAGACATTTTGATGTGTGCTATGCTAAGTGAGTTAGAGGCTAGGCTCCCCTGGAAGCTTTGTCATCTTCCTAACATGTCAGAGGTAGAACACTACAATAGAGTTTTTAAATAAGTTCGTTAGAACAAATTATTTTATGTAAGAGGTGGTGCTGACTGACTGCTCCAACAGTTCATTTCTACCACTCATGTTCTGAGAAGGAACTTCTCAGCATCCCAGACTTGCTAGCATTCTTCCTTTCAATCTGGTTTTTTGCTGTAAATGGTTTATCTTTTGTGTAGTTCTAACATGTATTTTAATTGGCAGTGGTTTTGGGGGCTCGAGGGTCATCTGCATGTGCCGATCCTTTCTCCCTCCTCCCTCCACATTTTGGGCATCTAGCATGCTAAAGATGTCAGGCTTCAAATCCTGTTTAGCCTGCCCTTCGGTCTTCCTAGTTTGCAATCTCCATAGGTCCTGCATGCATAGCTTCAGGCAGTCTCTCCTTCTGCCTCCAAGTGTGAGATCTGTCATTTCTCTCCTTGAATGTGACAATCCCATGAATTCCAGCTCTGAAAACACTTGCTGGAACTCTCCAGGAGGCCCTTTACACTGGTCCATGTAACTGAGTTAGAGCCCCTCCAGACCAGCACTCCCTAGCTCTGGCTCTTCCAACCCCAGTCCTAAGGACAGTCACAGGCAAAGACATGAGGAGGGTGAAGACAGACACCCCCATAAAAGGGGGACAAATCCCCCTTCCCTTTCCAAGTCTGGTGAGACTTTGTGCCCCGGTTTGTGTGTGTGTGTGGAAGGTAGGGGAGCTGAGCCGTACACCTTCAGTATCAAGAGTCAAAGACACGTCACACGCACATCAAAGCCACTGCCTCCACAAGGGTCAGGCCTAACCTTAACACCTGTGAGGGAGAGGAAGAAGCGATCCCTGACTGCACTAGTGGCATCCTACCGCAAGCAGGAGGACTTCGTGGTACCGACTCTTACCCAACCCTACCAAGTCCACACCATCTGCTTCTCCTAGGGGCAGAAGCCCTTCTTGCTAGACCTTTGTTGCGTCTTAGTCAACCTGGAGTCCCCAGTCTGCCCCCGGCTTCACTTAATCCACCAGGGGCATCATTCGTTTTGGGTTCCTGCGGGCCGAACAAAGCACAGCGACCAATATGATTGCAAGCCAAGTCGTTTATTCCAGGGCAAAAGCCATCTTATATAATACTTCATGCACTGCTCACATCCTCCTCTTGCAGTTACTGATTGGTTAAAAGTTACAAGCATACACACAGCACAAGCACGAGCTGATTCTCATGGATAGCTTAACCTTTCCCACAGCTGCCTAATATTATTCTGTTTACCTCCTGGACACTGAGCTAAGAAAGAAGAAAGGGAGGTGTCCGCCGTCCTTGGCCGGCTTCCACCTGCCTAGGCAACCTTATCTAACTCTCACGTCCTTGGGGCCTAGCACTGCAACTTCCCATCCCAGGCCTCAGGGCCGCGTAAGGATTGTAGATCCCCACAGACCTTATACCATTTTTGAGGCCCTAGTGGATTATACTGGAGTTGTCAATACTCTTGGAACCAATGATCAGAGAGGTGCCTACATGTTGTTGCAATACTCACTAATCTGTCTACCAGCTGTACTGTTGAGCTTACCTACACCAGTGGTGTGTTATTCAGCAGTCCTATCTACTAGCTCTCTTACCACAGAATGGAACCAATGGTTCTATCAGTAGAAAACAGGGAAGCCGTGTGCGTAGGGGTTCCCTCCATTTCTCCATAACCCACAAATAAGCTAATTATAGATTCCTTCCTACTGGACTGATGAGCATATTTGGAGACCCATGTGACTCAGGGCTCTTGGACTTCAAGAATCCAGAGTACATATCAACCTCCTTAATGTCGAGCATACGGGAAGCTTGCAAGAAGTCTGAACTTTTCATATGCAGCATACATATTCAAGTCATGTTGGACTGTATACTACATAAACAAACAGTGGGGAGCGAGGTCCACCGCTCTTTGCATGGAAGCAATCAAACTGGAATTGATGCATCTGAGGCCAGAGCACTCTTTTGGCGATACGCCTTCCAGAAGTAATGTACACCTTAGTGGAAACCTTCACAAACCCTTCCACAGAGACCATGAGTGAGAACACCACAACTCAGTGGTACAGAGCATCTTCGGTCAGTGGGGCTTCCCGCCATGGGAACTCTTTACATCATAGGTAAACAAGAAGTGTTCAGCCTACTGCTTCTGTGGAGCTCAAGGTTACAATTCTAGAGTGGACTTATTCCTGGAGCAGCGGTCAGAGCCACTAATGTACACTTGTCCCCCTCCAATCTTGGGTGTTCAACAAGATAAAACAAGACAGCCTTCCAAGGGGATCAGTGGGGGCAAGAAACCTAGCTGGCTTCAAGACTGAGCTTGATAAGTTTACAGAGGGGACAGCCTAATTTGGCAATTAACTGATCTTTGACCACTAGTGGTAAATATGCCTAATGGCCTGTGATGGAAAGTTAGATAGGGAGGGTTCTGAGTTACTACAGAGAATTCTGTCTGGGTGTCTGGCTGGTGAGTTTTGCCCACATACTCTGGGTTTAGATGATCACCATATTTGAGGTCAGGAAGGAAATTTCCCCCAGGGTAGATTGGCAGAGGCCCTGGGTTTTTTTCACCTTCCTCTGCAGCATGGGGCACAGGTCACTTGCTGGTGGATTCTCTGTATCCTCAAGTCTTTAAACCATGATTTGAGGACTTCAGTAACTCAGTCACAGGGTTGGGGTCTATTACAGGAGTGGATGGGTGAAGTTCTGTGGCCTGCATTGTGCAGCAAGTCAGACTAGCTGATCATATTTGGTTCCTTCTGACCTTGTGTCTGTAAAACAATTACCTTAATTCTAGTAATGCCATGGCAGCTGAGAAAGTTTTGCTTCCCCATCACCCTTCAGCTGACCCATAGTGAATGCTTATAGGGACCACGCATTTCTAAGAACTCCAGTTACTATAAAGGTAAGTAACCTTCCTTTCTCTTCAAATAAATGTTCAGCAAAAATAAACCCACTGCACTATGTTAGTACTTAACTTTTATTCTTCCTGTCGTAGAAAGTTCTGATCAGAAGGTAGATTTGCTGTCATGGAGTTGCATTGATAATAGGTGATTTTCTATTAAAGAACTTTCTTGCTGATGATGGCTTTTTCTTTTCCTAATAACTGATTGCAGAATTACCTTCTTAAAGGATAAGTGAGTAAGAAGCGTGTCCCCAGCTTATTCTGACTCTTCCATTCCAAAGGATTTTTTAAATCAATTTTGGAAAATATTACAGGTTAGATTTTCAAAAGCACCTATGTGACTTAGGATATGTATTCCTAAATCACTTAAGTATCTTGAAAAATCCACCCCACCACATCCTTACTAAATAAAAGCTAGATCCAAAGCCCATTGAAATCAAGCCTTAAAAAAATGAAAAGCAACCTCTTGACAAATACTTGAGAGTATTTAATATGAAAACAAATGTCATTCTTTCCCTACTGGTGATTCTCAGAGTTTTTATCTACATCCAAGCTTGTCAGAGGTGTTTTAGATGTCTCACGATCCAGCACCGCCTAGGGAAATTTGATCAGTATCAGGATAAAGTTAACAGGAAGAATCAAGCAATTAATTTCCTTCAAGGTAAGATCAGCATATCTGACTAGATATTATATTACTTTGCATAGCAAAATTTCAAAGTTAATTTAGGAAGAAGACTTTACTTCAACTATTCTCCAAATGCATGAGGAGAGATGATTAAATTCCAGATTCAAGTGTAAATTAGCTTCTAAACATTGAGGTTTGCAGCCTGGAAAGTAGCAAAGAAAGTTTCTTTCAGAAGGGCACTGTAGTTCACAGTATTAACCCTTTGATGCCAAAGGTCTTGTTGTGTCCATTTCTAGAAATAGATGTCACACTGGAAAGGTCTGATTCCTTGTATTAATGGCTTGGAGCTTTATCTGTAAGTGTTCGGCTTTTTTTAAAGGTTCATAATATCTTGTTATCCTTTTTTCCCCTTCAGCCTAATAAAAAAATACAGTAAAGAAATGCTATGCTTTTCTTTCTTAAAGTATTTATGATTTTTGGCAAGCATATTATTTTGTGTAGATGTCTGTAAGTCACGGGGGACAGGGGTGAGTGGTTATAGATGACCTTTTTGTTTAAGTACATTCTAATAAGAAGGGCCTTGGGGGCAAGCAAATCAACTAATTCCAGATGGATTTGTTTTTTGCCTTCTTAAGGCCAAAAAGTCCAATGGGTCTTGCATCTCTTAGTGCTGTCATAAATAATCTTACTGGACTGCGACAGTTGCCTGAACAGCATAATGAGGAACTATGTGTTTTGAAATCTTTTTAAATGACTTGGAGTTGTTTTCATGACTTCTCAGAATTCTATAGACTAAAGATTCTCAGTTCACTTTGTGTCTGCGCCTTGTGGGTTTTTTTAAGTAGAACTCTGTTGGCCAGTCCTTCCTTCATTTGGACTGTTTTTGTAGATATAGTTTAGCTTTTGTAATAGAGCTGAATTTTCCTTAAGATCTGTTCCTTCCACAAAGCCCATAAGAGAGGCGGTGTGCGTGTGCTTGTGTGCGTGTGCATGCACACATGTACAAAAACACTTCTCCATCATGCTGAGCACATCTCAGGTGAATTACCAGATTTTGTTGTTGTTGTTGCCATGTTCCTCTGTATGGTTTTATCATTCCACTTCATATTGTCATGTTGGAAATTACATTTTAAGATCTTCATATCAGGGCCTATATATTTTTTTATCCATAGAGTGAGACGTGTCACTGGGAAGCCTTCCATTTACATAATTTGGCTTGAGGTCTGGTCCTGTGTGCCGCATTTGGCTAGTGTGTGTTGTATAGCTCTGGTGGTAACTTGTCTGTGAAGCAGCAAAATTTTCTCCTTAGAGGACAATTTCTTCTTGTGGCAAACCTTTCTAGTTCTAACTACTTCTAGGTAAGTCAGAAGTTTCACATCATAAAAGACTGGAGGAAAGCTGGCTCCTTCTTGGGAAGGATTGTTGATCTTTAATTTAGATAATGCTATTTAAGTGATAGGTGCTTTAGAAATGATTCAAATGCAACAAACACTTTGCTCAGATACATATGAATAATGCCTTATTACATGTTCAGTTGTTTTAGCTTCTCCAGTTTTTTCTTCCTCCTTGTTACTCTTTCAGGGCACTGTGTTCTGTGTGGCACAGTGCAGTGAAAGACTATTCACCGTATGTTCACAGAGTTAAATGGGTGTTACTTTGCTGGATCTGTGCCAACTGTCCATAGGGCACATGGTGGGTGGACAACCTAGCAGAAGAAGCATAGCATGAAAGAAAGTCATTTAATTTCTGCATTGCATTGTCGTATGCATCAAGGATTAGATTTATCCTTCAGAATAAAACATTAAGCTACATTCCTGTAAAAGGTTTACTTCATTGGTCCGAAGATATTTACTATATCCTGGGTCTCATTAAACATTTTGAAAAGCATTTGTCTCTGCCTCTCCTTGAAAAAAATATGGCATTACCTTTTCCTAGGCTAGAAAGTAAGATAGGAACAATAAAGGTGTCTTCAGTTTAATGGGATACTATACAAATAAACAAGATCTTCCTGTGGTGTTTTTGTTTTGTTTTGTTGCATCTTAAAAATTGCATTTAATTAGAGATGAGATAAACGCATGATTAGTTCCTTTAAAATGCAGTTAAATAGAGAGAAGGCACAGTGCCTATGGAATCTTGCTCAAGTACTCAACTGCTCTTGTGGTACATATACTTCAAAGTGGAAAGGCAAGAGGTCAGTCATGGTGTCCATAGCATTCCCAGTGCTTCTTAGAAGGAAGACTCAGAGAATTAGCTAGTCACTGTCAGAACTGAAACCTGTTCTTCAGCAAGGGGTCTGTATTAGTAAGAACGTTGGGGGACTTTTGTATTATTTGGTTCCAAATTGGTACCAGCATACTCAAACCTAGTCCCCAGCTTGGGTTCAGAGTTACATGCATTGCACCAAGGAATACTTGCTCCTCAGTTGACCATCTAGCAACCTATTTATCAGACTTTTTTGGTCTTGAAATTTGAAACTGCTGGTAAGCACTGTGAATAATTGATGTGATTTTATTACTCATTGTTGGCCCCATTGCAAGAAGAGGACATTTATCTTTTATAGCTTACTCTCCTGTCTACTGAGACAGAGCTGGCTTCAAGCATGCAACAATTAACAGCATCAGGATCACCATTTCTAAGGAGGCTTTGCTTCCTGACTAGTTTGGGAGGCCTGTATTTTTAATTAACAGAATGATAAACATTGGTTCAGTGTAACTTCCATTACAATGTACATAAAAACCAATGGGTGAAATTCTTATCTGCCTTCGGACCATTGCAGTAAGTGAAATCATTACAGGGATTATCCTGACCTACTATTCTACTGATCTGCTAAAAAAACACAATCTTGTTATGCCATTTCACTGGTAAACTGTAGCTGCTTTCTTCCTGCAGTGCTGTAGAGGCTGTTAGGGTTGGACGTCACAAGCTTCCACAGTGGGAACTAGTGAATATTCAAGATGCATCTGGTGTTACAGACTATGTGAGATGAAATGTAAAATAGGTCATTCTGAATCGCCTTTTAAAATATATTAAAACCAGCTCTGATTTCAAATGGATGGATGTCAAAAAGGCCAGGAATTCATTTTGCGGACCATTTTGAACCAGGTCTACTGGGACTACACAGAGACTAGTGCTGTGAGGGTTTTGCAATCTGCTGTGGTTTATATCAGAATATTTTATTTTCCATGGTACTATGTATGATTACAAGTGTTTCTTGTCCTGTGAATAACTGGACAAAAGAGAGGCCTACAGGATAGGGAACCAAACGGGGAATCAGCTCTGGGTTCTCTTCCCAGTTCTTCTGTTAGCCTGCTGTGTGATCTTTGGCACATCAGGGTTCTGTGCCTCAGTTGTTCATTCTGTAAAATGGGGATAATTATCCTCATGGACTTCAAAAAGCATTATTCCAACTAAGAAACGGCCTGTGTCACGAGATGCTGCTTTATTAAGTACTGAAATTCTTGAAGACTTTTGGAAGTGAGTTGGATTTTTCATTAGCTGTTCTACTGACCCCAGCAACTCTAGATTCTAGATCTTGGGCTGCTGGGAGTGAAGATGCTGTGTGTATTGACTTAGACAAAAATGTTAAATGTGGGTCTGCCATACAATGAGAGCCTGTTGTGAGAAAGCATGCAGGGAAAGGGCCTTAAAAAAGGCTTACCCTGCACTGGAGAAGGCTAGTGGGGACCAGAAAGTGATGGAGCATATGCGTGGTGGTTTCTTGGTACAATATCTGGTTAGATTTGGAAAGGTGCTGACAGTAAGTGACAGTAATATTACCTATTGAATTATGTATGGGGACCCAAGAGAACTTCACACTTGCTATGAAATAACCCCTACTATTCACTTGTGTGATCGTGAGCAAGTTGCTGAAGCTTTTTGTTTTCTCTGTCAGCCAAATGTTCTGTTTAATTCATACAGCTGTCAGGAGACTTAATCTGTTCTTGTGAGTTGTTTTGATAAGCTTGATTAGCTCACGGTGGTGGCTTTTATTATTAAATATTTAAAAGATAAACTTCTATAAGGACGATACTTTTCTGCTTTAATGTGAAACATTTTCAAAGGTAAATACTCACTTTTGTGGTGAAGTAGTTGAATCCATCTGCTTTAGGAGTAAATGTAATGATTCAGTTGTTAAATGTATTTAACTCTGCTCTTTCAAGAACACCACTCTATATCCTGTCATGGGTGGTTATAGAAGCATTTTGCTTGTGGTGCAAAGTAATAGATTCCAGAATTTCACCTGTGGAAAAACATTAATCTGTAAAGGAACAAAGCATAAATTTTCAAATTATGGGATACTCCTTATCCATCATCTGATGGATTCCTAAGTAGCTTGGTAATGGCTTCAACAATAGGAAACTCTGATTAATCAGAGAGAGGAAACAGAATGAGTACGTGAGCATGAAAGGGGAAAATGAGACATAATTCTCAGTTTCATCGGGTGCCTCTTTTCAGTGCTGTTTCTCCTGCTGCTGCCCTAATTTGAGTGTGAAGATTCTAAAGCATGAGGAAACATCTGCCGGGCAGGGGGAGTGGAACTTACAGTGATGGTATATCGTTCGTTGTGATAAGTGGGTCATATTTTAGTGTGTAAGACCCACACTTTCAGCAGTCAGTGCATGTAATGAAGGGAGTGAATAAGGCCATTTATATATGTATAGCGCTGCAGCATATCTGGTGAAGATGCTCTATGCCGATGGGAGAGAGCTCTCCCATCGGCATAAAAAAACCCACTTCTCACAAGCGACAGAAACTCATCCACTGACATAGTGCTGTGCACACGAGTGCTTATGTTGGTGTAGCTATGTCACTTAGGGAGTGGAATATTCACACCCCTTAGTGACATAAGTTTTGCCAAGGTAGCCTGTAGTATAGACATAGCCTAAATAGCATTGATGTACAGCAGCAGTGAGTTTGTTTTGTTCTACCGCATAAGTCCATGTACTTCACTGTCAAAAAATTGCATTAGTGCAGAGTTAAGGTCATCTGGACGTATCTAGTGACCTCCCAGAATGTTACGTTGAGTGAAACACAAACCTCTGGAAATCAGCAAATACGTAACCTTAACTCTGGCCCCCCTGGAGCTGGCACTAGCCACTGGGAATGAACTGCATGCACTCCAACTGCATTATGTATGTTAGGTGCAACTGTGCTGAGTGGTGGGGGTGTTAGTTGGAACATCTTGGTGTCGTTGTGATGTGAGGAGATCTGAGGATTAGTCTGATGAGCGTTACATGCAAGGACTTGACATCAAGAGATCTGGGCCTGAGCCTCCTGTGTGTGTGTTGGGAGGGGGGAGATAAAAGGAAAGAGACACCAGAGAGATCCAGTATGCATCATTTCAACACCGAGTTGTGCAGCTTGTTTCAATAGTGTGGCACAGGAACCTGCGTGCCATGAGGGCTGCCAGCAAGGAGGTGAGATACGAAAGCAGGCTGTGTTTAACGATGAGGTAAAGTGAAGATGAAAGTTCTGTGGACTCAGTGAGTTAGAGGGGTGGGGTTGTGAAGTTTAACAAGTGTGGTGGTGGTTCTGGGGAGTAGACTCTGTGTTTGAGTGTACAGCTGGTGTAGGTAGCTCCTGTATAGCTCAGCTCGTCTAAGACCTTTAACTTTGTGCAGCAGTTGTCATGTGCCCTATTCTCTTAGTGATGTGGACAACTGCAACATCAGAGTGTGAGTATGTGCGCTATGGGCATATTAGGTCGCTGCTTAGAGGGCAGAGCATGGCATGTATTGTTGGCACGTATCTTAACTGTATTTCCTAGTTTTCAGAGGTTTGAGCTTTGCTGAACTCGACGTTCTGGAAGGGCACAAAGTATACTACCAGGCAGCTTTAACTCTGCCTTAATGAAACTTTTTGACAGAAAATTTTGTAGGTGTTTTTATCAGAAAGAAATTTTGCTGTAAAAGTTCCGGGTCATTCAGGTAGTTGCGGTTCTCCGCTAGATTAGCAGTTGATATATTACTGCGGCCACGTAATAACAAAAAGATCTAGTTTTTATATAATGTTTTCATCAGTAGATCACAAAGAAGGTTACATCATTATCCCCATTTTATAGATGGAGAAACTGAGGAACCAACCAATGAAGTGAGTTGCCCCAGGTCACCCAGCAGCCCAGTGACAGAGCTAGGTATAGTCCCAGTTCAGTAGTCTTTCATGGTTGCTGTGTGGTTCCTATGCACTCCTTCCCCCAGCTGTACATTTTGTTACAGTGGAATGGTCGTGTTTTTTTAAACATTTAGACTGTGTCATCATGAACAGGGCCAGTGAGAGAAATCTCAGATACAGTTTATGGCCCAAAGTCTAGACCAGCAATTCCCAACCTTTTTGAGTGTGCGGACCCCTTTTCATCCTCCAAACATTTTGTGGACCACCACATGCTACTTGTTTTTTGCACTCCATTTTTTGTGGAAATCTAACGTAATAAGAAAGAAATAATATTCACGCAGTGATAATATGTAATGTACACAACTTATTTGAAATTATTTTTTATTTGAAATTGTATGTTTTCTTGGTGAGGATGTTGTTGGTTTTCTTTTCCACAGACCCCCTGTAGTAGCCTCACGGACCACCAGGGGCCCGTGGACCACAGGTTGGGAACTGCTGATTTAGATAGTTTCACTACCTGGTGGTTACAGTAACTTTAAACCAGTGATAGAAGACTGATATATCTGTGTGTGTCTCCACCTCCTTCCACCACTGTCCCCTGCAACATGTAGCCTCCCTTCCCCCCATCACCAACACTTCCATTTTCCATCCACTTAAACCCCCTAGTTAGCACTGTAAAAGCCATTAACACAGAAGAAGTTGCTCCTTGCGCTCGTCTGCTACTGCATACATATATCGCAGGCAGGAGAGGGCCTTGGATGCAGCCAGAGAGAGCCCCCCACCTCACACAGAGGGGCTTAAACTTCAAAACTGCTAAATCTTTGAACTGCATGAACTGGTTTCCCCCCCTCCCTCCCCCCCGGGGGGAGGGAGGGCTGGCTGGCTCTACCTTGGAGAACCCTGAGTCCAAAAGTCCCAAAGTTGGGTCACTAATCATATCCTCCACCTACATGAGACACACTGAATTTCAAGCCAATTTGAGTAACTCTGCAGTTAGAGTAGCATTTTAAACAGAAAACTGGTCTAAGTTTTAACTATAGTGGACCCGGAGGTCCATTACAATGGTACTGTGAAGGCTATAGATAACCCTAAGAGAGAGCATGTGTGTTCTTATGAGCCTCAGACTTTTTTTATACTGTCCTTGTCTAATGCATTTCAAGATGAATGCATTGGACAAGGGTTCTATAGCTGTTTTGAACTGTTGTAGTCACATTGTCAAAAGAAACAAACAGATACTTGCTTATTTTGACTGTTTGATGTATCACCAGTGTTTATAGTGAGCTGAGACTGTAAAATATAGTATGTTTTTGTCTACACTTATCTTCTGTTTCATAATTACTACATTGGAAAATCAAGGGGGACACAGTACTTCAAATATTCCCCAGCCAGTGAGAATGTACTTCAATCAGTCATATTGTTCTAGTACACTTGTGAAATATCGGTATCCATGCAGTGCCATTCTTGTATTTTAATAGCCTTATGATTCTCTTCTCTTTTGTAGTTTTGTGTTTTGGGCTGCAGTATTGTAACTTGTTTTGGGGCCAGTTACCTTGCTGGGGCCGGACATATGCCCCCTTCCTTGTGCTCTCCTTTTCAAGGGTCAAAATGGAAATCTCTGGCAATGTGAAGCGCTTCTCCAACCACAAGTGTCACTGCTCTTTGCCCCTATGTTCAGCACCAAGGGTCTAACTTTCTTAGCATTACTAAACTAAAAAGAATACCAAGCAAGAACTTTGCCCTGATGCCTGCCCTGGGGCGACTTGGGTTTGTTTTCTTACCAGAGTTTAACTTTACAGAAGAAGTATAAAAAAACCATACTCAAACCTGCACACACCCCTAAGCTGCTGCTGCTCCAAACAGTGTATGAACAAAAGGAATGAATTGCTCCGCATGACATAGAAGAATCGTGATGTTATCATCATCACATTCTGAGCATCTTCTATATCCCAGACATTAGTAGTTTGTTCTCGTTGATAATAGCATTGTATTCACACAACATAATTCCTCGGCCTTCTTTCCAGCTTGTCTTCAAATTCAGTATCATATGTTTAGATACTTGGAAACTGAATTGAGCAGTGCCCATTCATTACAGTTTAATAATGGAGATGAGAGCTAATGGTCATATCCGAATTCTTGTTTATCAATTAAAGCTTTGTAATAATGTGGCAGCAATTGCATATGCGAAGTGGGATACTAATTACATTCTGTATCTTACTATAACAGTGTAGGATTTTTGACTGCTATTTAGCTGCACAGTGCATGCAGCACAGAGTACCATTTATTAACAACAACAATCTTCTTGTTTAATATGCTGTGTATGAAACTACAAAACAAGATAATATTAATTACTCTTCAGAGCAAGTACACTAAAATACATTTGCTGTGGTTAATTAAAGATGTATGCAAATGCCTTCTCTAGATAGCTGCCACACCTATGTGGTGTTATCACTTGTAATTATTTCAGGTGAATTTCATTTGAAGGAGAGACACCAGAAAGTGGACCATCTAGTCTGTCTGTGTGTGTGTCTCTGTCTGTCTAATTTGTGCTCAGAAATAAGTTTTCTGTAAGACCTTAGTTAATGTTGCAGGGGTTTTGTTTTGTTTTTATTTGTTTTTTGTCAGATATGTTCACAATTGCAATCTTTATTGTTGCATTTTCTCAGACACTGGAAGTATTGTTTCATGCAGTGTCTAGTTCCACAATGGGCTAGAACTGAAATACTGTACTTTATCAAAGCTCGTTTCTCCTTAAAAAGAATTTTGTAGTCATAAAGGCACAGTGTGTCTGATAGTGCAGCAATTCAGTAGTTTGCTCACGTATGTTGTTTTTCACATCTGTTTAAGGTGGGGAAATCTGAGCAGCAGCAGCAGGCAAATGTAGCAAGAGACTTAATTATCCAATCACTGCATGTTTATTAAAAAAAACCTAGGTGGTGTATTTAAATAGTTGCACCACTCTCAACTGAGAGCTCCCTCCCTCAATTTGATTCCTATCTTAGTACACAATAAAATATGATGGGGCAGTAAGAAATTATTTACTGACAGCTAAAGCTTCATTCCACAGACATAATTGAAATCAGATGATCAGTATAATTGTGTAGTCAGATTTTATATTGGGGAAGAGTGTTATTGCTGTGGTCTCCTTTGTGGCCAAAGAGAATTTATTAGTAACCACAGAGAAAACTGTCAAGATTGAAGTCTAGAGCTCAGCAAAGTTATCTTTCACTTGAAAATTAATGGTAAATTAACCCATAAAAAGGTGATTTTCCCCATATTTGAGCAAAAGTTGCTTTAAAGGAGCACCATAAACTCAAAAATCACATCAGTCTGACAATGTTTACCTAGTATTTTATCAAGTATCATTTGTCACTAAGCCACAATATGTGGGCGTGTTGCTATAACCGAAAAGGATTAGGAAAAACCCTTTTTATTTATTGTTTACTTTGTGCATTTGACAGTTCTTAGAGCCTAGGCAGCTTCACTGTATGATCGGTTTGTCACTTTCTCCTCTGTTTTGTTCTGGCTTTTTTGTGTGGGTCTTTCATTAGTCAAGAGGGAAAATACCTTTAAAAATAGGAAAATATAATTGTAAAACAAGAAATATTGACCCAGGAACTCCGAAGCAGGTATAAAACTCCTTTTTAAAAATCTTGATGGGATTTCAAATTGATGGTCTCTCTCTTTAAATCCCAGGTTGGAATAATCAAAGGCGAGTTTGCTTTTTATCATAAAAAATTTATTTTGGTGGTTTAATATGTTAATACTTTTTAAAAATTAATTGCATTGACACTTAGGCTACGGCTATACTGACAGCGGCAAATTCGCTGCTGTTAGATTGATTTATCTGGATCGACTGAGCGATCAGTAAAGACCCGCTCAGTCGATCCAGAAATCGACCTAGGAAAGCCATCTCCGAAAGTGGTGTAGTGCTGCGTTGAGGGGAATGCTGTTCCCATTGGCGCAGCCAGTGTGGATGGCATGCAGAATGGAAGCAGCGAAGTCAAAGTGAGTTATTCACACTTTTTATGTCGCTTGTGTATCTCCCGTCAACTGCCGCTGAATCTCAGAGGTAAGTATAGGCCAGGCCTTAGTAAACTGTCAGCTCAAATGTTTCATAATGCACAGTTTAATTAGCTTTTTATTTTTTATTTCTGGTGAGCCAGATTAATCATAGAAATAACACATAAATATGGAAATTAATCAGGAATAGCTATTCTGCTTTCAATTTGCACCCTACCTTAATCTGAATAACTTCTGAATTAACCCTCTGTTGGAGAATTCCTAAACATAATTTTTAGTGAAAATCTCAGGAAGTATCAATCAGATAAGATACCACATGTCATGGTTCTGGGCTAGCTGTACCCTGTGATCCAAAACAGCCTTTACAAAACAAAGTATTGTTTAATCTTAACAGTAGGAACAAAGCGTAACAAGAAAAAACGGTTTAACACAGTATGTCTACACACACCACTGTCACCTAGAGGTGTAAGCAGGACTATTTTATCTTAGACACCCCCATCTCAGGGTTTCAGTCTGCTCCCCAGCTGTGTTTCGGGCTGATTTTATCTACCTCAAAGTTCTTTGCCTCCCCTCTGCTCCCCCATCTCCCACACAAAGCCAGACCGCTGGTCTCAGCATGGGTCAGATGTAAAATTTCAAAACCTGTATTGTCCTTTAAGTAGCAGTTAATGGGGCTATTTGAAGCTATGTGCACTTTCCTCCTGCTAGACTTAACTTATTGTACTGATATAACAAAAATAGTCATAAAATAAAGCAGGCAGCTCCTACATCCTTCAATCCAATCAGCTCTTATCAAGAGGACAATATCTTGCAGTGGCATGTGTATAGACTTGATAGTTGAACAGATCTGTCTTCGGCCTTGGTCATCAATCTGTGATGGGTAGATGCTCAGTGTCTTTCAGCTGATAGGCAGCAACACCAGACATTTTTGGCTTCTTTTTTCTGGCTTCCTGCTCCTTACTCTTTTAGTTACTGTTCATTGTCTCACTCTTGAAGACGAATTGCATCAGCTTGGAGATTCTCTTTTCTTTATAAGAGAAATGTGTTGGAGTGAGGCGGCAAGGAAGAAAGTGTGCAAACCACGACTCTGCTTTTCTTGATTGTTGCAGAACCTTTCTGCCAAAAGTGCATGGAGAAGTGCAGGGTGGAAAACAATAGAGCTTAGCCAAGAAACGTCAGTTCCTCACTAAAAGTTAAAATCAAGAATATCCAGGAGTCCTTCCAGCGTCACAGTGCTGGGCACTGGAATGGAGGACTGTTCTTTTGGGTGAGTGACTCAGTTCTACCTAAATCTTTCCCTGTTTACAAAGCCAATAGAAGGAAAAGACAGCATGCACACAGCTGGCAGAGTTACACATCACAGGTCACATTTGGTGGCTTGCCCACAACCCAACAGAATTCTGGCTCCTAAAGCAGAACTGCAGGAAGGGAGCAAGGACTCTCTTGCAGTGACTCATCCAGTCAGCTTGCCCAAACTCACCTTTTTCCATCCACCTGCCCAGTAACATCCTCCTGGAAATAGAAAAGGGAGGTCAGCAAGAACTCCGCAGCGCAGCACTTAGTTTTCCTATATATTTTCTCTCCTCATTAGAACCTGCACACTCCCTTGTCTTCAGATTACAGATAATTTTTTCAAAGTTATCAGTCTCAGAAGAAATTCAACAGGCCTTACATACCTGCTGAAAATTTCACCTTGAGAGTTCTTACTGCATATTTCCTTATGATTTTTCCCTGTGTCCACTTCTCTCTCCCTGGGAGAGCAGTTTCTTTGTGTGTTCTCTGCAGGGGTCGCTATGTAAATCCCATCCATTGTGAATTAGTTTCCAACAGTACAGTAAGAAGTATTTTTACCTGTTAATTTGTTTTCCACTTTGAGGGATACCATGCTATAACAACTGCCTGGTTGGTTTTGTTAAAATCAGTAACATTTTTGGTTTAGTTATGACTTATGCCCTTTATTATAAAAGAATGCTTAGTGATTCATTATGAAGTGCTGTATGGGATGCTTTGTCTTTGGCACTACTCCACAGGAGCTGTGGGAGGGTCAGGAATCCAGACAGAAGGGATCAAGATTCCTGACTAGGCACTGGTTGTTGAATGCTTGTCTCTCTCACTGATAGAAGTTGGTCTAATAAAAGCTATTACCTCATCCCCTTGTCTCTCTAGTGACTAGTTCTCTCAGCTATCGATCTAGTGCAGGAGGATGAGGTTCTGCACAAATGTGCAGAACACAGATTGGAAGATCAAAATTCTTCTTTCTCGATTTTTGGACTCCTATGATTTCCTAATGACTTCTGGACTTGTGAGTTAGGAAGTGTCTTCTTCCTACAAATTATAAGCTCAATGATTTGTCACAAAAACGGATCCCTTTCATTCTAAATTAGGCTGAGTGAACCTGGAGGGTTTCAGACAGGGCTTGAGAGAAAAACCCTGTTGTTTGCTCTGAAAGAATTAGAAGTAAACCAGCTCTGGCAGAGTCATTTGCAGAGTCTGAGTTGCAAAAATGCTCAAATACATGCAGGAGAAGCACCTCCCAAGCTAACCTTTCTGTATCCTCTAGTTGCCATCTCTCCAACCAGTTCCAGGATCTTCTCTGAAGATGGAAAAAGTGGAGGTCACATGAGTTGATGGGGGTTAGGAGACAGCTTCTGTTGGAGGGCCGGCTGAAGGAAAGTTGGTCCACCAGTTGTCTGAGCAAACTCAGTTCATGCTAGTTATCTAAAGCACTTGCTGTATTATTCCAAAGTGCATTTTGCTGTCCTAGAGTTTTTTGTTACCCTACCGTTGGCCCTTTATACTTGGGGAGTTCCCTCTTCCCTCCTTGTATCTGTCTTTGAAGGAAGGTTGCTGTGAAAAGGTGGGCTTTTCAGAGAACTCTGAAAAGGGTTGGGTCAGGCCACATTCTGATCTGATTTGTATGCTGTTCTGCCACAAAGGCCTGTACTCGTTGGAATTGTCAGGCATGTCAGTGTCCCCGTTGAGCTCAGTTCTCCCCGCAGGTCAAAGAAAGAGGGAAAAATGTATCCAGCCTAAAGATTACATCCAAGAACCTGAATTAGATGTGGAAGCACAGGGGGAGTGAGTGGAAGATCTCTGGTGATGTGCTTTCACAGGCAGTTCTGCTACATGGGTGGGTTTCTGAGTGTTACACAAGCTGAGTTTTGAGTAGCGTCAGCTATCAGATCAAAATACAGGCACAATGTCCATGTCTTGAGCTGACAAATGCCTGGATCACAGGTGCTAGGTCCTTATCTATGAGAAATGGACAGAGGCTGCTGACAGTCTGAAGGTGGAAAGAGACATTTCTTGTTAGTGCTCTTACATGTGTTTTTTTTCTTGTTAGTCTTTTTAGCAATGAGCAGAGACAATATTTTTGCATTGGGTTTTTCCTTAGCTTTTTCTTCTTTCATATATTTGTTAACCACATCAGAAGTGAATTTTTCGCTGATGCTTTCTAAGTCAGCCCTTGGTGGAGTTTTGAGGCTGCTAATAACTGGTCTGCAGAAAATGGAAGCTTCTCTGGAAGCAGATTACTCAGAATCCTTATAGTCATGGCTCTAGACTCAGTGGTTCTCAGCCATTCATACATTATTCAAGAAACTGTCCGGTTTTTGGTTCCCAAAAATTCACTTGTGTAATTTTTTTTTTAATGGTGCAAGGTGCCTTTGCAATCACATGTGAATTTTCCTCTTGGCACAACCACGCAGTCTCACTTATCTCCACTTGCCTATAATGGCAGTCTATTGCTTGGTTCAAATGATTTTATAAGAGAATATCTCTCTGACCATTCAGAGAAACTGAGGGGAAAATAAAACCCCTGACAGGTTCTGCCAAGAAGTCATAATCTGCTTCTATCATCTTCAGGAACGAATTACCTTTATCAGATTATTCCTCTGCCATAGTTACTCTGCCACTTCTATCTGTTCTCCTCTCCATCTCCCTCCATGTATCTTGGTTAAAAATATAAGCAGTATTAACATTTTGATGTACACGTTTCTCTCAAGGGATAATTTCATATTAAATTGGAAATTCGTGGCTTTCCCAAAGCAGGGAGAGACAGCAAAGCAAGTTAGTGTTTTTTTGTTTTTGTTTTTATTTCTCTTATTGCGTGTTTCCTTCTGCTGCTCGAAGTATCCAGGCTTCCAAATACAGTTTATACTGAAGAACAAAAAATTTTTCCTGTAGTGGTTCCCTTGTAAGAGTGATAAAATAATGCCAATTGCATTCAAAGGGTTAATTCTGCTACCTTGCGTGGAAGAGGGGGGGAAGAAAGATGATTCGGCTTTTACATAATTAAAAGGCAAAATATAGTGTGTTAATGCAGTGGTGAGGTTCAAGCATCATTCAAGTCAAGGAATTCCCCAGGTTAAGGTTGTTTGAACAATATTAACTCAGCCATGTTGCACAATTAGACACTAAAAAAGGAGACCGTAGGAAATACTTCATGCGAGCAATGTGGCAGAGTTGACATTGAGGGAGCAAGATTAATTTTGGGGATTAAGTGAATCTGGACGCTTGGTATTTCAGCCGTAGCACTGCATTAATGTGAGGAGGTGGTTCTGCACTTGACTGCTCAGGAAATTTGAGGCTTGTCATTTAAAGGCTTCCGGTCTGGCAGATCTGGCCTCTGCAGAGTTTAGGGGCTCCACTTATTCTGAGCGCCGACACCTCTGATGGGCTGGTGGTGTTGGCCACACAATAATTAGTGGCTGCAATAGACTTCAAAGGGGGTCTTGCCAAGGTTATTACTGCAGGATCTGGCCTTGAAGTATAGGGTCCTGCATTGGTGCATCGTTAATGTATGTGGCCTTTAAATTCATAGACATTCCAAAGTTAAAATGCACATGCCAGAAATTGCTGTGTTTAAACTGTCATCACTTTAAATCAGCTAACCGTATTTTTTTCATACTTGGCTTGGTTTTTAATCTACATGATGTTGAGATCCTGTGTGTGACTCGTGGGCTCCTGGGCATGGTTCTGATGATGTGGTTGGCAGTACGCGGTAACGTGAAAAGTTCTAGAACAGTTTCTTTGTCATTAGCTCAAAACTTTCTGAAACATTTGCCATTGGAGCTGAATTTTACATGCATGGTGTCTCCTGAATACGCCAAAAATTGGAGTGAAATCCCATGAGCCGTTTATTTTGTATTATCATAAAATGGATAGGATGTGTGGAGTGTCTAAGATAATGTTGCTCTCAAACTCCTTAACTTTCCCACTCACTGATTTTCTGTGTTTGTTGCTCTGTATCTTTATCATCGCATTAATTGTAGGAGAAGTGGCCTAAAGATCACCATGGTGTAAATCAGTGTAGCTCCAGATTTGGCCCTGTACTTTAAATACATTTAATAAGAGTTGAGGCTAAGGGAAAAATTTGAGCTGTTACTGGTAATTTGTACTGAGTTCCCCAGGTAGTTAGCAAAAATCCGTTTAATAAAATGATTATGCAAACCAAATCTCTGAAATGCTGTACTGGGAATCAAACTTAAAACCTTGCTCTTCTAAAACAAAGGCACTTTTTTGGTGTTTGTGATAACAAAGTCATGTTGTTCGGATGCCTGAATACAATGCATAAGGTTCAATAATATCACATTGCAAAGGGGCCTACTATTGTTGATTAACCATGTTTGGTCAAGGTTTATTAAATTTGGTAAATACTTTTAAGCCTCTGGGCTATAAGCTATAATGATGTTTTACTCTCAAGGTTAATAAGTGACATAGGGTGTCATGATGCTGGAACAACAGCTTCTTAGCTTTTTATGAATAAGTATGTTTTCTTGGTACAAGGTATTATATCTGTGAGGCAATCACCCTTGAAAGAGCTAAAGCCTCCAAGAGCTCCAGTTCTGTGCTTCACTAAATGTTTAAAGAATTCAGATGTGTATCCATTTGGGCTTTGACTTTAGAATGATTGAAAATTGGGGATGGCCTTAAAACGCTTAATATGATGAGCAGTTTAAGTAGTTTGGCTCCTCTGGAATTATAGTCAGGTAGATTGGGTATCTTTCAGGAACTCCCAGACTGGAAAATGCTTCAGTGTTTGTTTGTTTCCCCATTTGTCCCCTTCTAACTATATACTCATACTTACAATCTCACTTGCAACTGCATACCATAGAGCTGAGGTTTCTAAACTGGTCTATTGCCAGCTTCTGGGCTGCTGAAAGCTAATGTTTACTTGGCCCTTCTTCATTGTCCGTTGCTAAACTTCATTAAAAGACAGCCTAAAATGTATTAAAATACCTTCCTACTATTACACTTCCATATACAAATTACACTTCCAAATAATTAATTACAAATAATTGTGGCCTGTGTTTGAATAGTGGCAATTTCTTAAGCAGTTTACTAGTCTTGTTCTTGAAAAACTTCTTGTGTCAAAACCTACCTGTTTCAGATTTTGAGGTATAAAACGATTACACCGAACTGATAGAAACACACACAATAGATATTTGTCCAAAATAAGAGAGGAGCACTGTAAAGTATATTAATCTCCAGAAGTAGTTGCTTAGTTGTATAAAGATGTCAGAAAATGTTCTACTATAGTTATCAAAGGAGCATGAGCCAAAAAGTTTTTAAAATGAGGGTCTGTTTAAAAAATACTTCATTGGTAATAAGTTTTAACTTCTTTGAGTTTAATGATTGGGTTGCATAAGCAACCTCTTACTTTAAAATTGTCAATACCTAAAGAATTCTGATTTGACTTGCTTTCTGAGAAAAGCAATTGCATTGTCAGAAAAACCAAGTAAATCTGTTGAGTGGCACTCACTTTTTTGAGCATTAAAAGCAGTAAAAAATCCACTAAGGTTTAAATCTCCAGACACTGAGCCTTCTTAGGATCATACTAATAGTTTTGCTCATGTTAAGTCTGATAGATAGTGGACATCTGTTCTGAAGCAATTTAACTGCCACAATTAAAAACAATTGCCCAAATGAGATGTTTATGGCAAATAATTTTTATGGGATCCTGAATTCATATTAGCTAATGTATTTACCCTAGAGACCTTCCAATTGTTCATATTACCTTGCATTGTATGCCACTCAGTCAGCTTTGCCCTTGGAACTTTACCATTTCTTTGGTCATCAGTGTGATCCAAATCTAGTGCAACTTGACAGCATAGCAGAGTGTTCTTAAGTGAGGATTCCTTCTTTGTCATATGTGTTTTTGGAAGCACGCAGCAAGGGAAATATACCACAAGAATTAGCACATCTTCAATATGACATTTATGCAAACAAAGGAGATAAAACAGCATAAGTAATCATAATGCATCTGTTGTAATAGGTTTCCAATTAGCGTCCCACAGAATTCTGATGATGAGCCATTGATGAGTTTGTCCAAATGCTAGATTTTAAACTTAAAAACCAAGAATCTCAACTAACAAAACTAACAATAGGGATTATGACTATTGGATTCCATTTCTTGTGTATCAGTAGATATCACTGTGCTTTGCAAACGTTAATGTCGTTATCCTCACACCAGCGTGGAGAATTAGGGAAGTGCTGTGATCCCCATTTTACGTGTTGAGGACTGAGGCCCAGAGACTGAGTGACTTGCCCAAAATACTCTAGGCCAGTGCTGTAGCCTGGACAGCCCTTCCTGCTCTTTGTCTGCATTCTCATACAGATCAGTGGTGGTATTTGTAATGAAGGCTTTTTTGTTAAAGGAAAATGATTCTAGTAATGTTAAGGACTATATATAAAAAGGCAAACTGATCATATGGCTGCAAGTAAAATGCTAAGGACATTTATTGTCACCATATGCCACCTAATTAGCATTCTTAATTGCCCCTGGGATTTTGAGAGCCCTTATATATAAAAATAACCTATGAGAGCTGAATTAGAATCAGAAGATTACGGGTGGAAGGGACCTCAGGAGATCATCTAGGCTGGGTCTACACTGACGGCGGCAAATTCGCCGCTGTCACATCGATTGCTCTGGATCGACTGAGCGGTCTGTATAGACGCCCTCAGTCGATCCAGGAAGCGACGCAGGAAAACCACCCCAGTAAGTGGAGTAGCGCTGCGTCGAAGGGAGCGCTGTTCTCGTCGATGCAGCGCAGAATGGACGCCGCGCAGAGGAGATGCTGCAAAGTCGACGGGAGATACGCAAGTGATTTACGTGACTTGCGTATCTCCTGTCGACTGCAGCTGAATCGCCAAGGTAAGTGTAGACTGGGCCCTAGTCCCATCCCCTCCTTAAAACAGGACCAACCCCAACTAAATCATCCCAGCCAGGGCTTTGTCAAGCTGCATCTTAAAAACCTCTGAGCATGGAGATTCTACCACCTCCTCAGGTAACCCCTTCCAGTGCTTCACCACCCTCCTAGTGAAAAAGTTTTTCCTAATACCCAACCTTGACCTCCCCCACTACAACTTGAGACCATTGCTCTTAGTTCTGTCATCTACTACCATTAAGAGCAGCTTAGTTCCATCCTCCCTGGAACCCCTTTTCAAGTAGTTGAAGGCTGCTATCAAATCCCCCCTCATTCTTCTCTTCTGAAGAATAAACAAGCCCAGTTCCCTCAGCCTCTGCTCCTAAATCTTGTGCTCCAGCCCCTTAGTCATTATCATTGCTGTCCTCTGGACTCTCTGCAACTTGTCCACATCCTTTCTGTCGTGGGGGCCCCAAAATTGGACACAATACTCCAAATGTGGCCTCACCAATGCTGAATAGAGGGGAATAATCACTTCCTTCAATCTGCTGGCAATGCTCCTACTAATGCAGCCCAATATGCCATTAGCCTTCTTGGCAATAAGGACACACTGTTGACTCATATCCAGCTTCTTATCCACTGTAACTCCCAGATCCTTTTCTGCAGAAGTGCTGCTTAGCTAGTCAGTTCCCAGTCTCTAGCAGTGCATGGGGTTCTTCCGTCCTAAGTGCAGGACTCTGCATTGTCCATGTTGAACCTCATCAGCTTTCTTTTGGCCCAATCCTCCAGTTTGTCTAGGTCACACTGTCTTGCTTCATCTGTGTTGTTTGTTTAGACTGCAAGACCATCAGGTCAGGTATTGCCATTGTATGTACTTGTTCAGTGCCTAGCACAATTGAGCCCAATCCTAGGTGCTATTGAAATAGAATAAATCACCAATAGCAATCACCAATCCTAGGTGCTATAGAAATAGAATAAATCACCAATAGCAATCACCAATCCTAGGTGCTATTGAAATAGAATAAATCACCAATAGCAATCACCAATCCTAGGTGCTATAGAAATAGAATAAAAATCATCAGCTTTCCTCTTCGAAGGCCCTACCTTCAGCCTCTAGACAATGTGGAGACAGTTAGCAAGTCAAGGGTGTGCCTGCACTGCAGTTGAACTCCCACTGCTGGCCCGGATTAGCTGACTTGGGCTGTTTAATTGCAGTGTAGATATTTAGGCTTGGGCGGGAGCCCAGGTCCCTCACAGGGTCGCAGAGCCAGGGCTCCAGCCTGAGCCTGAATGCAGTTAACAGCCCAGTAGCCTGAGCCCATGAGCCCAAGTCAGCTCAAACGAGTGAGCCGTGGGGATTTAATTGTAGTATAGACATACCCTAAGGTAGTAAGGACCAAACTCCTTGACTTTCTTTCTTGTTTAGGGTCACATATTGAATTGCACCTGGAATCAGTAGGAAGCCAGTACAGTCTTCTGAGAATTGATGTAACATGTAGCCTATTTCTTGATTGGCTGAAGAAGCAAGGAGCGGCATTGCACACTTGTCATCACTTCCAAGTAGTCATCAAGGCTAGCTCCAGGTCATGCACCTGCAGTAATCTAGTCTGGAGGTCCTCAAGGTATGGATAACTGTGGCAAAATGTAGAGAGATGGCCACAATTGACTTGCACTTTCACCATCTGCATCAAGCTTTTGGCCACCTCTGTCCCTTGAGAATCCAGGAGCTGTCAGTGATCCAGAAACATGTCTAAATTATGAATATCTTGGTCAGAAAATTGGCAAACGTTCCCTGATTAGAAGGGAAGCGCAAGAATTCTGCATCCATACAGCATCAGCAGTCTCTGGCCTGCTTTCCTCCACTGTGGCAGCAGGAACCCACGTAGGGGAAAGGAACTTAAAGCTTGACTTTCCCATCTGCCCTGCGATATGCACAAAAATACAAGGTTTCGCTCATTATTTCATATTGTGTTAAAAACAAAGAATGATTTAGCTTCTGTCACTGCCAGTGTATGCTTGTGATTGCCGATTCTCAGTACCAACCAGATCCTGCACATCCCAAGGCTGGCCCTGCATGTTAAACCTCTTGATTTATGACGTATAACTTATTATAGTGCAAGATGTATCTGTGTTGGAATGAGCCTAAGAGAGTCCTGTTGTGATTCAAGGGAGAAATATGTAAGAACACTTTTGCAACAGAAATAGTCCATTTTTTCTTTCATGCCAACTTCTTATAAGGGTTATCTTCATCCCATTTTGCTGCCCCTCCATCACCAGGCTAAAATCTACTTTGTCACTGAAACCCATTTGTTTCTGTAATCTATTCCAAAATGTATATATGTTTGTAATTGTTAGGATAAAACAGGAATGCATAAGTCCCCTGATTGTTTTTCATCATGTTTTCTAATGGTTAGATTAGATCTAATTTCTTATTTTAACCTTTTACCAGTGTGTAAAATGTCTCACTCAACTTTCAGTCCCTGTAATAATTTGCAGAACATCTCAGGTCACCGAAAGGTCTCCTGCTTTATAACAAAATATGTCTGATTCTTGAGACCTGTTTTTTGTTTGCTTTTCTGTGCTACAGTTTCTCAAGAGAACAGTATCCCCCATGTGGAACAGAAACACACAAGTAATTCCAGATGGGATCTTTACCAAAAAAAAAAATCAATAGTAATATTTGTCAGCCCTGTTTTCCATTCTATCCCTCTTCCAATACTGGGCAATGTAGTATCTTGTATTTTACATTATATTTCAAAGACTGACTTTTTTATTATTATTATTTATTTTTGGTATCCATGCTGAACCATTTAACTGGCTAATATGATTGGAGCATCTGTCTCCTTTGTTAGAGCCAGTGGTAATTTCTGTATTCTGTTATAAAGAGCAAAAGGAAGATGAGGTAGTAGGATTTACGAAAAGAGGATGTGGATTTACAAACAGCAGTCATTTGTGGATTTGTTTCTATATTTGTAATCTGTCCAAAGTTTACATTTTCATTTCCACTATTCTCAATATAAAAGCCTGAGGAATTGATTACAGTAGTGTTTGCTGCATTGTTTTTTACATTGGGTCATCTTGCATGTTAATTGTACGGAAGCATTAGCTGCCTTAAAAAATAGTCTGAATCAAATATATCACTTGGCCTAAAGGGACTAACACAAGATGAAGAGATGCAAGATGTGGTCTTTTCTGGCAGGCTTACATTATAGTTGAAGTTCATTTGAAGCCAGAAAATTCATTTTAAATGAATTCCTTTCAAGGTGGTAATAGAAGAACATGTGGTACAAATCTGACATCTAACTCAGTGTGAAAGTGAATGTGACAGAAGGGCTGGATCCATAAAAGTAGTTGCTTTCATGAGATTCACACTTCATAGCCCCCAGGTATAGAAGCAGGAAAAGAAATGGCAGGATAGATAGTTTCCCATTGTTAATGAGGCACAATGAGTATGGGGTACAAACCATCTCTCTTTTATGCAGTTAGAAAAGTATCGGGTGATCAGCAATGAATATCTAGCCTTTCCTCTGTACAGCTATAATCAGCACCTAGGTTGTCACCATTATTTTTCATCTCCAACTTCCTTTTTTATGTCTATACTCTCCAATGCATCTTTTTGCACTCCTAAATAGCCTTTTGTGCTGTGTGCTGTCTCTCTTCTCTTCATTTCCTTCCGTTATGAGTTCTGTAAGGCAGACAAGACAAGACAAGAACGGGAAAGTGGGTACAAACTGGGCCTTATGCTGTATAAAAACTTAACCCCAATGTCAACTTTTCAATATCAGGAGAACAATATCCTTTATCTTACTGGTTATTCCTACTGGACATTCTTTTCTGTCAAATTAGAAGATGCAGCCCATTGGAATTAGAGGGACAGTCATGATGGACAAAGAATTTTCTTCTAGGCAGGAGGCATCTGTTTGTGGCATGTTCTCAAAATCTGACTTTGGCAATGTAATTAACTCTTGGGCATGGTGAGAAGAGATGTGACTGCTACATTTGTGCAATCTCCTCGCTTGCTTTACTGATTTATATTCTTTCTTAGTTTGCACATTCACTCTGGAAGCATCTGTTGAGATTTTTTGCTTCATATTTTTGAATGATTTAAAAAAAAAAAGAAAACAACAAAAAACAGACAAAAAACACCCCACTAAAATCACCACCAAAAACCGATTCAGCAAAATGCAAATGAATTAAGGTAAATGAGGGTTTGGATGGAAAATAAAGGTTTTTGTTTTGTTTTTGTCAGGATGTCCTAAAGCTCTCAATAGCTCATCAGATGTGTTGTGTAATATATACTCTGCAGCATTTTCCAATACCTGATTTCAAAATTTCTTTGTGATTAGCAAACAGTTTCAGTGGAGAATGCTGTTTTTGCTTGTTTATAAAACTACTGCAACACTCCCTGGGGGAATCAGTTTTATGAAAGAGACAATTGTGGGTGAAGCTTGTCTACTGTTTCTGGTACCTATATCTCTCTCTCTAATCGCAATATGTAAGAATAAACATTTCAAGGCAAGGCAATTTAGTTAATTTGCTGTTTGGTCATATTGCACTTCTAAGTGTTCATATCTTCTTGCAATTTATAATCTTCCTTTTCAAGCATTGTTTGTTCATCTGCATTTGATTTTTTTTAAAGGAGAATTACAAAGGCAAACTCAGTGATGGCTTTCATTGGCTCTTTATACTTGTATACTGATAGAAGAGTGTGTATCAAACATGTCTGATGTCATAAGGTTGAACAGTAAATAGGCAGAGATGCTTGATTTGTTATTCATGTTGATAACTGTCCTCTGCATGGCTGGAGGAACTTATAAATGATCCAGTCCAAGTTAAAAAAAAAATACTTAACCCAATACAGAAATGAGATTCAATGGATTCCTTTATGAACCTTTTTGAAGGATCAGCACCGTGGCTTTTCACACTGCTAGTGGAGTTTGGTCAAGGATTGTTGTTTGTTACAGTGGTGACCATAAAAATGTCTGCTCAGAGAAGTATTTAAAGTAGTATATTTGCTGCTTATTTTAAATGTAGGGAATAGTAGATGTTAAGGATAGGAGACAATAGTATGATGGGAACCCACAAATCCCAGGATTTGTTGGTAAATGATGACTATTTAATTATGACCAGTGTATTTTATACTGTTTGGGATATAAAATATATTTTAAAAAGCTTAGCAAAGACTTGTCATCTAGTTGTCTCATATGTTCATGTTCACACACTTTTCCCCACTTGAAAATAGAGATGATCTTTAGCGTGTATGGATGGTCTTTTAAGATATATAAATGAAAAGTGCTATGTAAGAGCTAAGTGAGAGGGTGATGATGTGTGTGATTTTATATTAAATGTGAAAAAAATACCCCCATATTAATTTATATTATACACGTACCTCT
The DNA here is from genome assembly GCA_007922155.1 of Mesoclemmys tuberculata. NCBI lineage: Eukaryota > Metazoa > Chordata > Testudines > Chelidae > Mesoclemmys > Mesoclemmys tuberculata. Next base: position 12,793,201 of record ML677027.1, read on the forward strand.
GTGTATATATTTACTTGACCCTGGTACTTTTAGCTCCAGTGGGGATTGTATGGCATCTGTGATATCAGCAGCACAATGTGTTAAAGTATAACAGCAGGGTAGGCTGGATGTCATATAGCCAGTATATATAAGGAACTACACAACTGTAATGCTTGGAAACTTAAAGCAGCCTTGCAGAATTCTGCTTGGGCCAGGCAAGTGATTTTTCTATAGAGGTGTGCTAATGAAGTGTCTGTGCCATTGCCATTAAAAGTAGAAAATTTTTGTCCTTAGCATGATAATGAAAATCACATCACAAGGATATCAAGGGGTAAATTTTCAAAATGGCTTCAACCAGTAGAACCTCAAAGATACGAACACCTTGGGCACTACATGCCCTAGCCCTCAGCTGCCACTCCCCAGAGCTCGCCCTGCTCAGTGCACTGCTTGCCGTGCTTTGGAGGCAGCACGTGATTGGAGGTTGGTGCTAGCTGGCTGCTCATGCCTCTCCTTCCCCTGCCGCTTGCACTCCCACAGATCCTGGTAAGATCCAGGGGTACAGCCACAGGCAAAGCTTGGGCCACATCGGTGCACAGGCTGTGGCCCTTTGAAACTCCTCCAGAGTGCAGCTGCTCCTGCTGGAGCTCCAGGCCAGGCTTTGGCTGCAACCTTCAGTTTTTTCCAGCATCAGCATCAGCAGGGAGCTTTCTTTCCAGGCTCTGGAGTGGCAGGAGAAGGGTGGATAGTGAAAACAGCTTCCCCCTCCCAGTGGGGTGAGGTGGGAGGGGGTGGAACAGCACCCTTGGCATACAGGCTGTTTGTGCTCTGCATGCCGACTTTGCATTACAGGCAAAGTATTTGCTTTATCTTTTCTTCCTCTCCCCCCCTTCCACTGCTGCCTAATTGCTCTACTTCCAGTTTCACAGGGTGTTCGGTTGATGGGTCAGTTCTTAATGCTGGTGTTCGTACCTTTGAGATTCTACTGTACTTTAATCTGTGTAAAGTTGGACACACAAATTTAGAAACGTTGTCCTAAAAACTTGGGTTCAGTTCAGGGCCTGAAACCTATTTGGGGCTTTTAAGCACTACTAGAATACAAATAACAATATTTAATAAACAAACAATATTGATAAAGGGTTTGGTTGCCCATCTGGACTATCCAGACCTTAAGTGTCTCAAAAATTGGGCTAGATTTTTTTTTCCACAGCGATCTTCTTTTACAGGTTCCAGCTTCTGGTCAGACAGGAAATCTCCTGAGAAATCTCCTGGCACAGACACTGCATTGGGCTTCCAAAAGCAGTTCCATGCAGGCCCCTTCCCATGCCCTGATTCTAATGGTTCCCTTTCAAAGCCCTTTTTCTGTGCACAAGAGAAGTTTCAAGGGAATTAAGCAGTCCCTTCAGGGAATCGTCTCTTGGATCACAGCATTCAAAGTTGAGCCTTTATATTTACACTATATGAAGAGCTAAATCACTGCTATTTATGTTACCACTGTACAAAGACCACTATCAAGTTTCTGTCCAGAAGGACACATCTAACAGAGATTTGTATCATTTGCATTTTTCAACCTGAGCTGTTTTAAAATAAGGATACCAATTTCATTTTCTGAAACTCCCTTAGTCCTCTGGTGTCTATACAAATTCTACAGCTTCTTGGAGACGTCATCCAGCATTGAGCTGACTGGCAGCCTAGAGGATGGCTGTGTTCTAAGTGACTCTGCAAACTCCATTCACTTATGAAAATGCAAACAATTCTCTATTTTTTGCTAGCCATTGCACTGAACTTATTTCTTCTCTGGGGGCACAAGAGTTCTTCTGTGATGCCACAAAGATATACTGCCAAACAAAATTCTTCAGGATGACAACATAAGGTTGTCAACGTAATGCAGAAAACCCAGTCCTAGGATTCCTGTGGAGCTGAAACTGAGAGGAAGAATTTTGAGGTAGACCACAGCTGAGAGGCATTGAACATACTTACAGTTTGAGAAAACTCATTCTCAAAGAAGGTTCTGACTCAAGACTGGGGACTTAGAACAGAAAAAAACTGAGAGGAGAGCTACTCCTGAATCATAAAACTAAGAGGGATGATCAGTGGGAAAGAGCAGCTTGAATTAAGAGATGTAAATATATTTGCTCCATTATTTAGCTAGCATTAAGGAAAAGTTTGTGTCTTTGTGTATTTACTAGTCATTTTAATATTTTCTGGTATGATGGTATGTTAGGTTTCTTCCCTGACATTTTCCCTCTCATTCCTTATTATGTGCTGTTAGTATACTGTATCCAAGCACATCCTTCCTTTGTTTTCCTCTACCAAAGTGCCTTGCTACATTTAGTGAAAAGGGCATAAAGACTCTGAATCTGATCACTCTTCAAATCACGTGCTGATTAAATATATCTTCATGGATTTTAAGGCCAGAAGGGACCATCAGATCATCTAGTGTGAGCCCTGTACAAGAGATATAAGACATAAAAGAGATCAGCGTATTTTAATTCTACCCTGAACAGATTCAGAAAAGATGAATAGTGGCAGAATACATTGTCTCAGTAACCAGTTAAGGAATTGCCTTCTTACGGATGGGTTTCACTAATAACAACATACCGGTGACAGCTTTGCTCAAAGTATTTTCTGTTACCAAAACTAATGTGAAGAGAGCTTTGATGCACACTGGAGTTGTCTTTTGATGGAAACAATTTGAACAGGTGTGTTTGAACAGTCTCTTGCTAAATCGAGAAGAGTGGCTGTATGTTCTGTTTCTCAAGGATGCTTACATGCCTTTGGGGATACACCCTGGACACAGAATAATACAAATAAGAAGCAGGGACATTGATGTGCCTGTTTTTAAAGTGTTTCTTTTGGGGCTAGCATCTGCTCTGTGTGTGTGTCTGAAATGTTTAGCAGCTGTTGCAGTGTACCCAAACTGTTTAGCAATGGTGGATTTTTTGCTAATTGGATGATTGGTTGATGAAGGACATCAAAACAAATAGCACCATCTCCCAGCTGTCCCAGTGCCTAACCCAGATAGCACCTACACTTATTTTCTCTTCTTTGTTTAGATTTTTAAAATGCAGTCTATTTGTAGCTCAGAGCATGATAAAGAGCAGCTGGCTACAGCTAACCTGGGCAAGATGGAGCTGGTTTTTGTAGATGTGGGAAACATTTTGAAGAACTAGCTAGCACTCTATCACCACCATGAGTTTGTCTGCCCTGCCATCGTCAAGGTGGCCAATAGTTCTGGGGCCCTTCTGAACACAGCCTTGCTACAGGATACCCAAGGGGTAATAGCTGCTAGCAATGCCTTCTTCGGCCTACAACCAGCCGAGAGTCTGCACTGTGTCCTGACACAGATATTCCAGGCTTCAGTGATCCACTCACTTGTGACCTCCAGGTTTGACTTCTTCACTACACTGTACTTGGGAATGAAAATGGGTGGGTGGGTTTCTTGTAGCAGCTTGCCTGTTTAGCAGAATATGGGGCAGACAGCACATTAACCCTAAGCATTCTTACCTGGCTACTCCCTGAATACTGAGTCAAGCTAAAGATTTGTCTTCGAAACCTTCATTGGACTAGCCCTGGCTACCTTAGCATAACCTCCCAGGCTACTTCATGACCTCAGACTCCCATTCCAACTACGTGTCTCCGGACTAATGGAACTGTTGATGGGTAGGAGGCAGAGATTTCTAGGCAGCTGATAGGAAATTGTGTATCTGAAAGATGAGAATAACCAAGAACTTCACTACTTGCAGAATGGATCGGAAATGCCATTGCTTTGCCCTACCTTCCCCACAGGGATAGTATTTACAGCAAATTTCTCTCTGATAGAGGGAGGGCGGGGGAGACCCTTGTTTGTATAGCTTAGAATTTGTAAGGTACACAGAAACCATGGTGATAAGAACTATGTAAATACTCAGATACACAAATGAGTGTAACAAAAATAATAGTACCAAAATCTTCTCACATTTATATGAAGGAGTTTTGCCATTTACTTATATGGGTCAAACCCTGCTCAGATTGTGTACAAAAGGAATGGCTTTTTCATTGGGATCCATGATTTGGATGAAAAGCCTGTTGGAAATTATTGAAAAAGACTCTGAGAACTCATGCTTTGGATATGAAAGGTGAACTCATGTGAAACTCTGAATGCAGTAGCATAGGATAAATGAAGAAACTTGATCAAAAAATAATTTAGATTGTGTTCTAAATTATTAACTCAAATGCAGCATTTGAAAGCCTAAACCAGTGGTTCCCAACCCGTGGCCCGTGGGTCAAAAGTGGTCTACGGGGGCTTTCAAAGTGGCCCGCGGCTCCCTTCCCACTGGCTGAAGAAGGGAGCCACTGCTTAGGGACCCAGGTGGAGCGCACGGGACTACAGGACGCGTGCGGTTTTCCTGCTGCAGCCAGGGGGATGGGAGAGCCTTCTCCCTGAACTCCTTCCATCTGGCTATGGAAGAGGGAAAGGGGCTGCTGGCGGAGACTGGTGGTCTTTCAGGGTATTAAAAATTGTATCTATGGCCCTCAAGCCAGAAAGGTTGGGAACCACTGGCCAAAACCTGCAAAAGAAGAGCAAACTCAAGGAGGTTAGTTTGTAGATTTCAGAGCAAATGTTTGATAATGATAACCCATACTTATGCTAACTAGGGTTTATCTCTGACTGTAATACATGACATGCAGCATGACTACAATGGTTTTGTTTCTCGTTGGTTAGCTAGACTGCTTTCTCTGGTAGTCGTGTTTCTTCTGGGTGGACTGAAGCATTTTCTCTCCCTGATCTCTTAGACTAGTTTAAGTTTGGTAATATTCTCTTTTTGAAGAATCACATTTTTAGATGTAAGCATTTGTGCCTGGTTGATCTCAAATACTTACCAGTTGTACTGTATTTTGTCTTTAAGATAAAAACATTAAATAGAAAATTTAAAAGAAACAGAATGATCTCTTTAATCCTGACTTCTTAAATTTCCTTTCCTGAGAGTTAATTGAGATGTATTTTCACCTTCACTGTCAAAACCAGAGAGATTACAACCAGGTCTGCTAGCCTGCTGTATGAGGGAGAGTGTGAATTGAAAACCCACAATACAACCAGCGCCCTTTGGGCTCCTTGTGTTTGGCCTTATGGTCTCTGACAGGTGAGTCTGAGTTCATAAACACACACAATGAGCCTAACTGTAAGTTTGGTCCCTCATAGGCAAGTTTGGGTTTGTAAATATAGACAGTGACCCTAACTATAAGTTTAGTTCACTCAGCAGAAAGTGACTTGTATGATTGGCACAATACAGGCTAGAAATGCTGCCGCTCCTCTCTATGGGCGTACTACGGAGTGTCAGATTCCAGTAGGCACTTGGAGCTGAGCGCTTGCCACCATTTTTATTTTGCAGGACAGGGGGATGAAGGAGGAGGATAATTGGAGTGAAGCGGTGGTAGGAACTGGCGAGGTTGGCTCTACTTGCTGCACGGAGCTGTTTGGTGAAACCAAGCATAGCTGTGGGGGGTTAGGAAGAGAAGACCGGACAAAATAATGAGTGCTTTCCACATAGCGGAGATGGGAGGAATGTTAGGATTGTGGGGGGGAAACAGGCATTTTACAAACAAACTACCTCCTCTCCCCCCCCCGGTATTGTTTTTGGAACATAAGTGTCAGTTCAAGGAGAGTGAACAAAACCACAGAGTACACTAATTCTCTTTGAGGTAAGGATGCAAGTTCAAAGGCAGAGTTATTGTGCTGTTTGAATTTCAGATGAGATAAAAGGCAGCAGCTTCCTCAGTGTTGCTGTGCAAAAGCTTACATGGCTCCTTGTGAAAAGCAATTTATTTTAGATTATGGCACAGCAACTATCATTTAAACTGCTAGGGATTGTAATTGAACTCAGAACGAACCTCTCTCTGAACTCTGGGTGCAGTAATAAGTTTACCCAAGCTTGTTCTAAGTAACAGCTATGTCAACCCTTAAAGATAGAGTGTGGGAGTCATTGTATGGCTTCTGTACTGGAGGCCTTATAAAAGCTAGCATGTACAAAATTTAGCTGGGTTAAATACACGTATGTGAGTATTTTAGTGTCTGCAGGTTTTGCCTTTGTGGTTGGTTTCTAACAATAGCTGCAGTAGGAGGAAGCAATCAGGAAGAAACTAGAGTTGGGGAACTTTTACTTAATTCAATTGTTGTGCAGATACAATGTGTCTTTGCAAATAATTAAACACCCTGGGCCAGATCCTCAGCTATTGTAGATTGTTGTAGCTCCATTGAAGTTAATGGCCTGCTGATTCTGATTATTAATTGATAAAGAGGAAGAGGCAGTATCCATCCAGCCAGGCATGCTGTACTTCCATTATGTCATGAGGGATATTTAGTTGTTTCATTGGAAGAATAATTCGTTGTTTCTTCACAATTCTTGGCTCCCTGTTGTATATGAGATCTATTAGTAATAGTCTTCTTTCCTCAGATGATGGCCTGAATTTTCAAATGGAAACGTTCAGTTTAAAACAATAAAGTGAATAAACAATAAAGCTTTGATTTTAATGAAATGTCAGTTTGTTTTAAATTTCTACTGTTAATACCTTTCTTGGGAAGCCTCAAAAGCAAGCAATATCTGTCTCATATGTATATATGGACTAGCAATGCTACTTCATAGGTAACAGCAAACTCCAAGGCTATACATGCATACTGCGTGATAAAAATACAAGCTGATAACGTATTAGACTGTTGGGTGTAGTTTATGTAGATAAGTCTGCAGTGGCTTGTGTTCTAAACCCACTTAGCACTTTTATTTTCATCTTCATGGCACAAGTCATTGCACTGATATGCATTATTCTTCTGTTCCCTTTTTTGTTTAAAGCCAAGGTCAGTAGACAAACTTCATCCATTGGTTTATTACTGGAAATGTGTCAGTAAATGCTGAAAGCGTTTTATGGAGCTGGTAAGAATTGTCTACAAAACCAAAATGTTTAGTGGAAATGTCTGGGCTTTGATGACATTTTTCATTAAGAAGGTTTCTTCAGTCTGACGGAGGAAACAAAGGACTTAACTATTTGATAGCTTGGTGTTCAGGGCACTGACCTGAGCCTTGTGAGATCCAGATTTGAGTCCCTGCTCAATCTGATTTTGGAGTGCGATGAAAAACTCTGCTCTGAATCAGGTAGAGTAAGAACTTGAACTTAGGTTTCCCATATCCCACCCCAATGCCCTAATCCACTAAAATAGTCTCCCTCCAGCATGTGAAAAATTTCAAAAGGTCTCATTTCGTTCCTATGTTTAAAATACATTTCAAAACATTAAAATGTTTTGTGAAATGGAATTGCTGTTGTCTGGCCAGCCCTGTTAGTTTAGAAATGGGTTCAGACTTCGTTTAGAACTTTAGGCAATGCCCACTGAAGTCAATGAATAAATTCTGATTCACTTCAGTGGGCGTTGGATAAGGTTCTTATTTCCAGCCCAGCCCATTTATCTCAGTGGGATGGCAGAGGTACAACAAAACTTGGTAATTAGTGTGAAAATGTGGCCTGGCTGAGGTGAGGAACTAAGATTTTTGTTGTTGTTGTCCTGTGTAAACTGGAAATTTTTGGCACATTGAACGATAACTAAACGGTTAGCAGGGGTAGGCTACCACCCTTCTGACGTTTTAGAATAGAATTGACAGTGCCTTCATTATATTTTATTTGTATTATTATGTGTCCAGAAATGCCAAAAGATAACACAAGAAGATCGGCTGTTTTAACACAAGTATCACAGCCTAATGCATAACTTTATCATCACTGCGAGCAGAGCCTCTTGACTTGACTTGGGTAGCAAGTGGATGTGAGGGACTAACAGGGAGTAAGAACTTGTCTTATGTCCCAGCATTTCCTAGCTGTACCCTGAGCTGAGCACAGAGACATAAGCAGGTGCTGTATGCCTGATTACTTCCCTGGCTTCCCATGAGCAGGTGGGTGGTTTAGACCGGTGCATGGCTTCATCCCACCCACCTGCTGGCCAGCATAGAGTACCATCAGCACCCTACCACCCCATCCCACATTCCTTCCACTGCAAGGCGGATGCAGAGGAGGAACTGCGAGTCACAGTAACAATGCTTTTGAGGTTACTCCTAGGGTGGTGCAGCTTACATATCTTGCCTTGGTCAAGACTGGGCCTAGAGTCAACAAGTCCCGCACACTCTAACCGAGAGAATAAAAAACAGTGGATCTGTTAATCTGACCTTTAGTTTAAAAAGCAACAAAACCAGAATTGCCCAGGCCTCTTAATTTTAAGTACACTTTGATAATGAAATGTGATGAAATCTATTTCAGTGTAGGAAAGTTAATTCTTTGTCCATTGAAAACGTACACACCGGATCTTGGCATTCAGCTTGTAGAGGATATTGTATTCTTTTAGTTAGCAGTCAATGCTTAAAACTTTCTTGCTTGAGAGAACTCCAGACCCTGCATATTATTCTGTAAAATAAATCTGATCTGTCTGAAAAAATGCCATTTAATCCCCACACACAGCTTGCACTTGACAGGTCTACCTATTGTAATTGTTAGAAAATTTTCTGTTTAAAAATGCCAATGTAAATTAATGGATTTGTTCAGAATGAGCTGGCTATTTTGTTCTCCATTTTTTCTGGAAATTGATCATTTTCTCCCACCTCTATTTTGCTTTTTCTTCAGGAGGAAGAGGTTGAATACTGGCTGCCCTTTCAAACACTGCCAGGAAGTCTGTTCAGTTAGAGTAGTTGGCTGGGAGATAAGCTGGATGCTTTGCCACATTCCCTGCTCTAATTTTGCTTCCAGTTTTGCTCCTCTATGAGGTCTGTGTGTGTTGACAGGTGAAATTTAAATGCTGCAATGTAGTGAAAAAATAAAAGTGTAGTTTGACCTGCTCTGATGCAAGTGATAGTTAAAACCAAGCACAATCAGGTTAAAGAAACATGCTGATTTTTAACTGATGTATCTAATAACCTAATGAAAACTGTTGTTGCAAGGTAAAGTTTCCTTCTGTAATGCATTAAAAATTATCTATACGTGTATGTAGAGCTTTGGGTAGACATGAGCTAAATAAAATAAGGAGGCATTCTGACATGTAATGGTGAAGTACTGGATCTGCTAGATATCAAGAACGTGTAAAAAATGCAAGTTGATGCTTTTTTGTATTATCCACCGTGTTATTTCAAGGGCAACAAAACTGTGGATTTCTTTTAATTACCCTTATCAGAATATAGGAATCACCACAATGGATCACACCAATGTGTTATCTGATCCATTGTCTTGTCTCTGAACATGGCCTGTACCAGATGCTTCAGAAGGAGATGCTAAACTCCAGTTAAATGACCTTTAAACCTGCCTTTAAAGGGAAGTTTTAAGAAATGATTAACTTTAATCTACAGTTGGGCAGATCCCTTCTGAAAGATCAGCTGTCAGAAAAACAATAGGTAAAGGGAACCAAAACATACAAAGCAAAGCTGGGCAAAAGATAAGCAAAGGGTAGGTGGGAGGAAAACTTACTGCAGCCTCCTTCATATCTAGTGTGGAAAAAAGAGTTGTTACGGTTAGTTATTACAGATGAGAGAACAATCTCTTCCCATTTTATAGACATACACGTCTGCATACGGGGAAGAATGCTTCCCTTGAAGCACTTCAGCACTGTTAGTGGCATCAGATATTTAGAAAACAAACACATGGTAGTATCTACAATTAACCTCTGATTTTTCTGAACATGAAACAAAACTTTCTAGTAAGAAAAGAAAAAGGGGGGGAGGAGGGGCTCCAACCTAATGGAAGGTAGAACCGTAATGTCCTCTGCTAACACTAGGTACTGGTGTAACCCTCTCCAGAATGGGTTGTTTCTGATAAGTCTCTGATAAGTTACTCTAAGTCTCTGGACTACAGTAACAATGGCTAGAGAGGCTCAGGGCTCTGTTTTCTAGACTGCATAGACTTGCAGGCTGGAGATAGAACAAGCTGGAAGCTACCATCAGAACCAGTCATAAGCCAGAATTCAGAGATAAAGGGTTTGCTTTTACTTTTGGTTTTGGCTGTTGGTGGAGTGGAGCAAGAGTTGTTGAGTTGTTTGGCTGTTGATGGAGTGGAGAAAGAATAAGAATATCACTCTGGGAGGTCCCTATTACACTTCCCATATGTATCCAACATGAAATTTTTAACTAGGGTGGTGGTTACTGGGCTGTTAAAGGGTGTCAACCCAGAAGAGACCAGCTATCAGAGAGGCTGGAGAGCAATTCCAAGTCAGGATACTGAGAGCTAGCCTAATCTTCTGTTGGACACTACACCAGGGAGACGCAAGTTGATTCTACCCTTTTAGGGGTGAAGACTGTCAGAAATCCCCATGTTCTGTTGATTTTTACTCATGAGTTTTAAGTTGGCCAATGATTACAGTGCTGCATCTGCCAGGAAAAAACAGATTTTTCCATTCACTGTCTGCCTAGGTAGGAAGTAGGCGGGATCTGGGGCATTTGGGCCCATTGTAAGTGTTGTCAGGCGGAGGGTTTAAGGTATTGTTGCTATTTTGTTCTAGTTATTCCTATTAATCCTTATTCCTTATCCTTTGTTCCCTGGGTCCAATAAAGTTTCTCATTGTAGTATTGTTTCTTGGGATTGTGATACATATTTCATCCTTTGTACTACCCAATAACATACTTGGAAACGTTTTCCCGAGGGACAGCATCCTTTGTGTTCTGGGCACTGGGAGGGGCCTCCTTCGGTGGAGGCACCAGGTGCCAGGATACAGAACTCAAGACCCTTCGCTCTGAGGTGAAAGGGGAAAAGCAGTTCCAAGCAGCAGGCAAAACCAAGACAGGGCTGGCGTTATACCTCTTATTACTATCCAGTCAGTGGAAAATAGATGAAGATAAAATTTAAAAAATCCTCACTTGCATGAGAGTAGAGAAAACAAATAAGGCAGTAAAACATGGAGGCACTTCATTCTTTCTTTTTCTTCAAGTTCATGCAATATCGTATGTAATGTCCAGAAATCTGTCTCCCCATCCCCCAAGCTCCTTCGCTCTGTCTGGTTACATCTTAAGGAATGAGGTTTTTTATTTAAAAATCAGAAGAAAAGTTTTATTTATATTGCTGATTCTGCAGAGCTATTGTTGAAAAGACTTAACCACTCTAGTCTTTGCAGTAGCTGGAAATGCCTTTGCTGTTATGAAATCAGGATGTACACCAAAAGAGAGGATTAGTGAGAACAGAGAGAACCCCCCCATCATCTTTTACTTATTTCTTAAGACTTGCAGTATTCTGAATTGAAAATACTGCCCTAGGTGAAAATATTCAGCATGTCAGATTATTATGCTTTGCGTTTAGCAGGATTGTTGGATGTGGAAAAATTCAATAGTACCTGAGAAAACAGTTAGTGAATGTTGTCCTATATAGCTTAGGCAAGAAAGCTAATTCAGTTTTGTGGATAGACTTGTATGACGTGCTCGTGTATGCCTGTGTGAGCAGTAGCGATTTTGTGGGAGGGGATGGCTTTTATGAGAATATAAATACTTGTACACGTGATAAGTAAATAAATACTAGTACAAATAATAAAGGGCTGAGCATTTGCTCTCTAAAAATCACATCCCTTTAATATATTTCATCTTAGATAACCAAGAAATGGAAGCATCCAAAATCACCCAGTAGTCATGTTTGAAAATTTGTCTCTCTCTTCAGACCAGCTGGGCTGAAAGGTAGTCTGGCAATAGAATTACAAAATGCTTGTTTGCAGTTTTTAGCAGCCTACATAGGAAAAATTGGAAGAGAGATGGAAGAGATCCTGTGAAATCAGACCATATTAACTGAAGAAGAGAAGCAAAATAGGGGAGGTATCTACACACATAATCAATGGGGAAAATAGGAGAAGGTAGGATCACTTTTAAAAAGGAAAGCAAAATGAGTAATCAGAGATGACTGAACTGAATATTTCCCAGAATTCACTAAGAACAAAATGAGGGAGGCAAATGAGGCCATGAAAGAGTTAAAATTCAATAAAGAAAGTGTGAATGAATAAACAACTTAGCAGTCCAAACTCTTCTCTGGTGGAAGCCCATTGATACTACTAGCGGGAGGATTTAAGCAGGCTTACCCCCCAGATAAACTTAAACCAGAGTAGAAATCTGTGGTCTGAGATAGTTTATGTACTTGGTCCTGAGTGTGCTGGAAGAGGGAATCTTGGAGATTCTAGCAATAATTTTGGATAAATTTTGGGAAACAGTAGTGACACTCCAGGTATACAGAAAGGCGACGTCATTCTACCCTTTACATTGGACTGGCAGGACAGCTGGGATAAAGATAGGCCTATGAGCCTGCCTCGTGTTGCAGATAAAATAGTAGAAAACATAATGAGAGCATCGATTTGTAGAAATATATAGTGGAGGGGCTTATTGAGTTGCAGTCAACACAGATTTACCAAATACAGCTCATGTCAAAGTAACCTGAAAGCCTTTTCCAATACAATAACAGACTGGGTGGAGAGGGCAAATGCAGTGTACGTAATATATCTGGGTTTTAGCAAGCCCCTTGACATAGACTCTCACAGGAAGCTTAACAGTAACATTGATGGTAGCACACTGGTTAACAGACAGTTATCGTGATTACTTCAGAATAGGAGTAAGTATACAAAATTTAAAACGTAAAGATATGTCCTACAAAGAGAGACAGAAGGAAATACATGTGTTTTTCTCTAACTAGCATAAGAGAGAAGGAAGTGCAATTTAAAAAAAAGAAATATTTGCCTTGTGTCCTTAAGATCAGTGCCACTGGGGCATCTGACCCTCTTTTCTGTGAGTAGAGGATGAGATCCATGTCTGGAAAGTCCTGTTCTGATGTGGTTCTCAGAGGGCTGATTGGGTGAACAGATAACTGTGGCCTGAAGATCCAGCTGTAAAAGACCATAGATGCTGTAAAAGACTATAGATGAGTATCTATATCATATCATAGATGCTTAAAGTAAGCCTCCCAAGTTCATAGCTGGGCACTTAAAAATAACTTTCAATTTGCAAAAGTGCTGAGTATCTGGTAGCCCTCAGTGAAGTCAATGGGGATCAGTCCAGGCTCACAGATGGAAAGATGATCTACCTTCTGAGTTGAAGTCAATGTGAGAGTATAATGGACACCAGTGTTTTCTTTATTACTAATGAGATACTTGTTTCTTCAAAACAAAAGGAGGTGGACAAATCACACAAATATGGCTAGGTTTTAAAAGAAATCATGTGTCTGCCTAATACACTGCAGAACTGTTCAAGAGCAGTTCATCCTCGCAGAACTATTGCCCCTGCAATCCTGCCAAGGGCAGGGGCACATACAGTTAGCAGCTGCATAAATGCCAGTAACGTAAATTAAAAGGACAGCATCAACTTGAAATCTAGTAAGTTTAAAAAAATGTGCTAGAAATATGCTTAGGGACTGTATCTGCCCCTCGATTTTTGTACCAGTTTTTGTGGTTTGACAATATTTTCCATTTTTAAAAAAATGGCTTTCACTCCTATGTTGTTGTGGGAAAGCCCCAGACAAACAAGACAATTAGGTTGCTTGTAGTAGTGTCCAGACAGTTGAGTAAGGATTGAGAGCCCATTTGACTAGGCACTGTACAAACATTGACTCTGATTCTGCACACAGATATGCATGTGCTTAACTTTAAGCTTGTGAATAGTTCTATTGTGATCAAGGTGACTATTCATATTAGTAACTGCAGGTCAGAGCTGGCTCCAAAAGTGGAATCTTCCAAATCCTGAAAACACACATGCATGCAAACAACTGTATCCATGCCAGTAGTCCTGATGCATTCAATGGCACTATACACATGAAAAGTAGAGTAACTTCCCCAGTATGGTTTTATTTACATGCAGTCAGAATTGTCACAGGAGTTCTGAAATCAACGCTGAGACTCTGCTTTCCTGTCCTCACCCACATCTTACCACCATCCCATCAGAGATAAACAACAATAATATGAGAACACAATTGTACAACAGTGAACCCAGACTTGCCTGTCTATGAAGATCCCCAAAACCCCTGAAATCCCGTCTGAAGTTCAGGGCCAGGGCCAAAGCTTTTAAAACTTTTGGACTGTCACCAAAAGACAAGTGATGGAGGCTGAGAGAAGACAGCAGAGTGAAGGATTACAGATCTTACAAACCCAACACTTCATCATACCATGCCAGATATGGAACACAGCAAACCACATCACAAAGACATTGCAATTACCTACTACACAGACGGAAAATGAAGAACAGCCCAAAATGCGAATGTGGAGAAGACAAACTTTGGAAGACCTAGTGACAAGCTGCCCTCTAAGATCCTTGCCCACAGGGACAGATTCAATTCATTCCATGTCATCTGAAGCCCCAGAGTGGATGAGAAACTTGGATGTTGACCTTTAATGTTGGTTTTTCAAGTTGCTGTATGGAAGATGACTCACCTGCTTAAGTCTTTGCAGTATTGTGTGCCTTTTTGTGTTCTGAACTTTCCAGTGATTGGATCTGTTAACTGAGGGGAAGGGAAATACTATCTCTCAATATGAGGATGATGACTGCCTGGGGAAAAAGTCATTAATGAAACTTAAGATGGCTGAGGAGTCCAATTCGTGCTGTACAGATTTTTCCACATAGGTGACAGGGGTCCCTTGGAAAGAGCACAACTGCTGGCCGGGATGCTGTACACTTTCCTTTCTCTTCTGCCGTTTCTCAGCTTCTTGAGCAAGGCAATTCTCTTCAAAATGGGCTAAGGCTTGATACATACTGTGACACCATTTCAGTCTATTGCCAGCCAGCTCTTCCCAATTCATGAGGTCATTGCCTCTCTTCTTAAGAAATACTTTCTGGGTGTCTTGTAGCATTTCCTCTGTCCCCACAGGTCATCTTACCATCTTGCTTAGAAAGATGAGTGTCAACCATACACACACAATGACCAGCCCAGTGAAATTGATGTTTCACAATCTTCAACTCAACACCAGTGATGCCAGCTGCAGACACAACACTAGCAGTGGTGTGATGGTCTTCCCATCATATACAGAGAATCTTCCTAAGGTAATACTCTTGGTACCACTCAAGACACTTAAGATGGCTTTGATCTGTCACCCAGGTCTCACACCATAAAGAAAAGTGGCAGTGACTACTGCATTGTAGACTAGGATCTTAGTTTCCATCCACAGATCTCTGTCAATAAAGACACGATAGAGCAACTTTCCGGTAGATACGCTCGCACAACAGATCCTATGTTCAATCTCCACATCAAGTTTGGCTGTCTGGGAGAGATGACTACCAAAATAAGGGAAATGTTCGATGTTTTCCAGGGGTTCACCACCAATGACAATTTGTGGGATAAGTGGGGCAACTTGTGCCCAGGCAGGTTGGTGGAGCACCTTAGCCTTCCTAATGTTCAGGGTAAAGTCCTAGGCTATGATAGGCACTGGAGAAAAGATCTAAGTGGATTGCAAGTCAGCTTCAGTGTGCTCAAGGATCGCACAGTCATCAGGATACTAAAGGGCAGTAATAACAGTCCTGATGACCTCAGTTTTAGAATGAAGACTCCACAGAGCTGGTCATCCATGCAATACTCAATCCCAATTTTAGAAGAAATGCTGTCATAAATAAGAATCAAGATTACAGCAAAATAGATGGAAAAAAGGGTTTGGGCAATAACATAGCCCTGTTTAATACCAGTATGGATGGTGAACAGATCCGTCTCCAACCCATTACAGAGGATGGTGGTGGTCATTCTAACATGAAGTAGCCTGAGAATATGATTGAACTTCAAGGGACAACCAAACCCAGACAGCACCTTTCATAACTCTTCATGACTGATGGAATCAAAGGCCTTTGTTAGGTCAATAAATGCCATAAACAATGCCTGGTTTTGTTGTGTAACAAAAATCATGTCTGTGTTGCCCCAAGAAGGTCTGAAATCACACTGGGATTCCGGAAGGACGTCTTTGGCAAGAGGAAGGAGATGGTTCAAAAGGATGCGAGCAAGGATCTTCCTGGCAATGGAGATGTGATGCTATCTAAAGTAGGAGAACCTTTTAGAATATTATTTAAGATCAATATTTCAAGATCACAATAATTTGTACAGGATATGCCATGTCAGGTACCATTAGAAAGGTTATAATTTGCTAAATATGATTATATTATTTGTGTTTGTGTCATATTTGTATTGGAAGTTATGCATATATTTGATTATATCTGTATTTCAACTTGTGCTGTGTTTCTGGGCGATACCCTGGACAGGATGGCAGAAGCAATAAGCCTGTTTAATGGCTCCTTAAGGGGACTCAAAGGTAAAATGGACCCAGGGAAAGAAAGCAGGGGATATACCTTATGAGTCACCAGGACTTGCCCAAGTGACTCTGGACTCCATCTTGTTTCTGTGAATTTCCGTAAGCTGCATGGTAAAGGGACATAAAGGGCAACTGCCCCATTCCCTGTTGTCTTCATTCCTCCTTTCTACCTCTGGATCAACTCATCTGTGAAAGAAGCTGTGAAACGAATGACTGAGACCTATCCAAGTACTGCATGTACACCAGAGGTACTGTAAAAGCCTTCAAACTCCACGATTCTACTGAAAACTTAATATATCTGGACTTTCAAATAATTTGTATGTATCTGATTGCTTTAATCATATAACACCTCTTACATTACTTGTTTCTTTCCTTTTATAAGAAGCCTTTTGTTTTAGTTTCTAAAGGATTGGCTGGCAGTGTGGTGTTTTGGATAAGATCCAAACTTACATTGATCTGGCAATGTGGCTGACCCTTTGAGGACCTGGAGATCCTTTCTGGTAAAGGGAATAGCATTTTAATAACATATCTCTTTACTAGACATAGCTGCTGATTGAAATGCAGCAAAGGGGGCTGTTTTGTTTGTTTGTTTGTTTAGTTTCTTGAGAGCCAGTGTGGGGAATCAGAACCATGGTTTGTGACTGACTGGTGAATTTACTACAGTGTTAGCCACCAAGTTTGGGAGAATCTGCTGTCCTTTTGCAACCTGTTCTGACCTTGGCATTTTCAGGTGGCTACTGTAGGCACAGACAGGTCACAGGACCTCAGTATTTCCCACACATGGACTTGTACCCTTTTTTAAAAATGGTCATAATATTAACATTCTTTAGGTTGGGTGGAATTTCCTTATTAACCCAAATTCTAAAAAGAAGTTGATAAAGTTTTTGCATGACTGCTATTCCACGAGCTTTGAAGAGTGCTATGGGGATGCCATCTGGGCACGGCGCCTTGTTGTTTCTAGTCTGTGAGCGATGACGCACCAAACTTCCTCAGAAAATGGGGGGCTGGCAAGAGATTCTATTACTGGATGATAAGAAATGGACTCAATGGTGGCAGCTGAGACTCCATAGTCACATTTCAGTAGAGTCTTGAAATGCTCCTTCCAACATTGCTTGAGGTACTATACATAAATTAAACAGCAAAGAACTCTAGTTTTGTTGCTATAGCCTAGAATAAATTTAGCAAAAAATGGCACTACAAACCAGGTACAATGTTGATGAGAGTAAGAAAATAAATTAAGTAAATTTAGAATGGATATGAGATAGAAACTGAATGAGAAAATTCACTTACGTTAATCAAAGCTGTCAACTCTGATTACTGGAGCACTCCTTTTGTATCAATTTTTAAAGGGTTTAATAAAACATAGGGTCTGTTTCTCCTCTCACACTAGTTTTACATTCACGTAACTTCACTGAAGTCAATGGAGCTACTTCTTATGTAGAATGAGAAGAGAAAAGGGCCCTATTGCTGAAGGCAGTATATAGTAAATAACTGTTGCTTCCCAGGTTGAAAAGGTCATCTGTAGTAGGTAATTAGAGTTACCAAAAGTGGAACAGAATGCTGTCAGCCACCTCTGCGGCAATAGTTTCCCCACATAAAGTAAGGGCCAAAAGAAATAACTCCATTGGTTTCAGAGGCGCTAATCTGAGTTACATGGGTATATCTGAGAGGACTATTTAACCCTTCAGGTTTAATCAGTGTTCTCATCCTAAAAATTTCTCGAGTTATATTAAAAATAAGTTAAGGGCTTAATCCTCCATTAAACTGGATGTTTTGGCCTGCTCCAGCATAGGATTCAAGCACGTGGTTCATACTAAGAACTGAGTAGTCCCAAGAACTTTCCATAGGACTACTCACATGCTTAAAGTTAAAGTTAAGCATATGGATGACTACCAGAAGATGGAACTGGCTGACAGGAGATTGATCACTTGATAATTGCCATGTTCTATTCATTCCCTCTGAAGCATCTGACACTGGCCGCTGTCACAAGATAGGATGGACCATTGGTTTGACACAGTGTGGCTGTTCTTATGTTCTTAAGGATTCTGCTGGATCCGAGCTAGAATTCTCTGTATCTTCCAGAATCAAGTCCTAAGGGCACAGGAGAGTAAAAAATTATCCTAATGGTATGCACAAAACCCCATTTTATTGTTAGCCTTCCTTAGGGCTTCAGATGCAGATGTTAAAATATATCTGAAAATGGGATATTACCAACTTGCACAGAGACAGTTAACAACCATTCTTGAGTAGAGATGAATGTTTAGCTGGTCATCCAGCTAGGCTGCACTACTAATTATGCAGATAGGAACAAAGGCTTTCCATATTTACAGACTGTGGTCATGACCTTTCCTCCTTTGATCCCATAAGAACTGCAAGATTGAGGCCTTCACTGACATATGCAGGTATCATGTCCTTGAGACTAAAATGCAACCCTCTCTGGGGTAGACTTTGGAGCTGCATAAGAAAAACAGCCACAATGCACAACAGTTTAGCTCAGGAAATGAAAAGAATGTAATTTTTAATTGAAATTGAAATCATGTGGGCACAATTTAGTGAATTCTATGAACAGTATAGATAGAATAATGAAAGGAACTCCATCTGCAATGTTATATATATATAAATGAAGCCAAAACATATTTCATCCTGTTCTTATAAAGGAGGATGTTTGAATCTAGATGTCTTGCTCAAAATTAGTACTGACAACTTTGCAAGAAGAAATAGAAAAGTGTTTATAAGAACCGTTTTAAACTAATTAGAATGGAAAGCAGTTTCTAGGTCTGACACAGAAAAGTAGCCCGCTGAACTTTTTTTTTTTTCTTTTCCCATTTATCAAAGAGATTTTTCATCATGTTGCACATCTGCTGCTTTCAGAACAAATTCTGGCAAGAGTACTCAGCGTCACCATGAGAAAAAGCCTTAGATGTTTCCCCAGGATAGAAAAAAGCCGACCCCTATCAATTCCCGTTGCTCAGACAGAGTGATGCCTTTAACACTCTGTAATGAAAGTTTTTATATGGGAGAGGGATTACCAACATCAGCCTCTTATTGTCCTTTGATGTGCCCAGAAATATTACAGTAGAAGTTATTAAAGAATAAATTGTGGGAACCAAATAGCCCCACCAGCTCAGTTTGTCATTTTGTCCTTAACCAGTTTGTCATGGTGAATTCCTTCTTTCAAGGCGCTTATTTAGTTTCTGCTAACTTTCGGTATGCGTTTAACTTTTTTATTTTGGTCTGCTGGAACTTAGTAACTATTTATTTTATACCCATCACCATAAACTAGTAGTAATTAAAACAAAAATCAAAACACCAGTAACAATGCTGTGTGTCAAATAGCTTAGTGCAGCGAGATTAAACCTGCTAAATCTTTAAACCTTTTTAATTACAAGGAGATGGTCTGCAGAAAGAAACTGCATTTCTCAGCTTTCAACTGAACTGTAAATAGTATGAACACCATTGCAGATCTAAACCTTTTGCTAGCAGCTGTTGTTTGTCTCCAGAGAGGATTTGCTATGATTTGTGGTTCAACTGTACATAGGAAAGCCAGAAAATGCACGGATTCTGGCAGGTGTATTTCCCTTGCCTGACGAATTACGTTAAAAAATTGCACACTTGTATGCTGAAGGTTTGTTAGGGCTCACTCAGCATTCCCCACATATTGGGAAGGATGTATGCAGCATTAATTTCTCTGACTTCACAATAGGTCTGAACATAGATGCAGCAGGGATATCAATATTTATGTTGTGTGTTTCAGTAACTTTATTTGCTTGTGTGTGTTTGTGAATCAAGGCCTTAACTTTATTTTGTCCCTTAAAGAAAAAGCATTATCAAAACATGCAAAATCAATGTTTACTCATAGGCATCAGAGCTAAGGCTTGGGCTCAGAAATCGTATCAACGGGAGAGTGGGATAGAGGAGACAAAAAATAGGTAGCCATCTTAGACTGCCATTCAAATGTGCAATTTCCTCGATAGAGGCCTGTGCTGACTACCCCTGTTCTCCCTTTCTTTCTGGTTCCCTCTGACATGGGTCTGAACTGAAATCTCAGACCTGACACCCCTACATTTTCAGATCCAGATTTAAACTTTGCTGTTCTCTTCTTTTGTTGAATGTATTTTACCACCCTGCTTTTAGTAAAACAGAAATAGAAGATGAGTGTGATTCGTTCTGGAATTTTTCTGTCTAAGACAGTAAGATCCAATTTTAGCCCTGGCATAAGGGGCTGGAAATCCAATGGCCCTAGTTTCCATGACAGTTCCTCTAGGCACCAGTATTCATAATAAGCCTGACTTGTAACCTATATACTGATCATAGCTTTTTGTATTCCTCTTACCTGCTGAATCCTTAAAGAATCTGTAGCATTCTTTTAAAAAATCAGTGCTTTCTCCTGTGCCACAAATTATTGTGGTGCTAGGACACTGTGTTTTAATATTTTTAAAGACATTTTAAATACTTTTTTAAACAAACAAACAAAGATACATTATTCTTTGGTAAGGGTCCACACCATGGCCATTTATGCTAGCATAGTGATTGGCATAACGTTCATTTTGATGGGGAAGTCTCAGATAAGATGCTGGATCTAGTCAGAATTGTGGGCTCAGTGAAGAACTCCAAGGGATGTTTTGCTAAGATTTTCGTATTGTAAGTGAGGTAGCCTGGTGCAGCGTATAGAGCACTATGGGGATACAGGAGACATGGGTTCTGTCCTTAGCTCTGTCACGGATCTGCTGTGTTTCCTTAAATAAGCCACTTCATCTCTGCTTGCCTCTGTTTCAACTCCCACTTCTTCCTCTGTCTTGTCTATTTAGCTTGCAAGCTCTTTGTGTCTTCCCATGTGTTTGTGTTGTGTCTGGCACTGTGGGGTCCTGATCTTGGTTGGGGCCTCAAGGCCTGCCTTGGGTAATAAATAAGGGAAGAATGTTGTGCTGGGTAGTGCGGAGGGGGGCTGTAAGTTCCATAACATTGTTTCAATGAAGGAAAAGCGTCTCATGTTTAAAATGATTTTGGCTTCTTCATGCGTAAATTCTGTGTCAGAGAGCACTGTATCTCCAGCTCTGTGGTCCAGAAGAAGAACATTTAATTTTCCCTGAGTGACTTGAAAAGCTGTAAACAGGTGGGAAAGTGGCAATAGAAATATGTAAGCCAGGATAAACACTTCGCTAGCCTGCTCACTGCCAATGTCCCCACAAGGGACTTAGTAACTAGCAGTACTGCTTGGTTCTTTCCAAGAGCTTCTGAGTCCACTTCTTTATATATCTTTCTATATTTTAAATTACTTCTAGCAAGCAGAAGATGCTGACAACTAATTTCCTGGGTTGCTGTTGTGCAGTTAAATCTGTTATAGTTGCTGCATTTCATCCCAAAGGTGGCTGCGTTTCCATGGTGGGTGAAATGATTCCCATGTAAATAGTTTGTAAATCAGACTTTAAAGTTTGTAAAGAACTTTGGCATCCCTCAGGATGAAGCATGCTGTGTATAGGCAATCATTATTGTGCTCCCAGGCCTCATATCAAGAGAGAATTAACTGAGCCGTCTCTGAAGCTGACCACCTAAATCTCTTGTAGGAAACTTGATTTCCTTTCCAGAATGCAATGGCTTAGCTCAAAGGAAGCGAACAGCTGGTGTCAGAAGTTAGTTCTGAAAGGAGTATGTATTTTGTATCCTAACCAGTGGAAGGACACAGCTAGTAGGTGTGTGCTAGCATACATAGCAATGCTTTTGTGTTTACATAGTGCCTTTCTTCTGAGATTCCTGAAGTGCCTTACAGACTTTAATTAGGTAAACCTCCCAAAAGCCCTGTGAGGTAGGTAAATAGCAATATCTTTGTTCAAGAATGGTGGAAACAAAGACCTATTATAGATTGTGACTTTCCACACAATCATTTCTGTAATGGAGTATTTGTGAGTATAGATTAAACCGAGGTTGAGATTCTGCAGCTGTCGCTTCTTTTGTCTTATTTCTGAGTCGGGAGCTGCAGGGAAGAACATACCGAGGGCACGTCTGCACTGAGAGCAGCAGATTTGCCACCGTCAGATCGATCGATCCGGAAGCTGATGTTCACCCCCTCAAGTGGCGTAGCGCTGCATACCCATCAGCGCAGCGCAGTGAAGATGCTGCATAGAAGAGGAGTTACGAAGGCGACAGAAGTTACGCAAGCTACTCTGTGTAACTTGCGTAACTCCCGTCGGCTGCTGCCGAGTTGGAAGGTAAGTGTAGAGCAGGCCTGAGGTTCCAGTTCAGGATAGCATTTACAACAGTGATGTCAATAGGATTTACGCACCTGCTTAGGTGCTGTCCAGAATAGGGATGGATTTAGGCAGATGCTTTCCTGAATCAAGGCTTGAACGCTGAAAGTCTGCTTCTCCTGTGTGTGTGTATACGTATAGAAAGAGAGACTATGGCATATGGTGGTGGTAGGTGAACTGAAGCCCAGTTAAGATTTATATAAGCCTGTTGGATAGATTTAAGTGAGAGTCTAGTCCTGATCAAGGCAACTAGAGATGAAAGACCACTGCTTGATGTACTTACACATCTCTCTAAGGATTAATTAATTTTTGTTACTGGGATGAGCCATAGGACCTAACAGTAATTTGGGTAGATGATAAACCAGAGGAAATCCAGTAAATACAGACACTTTACCATCTGCCTTGTTTGTTTTCACTTGGATACCCTTTGTCCAGTTAAAAATGAATAACAGCTGTAAAGAAGGTCCCTTCCAGCCCTATGTTTCCGTGCTTCTGAAACACAAACCAAACAAAAAAAATTAGCATAACTTTTCAAACTTTAAATATTTACTTGAAGGGAAAGTACAAGTTTCAGTCTGTTGGTGTTGGTGGTGGGACAACGGGAGAGGAGAGAGGCACTTAGAAAATTACCAGTAGGCTATATGCACTGTTTAAAAAAAGGTATTAAAATACCAGATAATGTTGATTAATGCAAGTTATTATGTAAGTATTGGACTAGCATTCATCACCGAGTTCTGTATGCAACAGAAATTAAACTCATGTAATTTTAATTATGTGTTATTCTATTTACTCCTGGTCCTCCACCACACCAATTGGATGTAGGCTAGGTGCATTCAGCAACACATCCATGTGTCAATATCTGGCATGGAGGTAAAAGTCAATCTATTGATTACATACTATTGCAGTTAGTTGAAGATCAGATTGGTAGGTTTAAAATTAAGCTAAAATGCCTTTATTGTAATCTTTAAAATAAATCTATCTAATCAATCTACATAGCTAATTTAAGGTGTTTGATTTACAGTGGTCTGTCTTAAAAACCTGGCCAATTTTGATTACAGTCAACTTGATATCTGTGGTATTCTCTGTGCTCTAAGGAATACCCCAAACAAGGAAGTAAGGTTATTTAATTAACAAAACTGATGACCATTGTATCTGTTTCAGCATACCATTTCCTAAAAATCTTGCATCTGGAAATAATGGAGTAATGCTTCTGGTCTCTTTGTTGTGCTAGTCTACATTTCTTACAGTGTGTGCCCTTCCACTAATGTTCCTTTTGACTTTTCTTTCCTGTTACTAGCTACATGAATTGTATTGCTACTGACCACTTTTTTTGCACTGCTTTCCACTTCCTTGCATTGCTGCTGTTTTGTGATTTTCTTCAGAGCTACCCTGCTACTGCTGCCGTGTATAGAGCTCAAATTACACTGTTCATGGGTGAAAAGTTCCAGAGGGGTAGCCCTGTTAGTCTGTATACAGCAAAAAACAAACAAACACACACGAGAGTCCTGTAGCACTTTAAAGACTAATCAATTTAATTTCTGCAGGCATAAGCTTTCGAGGGCTGTAACCCACTTCATCAGATGTAAGGAATAGAAATCAGATAGGAGGTATATATATACTGCCAAGGGGAAGGAACAACAACAATGGGGAGGGTGGGTAATAGGGTTCATGGTCATGGGTGTTTCTGTGTTGCTTCTCCCTGTAGCTTTGCTCTGGTCTTTCCATATCTGCCAGAGCTGCTGTTCAGGTATCCACTGCGCTGCACTGCTGTTCTCAGTAGCTTTGCAGCATGTTGCATTGCATCTCTTTTTTCCAGTGTGGTGTTCATGTCTGTTGCTGTCCATTGCATGGTTGATACTGGAGCCAGTCAGTGTAGGTCAAAGGCTTTCTGCATTGCTCTTTGCTCTGTGTGACAGAGTTCTGGGTGAGAACAGCCTGAGTCAGCCCTCTGCCCCTGGAACTCTAATTAAGTGGGAATGGGATCCAGCTGAGGGAGCCTGCAGTGAAGGGGCTAATGGGGAGCAGCTGCAGCGCTCATTAGCTGGGCATTATAAAGGAGACCAGGAAGGTCAGCCAGAGAGGGAGAAGCCACAGTAGAAGGGTAAGCATCCCTTGGGTCTGTGGCAGCGACTAAGGGGCCGTGTAGCTGGACCTGATGTCAAAAGTTGATGGTGGGTGGCATGCTGAGAACAAAGATCACTGGTGTGAGCACAGAGCAGATGTCCCCGAGTGGTGGTAGAGAGCAGAGGTTTGGAGCAGGAGGGGGGACCCTGCACAAAACTGCTACACTATGTTTCCCCCCCCTTGTTTTATATTACTAGCTGTTGCTCTCAGCTGGCCTGAGAATGATTCATCAGAGCTATTTAATTAGTCAGTATTAGCTACCAGTAAAATAACTCTTCTTTGCTCTTGTATTCTAATTGCATTGACTGTAAAAATAAAATAATAAGTAAATGGACTGGAAACATAGATCACAGTCTCTTCTGCTCTTATTTTTTTGGTTTGTTAACTCTTAAAAGAAGATAATATCTGAACTGCAGCTGCATTAACATGGCCCCAGAATGGGAAGGCGGACACGGGATGCATTAGAGACCCAAAATGACATATAGAGGCCCTACTTTGGATGGGAGGGTATGAGCCACCTAGCTCAGAATGAGGCTAAATGAGCTACTTATCTATTCTGTTTCAACCTTCATCACAGCGGAGAAGACAGGGCCTTCCACCACTCACAGCTGGGGGGAAAGTTCTCTGCCAACAGGGAGGCAAGCACAGGGAGTCATGGAGAGAATGAGTCCTAAAACGACAGCATTTATTCAGTCTGGATTTTCATGGATATGAAATTACTGTTCATGGGGAAGATTAGAATCCAGCCTGGTTTTTGAACGGATGCAGCTTTCACGTGGCTTATATTTCATAACCATAATGCTTTACATTAACAATAGCAAAGTCCTTTTTCCTGTTGCAGTTACCTGAAAGTGAGCTGCCTCACTCAAAGTGAGATTTCAAGATAATCATGTGGGGCATTGCCAATATGTGATAGGGTATGAGAAAACCACAGTTCTCCTGTTAACATTTTATGGCTAATCAGTGTGGTTAAGATGTAACCTGTGAATTCCTGAGAAGTGATCTCATTTACTAGAACAGTAAATGCTAGGCATGGATGTAAAAACTGATAATCTATGATAATTCTAGTTTGTTTCTATGACTGCAGCTGCCAAATTTGTTTCAGGGAACTTCTGTTACCTGATGCCTTCTGTGAATGAAAGCATGCAGGGATGTGTCCAAGTGAAAGCTAACCTCTGAGTTTATTTGGCTATGACCTCTGAAGGGAGTTAGCGTAAAAGAAGATCACACACAAACCTCTCTATTGTACCTAAACAGAGGGGGGCAAATACAATCGAGCTGGTGTGGTTGCTTGAAAACCTCTCTTCCCCACTTATAATTTTGAAACTAAGATCACATGAAAAGTCCTTGAGTGTATGTCCTTGTGGATTTCCTGTAGAACTGTTGGTGCTCTGATAGGATTCGTGCATGCATGCTGTACAAAAACCCAGATTTTAGTTAGTTAATTAAATTACTTTGAGGTACTTCAATTCATCTCTGCTGTAAAGCAAATATTTGTTTATGATATATCAGTAAGTTCTGGTTGGAGATTAATCTTTTTGTCAAACAATGTATCACTTGTCCCAAATATTTTTGACATCTTGAATAACACTAGAAACTTGACCTGAAATTGCAAGCAGATACTTACAGGACTGTAACATTCACTCCATGTGCTAAACACTTGTAAAAAGGTAGATCTCCTTGATTAGGTATAAAGGAAATGTTGAGGTACTGTAGATAACCTAGACTTAGAATTTTCAAATAGACATTCACTGACATACCAGGCCAAGCACTCAAATAATAAAATAGTTGTGAACTTTAAGATTGTACTCTGGAATGGGCACATTTTTGCATTGTATACACATGATCATCAGAACATTCTTCTCAGACAGATAGTCGACTCATTTCCACTGAAGAAACTATATTTAGGTCTAGTTCTTATAATACTTCCTTTCATGGTGTCTTTTAATGATATTATTCAGTTTCAGGCAGAGAATGCTTTTTCAAGTGAAAATTGTGACTTCAAAAAGTCTGTATTAGTTTGGTCGTTTTCTCCTTATATTAGCTGTCTGCACTTACTATGAAGCCACAAAATAACTGCAATAGGTGTAATAGTGTAAATATACTATATATGGTTCTGAAAGTCAGTCACGTGAGAAATTAACTGATATAATTACTTTTGACTGCAGAAATTACACTTTGCACGAAGTAGGCAGTTCAACCAGTTGACTATGTAAGTAATAGACACTGAGTTAATTGGAACAAATTACAAGGGGATTAGCAGTGGATGTAGTTTTGTCATAAGTGGAACATGATAGATCAGGATATGTAGAAGGGTTTCCATTTCTATGTACTTAAGATTGTCCTTTCATAAAGTAATGTGTAAGAATTTTAAAAATATACTGTTATTACACAAATGTAATTATGAATGATATAGCCATTTATAACACACTTCATTCTCTGAGTAGGAAAGTCTCCTAGCGACCTTGTTCTCAGGACGACTATACATTTTGGGCCAAATTCTGGTCTCATTGAAGTCATCAGATGATAAGAACAGCCATACTGGCTCAAACCAATGGTCCATTTAGCCTAGTATCCTGTCTTCTGACTATGACCAGTGTTGAACGCTTCAGAGGGAATGAACAGAACGAGACAGTTATTGAGAGATTATCTGTGGTCCAGTCCCGATTTCTGGTAGTCAGAGACTTAGGGACATCTGGAGCACAGGTCCCTGACCATCTTGGCCGATAGTTCTAATAATGGGTATCTTCCATGAACTTGTCTTTTTTTAAAACCCAGCTATATTGTTGGTCTTCACAACAGTCCCTGGCAATGGGTTCCACAGATTAACTATATGTTGTGTGGAAAAAAGTGTTTCCTTTTGTTTGTTTTAAACCTACTGCCTGTTAATTTATTTGGGTGACCTCTAATTCTTGTACTGTGTGAAGGGGTAAATACCACTTCCCTATTCACTTCCTCTATACCATTCATGATTTTATAGACTTCTTTCATATCTCCTCTCATTTTCTGTTTTCTAAGATGAACAGTCCTAGTCTGTCCTCATATGTAATCTGTTCCATACCCCTAATAATTTTTGTTGCCCTTCTCTGTATCTTTTCCCATTCTAATATCTTTTTCTGAGATGGGCCAACCAGAACTGCACACAATAATCAGGTGTGGATGTACCATGGATATATATTGTGGCATTATAATATTTTCTGTTATTATCTATCCAATTTCCTAAAGATTTCTAATATTGTTAGATCTTTTGACTGTTGCTGTACATTGAGCGGATGTTTTCAGACAACTATCCATGATGATGCCAAGATCTTTCTTGACTGGTAACAGCTAATTTAGACCCTGTCATTTTGTATGTATACTTGAGATGGTTTTCCAATGTGCATTACTTTTGCTCTTATTAATATTGATTTTCATCTGCTATTTTGTCACTCAGTTTTGTGAGATTCCTTTGTGACTCTTCAGTCTGCTTTGGACTTCACTGTCTTGAATAATTTAGTATCATCTGCAAACTTTGCTCCTTAACTGTTTAACACCTTTTCCAGAGCATTTGTTAATATGATGAACAGCACAGGTCACAGAACAGACCTGCTAACTACCTCTTTTGATTGTGAAAACTGACCATTTATTTCTACCTTTTGTTTCCTATCCTTTAACCTGTCACTATCCTTGAGAGGACCTTCTTTCTTATCCCATGACTGCTTACTTTGCTTAAGAGCTTTTGGTGTGGGAGATTGTCAAAGGCTTTCTGAAAGTCCAAGTACACTTGAGTAACTGGATCATCTTGTCAACATGCTTGTTGACAGCCTCAAAGAAGTCTAATAGATTGGTGGGCTATGATTTGCCTTTGCCAAAGCCATATTGATTCTCCCCCAAACATATCTTGTTTATCTGATAATTCTGTTCTTTATTATAGTTTCACCCAGTTTGCCTCATACTGAATTTAGGCTTACTGACATGGAAAAGAAGCACCTCTGGAGCCTTTTAAAAAAATCAGAGTTACATTAGCTGTCCTCCAGTCATCTGATACAGGGGCTGATTTAAGCAATAGGTTAGTAGTTCTGTAATTTCATAGCTGAGTTCCTTCAGGACTCTTGGGTGAATACCATCTGGTCCTGGTGGCTTATCACTGTTAATAGAAACCTTCTCTATTGACACTTCAGTCTGGGACAGTTCCTTAGATTTGTCATTTAAAAAGAATGGCTCAGGTGTGGGTATCTCTATCACATTCTCTACAATGGAAGACTTATGCAAAGGAATCAATGGGAGTCTTGCCATTAATTTTGGTGGGATCACAGTCAGGCCATATATGGTCCAAATAAATTCTGGACAAATTGAAACTTTTCTATGTTAACTCTACATAAATAAACCTTGGCTACCATCAGGGTCGCTGAAGTCTCCAACACAGGGATAATAAAATGATATGTTCTGTCCTGATCCCAATCCCATCCAAGTCAGTGGGAATTTTCCCATGGGCATTGGATCAGGCCCTTAATAACAGTAAAATCGGGGTGGTCTGATTTGATTTTTAAAAATAATTTGATGGATTCATCAATGAGTACAGTTATGTAACTGAACGTATATGTGGCATAGTTACACATGAAGTGCATGTAATACACCTCCACTTACATGGATGCTTACATACACTGTATTGACAACGTACTATGTATTTGGAGATACTTAACATAATGTGTTACTGCGAACTGAATGCTGACTTGAGATAATACCTCATTTGTGGATAGCCAAACAAATTCCTGCAGGGGAATCAATACTTGTCATGTCAGATTCCATACTTTCACATGTTGGGAGACAGGGTTGGCTCTGGGGAGAAGCTGATCGTTCATATGCTACTATATTAGCAAGATCTATTTGAGGAATAAAGGATTGCTCGGTCTAGATTAATCTGTCATCCTAGTCGTCTCTGCCTTGTTTCTGGACACCATGTACTGGAGTGAATAAATTCTACTTTCTCAGCTTGAAAAAGTAATAGCCTTGGCTCCTGGTATATAAGCTTTCTCCCTCTGTGCTCTGGAAGCAGTTTTGTGTCTTAAATTGGGATATCGAGTGACAATTTTTAGGGAAGATAAGGGGATACGGGGGATGGGGGGGTTAAGGGGAAGAAATACACTATTACTGAGGTTATTCTGAAGTCTAGAAAAATTTCGTAGTAAAAAAAATCTTGTGTGCAACCAGAAGAATCCAGGGTTGAGCTTGAACCCAGGGAATGATGTGTTTCACCCAAGCCTCTTGATGGGAGGTCATAGCAGAATAATGACTTACCCCAAGGCCTGCTCTCTGTGATCAAAGGGAAGAAAATGGCTTCAGCCCCCAGTAGCAATGATAGAGATGCTTGTCTTCAAACTCTAAGTAGAACACAGCCCAGAACAGGGAGACTCCACCTGCACTTGTGCTAAAATAGGAGGAATCCCTAGATGAGTTTGGCAGGTACAGAGGGCCGGTTTCCCCATTCTTCTAAGGCCACTGTCCACTGCTGATTTGCCAGTGGAGAAGTCCCCTGCAGGAATCACCCCGGCATAGAGCTGGTGGAGGTGGCAGTTGCTTTTATGCCAGGGTGCAGGGCTGACTGGCGTGGGGGGGGTGGCTGGAGAGCAAGATGGAGCACATCAGAGCTGACTTCTGCTGGTGTACAGGACCTTATTCTGGCATTGTGAGCAGCATAAGCTAGAGCTGGGAGCCACAGCCGGCACTATGCAGCTGCCCCGTCTCCTACATCTGAGTGGAGCACAGACGCAGTGGAGAACTGCTGTTGGAGCATCCAGTCGGTTTGATGGGATGAGACAGTGCAATAGAAATAGACTAACGGGTGCAATGGCTATCCAAAATTTCACCTGGCCATTGAACGGAATCTTTTAAAATGTATTCTAAATCCTTCTCTTCCCATTACAGTCATGGGCCTGAGGGTCGTCTTGACCCCTTCTCTGCACATCAGATACTCTGGCAGGAGAGGATATGTCACCCTGTAATCCTCTTATTGGGATTCTCTTCAGAGATGTTGCCTCCTTCTAACAACTACATTTTTGGGAGCTGGCTACTCCCTCCTTCTTACGGAAACCGATTCTCTGGCGTAGAAAGGCTATGATTCCCTCTCAGCTACGTTGGAAGCAATGGGCTGGTAATACTCCAATAAGCCCTCCTGTGGGCTGCACAGGTCTTGCTCCTTCCAAACGAAATGACTCTGAGACACTGTCTGCAACTGCACTGAGCTTGTTGAAGTTCCAGCATGCAAGAGTCCACCATCCGTCTTCCAGTGCGTTCAGCCTCTGTTAACACTCATGTTCCTGATATTTCTGTAACAGCTGCTGGTGGTAGAAGGTCTGTGCATGACGGGGGAAGGAATGTCACTGACGCCAAACGTCAAAAATTAAAATGTCTGTACACTAATGCGAGGAGCCTAGGGAACAAGATGGAGGAACTGGAGCTACTGTGCAGGAAGTGAAACCGGATATTATAGGGATAACAGAAACCTGGTGGAATAGTACTCATGACTGGAGTACGGGTATTGAAGGCTTTGTGCTGTTTAGAAAAGACAGGAAGAAAGGCAAAGGTGGTGGAGTAGCTTTGTATGTCAATGATGAGGTGAACTGTAATGAAATAAGAAGTGATGGAATGGATAGGACGGAGTCTGTCTGGGTAAAAATCACACTGGGAAAAAAAGCTACTAGAGCTTCCCCTGAGATAGTGCTTGGGGTGTGTTACAGACCGCCGGAGTCTGATTTGGATATGGATAGAGACCTCTTTAATGTTTTTAACGAAGTAAACACTAAGGGGCAATGTGTGATTATGGGAGATTTCAACTTCCCGGATATAGACTGGAGGACGAGTGCTTGCAAGAATAATAGGGGTCAGATTTTTCTGGACGTGATAGCGGATGGATTTCTTCATCAAGTAGTTGAAATACCTACGAGAGGGGATGCCATCTTAGATTTGGTTTTGGTGAGTAGTGAGGACCTTGTAGAAGAAATGGTGGTAGGGGACAACCTTGGTTTGAGTGATCATGAGCTGATTCAATTCAAATTAGATGGAAGGATAAACAAACGTAGAACTGGGATTAGGGTTTTCGACTTCTCAAGGGCTAATTTCAAAGAGTTAAGGAAATTAGTTAGGGAAGTGGATTGGACGGAGGAACTTGTGGGTTTAAATGTGGAGGAGGCCTGGAATTACTTTAAATCGCAGCTGCGGAAACTGTCAGAAGCCTGCATCCCAAGAAAGGGGAAAAAAACTATGGGTGGGAGTAGTAGGCCAAGCTGGATGAGCAAGCAACTCAGAGAGGGGATTAGGAAAAAGCAGAAAGTTTACAGGGAGTGGAAAAAAGGCGGGATTAGTAAGGGAAGCTACCTTAGTGAGGTCAGAACGTGTAGGGATAAAGTGAGGAAGGCTAAAAGCCGCGTAGAACTGGACCTTGCAAAGGGAATCAAAATTAATAGTAAAAGGTTCTACAGCCACATAAATAAGAAAACAAAGAAAGAAGAAGTGGGGCCGCTATACGCTGAGGATGGAACGGAGGTTAAGGATAACCTAGGCATGGCCCAATATCTAAATAAGTACTTTGCCTCGGTCTTTAATAAGACTAGTGAGGAGTTTAGGGATGATGGAGGGATGACAAATGGGAATCTGGATGTGGTGGTGGATATTACCGTATCTGAGGTAGAGGCCAAACTTGAACAGCTTAATGGGACAAAATCGGAGGGACCGGACAATCTCCACCCGAGGATATTAAAGGAACTGGCGCGTGAAATTGTGAGCCCGTTAGCGAGAATTTTTAAGCAATCGGTAAACTCGGGGGTTGTGCCGTACGACTGGAGAATTGCTAACATAGTTCCTATTTTTAAGAAAGGGAATAAAAGTGATCCGGGTAATTATAGGCCTGTTAGCTTTTGACGTCTGTCGTGTGTAAGATCTTGGAAAAAATTTTAAGGGAGAAAGTATTTAAGGATATTGAGGTCAATGGTAATTGGGACAAATTGCAACATGGATTTACTAAAGGTAGATCGTGCCAAACCAACCTGATCTCCTTCTTTGAGAAGGTGACGGATTACTTAGACAGAGGCAATGCGGTAGATCTAATTTACCTCGATTTCAGTAAGGCGTTTGACACGGTTCCGCATGGGGAACTGTTAGTTAAATTGGAAAAGATGGGGATGAATGTGAAAGTTGTAAGGTGGATAAGGAACTGGTTAAAGGGGAGATTACAGCGGGTCGTGCTGAAAGGTGAACTGTCAGGCTGGAAGGAGGTTACTAGCGGAGTTCCTCAAGGATTGGTTTTTGGACCGACCTTATTTAACCTTTTTATAACTGACCTTGGCACAAAGAGCGGGAATGTGTTAATAAAATTTGCGGATGACACGAAGCTGGGGGGTATTGCTAACACGGAAAAGGACCGGGATACTATTCAGGAAGATCTGGACCACCTTGTACACTGGAGTAATAGTAATAGGATGAAATATAATAGTGAAAAGTGCAAGGTCATGCACTTAGGGATTAATAATAAGAATTTTAGATATACGTTGGGGACGCATCAGTTGGAAACGTCGGAGGAGGAGAAGGACCTTGGGGTATTGGTTGATAGCAGGATGACTATGAGCCGCCAATGTGATGTGGCTGTTAAAAAAGCAAATGCGGTTTTAGGATGCATCAGGCGAGGTATTTCCAGCAAGGAAAAGGAGGTGTTAGTGCCGTTATATACGGCGCTGGTGAGACCCCACCTGGAATATTGTGTGCAGTTCTGGTGTCCCATGTTTAAGAAGAATGAATTCAAACTGGAACAGGTTCAGAGACGGGCTACTAGGATGATTCGAGGAATGGAAAATCTGCCTTATGAAAGGAGACTCAAAGAGCGTGGCTTGTTTAGCCTGGCCAAAAGAAGGCTCCGGGGGGATATGCTTATATGATATAAATATATCAGGGGGATTAACGTTAGGGAGGGAGAGGAATTATTTAAGTTTAGTACTAATATAGGCACGAGGACGAACGGGTACAAACTGGATATTAGGAAATTTAGACTTGAAATTAGACGAAGGTTTCTAACCATTAGGGGAGTGAAGTTCTGGAACAGCCTTCCGAGGGAAGTAGTGGGGGCAAATGACTTATCTGGCTTTAAGACTAAGCTTGATAAGTATATGGAGGGGATGTTATGATGGGATAGTTTAATTTGAGCAATTGATTTGGATTATCGGCAGATAAGTCTGCTCAATGGTCTGTGGGAATGTTGATGGGATGGGAACTGAGTTACTGCAGAGAATTCCTTTTTGGGTGCTGGCTGGTGAGTCTTGCCCACATGCTCGGGGTTTAGCTGATCGCCATATTTGGGGTCGGGAAGGAATTTTCCTCCAGGGCGGATTGGCAGAGGCCCCGGAGGTTTTTCGCCTTCCTCTGCAGCGTGGGGCATGGGTCGCTTGCTGATGGATTCCCTGCAGCTTGAGGTCTTCAAATCTCACTTTTGAGGATTTCAATAACTCAGTCATGGGTTCGGGGTTGTTATAAATGTGTATGGGTAGGATTTTGTGGCCTGCCTTGTGCAGGAGGTCAGATTAGATGATCATATTGGTCCCTTCTGACCTATGAGTCTATGAGTCTAAAGCAGCGACTCCGTTTTTACATTGAAGGATTAACCGCAGAATATCTGTAGTTTGTAAGTACTTCTCATGTAATGCATAACCCTGGTATCTTCTAAACTCAGGAACATTGAGAAATGTAAAGGGGCATTTTAAAGTACTCCAGACATTCTCAAACCCATGATTCTACTAGATTTAATTTTTAAAATCTGTTCATTTCCATTTCAGTCACAGTATAGATCTAGAGTATGACTTCTATTTCAAGAGCTGTCTAGTGAACAACTGCCCTCCAAATCAGTTTATTATAGATGACTTTTTTTCCTTAAAGCAAACAAATAGCATGAAATCAATTCCCACTTTTACATGTGTCAGGCCAGATAGTTGCTGCCTCTTGCATGTCGATGTGGAAGGTAGGTGCACGAGCCTACCCTGCTCTCCTTGCAGTCCCTATGCATGGACGAGTGTCAGCACTATTCTCTCACTGTACTTCCCAGAGTGTAAATCACCCCACAAGAGGTGGGGCCACAACTCCCGCTGTTTCCATTTACCATGACGCACAAAGCTGGTCGGGCTCACCGTGGGAGAATTTGGCTGCACTACCTGAAAGGGTGGTGCTCCGTTCACTATCCTTGAAGCCAAGAGAGAGAGGAAGCAGTTTTGCCTCCAATGGTATAATCCCCACAGTGGCTCTCGTGGGACGATGGGATTCCACACTCCCACGTCGTTCACCCTAAATTGTAATGTATGCCATCTGCACTTCACTGGGTAGCACCTTTCAACAGAATAGCCAGATTTCCAAAGCGCACATCTGCCTGATTTGCAAGTGCACAACACCCATTGCGTGGGCACAAGTTGAGAAATGTGCACATACTTAGACATGTGGAATCCTGACATGTAGTGCATCAGGCACCATATGCTTACACTGGGTAGATGCAAAACTGCACACACTTGCAAAAGTAGGAACCATTTTGTTCAGTCAAATATAGATTCATATTTAGGAACATATATAAAGCCATTGCTATGGCAACCTGGGCACCCTTTCCATTAACAGAATCAATTGGCTAAGTAACAGAATGCCTGCTCAATTGAAAAACAACATTCCAAGCTATTAAAGTATTGTGATCAGTCACAACTTTGACCAAACACACGGGCCCTAAATATATACTACTGTAATCCCCTTTTGATACAGTGTGTTTCAAAAGCTCCGCAATGTAACAGCTGAGCTTTGGTTTCACCCCAACCTTTTTAGCTGCTCCTTTTGCAAACTGGTCATTAAAAGAACATTTCATGGGCTATGAAAACTACAAAACATGAAATCTCATGGCACGTTGACGAAGTATTTCCTTTTTATTCAGAAAGCCTTCAGTTCCAGAAATGTGAGTTTTATGCTTTGAACTTACAGCTGTAGAATAGTGAAAGTGAACTCCCATGTTATTTCTGCTATTCAAGGGTGGTTGCCCTTTTATAATATTTGATCTTTTTTAGACAACTCTTGACATAGGCGGCTTGCTGGATAGCCAGATGGTGGTAGTTTCATTCAACTTCTGCAATGCAAAGTAATGTTAACCTAACATGTTAAAATAAGAATCAGCTATTCAAGATTAATGCAGAAGAACCTGGATTAACTCAAGCTAGATTGTTAGTGCAATTGATTCAGACAACACTGGAATGAGAGTTAGCCATTGAAATTAATTGTCAAAGAAAATCTTCCCCCGAAATGACTACCTATTCAACCAGTCTTAGTGGAGAAAATAAGCGTTTTTAATTTACCATCTGAAATGAGGAAAAAAGTGTGTGTGTGTGTCTCTCTCTGAGTGTTGGTTAGCTCCACTCCATGGAGCAGTTTGCACTATCCGAAAGGATGGGGGAAGATGTATGTTTCCCCCTGCGTACCAGTGAGCTGAAGAAGGGATTCACCTGTACCACAGAGGAGCCTCTCAGCTGGCATAGTGAGGCTTGTGTTAACTGTGGTCAGAAGCTTTGTAGTTTCCTTTGATGCTCCCTGATCATCTCCCTTTCCATGCTGAACAAGCTATGATTTATGTGCATTAAATTCGAGTTACTGATGTGGAGTTCTTGCTGCCATCATCTCTAGGAGGAGGTGAGTGATCCTTTGACCTCCAAGGAGATGTGGGAGAGGTAGCGGAGTGTGAAACACAGCTCATGTTCCTGGTTGCAGGCACAGAAAGGGGGTCTCATCTTATAAGGCTAACAATCCAGCAATGGCTGGAGTTTTACATGGAAGTACAGAGATCATACAAGGGAACCCACTTCTGAGGGGATAAACTAAGAGACTGGTGTTGTGTTGCAAAATGCACTAGTACATAGAATGGTTGGTCACACTTTTCTTTTCATTGGGGGTACATGTGCCTGGATATCACCCACTGCATATTTTCATTCTCCTTCACGGCCTCTCTGCTTTTTTTAAGCCACACTTACCCCTGTAACTCCAAAAGAGACAAAAGTGTTAGCACTCTTAGATATTTATGTATGTAAATGTGTATGAGTGCCTGCATGTGGGGGAGTGGGGAACATACAGAAAGGTCCTTTCAAGGGTTCTTGAAATGTTCACCTCTTGTGTTTGCCATAATCACATCTTGCTACCCTGTTGTTTTATGTTCTAGTTCCTTAGGGATCTATTCTCATCTCTCTCTGGCTGTGTAATTCCTAGGAGCATGCCTAGGAGTTGCCCTGTGTGGTCTTTTAAACAGACATTGTCACTTGCTTAAATAGTTATGTTTAAAATATGTTCCATTTAAACAGAATTTTAAATATAAATAAAGAGAAATACCACTGGACAGATAAATGAGCAAATGTGAAAATGCTCTGTATTTGGGAAAATTATATCATGTTTAATGGCATTTGGATCATTGTTTGGTACAGTAGTTAAAATAGCTTTTCTCCCCCCCTCCAAAGTCGCATTGCTTTTTCCCACTTCAGTAATAATGGAGAGCGATATGTAATGAAATCTGTTTTTAATCTCTCAATTGCATTTTCTTGTTTGTTTTTGGTTTTGGTCAAGGTTTTGTGTTTGTTGCATATGTCACACCTAAATACCTAACCAGACTGATTCTAAATGCAGTTTGGCAACCAGTTCTTGATAGCTTGATAAATTGCATTGGTATTAGTTATGCTTGGGTGGGATAAGGTGACCTAGGACTTTCAAATACCTTCTCCAAGGCCCAGAAATTCTTATTGTGACCCTGATTGCATTGTTAAAATTCCCATGTATTCTGCCAAGGACCAGGCCTATTGCATTGTTACTTAATTTGTATCCTGTGTAGAGGCAAAACAAATGCATATACAAAAGCTCATTTCATAGTGTTCAATTCTGAGCTGACATACTGTATCCTTTTTTTAAAATAAGAAGAAGACAGTTCAGATTGTTTTGCTTGGAGAGTGTCATCCTGAGACAAATCCATTTAGGGAACTATGTAATTTATTGGTCTATTAATAATGTCTGTGATAATTCTAGGGTACTCTTCACAATAATGTGTTGGTGCCAAATACGGCCATTATGACTCCAACCTCAGCCCCAATAGACTAAATGACAGTCTAATAGAGAGGGGGGAAATGCACTGATTACTGTGACAGGATCCTTGCTTGAAAAGGAAGGGGTGTGGTTTACTAGCAATCTGAAGATAGATGAAAGAATTTCTGCCATATTGCTCTTTGTTTTCTGCATAAAGATAAGTAAGGTAAAACCCCAAGACTTCATACTGCTTTGACTTAAAGAGGGTTCAGATTTGTTTCTGCTGTTTATTTGGGATACAGTGTACTGAAATCATACTTCTAAAATATTTGTTTCAGGCATAAGCAATGGAAAACCAAATACTTTAAAATGCTTCCTATGATCTGTTTGTAAAAACTCCTCAAATGCAATATGCTACATTACTATGCACATTTTATAATTTCTGGGACTAAATTGCAGCTTTTAGTATGGTTCATACAAAATATTTATTTAAATGTTAGCTCATTTAAAAACTTTGGGATTTTGTATGGATTGCATAGAAATTTTAGAGTCAAACTGCCATAATTTAGATTTCCCAACATTTTCCCCATATACACTTAACTGGACATAACGTAATACTGCATGTTAACACATTTTAACAGATTTTTAAATGAGCATTCTCTAAACTGATAGAACAAAATTTCCAATTTTCTAGGGAAATCCCTTGGCAGATAGCACATCTGTCACATTTTGAGCTGGAGTAATTTTTGTCAGCCTTTATCAGCAGTTTTGTTCAAAACTCAAATAACATGTTTGCTAAAGGCAAATATAATTATTTTAGGGCATATAACAAACCTTGTTCAAGTACCAAAAATGTTACTGTGGAAACTGCAATGTCCCAAATGATATCAACAATGTTAAGTAAAGTAAAAAAACAGCAGAAGTATCTGAAGTGATGTGCAGTAGTGTGAAAGTTACTTTAGGCATTTTGTAAGCCAAGTGAAGCTGAAATGACTATCTTAATAAGTGTTGATTCTGTGCAGGGATGTTTGTCTTTATTATTTGGCAAGATTGTGGTATATCACTTCATAAATTTGCTTTTACTTTTAATTAAACATTAAAGAAGTGGTTAGTTATCTATTGCTCTTCTTACAAGATGGAATATTCTGTGTACACAACGTCTTAGAATGATGTAAGTGCACAAATAGTTAGAAAATGTAATATCTGTTGACAGTGGGTTTTTTTTAGTTGCACAAGAAAAGTTATTTAGCAACATATGCATATCCTTTCTGTGAAGAAATACTGTAGGTGAAACTTATTAGGCATTATACATCTTGAGACATTACCACAGATCCTGCAGATACTGAAGACCATGAGTAATTTTACTCATGCAAATAGACCAAATGAGTTAAATGGGACTGCTCACATAAGTAAAGTTGCATGTTTAATGTTTTGCAGGATTAAGCCGTAACACTGCGAAATATATATTTCACATCCTACATCTTTTCAAATGTTCAGTAACCATTTGGTCACTTCTGTACTTGAGACAATACACTGAACACATGTCATCTTTAGTTGAAATACGCAGGGTCGTATTATCACTTGAATAGGAAAAATGCATGTAGTATCCATAAAACTCCATAGGGTCTGATTCTGTTCTCTTCCACCTGATTTACACTAGTATAATTCTGCTGGCTTTAATAGAATTACTCCTGACTTAAACTAAATGAGATCAGAATCAGTCCTTTTGAGCTTCTTAATACTGTTCTGTTAGGGTAGGAGGACACCCATAGAGGACAGGAGCTTTTGTGTAGCATGCATGCTATAGCAGCATGGCTCTTAATCAGTCACTGCGCCAAATTTGGCTTCCCATGGCTCTTAATCAGGGGTATCAATGCGGAAGGGAAGCTAACAAGGTCACCATTATGTTCTTTGGAAGATTTCCCCAAGCATTAAGGATGGGGCAGTACCGCATAGAGTGACGTGCCCAAAGCTTGTACAGTCCCAGTCCCACTGAGTGAGGCCATAGGGGCTTCTGTAGGATCGGGGGGAGGAGGTACCCTACTCTCTAGCTCACCTGCATTCTTGTTCCTGCCAGGTTTGGAGCTAGCCGGGAATCATGAGATTTTAATGAATATTCAGAAAATGGAATAGCCTAGGTAAAAACATTAAGGACAGCCTGCCAGTATGTTTTTCCCCCAAGTCATTTATCTCAAGACTTAATAAATAATAGGTGTTAATAGAATAGCACTTGGTATGTTTTAGGTGCCTTGGCAATGGAAGAGAAAAGCAGGAGACCTGCTGAATTTACCAAGTCCAGGCAAGCTTGATATTTTCTGTCCTAATGGAATTTTTCACCTCGCCTTGTTTATCAGTTTTGGATGAAAATAGTCAAAAAGATGTTTGCAATGTGAACATAATTTATTTTTATTTATCTATTACACACAAAAAATGACTATGTTAAAAGAACATTATTTAGGCTGCAAAATCAAACACACAAATGTTAGGAAATACCAGAATTAAGCTTGCTGAGCAACCTTAATTGGCCCCCACAATGTGTATGAAGTGTGATATGGTGTTTAATTAATTGAATTTGCAAATACCTGGAGGGTGAAGGGGTGATCACTAGCAGCTGCATGAATTTACTAAGAACAAATCATGCCAAACCAGCTTGATTTCCTTATTTAATAAGGTAACTGGTTTGGTGGGTAGGGGGAACGTGGAGGATGTGATATACCTGGACTTTAGCAAGGCTTTTGACACAGTCCCACTGTCATAAGTTACCTGGAAAAATATAGGCTCGGCAGAAATACTGTTAAATGGATACATAATTGTTTAAATAACTGCAAGCAAAGAATAACTATTAATGGAGTGATGTTAGGTTGGAGGGGGAGTCTTTAGTGGGGTTCCACAGGGATCTGTTCTGGGTCCAGTGTTATTTAACATCTTTATTAATGGTCTGGATGTAGAAATAGATAGCATACTGATCAAATTTGGAGATAACACATAGCTGGGATGGGGGGGAGGGAGGTTGAAAACACACACAGCTAAAATTCAAAGGGATCTTGATAAATTTGAAACCTGGGCTATAGATGACAAAATGAAACTCAGCAAAGACAATGTAAGGTGCTATACCTAGGGGGAAAAAACCCCAAATGCCTAAATACAGCTGGAAAGGATTGAGAGGCAAGCAACAAAGATAATCAAAGGGATGGAATGGAAAGTATATGAGCAAAAGCTGAAGGAACAGGCTATGTTTAGTTTGGAAAACAGGAGATTAAGGGGGGTACATGATAGTGGTCTTTAAATACTTGAAAAGCTGCCATAAAAAGATGGAGAAAAATAATTCTTTCTTGCCTCAGAGGGCAGTACAAGAGGCAACGGGTTGAAAGTGCAGTATAGCAGTTTTAGATTAAATCTCAGGAAAAAAAAATTAACTGTAAGAACAGTAGGACAATGAAACAAACTGCTTAGGGAACTCATGGAAACTCCCTCACTGGAGGTTTTCAAAAGGTGGCTGGCTAGCCATCTGTCTTGGATGGTTTAAACAAAACAAATCCTGCATCTTGGTAGGGGTTTATACCAGATGACCTTTGTGGTCCTTTCTAAGCCTGTGGTTCTATAATTCTACATGATCACATGCTGTTTTTTCCTTGTCTCGTTCAGTGTGCAGATGGACTTGCACTGCAGATGAATCGGAGCTGGGTAGTGAAGGAGCCTGTTGACTGTAGGGGCACTGCCTCATTTGTTGCAGAAGTTGGAAAACGTGTAGCACAAGGTGATTGCAGGAGGAGAAAGGATGGTCTCACGGTTAAGGCAATTGTGTGCTGCCCGGAGAACTGTCTTCAATCCCTGCTACTTCCACAGAGTTCCTGTGTGATGCTAGGCTAGACACTTAAACCAAACTCTTCCTAAGTGATGACCGATTGTATGCTCCTTCCTGTGTGTGCCCAGCTCAATACCTTGGAGTCTGATTTGCAGAAGAGCAGAGCATTCACAGGTGCAGTTGATGTCACTTGGGGGCTGTGCTTTGGCCTATAAGTCTGTATAATATTAAATACTCAGAAAATCAGGCCCTAGGCATCTCAGATTGGGCACCCAAAAATAGTGGAAATTTTTGCCCTTAATCTCTCTCTGCAGCAGTTCTGCATCTGTAAAAGAGGGATAATAAATTCTCCTAACGGGAATTCCAGTCCCCTCTCCCTAACTTACTGCAGAGACAATTGAGGCCTGGCCACCAACTTAAACTGGGTCCTTTGGAGAAAGTGTATTCTGACATGCTGAGCAGAGGAAGGTCTCTTTAATAAAAGCTAGCGTGGCCTGATATACCTTTAAAAAGGGTGGTCTATGTGTCATTAGTTTCCCTGGCATGCCTCATGAAAGATTATTGCAGAGGAGAAGATTCTAGGATGTATTAAAACTGATAATTTATTGAAATTTGGAAATAATATGAAAAAAGCAGAATGTGGTTTTTATTTTACAGAAGTATTCTGAATATAGTGAGCATAATTTATAGATATATTCCACTTCCCTAGCCAACTGTCTCTTGTTAAAACTAAGTGGCAAAATAAAAAATGGAGTGGTATATTTGTTAGAAACATTTCCTAAATGATGTGTTCTGTTCTTCCTGTTATAGATAGTTGGGAGGTTTGTTCTAAGATTCACTGTTTATTTTCATTTATGTAACGTATTTTCACATGCTTCTGTCTTTTCAATAGTATAGATTCCATCCTGGATTTCGGACGTTTTCCTTTTAAGGATTCTTTTTTGTTGCACTTGTGTACACATTTTGTAGCAAGTAGATCTGCATGGTTCAGTACCTGTTTTTGTCTGTGTATTCTCTGTTGGGAATTTATTTTATACTAGTTCTTGTTTTAGGTTTTCTGGCTGTCAAAATAATAGTAAAGATAGTGTAAGAAAATATTGTAGTTCTTCATTATCCTTTAACGTTGACACTGTGGACTTGATCCAGAGTCCACTGAAGTCAGTTGGAAGTTTTTCTGTTGACTTCAGTGGGCTTTGGATCAGGCCCAAAGTCCTTATCTGGACTGGCTGGATCAAGGAATGAGGACTCAAAACTTCTGGGTTCTTTTCCTGGCTCTTCTGATGACTCCATATGAGTTGCTTATGCTCTGTTTTCCAGTTTACCTATCTGCAAAATAAGTACAATGCTACTTATCAAGATGGTTCTTGTTTAACTGAAGCATTTTGAAAGCTGCTGAAGGGTGCTACAAAAGTGACAATTTTTATTATCCTGAGTTTTTTGGGCAGTATTTTGTTTTTCTTCTCTTTTCTAGCGCTGAAGTGTAGGGCTGTATGTCAGATCAAGGTGTGTATATATATTGATTTCATAGCAGCGGGGGTGATTGTTGATGCAGTGTCTTTGTGTCTGTTTAGTGCAGACCAAGTATCTCTAAGTTGTTGTCGTAATATGTGGTGGTGTAGCACCTACGAGCCCCCATCTTGCATCAGGATCTCCTTGTGCTAGGCTCTATTCAAACACAAAACAAAGAGAGAGTCCCTGTTCCACAGAGCTAACAATCTCAGTATAAGACAGGAGACAACAGATAGATACAGACAAATGGCGGAATACAAGGAAACAATGAGACAATATTGGTCACCATGATAAGCAGTGATCTCACCATACCAATAGCCTATATTTTGTCAAGTTTTTCATAGGTAGAGTAGCAAATATGACAGTGTATTACATGTGTAGTTTTTTTAAATGAGAGAGCCTTTCTCAATGTACAGGTTTTTTTTGTCTCTGTTACTGGAGACTGATATGCTTTCGCTGT
Organism: Mesoclemmys tuberculata; assembly: GCA_007922155.1. Classification (NCBI taxonomy): domain Eukaryota; kingdom Metazoa; phylum Chordata; order Testudines; family Chelidae; genus Mesoclemmys; species Mesoclemmys tuberculata. The sequence continues at coordinate 12,836,598 of ML677027.1, forward strand.
GACTTTTGGCAATATTTAACTGTGTAATTTTTGTGTAATTGAGGGTACATTCTGGGTGGCTTTACTCATAGACTCATAGACTCATAGGTCAGAAGGGACCAATATGATCATCTTTGATAGTAAGATGCAGGTGTGGGGCCTATTCAGTGATGATATCCAACTGGTTCGCACCGGTTCATGTGAACCGGTTCTTAAATTTTAAAAAATGTAGCGAACCGGTAGTTAGCGCCCTCCCCTGTCGCGCTCTGCGGGGCGCTGGTAGGTTTCACGCGAACCGGTTCTTAAAATTAAAAAAATGCAGCGAACCGGTAGTTAGCGCCCTCCCCTGTCGCGCTCTGTGGGGCGCTGGTGGTGTTTCGAATTTGACAGGGGAGAGCGAGTTTCACAGCGGTGATTCTGTGCTGCGATGCCAAGTCTCCCCCTCCGCCGCCGAAATTGAAAGGCAGAGTCAATTTCACAGCAGAGAGTGTGCCCTGCTCCACCACCGAAATTGACAAGGCAGAGTCAATTTCACGGCAGAGAGTAGTCTGAAGTTCAGAATAGGTTCTTAAATTTCACCTGCCTTCATAGAACTGGTCATTGGAAATTTGGGATATCATCACTGGGCCTATTGCTATGGGTGGACAAATGATCCAGTAGGATCAGAAACATCCTGTTTAGTGGAGAAATCATATCTTTGGTGGCAATTAAAATTCATGGGGGCCTGCGAGAGGGCAGGCTGACTTCTTCAGCAGCCATTAAGAATAGAAATAACCAGTATAAATGACCTAATTATATCCCCATTGTATAAAGGACCAGTACTCAGATGATCATGTGATATCACAGAATCAGTCAAGTATCTTCCCTTATAGGTTGCTGTCCCATGAAGACGAGCAGTCTGAGGCAGTCACAAATATACAAAAGCTACTACATTTATAAACGTCTACCAAATCTGTGCCCTACACAGTGAGTTTCAGCCACCTTGCCGATTTTTCTGTGTTTTAGTTGGAACACTTCATTCTACAGATTAATATTTAATCATGTCCATAGATTTCTAATGACTCATGAATATCTTATTAGAAAGCATTTCTAGCACTTGATTCTAAAGCATTTTCAGTAGATGATATAGAAATTTGTTCCAAAATTATTTGCAGGCTAGTCAGTTGCATCCAAATCTTGCTTAAGAAATTCTGAGATTTACTGACAAATAGGAACATAATCCCCTCTGTTGTTTCAGTTCACCTCCTGACTGTCAATGTTTTTATTTCCTAATCTTGCAAAGTTAAAGAAAGGGAGTTACACTAAAACATTTCTGTTGATGCCTAAAATAATGCAGAATTGGGAAGAGAGCAGAAAATGCAGAGAAAACAAATTCAAAATGATGTGCTTAGACTGGGTTTAGGATCTGATATGTGAATCATGCAATTGTGTACAGTGAGATTAGGGACCAAGAATAATTATAGAGACCATTGCCTGAAAAGAAACAGAACACAGTGCAAGAACATTAGGGTAGTTACAGATAATATGCTTTAAACTATTTTCACAATATTTAGCAGTAGTAAAAATAGAAAGAGCTGGTGCCTGGAGTGTGTATGCAGAGATATGGGTGTAATTAGTAGAGATTGTCAAGTGTTCAAAAAGGCCATTGCAATGTCACACTTGAAAATTATGTGCAATTCTTATAGACCTGTATTTGTTTTATTGACATAAATACCAAAGATCTGCCATTATTGATAGAAAAGTGGAGTAAAAGAGTTGAATTATTCATAAAAAGCTCCTATCATAGAGAACTGTGGCCAATGTTTTGAAAAGCAGGAGCCCAACGTTAGAGTCCTGTTGACCTGTATGTGTATTTCTGCCTAATGTGTAACAGAATGTTGCAATCATGTTATTGAAGTTTGATTTATACAGAAAATCAGCAAGAGTACACAGCTTTGTTTTCTGCAGCTTGTGAAAGTGAGCCTAAACTAGGAAATGCTTAGAGGTACATTGTATACTGTCCTGGAGTAAAACAGAGTGATTGATGTTAGAAACCTGAGATGTTTTCATTGTTAATCTAATAAGAAACGATAGAGATTGAATGGAAGAGGAGACTAGTGTGGAAAATAAAATATTCAGTGAATTTCTGTAAATACAAAATATGGTTGGGAGATTTAGTGAGCAAATAGCGAGTGCCAGTGAAGAAGGTATTGGCCTGGGCATCTATTAATGGAGTTCCTGGACAGCTTCAGATAAGGCAAACTATAACATCAAGGTGTTGCATTGCAGCAGTGCTCTTAGTCTAGGTGTTAGCGAAGTGGTGTCAGCATCATGACAAGATGATAGTGAGAAGCAACTCTGGAAAAGCCTATTCTTCAGACTCCTATGCAGCTGGACATCTGAAGACACATTGCTCCAGATGACATCTATGCTAAAAGAAGCCTATTTCTGGTGCTAGACAGAAGCAAACATGGATCACCTCTGACCTTTTCCTGCCCCCTTGGTCTGATCCCTAGAGCAGGGGTCCCAAACTTTTTGTCATCACAACCCCATTTTAATGAAGTATTTCCTGCCGGGGTCCTAGACAGCATGGAGGACACCATTTTGCTCTTTGCACAGTATGACCTTGCACACACCATACATTGAAGGTCATGCTGTGCAGAGCAAAATGGTGTACCACATACAAGGGATTGCTCCGACCCCATCTGCTGGTGGCGTGAGCACATTTGGGGTCCTGACCCACAGTTTGGGAACCGCTGCCATAGAGCATGGGCTTAGCTGCATGGGCAGTTTCATAGACACGGCAGCTCATTTTTGGGACCTTATTCTGCATCTTGAAGTCAATGGCAAAACTCACATTGATTTCAATGAGTGAGAATCAGGGCATTGGTTTGGAGTTCAGCAATATTATGGCTAATACCTGAATACCAACCTGAGATTCTTCTAGCTTGCCTGGTCCTCAGGTGAAATTGGCATTTCTTGGTTGCATCCCACCCATCAGGCATAGAGGAGAATTTTCCCATGTGTGTGTTTGTCACGTGATAAAGATAACTATGGTTAGATGAGATTAGAGGGAAGGAAGGCCATGTTACCACACATTTACAAACATCTGCATATTTCATAGTGGGAACATTCAGCTACTTCTGGGAGAAATTCTGTGCAGCCATCATGCACTCTCAAGCTGGATACATCTCACGATGTCTGAAGCTTTGATTGAGCTACAGACTTAGATTGTACTTCTGACCTCAACTGCAGCTTGGTGTAAAATACTGTAAAATGATCAGAACGTCGTCATCCTTTTGCAGAAATCAGATTTTAAATTAATTTTTCTGAACCACGTTCCCTGTAGTTTTCTCTTAAATTTGTTTTTAACAGCCATTTTGAACTTTCTCTTGTAATGTAGCTGAAGAGTTTGAATACAATATATTTCTCCTACCAGGGCTAGTTGAAATGAAGTAAATTGTTCAGTCTGGTGCATGGGGAATTAGATAGCAGTAAGAAGAGCTGCAAGGCATATTTTCTATGCTGAAAATGTCTGATGAAAGGGGTCATCTTCAGTAAATGGATTTATTTTTATATAATCCTGGTATGGTCGATTTCTGTTATCAGATACGCCACATCTCATGGATACTAATCACATAAGGGTAGTCTGTCTTTGCCAAAGCCTAGTTATATCATTATATTCAAAATCATCTAACCAAGAGCAGAAAGTTGAAAATGGGTTCTCATCCTGCTTTGATGTTGGTTTGATAAGAGACGAATATTATTGTTCAAACATTTGAAAATTTGATAAAAATGTTTAAAGTAAATTTACTCTTCTAATAGTCAAATCATCATAGAAGCAGAATAGAAATAGATTTACATTCCGATTCTGAGTTAATATCACAAATGTAATTTTTTTGTCCAAAAGGTAGTCTGAAAGAAGTGATAATTTTTAAATAAAATTTTGATAATTAAACTTGAGATATGTACAGCCCATGAAGAATAATGTTTTTTGCCATATGAACTTTCAGAACACTGTAGCAAACAAAGTAAACTGCAGCTCTTTTGAGGATACTAGCCAGACTTAACTTGCAACATAAATACTAATAATTCATAATCAGAGCTGGTTGGAAAATGGAAGTTTCATCCCATGGAAAATTCATATTACTGTAGGACTGGAGGGGACCAGGAGAGCCTTCTAGTCCAGTCCCTGCATTCAAGGCAGGACCAAGCATTATTTAGACCAATAGTTCTCAACCTGCAGCCCACGGGCTGCTTGTGGCCCAATCAGCACACAGCTGTTGTCCATGTGGCATCCTCAGGGCCATACGGGTAGAACTGGTTGCAGCCTACATAACGAATTGAGGGCTGCATATATGGCCCACAGTGGTAAGTAGGTGAGAACCACTGAACTATACCATCCCTGACAAGTGTCTGTCCAACCTGCTCTTAAGTTTTCAATGACAGAGGTTTCACAACCTCCCTAGACAATTTATTCCAGTGTTTAACTGCCCTGACAGTTAGGAAGTTTTTCCTAGTGTCCAACCTAAACTGTCCTTGCTGCAATTTACACTCCTTGCCTCTTGTCCTATCCTCAGGTCAATGAGAACAATTTTTCTCTTTCCTCCTTGTAACAATCTTTTATGTACTTGAAAACTGTTAGCATGTCCCCCTTCGGTCTTTTGTTCTCCGGACTAAACAAACCCAATTTTTTCAATCTTCCTTCATAGGTCATGTTTTCTAGACCTTTAACCATATTTGTTGCTCTTCTCTGGACTTTCTCCAATATGTCCACATCTTTCCTGAAATGTGGCACCCAGAACTGGTAACCATACTCCAGTTGAGGCCTAATCAGCGTGGAGTAGAGTGGAAGAATTACTTGTTGTGTCTTGCTTACAACACTCCTGCTATTACATCCCAGAATTTTTTTTTTTTTGCTACAGTGCTACACTATTGACTCATATTTTGCTTGTGATCCACTGTGACCCCCCAATGTGTTTCCTCAGTCCTCCTTCCTAGTCAGTCATTTCCCATTTTGTATGTGTAACTGATTGTTCCTTCCTAAGTGGAGTTCTTTGCATTTGTCCTTATTGAATTTCATCCTATTTATCTCAAACCATTTCTCCAGATCATTTTGCAATTTAATCCTATCCTCCAAAGCACTTGCAACCCCTCTCAGCTTGGTATCATCCACAAACTTTATAAGTGTGCTCTGTATGCAGAAACCCACACTGGTTTTGGCCAGTTAATCTTCAGTGTCAAACCTCTAGTACCTGAGCAGGGTAATACAGAAGCTAGCCAAATGGCAACTACAAGCGAATTGAAGCTAACATTCTAGATCCAGCACAATCTGGATACAGGCCAGGACATGGAACTGATATGATTTAGTTGCACTGAGAGAAGACAGACATCCATTATCATCCTCCTGGACTTTCCGATACCATGAGATTTTGCTATCTCCCATTTGCATCTGTTTTTATTGAATTTCATCTTGTCGATTTCAGACCAATTCTCTATTTTGTCACTCATTTTGAATTCTAATCTTGTCCACCAGACTGCTTGTAATCCCTCATTGGTGTCATCTGTAAATTTTATAAACATACTTTCCAAGTCATTGATGAAAATATTGAATAGGACTGGACCCATAATTAACCCCTGTGAGACCCCATTAGATACACCCTCTCAGTTTGATGGCAAGCCACTGATAACTACTCTTTGAGTGGTATTTCAACAAGCTGTGCACCCATCCGATGATGACTTCATTTTGAGTACATTTCCCTATTTTGCTTATGAGTATATCATGTTGGGCTGTGTCAAAAGCCTTACTAAAATCAAGATATATCATGTCTACTGCTTCTCCTTATCCATTAGCCCAGTAACTCTGTCTAAAGAGGAAATTAGGTTGGTTTGGCATGATCTGATGTTGACAAATCCCATTGTGGCTATTCCTTATAACCTTATTACCTTCCAGGTGCTTACAAATTGATATTTTAAAATAATTTTGGCAGTATCTTTCCAGGCATCAAAGTTAGCCTGACAGGTTTATAATTCCCTGGGTCCTCTTTGTTCTCCTTTTTAAAGATAGGTTCTATGTTTGCCCTTCAATAGTTCTCTGGGGTCTCACTGGTCCTCCACAAATTCTCAGAGATAATTGCTAACAGTTTGGAGATTGCTTCATCTGGTTTGCTAGGGTGAACTTAATCAGGCCTTGCCACCTTGATTACATCTAATTTTTTCTAAATATTCTTTAAGCTGTTCTTTCCCTGTGTTGGCTTCCGTTCTTTCCCCTTGTTGTTAATATTAATTGTGTTGAGTTTGTGGTCACCATTAACCTTTTAAGTGAAAACTATAGCAAAATAGGGATTAAACACCTCAGCCTTCTTGATGTCATCAGTTGTTAGCTCTCATTCTTCACTAAGTAGAGGAGCTATTTTCTGCCATCTTTCTTTTGTTCTTAGTGTATTTAAACAACCTCCTCTTAGTGCCTTTTTATGTCCCTTTCTAGATACAAGTCAAAGCCTTAACCTTTCTGACTTTGTCTGTACATGCTTATGCTATGTTTTTATACTCCTCCTTAGCACTTTATCCATGTTTCCACTTGTGGTAGGATTCCTTTATGATTTTCAGGCAAAGTGCTCCTGATGCAGCCATTTTGGTATCTTACTAGTCTCCTTATCTTTTCTTTCTATAGGGGTAACTTATTGTTGTGCCTTTAATGTTGTCTCTTTGCTAACTCACCTGAACTTTTTTCCCTTAGATTTTCTGCCTGTTGGCCCATATCTACCAGGTCTCTGAGTGCCTTAGTCTGCTTTTTTGAAGTCTGTTGTCCTTGTTCTGCTGCTCTCACTCCTTCCTTTCCTTAGAATCATGAAATATATCATTTCAATATCACTTTCACCCAAATTGCCTTCTATCTTCAGATTCACAATTAATTCATCACTGTTGGTCAGAATGAAGTCTAAAATGGCTGTCCCCTTGGCCACTTCCTCCACCTTCTGAAACAAATGATGTTCCCAATACATTCCAAGAATTTCTTGGAAACTTTGTGTCTTGCCATATTACTTTTCCAACAGATGTCTGGGTAAAGTCCCCCAATACTACTATGTGTTGTATTTTGGATGTTTATTTGTTGTAGAAATGCCTTGTCCACCTCCTCTTCCTGGTTTGGTGTTCTACAGTAGGATGCTACAATGACGTCATCTCTATTTGTTCTCCTTTTCCCTCTACATAGAGAATTTCAATTGGTCCGTCTCTCTACCACTTCAGGATCTCAGGATTTCAGGATCTTGATGTAAAATGCAATATCTCCTCTCCTTTATTCCTGTCTGTCTTTCCTGAACAAGCTGTACCCGTCTATACCAATATTCCAGTCATGAGATCTATCCTGTACATATACAGAGGAATTATACTACATCATCATGACATAAATAATTTAGTTGTTTACATGTACAATGATGGTGGATGTAGATGATACAGTCAGACCAGTTTATTTGTATATGTATCTTTAATACAGAATATAAAAATGGGGACTTGCTTACCCCCTCTCAATATAAAGTAGGTTTTTAAAAAAAGGTAATATGGAAGAAAAGAAATATTAAATTATTTTAGAGATAAAGAAATATCAATATCTAGCAGTATTGCCTATGTATAGGAGTTAATCTGATTGAACAGATCAGGTAGTGAAATTTTACTATCTATATAGCTTCAGTATTGTCGGCTGGAGTGTAGTAGCTGCCTTATTCTCCAAGTATCTATATTATACATTTCATTAATACCGCAAGATAAAAATGCTCTTGAGGACATTCAGGTATTGTAGGAGATGCCAAGAACATGACAAATGCATCGTACTACGCACAGGGGTAACACTAACATCTGATGATTTCAACACTTTTTGTATTGAGAACGAGATCACATATGATAAATCTCATTTCAGACTTTTCACCCTCTTATTTTCCTGTACATTGTTTTGTTTTTTATTTTATTTTATATGGCGTTCAAGGATTGCTCTGCATTTGTTTTTATGATTTTGTTTGTAGATTCTTTGGACATTCCAACCACATCATCGTCTTTTGCTGCGATATTGTTTATAAGGTTAGATTTCTCTTCATCATTACAACGTTTTATCTGTATTTTACAGTAATTTCCTCTGAAGAAGATGAAACTTTGGATCTTAGTCTTTTTGGTGTGTTGTACTAAAGAGGTGATTTAGTGATGCTTATTAGTAAATTTAGTTCTGTTTTATTAAAAAAGCAAAAGACAAACATGACCAATTACATTATTTGTTCCAAGGTAACTTTCTTCTGTCAGCACTGAGCCAACGGATTCTATACAGATGAGTTTGGGCCATGACCACCCAACACTTGATTGTTCTTTTATGTCTCTCTGTGGAGTAGAGTGGGTTTCTTAGAGTAGCAATAGAATTGTCATCTCTTTAGTACCATTAGGTAAATCAGTGCCCTGGATCGTACTAGTATGCCATCCTATATGGCTAGTCTTCCAAAACACTGACGTGCTGCAGTTCCCGTGCCCCATCCGGCAGACATTATTAATCCAAATGAGACTGTAAACCATTGAAGGTAAAGATCAAGTCTTACCGTGCAGTATCATAAAGTGCATTCTTATAGTGCTATGTAAGTAATAAATAGAAATGCTATCACACGCCGGCTACTCTCCCTTTGTATTTTCAAAGCTGCCTTTTCTCACCTAAGGGTATAGCCAAAGAGCATTACTTGTTCTGTCATGTTAGCTCCCTTATATTTTGTGGCCTTGAAGGGAATAAGCTTAAACTCACTGTTTCAGTGCATGGCATGCTATTCTTTATAGCCCATCCTCTCCCCACCATCTCCGCTTCACCCAGTTAGAATGTTCCTTATATCTATATATTCAGAGACATGACACAATCTTTTATTCTTACTCTAGCATGTAATGTAGCCTTAGGTAGTCACCCTAGAAAAATGGATTTTCACAGTATAATTTCAGCCAGTTACTGCACACTGTAGCAATACCTGAAATGTGCACTTCATTTTTCTGCTTTTAAAAAAGCTATGATTGATATTAACCTTTTTATTTCCTTGATAAAAATATTTTCCTTGATCTCAGTCTTGGTAATACATTATTCACTGTTCTTTCATAACAACCTTTGGTTGTTCCATTACTCGCTATCGTTATTACAACACTTAAGGCCACATTCATCAGTATTTGACTTCCATAGGCAAAGCTTAATACCTAACTAATTTCTCCATTCATCAGGACAGCTGTGTTGGATGATTGGTACTAACAAGAACGTTTAAAATACAGTATTTTGCTAGTAGATTAACATCTAGGAGAGGTTTGGGAATACCATTATTTGTATCATATGGAGTATTGGCATAGGTTGTTAATGTAGACTGTACATATTTTGCTTTATTCATCACCACAGAGGAGAGTAATGGTCAGGTGAATATGCTGATCTTACACAGAATGAAATCTTGATTAAACTGGTCTTTCCTAGTCCTGATGCTTTTGCTTCAGATTTTGAAGCTTTAGTTTTACAAAATCAACAATTTTGAGCACTGGAGTCTTGAAATGGGATTCTATTTAAAAGATATTGTCTGGAACATTACCTTGTACTCAGTCAATGCCTGTGTATTCTGGTGTGAAATGGCCAGAAAATAACTCCACTATCATGTGAGATTGGACTTTTGTTTCACATTGGTCACATATGGTTGTTCTACAAAAGCAAAGTGGAGGACAAGATAGCATGTGTGGCCAGTGTTTGAAGTGAGGTATGTTTGTATCTTATGCATTATTTGAAAATCGGTCATTCTTATGGAAAGACTGTGCCCTTAGCTTGTATCCACACAGGCAGACATCATTTGTGCAAAGCCCACATTGCTATCTTAAGGCCTCAGCTTGCAGTTTTATCATGGTCAAGCATTGTATGAGTTATTTTATGAAATAAGAACATGTTGCACAAGTTGAAGTTCCTAGAGCATTTTTAACTTGTGTGTGTGATTTGACATCCTAAAAAGCACAAGACACCTTTTCTTTTTTAGTGGGCAAAGCTTATAAAAGAATCATGCAAAGAGAAGCAGCGGTGTGTAAAGTTTCCCTTAAAACATATAACTTATCTTTATTGTTGTTTAAAACAGATTAGAATTTGCAATTCAGCCACATAGAAACTGTAAATAGATCTAAACACAACTACTATATGGTGGTACTGTGTCTTGGTTTTGCTTTTTATAATAGGTTAATGAGGTGAAAATATGACACATATGCAGGTGTATTATTTCTCCTGACTATGTAGCATTTATTTTGGGTGAGGCCTTAGAAATCAAAGGTGATAATGTGTTTTAAATTTAAATGTGAGTAGTTTTAGCTTGACTTTCATGATAAGAAAATCACTCTACATTTTAAGCAGTAATTAATTTGCTATATTCTTTTCTGCTAATATTAAATATTCACTTTTAAAAGAAATAAAATGTGACAACATATTAAAAATAACCTGGGGTGAAGTCTCACCCATAGAGATGGGAGTTGAGTGGTGCTGGCCACCTGTAGGCTATAAGTCTATATTCTGTCTATCCAGGACAGAATGGCTCAGGCTGGGGACGCAGTGCTATTCCTTTGAAATGCATCCCTGACTAGTATGTACTACAGACTGCAGCATACACACTAGCTTAGCTGGAGATACAGCCATTCCCTCTAGTCTGCATACCAGAAGGGCCATGATGGGTTGGCTGACACGGAAGCTGGCGCACTTTCGATGAGATTCCTGTCCAGTTGCTTTAGAAGGTGGTGAAAAATGAAGTTGTCCCATACAATCTCCTCCTCTCACCCATGCAGTGCTCTAAACACCATCCTAAGGGCTTGTCTATGCAAGGACATCCAGGAAAATGAATCCAAATTAACTAAAGGTGTGACTTTGAAGTGGATTAGTTAAACTGCATTGAATTGCTGCGTGGATGTTGTTGTTCAGAACTCAAGCGATCTTAATTATTTTTTTCTGATTCATTGTAGAATGAATTAAATTAAGGCCTCTTTGGGTATGTCTGCATAGCAACTAGGCACCTGGGACTGGACTGTGCTGGCTGAAGTGGGGCTGGTAGGTCTCTTTCCTTGAGGTGTAGATTTCTGGGCTGGGGTGGGAGCCTGGGTTTAAGGACCCTGCATGGCGGGAAGGTCCCAGAGCTCAGGCATCAGCCCCAGCATGGGAGTTTACAGGGCAATGAAATAACCCTGCAGCTTGAGCCCTGCGAGTCCCGGATTGGCTGGCATAGGCAAATCCTGGGTGCCTATTTGCTGTGTACCCTTTAATTCTGAATGAGGTTGTTCACACAGGGGTTTCATGTGGCTTAATTTATCCACTTCAATTTCACATATTTAGTTAATTCAGGTTAATTTTCCTACATGTGCCCATGCAGACAAGCCCTTGGAGTGTATAGGCCAGGCTTTTCAAAGGGATTCGGGCACTTGACTTCTTTAGGCCCCTCTGAAAATCAAAGCCATATGCTATTACAATCTGGCTGCTTGCTTTTCAGACGGAGAACACAGTTGCAATAGTATTCTGTGCTTCGGTTTGTTGGGTGAGGGCGTCTTTAGTGGGGGACTGTAACAGGGCGGCTTCCGCTTGTGCTGGAGAGCTGGGGCTAAACGAGCCCTGATTACAAGATGGGCCCCACCTGAGGGGACTCAGGTGATTCCCAATACAAAAGGCAGCAGGAAGCTGCCAACCGAGTGAGGTGTGGCTGACAGAGTAGCTGAGACTGCCTGAGGTAGGAAACTTGGCAGTGAGCTGGGGAGGTGCTCAGGAAACAGGGAATCTAGAAAGCTTGAAAGAGCAGCTGTGGGGAGCAAGACGGGCTCCTACACAGGCCTTGAGCTGTGACCCAGCTCTGGGACAGAAAAGGGACCGGAACCTTCTGCTCCTCCCCCACCCCCGCGGCTGAGGGAAGGGGGGCACTGACCTGGGGCCAGTGTGCATCTGAGGACTGGATGGGTGGGGATGGATGAACTGTCCTTTGGACTGTGTGGAGTTTCAGGGATCCTGTGAAGGAGAAAACGGGAACGGGCACTGCTGAGGTACCCCGGCCATGAGGCACTAAGCAGCCACCGCGCTACAGGGACCTTGTTCTGAAGCAGGACAAAATGGAAGGAAGCAATTAGACCTTTCCCCATTGCGGGAGCGGAGCCAGAAGTAAAGCAACAAGTATCGCATGCCTTTTTCTTCCTAGTTTGTTTACAGAGCTTGAATTAAAACAAACAAAATCGTTCCTGCTGAGAGGAGCCAGGCCATACGCTGTGCTGTGTTCAGGTTAAAAAGCTGAATGCTGAATTGTGTAGGCTTTATTCTTAATAGATCAGTAGGAAAAAGAGAGAAACAGATGCTAAAACATCATGGAGTGGCAGAAAGAGTTGGGGACTGCTCCAGAGTAGCTCTCCTTCTTTAGATATTATTACTCTGAAATGGTGGCGAATGCACAGCTATTTTGAGTAGAAATGTCACTTTCTACGTAATCAAACTCTTGGGGGGGGGAATACATTTGAAGGAAACAGTTTTGCAGGATAAAAGGCAAAACTCTGCAATGTAGAAAATGTCATGAAAAAAATCTGAATTTAGCCATAAAAAACATAGGTTGATTTTTCTTATTTTCTTTCCTCAGCTACAGTGTGTCACACAAATAGTTCATATTCTGAATGTCTTAGCAACAAGTTTACATTTGCCTTTGTAAAGCTGCGGGAAGGTAGTGGGGCTTGTTTGCTTTTAAGAGAAGGCACTGAGAAAAATGTTCATTGTTTATCTTTATTTTTCCACTTAAAATGTTTTGTACATTTTTAAAATTAAAATTGGTAGGGGTTTGCTGAATTCCCCATATAAGTAGTAAACAGGTGCATATTTACTACAGCAAAATGATCAGTTGAAGAATTCTCTCATGAAATGAGAATTGTTTTTCCAGTATATAACCATGTTAGCACTGAGAGATTATAGAGTCAGTCTTAGTTGTTTCGCACATATATGTTCAGAGGTCTGTTTTACAATATTTTCTGTTATATCTTTATAAGCTTATGTGTACTTATCTATAGTATGTCAAAGTAGTGTCTCATAACAACTGGAGAATATTTAGGACTGTGAAGAAAAGCAGAACATGTTTTTAAGATCTCAAGAAGCAGCCCTCTGGCAACACTTTAGGTTAAGTACAAGTAACTTTCCCAAAATATGAGTCACTGAGACACTTCTGCATTTTGCTTTGTTAGATTATCATTTTTACTTGCTTCCCCATTGCAAAGAGCCAGCAGCATGGGAGCCAGTGGCTAAGGAATCCCATTCAAATCTCAGCAGATTTGACTCAGGCTTTTCATTGTTATACGGTTGACTGCAATAGTCAACTTATTGTGTGAAGGTCCTTTAAAGCAAGCTTCTGTTAGATCTGCATAGACATTAAAGATGCTCTGGCCCCTTTTTGTTCAAAGCATCTCCTCCCCCTAATGTCAGGCAATGGCTCTGGGACCTGACCATGCTTCCACTCAAAAAAAAAAAAACAAAAAAACCAGCAAGCCAACAATAACAAAAGAGAGCCTGGATGGATGGATTTTGCTTTTGGTCTCATCAGAAACAGGATCCCTATTGCTGCTGCCCTTCCAATCTACACAAGTATTGTGGGATCCGTCATGGTCCCTTTAAGAAGAATTGGGGACTAGTCTGCCCACAACTGCTTTCTGAAGGCTCACCTGGGCCAATGGACTGCCCCAGGTAGCTACTTAAAGTTTAATGGATAAACAAGTACCTGGACCTAATAAAAAGAGAATCTGAGCTTGCTTAGGGAGTGCATGCCCGAGGATATAGGAAGCTGCTGAGAGAGCTGATCAGGAGAGTTCAGGGACCCTGGAGGATGTGCTCCTAGGGTCGGGGAACCTCTGGGGGGCCCACCAGAGCCAGGAGCCAAGGAGATGCTCCTAGAGGCAGGAGGTTGCTAAAGAGAGAGCTGCAGAAGGCAGGCATCCAGGAAGGCCTGGTATTAGGAGGCAGATGTCTCAAACAGTGGGAGGAAGCCCAGCCTGCTAGGGACGAGGTGCCACCCCAGGGAAGAGCTGCAGTTGATGGATCTCCATGGACCCCTGGCTCTGCAGAAGGATCCTACCAGATAGCAACAAGAGAGCTGGCTCCAGGGGCAGAGACCCACGTTCAGAGTGCCTTGCTGGTAAAGGACTTGGTCAGAGGTGACCACTAGACTCCGATGGAAACAGATAATCTCAGACTGTATGAAGGTTTGCTTGTGCTTTGGTGGCCTTTTCTGTTAATAAACGAGTCACTCCAAGGGGGAAGGGAAGCACTCCTTATTACCTGAAGGCCTATTTGCACTTGTCTATCCCGGGTGAGGGGAAACCAAGGCAGGGCTCATCTGAGGTGCCATGCCTGACAGCAAGAGGGCAGACTGGGACATCCTGCACTATAACGAGATTTCATAGAACAAAACTTTCTATAGAAGTATAAGAGGTAAATCCCAGGTCCTTCTAAAGCCAGTGGGAATTTTGCTCTTGACTTCAGAGTGGCCAGGAATTCACCCAAGATATGGTATCATTGTTAGCACAGGAAGCCCTCCTCATTCAAACTTATACTTTTTAAATGATCAGTCAATCTAACAATGTGATTGGTTGAACTTCCTTTACCTATAATAGGTACAAAAATAATTCACAAATATCAAGTTCATCTCATTTATATTTAACTACCTGATTGGTCATCTTAAAATTGTTTTCTTTTTCTGAAAAAACATTCGGCCCCAAAGCATGTATTTGGTCTCTAAGCGTTAAGTACTTTACCCCTAATGAAACAGAATTTTTTTTTAAAAAAGGGAAGAAAGTCTAATTTCAGAAAACTCCTCAAATTTACATAAATTTTGTGAGTAGGGGGAAACAAATTAAATCCTGTAAGGAAATGTTGAAGGCAAATCAAAAAGTTGCTTTTTGAAAATATCACTAAATCGCAACATCTATTTTAAGGTTGATCATAGCTGCATATCACAACATTTTTTTATGGTGCAGCTTGGTATATCTGCAATCGTGGGCTATAATGCAACATCCTAATTATAGGTTTTTCAGTACAAAGAATGTTTTGCAGGTTGCTGCAGAACTGGTGCACTTGCTAAGCTTGCCCTCATTAACACTGCAATACTCTCTGCCCTCCACCTCTCCCACCTTTCATATACAGAAATGCGAACGGAAAGAGACTTAATTAGCAAGATGAAATAGGCTTGTAATTGATTGTGTGTGTGTCAAGTGCGATATGAAGGAGAGTAAATAAACTTCTCATTAGAACAGTTGGAATAGTAACCATGTTAAATTGGGACACAGTGTTTTCGTATTAAAAATGGTTTTCTTTCCACATTCAACTTTACCATACTATGTTCCTCCTTCATACTAGAGAGGACTACTCTTTGTAAAGAAGAAACATCTTGCACCTAATTAAATTTATCCTTTTTTAACTGGCTGTGACCCTATTACATGACAACTTGAAAATCTCCCAGGAGAGGAGACAGACTGAACGAGCAGGTTCCAATGAGTGTGGAAGCCTAGTGCACATTAGACCTGTCCTTCATCTATCTGCATGTGTACACATGTACTATATAGATTTCTTCTGGTTCACAATTTCTTCAAGCACTTAGAAGGTAGAATTCAGATAAGTGCAAACCTACTATTTTGGCAGCAGTTACCTGCTTTAGTGCACTTTGGATTATTCTAGCCATGCTGCATGGTGTTATTGAGCAGCCACAATATTTTAAATTCCACCCATGCCATGTTTTCTTAATATACTACTATAGCTTTACACTACAGTATGTTCATGCAATACATGGTCTTCTGTGCTGATGCTGTCCTGAAAAGCATAGCAAAAACATACTGAAAAAGCACAACTTCCTAGGGGAACTGAAAAGACATCTTAAGTGATACATAATGACTACTGGGCAGTCTTTGGTTAACCAAGTTCCAATAATCCCTTTTGTAAGTGAGGGGGCGGACAGGAGCAAGACAGATTCTCTATTACACAGAGAAAGCAATACAATCTATAAAAGTGGTAAAAATCCGAGTTAAAGTTGTTGCATCAGAAGGAATCAAGACAAATGTATTTATAATAATGATATTAAGAAACTGAATGTAATATACCTGATGCTTGCATGTGCACACATGCTCCCTTTAGCTAGAAGATGTTAATCTGTTCTGGATGGAGAAAATAACTGTGATATCTCAGCTGTAAGCCCAATGTTATATGTATACCTGAGATGTACTTTGTCAGAGCTCACAACTAGGCAGCTGTAGGACCATTGCTTATAATAATCAGATAGTATATAGTCTTCTGGAATTGTCAAGTGACATGATAAATAAAGTGAAGTGGTGGTGTCACAAGAACATCTCATTGTGGAAATATCTTAAGTATGTGAGAGTGTGCATGGCACATCCATCTTTAATTAATCTAATATCTAGTTCTTCTTCAAGTGATGTCCCTGTGGGTGCTCTACTTTAGGTGTCGTCATGTCCCATGCCCTTGATCGAAGATCTTTCTCATCAGTATTCACTTGGGTCGTGCGTGCACAGTTGCTGTCTTGCGGCACCATTGGTGCGTCTTCTAGTGCACACATCACCCAAGCCCCTTAGTTCCTTCTCAATCGTCCACGGTCTGAGATGGAGCACTCATCAGCAGTTAAACTTTATTACCCTTGAGACAAATTTAGAGTTGGTTATTGAGCTCAGTTTAGTCATAGTTCAGTTTTTTACTTAGTTTATCTACCTTGTTTGGGGAAGAAGAAATAAAAAGTTTGTCAAATTCAGTTATTCTATTTTTTCTTCCCCTGATTAGCAGAGTTTGTAGAAATAAGAGATGCCAGGTTCCCCTGGTTTTAGAAGATGCACCTCCTGTAGGGAGGCAATGCCAGTGTCGGACAGACACTCGCTCTGTGTGTGGTGCCTGGGTGAAGCCCATGTGCCCCAAAAGTGTGCACACTACAAAAACCTTAAATCAAGGGCCAGAAGCAACAGGGACCGGAGATTAAAGCTAATCCTGATGGAAAAGTGTCTCAGACCTGCGTCTGACCCGGGACCGGACAAGCTCACTGACAAAGAGAATTTCATCTCCTACCTCTAGTCCTTTAACAAAGAAAAAGTGTTCTCTTAAGAGGCTGTCCCCTAAACCACATACCAAGGAGGCAAAAGGATCCTCGGGTACACCACAGCCAGTGCCTTCCAAGGACTCAAAATCTCTTGGTCAGGAGTTGAGTGACTTCAAAAACCTGTCCTCCTCAGACACTGTTTAGCTTTCAGCTTGCCTATCCCAAATCCAACTCCTGCAGTGATGTTTTAATTTGTGCAAAACTCTTCCATCTTGGGGGATACCAGTGCATAGATTGATGTACACCGTGTGGCTCATGAAGGCCTTAAACACTTGGTTCTTGCTGCTCTTAATATTTGTTTCCTTCCTTGAAGAATTTCGCAGTGTCCTGTTACCGTGCACTCAGGTGGGATTTGATTATTTTTCACACTTAGTCTCAAAGCCACCACTGGACAGGCAAGGCCCACAAGCACTAAGGCCCCTCATAATTCTGCTAGAAAGTTAGAATAAAAAAACCCCAGGTCATCATTTTCTAGCTTCCCTGGAGTGTCAGTTGTTTGAGCATGGGATGTAGGCTTTATTTCCGAGGTCATCCCCCGTACACTGAAACTGTTTATTATCTGACTCTGCAGCAAACGTAGCGTCCTGCTCTCCTGATGCGTTGCCTGGATCGGAGGCTGTCTGCCTCTTTAATTCTATTTTAGAGGCTTCAGCTTGTTTTTTAAATCAACGTCAATAAGTGGTTTTTGCAGAGTGTTTAGTTTTTTGCCATTCCAGTTTAGTTATTGCTGTTTTTATTCGTCTTGCTAGTCTGAAAAGTGGGTATCACAGAACATGACTTGCCATCTTTACCCTGTGTGCCACAGGGCTTTTAAAATGATTCCTTTGACAGAAACAAAAGCACCCGACTTCTCCTGTGCCTACTTCCCTGCTCTCCTCTCTTGCTTCTTTGTTCACTCACCTCCTATTTCTTGTCTTTTCAGATGGTAAGCTGTTCCGGTCTGGGAGCAGGTATTTGCTATGCATCCTCTGGCAGGGGGGAGGCGGTGCTGATTGAGGCTTCTGAAATATAAACCGTGGAGAAAAGAGAAGTGCTTTTGGAGGGATGTTGGTGGGCAGACGTTTGTTTTGCACTTGGCTGTTGTGAGGCCATGGGAAGGTGGGTGGATTTAAAAAGTGATTTAAAATGACAGTAAGGTCACGAGGCATGCTAAGAGAGCGAAGGAGGGCACTCATAGGCCACCCCTCGACTTGATGCTGAGAGTGGGATGCCCGGCTCACGTAGGCATATTCCAGCTAATTGTTATCAAGCTAGCATGCAAAAAAGAGTAGTGTGGCCATGGTAGCATGGGCTAGCCACATCGAGTAAGTACTCCTGCCTCGGGGCAGGTTTGTCCTTGATGGGGCTAGTCTGTGCCACCCCTCCAGCTTTCCATGCTACTGCAGCCATGCAACTCTTTTTAGCATGCCAGCATGAGTGTGTCTACACGAGCTACCTCATCTCCCAGTGCAGATGTAACCATAGTGTAGGGAGCATCATGAAAGGCACAAGACAGGAGAAAGGGGAGGATACACGCTTGCCTTGAAGTAGCATAATGAATGGAATGGGGAGTAGAAGGCAATGAGTGCAGAGATGCAGGCATGGCGTGGAGCTGTACAGAGCCTTGAGCGTGAGGCTGAGAGATGGTTCAACTTGATGTAGATGGCAAGAGAAAGTGAACCCAGGTTGAGGAGTCAAAGGCTGGAGTTACATGCTCAGAATGAGAGTAGAGAACAGTGTTGAGTGACACGATCCTGCAGAGGCAGGAGTGGAGTGAGAGGACCTGCAGGAGTCCAAAGAGGCAGTAGTCAGCTCTACTTGTGCTGTTAGTTGTCATCTGCTTTGTGACATGCACCCAGGGAAACTTTGCATCTTCACAGTTTACAAATAGCAATAGTTAGACACATTGGTATTCGCTGCTTAGAGCTATGGCTGGTTTTCCTCCCTTCTGGCAACATAGACATATGTTTAAATCTGTTTAACTCCATCTCTGTGGTATGATACGTATTGCTAAGAAGAGCCCATTTCTCAGACCTTATAGAGGATTGCAGTTCACGCGGCCTTCCTTCCCCCCTGCAGTAGGTTCCACCATGCTGCCTGAATCACATCAGGGCCTGTATGAAGAAGGGTGAATGGGTGTCTCCATTATAAACTTTGATTTGTAGAGGATAAAATTGTATGCACTTTGAATTGGTAAAGTGGAAACTTGGTGAATGTGGTTAGCCTTGATTCAGTTTTATTTGTAGCAGACCCAGTACACTTTGTGTAACACTTATTTTTAATCCAACATTTTTAAAAAATAGAACATGTTAAAATTAAGGGTTTTAATTGTTCTGAAGTGCTGAAAACCCACAGCTACAATTCCCAAGAGGAGAAGAGGATGCTTAGAGCCTTGTAGATACTTATCTGTTAGGGTATTACTGTAAATTTACACCTGCTGTTTGGTGCCAGGAAAAGATAGAATTTGTGCGCACAATTTGGTTAGTCAGAAGTTAGACTGCCAAATTTCTCTGCATTGCTGTTTTGTGAACACAAATAGTCATACATGTAAAATGGTAGGCACAAATTTACAGGATGGGTTAAGCAAAATAAATCTAAATAGAACCCTAAATTGAAGAAACCCATGGCTCTGACTAATTCAGCCTTCCTTACTGTGTCGGGTCTATCTGAGCAAATCAGTGTGAAATCCATGATTACACAACAGAAAATATTAGTAGACGATTCCCTGTGGTGCTGTCTATTCACTCATCCAACATTTGCGAAGTTACACAATATGGACCAGATCCTCAGCTGGTGTAAACTGGCGTAGCTTTACTGAAGACAGCTGAGAGATTTGGCCCTCTGTGAAAGTGGAGCCTGCGTCTTCTGCGCTGTGCTTCCAGTTCCCAGTAGCACAGAAAGCACTGTAGGTGGTACACTGATTTCTGTAATCTCTGGTGGCAGGTGCAAGGGACTGTGTGGTGCATTTGAGTCTTTAGCTAGTTAAAATGTCAGGGTACAGATCCATCACCAGATGGCAGTTTTGCTTATTCCATACCTGTCTTCGGCATGTTTTGCCTCTTTGTCAGGAATTTCCTCCAATGAATAGCGCACACTATATCTCTGATCGTAGTACATAAAATATCTCTGTATGTATTAATAAAGATGATAGATTCTCATGATAAAAATACAAATAACAATTGCTGCTGGCAGCTAGGAAAGAAAAGGCATGTTTTTACTGGGTTAAGGCCATAACAATACTTATGTTCCCAGACATGAGCCCAGCAACACAACAACAACAAAAAAGGCATTCCCATCTGTTAAGCCAAGCTTCTAGTAGCTAAACAGAGCCTTAATGTTGTATCTGGCCAATTTTCAGATTTAATGTAACTGCAAGAAGACACATCCTCTAGACACTGAATTTACCATAAAGTCACTGGAAAGGGGAACCAGACATATTAAAGATTGGCGTTTCAGGATCCTGTAGCCCTTGCCCCCCCTTCTCTCTTCCATGACCTATGGATTTGAGAAAAAGACTAAAACAAATGTTACACAGACCTACCAGGATATGCTATTGTATCTGGATGCATATTACCTGCTGTGTTAATATTGCTTACATGAAATTGATATAGCTGTTGTTCTGATGCCATATTATAGTGCTTGGGATTTGTTTTAAATATTGCGGCACAAGGTATGGCTCATATAAGATATTCCTTGCCTGTGCCCTTTATTAGTTCATGTTTTGCCCTCCAGCTAGTTTGTGAACTGTGATTGGATTAAATACCTAGAAAACCTACACAGGCTTAGAGTCTTAGATGGAAGCCTCCCAGGCTAGTGCTTGAGTTATTTAAGGGTTTATCTACATGATGGCTTAGTCTGCACCTCCTGGGCTGTAAATCCTAATATGCACCAGCATGTCGCACACTAACTGGCTTGTTGCACGCTAATTGCTGCTGTGCACTAAAAGTCCTCTTGTGCACATTAATATATTCCCATTTCAAACAGTACTACACTAACACGCACTAGGGATCTTTTAGTCCACACAGGCTGGTTTGTGTATGATACATTTGTACACTGTGGAATGTACACCCCAGCTGGTGTACTGACTAAGGAACTGTGTAGACAAGTCCTAAGAAGAAAGCCTGTATTTGTCATGATGGCAGATTAGACTAAATAGAAGATGAATGTCTGTTAGTTCTACTGGCTGAATGTGAACATGGCTGAATGTGAACACCAGTCCTGCAAAATGTTGCAGCTGACTCTCACGTTTTTTCTTTAGATATTCTTTCCATCTGCCATCAGAGATTGGACTAAAAGTAAATAGTTATTTGTCATTACTTCATTCAGGCTGTATTTCTTCTACTGAGTAACTTCTGCTTTCTCCTATCTGGGAAATGTAATTACTCTGTTCTGTTAATCCTTGTATGTATTAACATGAATTGTGATTCAGGATTCAGCTAGATACTACTTACACTTTCCCAAGCTTATACGGGAATATATACCCTATGAAAAATGGAGAGAAATATTGTCCTGCCTTGTGTAGCCCTACCAAGATCATAAGACACAAATGGTTAAAAATGGAAATTAGCAACAATAATCAGTTCATTTGGACCATCAAACAGCCATTTCCAGATGGAATAGTGCATTTATGGAAATGTTGATAAGACAAGATAGAGAATGTGAAAGCCCTTTGGCCAAGGGTAGGGCAGGTAGGGGAGGGAAGTGCTAAAGTGCAGTGAGCCTTGGTGACCCACTCTTCCTCCCAGATTGTTATGGTCTTGTTCATATGATCACTCTTCAAGTCATGCAGATGACCCAATCATCTCCGTTATTGTCTCTGACAGATCCTGAGCGTTGGGATTGATCATGTCGTTCCGATTTGGACAACACCTCGTCAAGCCTTCTGTTGTGTTCCTGAAGACCGAACTGTCCTTTGCTCTTGTAAACAGGAAGCCAGTGGTCCCTGGGCGTATCCTTTTCATGAAAGCTTCTGAAATGAGCACTCATGGGCCCTAGATACTAAGTCTCCCAAGGAGAACAATTCTACTCACTCTGAAGACCAGGTAAGATGTTACTCATATTTATTCTGAAACCAGTCAGTGGGATGTAATATGCTTGATCAGTGTTGCAGAACTTCTGAAAATGGTTGCTTAGCAACTGTGACCTTAGAGGTGAATTTTCTACCGAACTTTTTACCACTGAAGATGTATAAATAGACAGGTGTTTCTAAAAGGATTTTTAAGTGTATGAGGTACTTCAGTTTAAATTTCATATGCTGCTGAAAAATGCAGGTTATTTCCTTGTTATTTCTGTCACCTATTTTTAGATGTAAGTAAATGCTTTACAGAGCCTTTTCAGTGTGTTTTCTTGGAGTTAAACATACAGTATTTGTCAAATGGAGGTAAAAGCTGTTCAGGTGACTATTTTAAAGACAGGTCATTTTAAAGCAAAATTTACCTGCTTCTGTGACTCTATGTAGGAATGGATTAAACAAACCACCTGTTTCCCTGAGGAAAACTTAGACCCATTGTTGAAAACAAGACCTATCTATCTATTCAAACACATTGGAAATGATGGTGTTGTATCATAGACTCTGGAAATTCCTTAGTCTACTCGTGGTAAGTGCCCCTAATCTGGGATCCCCCTAGGAGGCAACCAGGCCTGTGTGTGCCTGTCCTTGTGTTTGTGTATAACTCGCACTAATTTCAGTGGAAGTCCAAGGTAGGATTTTCAGAAGGGCTCAGTACAGGTCTGGTCTGCTCCCATGGGACTTTTACTATTGAATTCCATTGGAGCAGATTTAGGCCAGTGCTTTGCATGTTTGAAAATCCCATCTAAGTGTAAATAATGGGTGGGAAACAAACATATAAATCAACTTTTTTTTAATTGTCAAAAGTATTCCAAACACACTTTGGGGATTTGATGCCATGTTTGCAATCGCCGATTTTCGTCAAAAGCTTTTGGTTCCTCCTGGGTGCGGTGTTATTTCTTACTAAGCATAAGAGACAAAGTCCCTTGTGTATAACTCTCTTTCAAATAACCTTATGTGCCTTCTTTTTGGGTGCCAGGTATTTGTTACAGGATTGAGATGTTTGGTTAAGATTTTATGCTAAAAATTATAGCCAGTAAGGGCTGGTCAGCACTACAAAGTTAGGTCAACTTAACTACATCTCCCAGGGCTGTAAAAAATTTCATGACCAATGAGATATAAATGTCAACCTAAGCCCTGGTGTAGACGCCACTAGATGTACTACATCAACAGAAGAACTCCTTCCATCACCACAGTATTTACACCATAGTGGTGCAGCTGCAGCGTTTCTAGGCAAGACATGCCCTTAGAAGTGTTTATAGAAAATACATGTCATTAACCAACCAGTGTATTTTGAAGTATTGAGTGAGAAGTTTGGTTTTTGAAATGATATATTACGTAGCATGTTATATACCCTGTATCTGTTTTATTAATTCACTCTATTTTCAGTCATACTTTCAAAGCAATCACATGAAAATATTATTGGTATAATCACTTTTTGAGATGTGGCTCTTGCAAGCACCTAGACAATACAGCGCAGTATGGAATATCCAGGTCTGATTGTAATGAAAATTTATAGCTATTGTATGTGGAAGTTTTAAAGCAATGATTAATGACTTGGTCAATAAACTAGTAAATTGAACTGGTAAATTTGATTGTTAAATATAAATAGGTGTTTCAGATGGAAAATGTTTATTTTTAATGTTTTGTGGGAAGTTAGGAATAAAGGTTTAAAGAGCCTGTAAAACTTAATTATTACAGGCTTCTTTCCTTTTTAAATAATTAAAGCGCTATAAACTTTAGCTGTATAGTTACTGCTCTCTGTTTGTTAGATACGTTTACTTGCGCAGGTTTAGTTTCGTTGTCCCATAATGAGTTTTGTAGCACATTTTATAGTGGCACATTGTTTTAATAGCTCATGTGGTGTAATCTATAATGTGGTCTTTGTTTTCTGTTGAACAAATGTTCAGGTAATAAAAACAAAAACCCAGCCCTTTCTCTCCCTCATTACAATAAGAAAAAAATGGAAAAGTTCATGATGCTAAGGAAAGAATACAGTATGTAAAATAGAGCAATTTGCAATTGTAAGCCTGCAAAATGCCTATATAATGCACCATTCATTTAAAGACCTGGCAGTAACAAGTGTATTTCCTGTGCTTTATTGCAATAATTTTATCTGCCTTGTCTTTGGCACACTTAGACATTCCTTTTCATTTTGTTTTTTCAGTAGAAAATAAAATATTAATGCTTCTGAATTAGAGACAAAGGAAATCAGTGTGAAAGCCAGCTCACTCCAGGTGGTGGCTTTAATTAACTTGTAAGGTTGAAATTCCATCTTTAAAAGGAATTTAGGATGGGACTCTTGAATCTACTATAACCGTTCTTAAAGTACAGTTATACTCTGAAAAGTGCTTCTGTAAAAATGGCGTCATGGAGTTCAGTGTTTCTGTCTCGGTGGCTCTGTAGTGTATTAGTGTATTTGCAACTGAAAATGATGCTTTTTCCTAGTTTCCAGCCATGCAAATTCAACCTGTTATTTCTGGCTCCCACACCATCAGTAATAAGGCTTCTGGAACTGGAATTTAGTTAACAATTCAGTTGATGAGGCATGAACCAGTCTGTAATCTGGTCCAAGCACTCAGATGTGCTGCCTCAGCAGAGCTAATGGGAACAAAGAGTAGCAAATGTACATATTGGGAGTGGCATGGGGCTGCCCTCTATCTCCTGAAGGGATTCTGTCTCATTTATCTTCCCATCATGCATTAAGATTAGGCTCCAGTTACTTTGGGGATCACCTGGGGGGATCAGATCTTCATTGTCCAGAATCAAATCTGGGATATCTGGATATAAAACGATAACCTTTGACTGCCTGAGCTAAAAGATTTTGGTTCGTTTGCTTCAAGTCAGTAGCAGTCTCATAAACCTCTGTGTGGCCCGGCCGATAGAGGGAGACAGAGAGCCATAGTGGGTCAATCTGGGTTACGGTTGTCTATATGCTGTTTCAAAGCATATTGTATGTTCTCCCCAAAACATGTGGCCAGTTCCACTGGCCAGTGCAGGGATGGATGGGGACATCAACATTCCCCTTTCCCAACTATTGTGGGGTGTCAATAAGTTAAAGTACATGGCGCGAGCACTGACAGTCCTCATATGACCTATTCATGCGCCTGGGCACAAGACGGTGATGAGGCTTCTCACACTATCTCCTCCCTGCCCCTTGAGCAGTCATGTACATTCCACATCTATAGTGGACGTTGTGTAGATTCTTTATTAGTAAGACTTTTTCTTGGATTATAGATTTGACGGGGATGTTAATATTGGGCATTGTCCGGATGCTGATACTAGGGGATTCTTGCCTTTTCTGACAGTTGGGTGAGGAAGTGCAACCCTTGTGTGTGAAATTTCATGCAGTAGGGAGCCCTTTAGAAATCCAGTTCCTGCGTCTCGGAGGGAAGTATTCCCAAATCCGTGTGGCAAATGCAGGGAAAGTGAGAAAACCAGAGACTGAGGAAGAGGGGCTGCAAAAATTGCCCTTTGAGTTCTTGCTTTGGGAGATTGATTTCTCACAGGTATAACTTTTTGCTGCATTAAGAGCTCAGGCAGATTATGCAGCCTGGTGTTTACATGGCAACAATGCACACAGTTGACCTTTGAAGACTTAGCTTGTGGTATGGAGGGATGTGGGGGGTTATTGTACAGGAGCACTATCCGCTGCAAGCCTGCTCAGGGGGGCAGCCGCATTCTCTGTTGAGAGCGCATGCTGTGCGCCAAAATAGCACCCGTGCCATCATTAGCCTGTGGAAGGGGGCAGAGCTTGTGTAAGGGTCAGGGCAAGGAGAAGTGAATGCAGGGCCATGGCTTTGCAGCTCCAAAGATACAAAGCAGTTTTAGCATGAGTGGACTTCCAACCTCAGGAATAGCATTGGGATGTTTTTAGAATTAGGGAAATAAATCACATGCAGTGGTTCAAGCGAGCAGGACTTCATAAGAGGAGAACCTGGCAATGTTAATGCTATTGACATGAGCACAACACCAGGATTTATGGTGTGTTTTTTTTTAAAGTGTACTTGTCATAGGAATAAGGAAAACCATAAAATGATTGAAAGACTGAACTAGAAGGGAACAAAGAGAACAGCTGAATAAGCCTCTGAGCAGGGCTTTTCGGAGTGTTCTTAGCAGTCTTTACCTTATAGCCATTTTGGTCTGCTGCCCAGCTCATGCAGTTGTAGTTTTGAAATCTGTCCACTCTGAGCTCTGACTTGATGTGAAAACTGAAACCGTGAAGCTTCTGACTAAAACTGATGCCATCGTTTACTGGAGCACTGCAGCATTTCTTCTTTAATTAAATCCATCTGCTCATTAGCATTGGATGATGCTTCCTGTTGCACGCTTGTGCTGATATAAATATTTTGAGGAGATACAACCATTTTCATTGAAGTGTTCTACTGATGGTAAAACAGCTTTGCATATCTTCTGCTCACGTTTTCAATAAATTTAAATGGTTTTTTATCACTGTGCCATTTTCTTTGCTTTATACTAGATTCTTGCTTTCATTTTGTGTTAAGCGTGAAAAATGAATTTGAACATTAGTGGAATGCATTTGGGGACTGGGACTTTTATTGTAAATAAAATTATTCATCTACGTCCTATTGTTTTCAGCAGACAAGGTATTGATTTTGGGATTTCTGTCTGGGATGCCATAAAGAGTGCCAGCACAAGAGGAACACAGCGACATTTGTAAATTGATTGAATACACTATGTAATGACAGAGACAAACATCATTTCTATGGCAATACTATATTACACAAGGCATTTTTCAACAGTTGAATGAACTGGTTATTAGAAAGATCAAGCTTTCCAACCTGGAACAATGATTCAATGGAGACGTGCTGACCTCTAATAAATAAATATGCACACACTATTTATATAAATAAAAAAGAGACAAGATGTTTTTAAAGGAATTTTAGCCAACTTTCATTGTAAAGTAAAGATAAATCACAATTTAATATTTTCTGCATAGACAATACTGACGTGTTTTGTGGCTGGACTGTGCTGTTGCTTTCCACAGAGAACACGAAAGTACTCCTGATTGTTGCAAACTGAGCAACAGAACTCCAAAGCCTGTGGAGATTTCATCACCAGAGAGAGTTAATAGCCCAGTCATTCATGGCTCAGGCCCTGTCTTGTACTGATATATAGCTATTATGACTTTTTTCATTTTAATCAACAACAAAGTTGGCTGAAGCCGCTGCTCTACCAGGTGTTGTCAAGTGGAATTGTTGTGGTTCCATTGACTGGGGTAAGGCTTTGTGATCTTTCATGTGGGATGCACATCTCCTGTGCATTGTGATGCATTATGTGCTGCAGCACATAGGTCAGAAATCGGATCCATGTGGATCCGTTAGAGAGGTAGGTAGTAGGTGCAAATGCGGTGGGCACTTTTGCTGTCCTGAGGCTGAAGTAGCAAATGTGGTCCTCTGTGATCACTCCATGCTCTAGCTGAGGGAGGATTTCACACCAGCCCTGCAGGGACCTTCTCAGTCAAGTTCAACTGCCTGGATTTATTATGTGGGGATAGGATTTCCCCTTACTGCAGAAATCATTCACTTTAATTGTGATATCATTGCTCTACTGGGCATTTCTGGGGAGTTGATTAATGTTGGCTGAATCTCAAGGGTATAAAAAATTAGCGCACGTGAGCATCAGAAGCCTGGACACTTAGGCAGACTATCAGAAGAACCTTGTCTGGTCTGCAGAATGCACTTAATCTCTCACAAGCAGGCTTTTTCATGGAATTTCTGACGTTTCTTCTTATGGCTGAGCTAGAAACTAAGCAAGATAAGCCTTTGTTATGTTGTTACACTGCGTATCATTTTGGCAAAGAAAAGAGTGCTTAGAAATAAAACACAACTTGAAATTTTAAAGAAAAGATTTCCACACTTTTCTAAGCCAACAAAGTGATTCTCTCTGAATTTGGTTCTAGTTTTAGGTAAATATTTGGATGGATTTAGGTGTATCTTAAATGATTCACTTATCCCTAGAATTAATATC
The DNA here is from genome assembly GCA_007922155.1 of Mesoclemmys tuberculata. Classification (NCBI taxonomy): domain Eukaryota; kingdom Metazoa; phylum Chordata; order Testudines; family Chelidae; genus Mesoclemmys; species Mesoclemmys tuberculata. The sequence goes on from ML677027.1 coordinate 12,864,711, forward strand.
TTAAACAGCCCATCAGTATTTCTCTTCCATTTGCTAACATTGTTGTACACTTTTTAGTAGTGCTGGTTGGAAACCAGAATTTCCATTTCATGGGAAATTTCAACATTCCATATTTTTTTCTAAATCTGAACAAAAAATCAGAATGTTCAAATTTCCAGCAAAGTAAAAATTGTGAAAAATTTGGATTCAGGCCCATCAAAATGTTTCACTGTATACTTTCAAATAATTTTGATAATGTGGAAATATTTACTTTGATAAGGTAAAAATGTCATTTTTCACTTTGTTCAACTTCATTTCATTTTGACTTGTATTAAATACAATTTATTGTTGTTTGATATATTTTAATACTTTTACAAGTCAAAATGATGTGAAAAAAGCTTAAAATGAAACATTTCTACAATATCACAGTGAAATGAGGAAATCAAAATGATTTGTTTTTAATTTTTTCTCTTTGAAAATGTCATTGAAAAAGACGTGCCCCAAACCATGTTACTTTTGAGAAAACTGCATTTTTCAATGGAAAACTGTACTGTCGAAAAACATTTGGCCAGCTATAGTGTTTAGTAATATGTAACATCAAACGTAATAACTATAAACTGATAGAATCAGGCCCCAATTTTGGGAGAAAAATTAGACATTTTCAATTAATGTTATGTGATAGTCTTTCCTAATGTCAGTGCTACTGATTAGATGGATTGGTTAGCTTATATTTTGTATATACACCTCCGAATTCTGAAATAATACACAAAAATGGGGTCATGTCTAAGTTAATTTAAAATAATTACGCCAACATTAGAACCTATTGATTTTAAATGTAGTCTAAATACGATTAGCTTTATTCTGAGATACAGTAAATCACATGAAGTTATTGTGCAGCATATGCATATTTGCACTGACATAAAGCAGTAATGTAGACTGGATTGTTACAATTCTATATATAATATGAAAATACTGTTAGTGTTTTCTGCAGATGCTTTACATCTGTGTCCATGAATGTAGTATATAGGAGGAGTGCCTTCCGTAGAATGGTATGAGAGAAGAATATGTCTGAGTCTATCTTGTGAATGTTTGGTTAGTTTTGTACTAAGGGCCTTAGCCAAAGCCCTTTGAAATCAGTGCTTCGACCTGTTTACTTTAGTTGGCATTGGCTCAGATGCCAAATAATGCTGTTCTAGGGTCCAGTGCATAAACCTTACTTTTATGAGAAGTTTCATTAGCATCAGTGGGACTATTCATTTTAATAAGAGTTAAACACACTGCAACACTTCATTTTTAGCATATTTCTTTAGAGTAATATTTCCTATGCGCTGATTCCCCATGTTTTGCAAGTTTCTGTAGTGTGCACCTTACAAAAGAAAATCTCCTGTTAATACTAAAAATCCCACTTTCCAAAATGTGAAGGGGATGTAGTAATCTGCTGATTTGTGATTTTGTCATTGCTCTGGGGGAGATGAAACCCTATTATATTAGTATCAAATTAATCAATATAAGCATTTAAAAAGAGAGACATGTATTTTGCTAATCAATGTGGGCTTTAAGAGGAGTAATTCTGAACTGACAACAATTAATTTGCAATACAGTAAAACAGCCAAAGGGAAAAAATTGCAAGGTCATCCCTTGAAACTTAACTCCAAATTTTGCACAGTGAGACAGGAGTCTTACCTCCTTTTAGACTTTTTTTTTTTTTAAAGGGGTCACCCATTTCTATTAAAAATGCACACTTAGCCAACTGAAAGAGAAACACATATTTTAAAGCAGTAGATTATTTTATGTTTTATCTGGTTAATGAAACATAACTGCTCAGAAATGCTAGCCTTGATGTCTGAATTCTTATTTTCAAGAGGACTATATTATACAAGGGAGAAAAATTCTCCTAATATATTTATAATGACTAAGTGTCTCACATAATTATTGTGCGTTTTGCCACTGAATATACTGTAAAATAAAGGCACACTAAATCTGTGTGCACAGTAGTCTCTAAATGATTTTAAAAAATTATATTCTTTGGGTTAGATGACTACTCCCATGGGGGACCATTTACTCACACAAATAGTCCCACTGACTTCAGTCTGGAGCTTAATGTTAGACCTCCATTTTGATGGTAGTCTTGCTCTAGTTTTTTTTTTTTTAAATTTTTTTATTCTCCCCCTCTCTCCCTTCTTGAGAGGGGCAGGGAGACCACAAGCTGTTGGAGAAATACATCATCCATCTGAGGAAGACAAGTCAGTCCTGTGCTAGGGAGACAGCACTGTTGTTAGTGCACCCCACTGTCTGGAAAACCTCTCTCCTCTGTTTCTCAAAGCTCAGCATTGACATAGCTTTGCTCCTGTTGAAGGGAATGATAAAACCACCCTTGTCATTAAGGGTTCAGTATTGCCAATCCCAAATGTTCAAAAACCATGAGTCTGGCTCACCAAAAATCATGAGATTGGTTTTAAAATCATGAAATTATGTAAAAAATAATAGATTTGGTGTTCTTTTTTATTTGCCTTCTGCTTTTTGAGCCTTTATGGTGTACTGGGGTCACATTTTGAAGTTTTCTCCACAGCCATGAGGGCTAGAAACTTACTTTTTTCTTTAAGAATGAAGGCTGAAATGATCATGTCTCCCCTGGACTCCACGAGCTGGGGCTTGAAGGAAAACAATAATTATCCTGAGACTCATGACAAAATCATGAGAGTTGGCAACACTGGATGGGTGAATGCTAGAAGAGTGACCTGAGGGTGGTGGTGTTTGATGGGATGGAGGGTTGAATCTGGGGCATTGGATGGGGACAGGACTGATGGGGACAGGATTAATTGCTGGGCAAGAAATGGGCAGATGTGGGGGGTGAGAGTTCCAGCAGCAGGGGCCAAAAATTACCTTCTCCAGTGCATGTGAGAGAGTAGAAACACTAACTCACATGCACACGCTGGGGATGGGCAGGGGGAGGTTTTTATAAAAAAAAAAAAAAATCAAGAGACTGACCTAAAACACACAATATGATCTTTATAAAATGTCATGTTTGGGGGCCAATCTCGTGATTTTTTCTCTCTTGAAGTTGGTGTTGCTGTGTTTGTGGGGAACAGACCCCACTTAGGGTCTGAAGAATTTAGGTCTTCCTAATCTTACCCCAGGGTTGTAAGCGTTGGCTGGGATTCACATAAACATAACCTTTCCTATTGTTTTTAAAGCCTTTTCTTGTGTTACGCTTTGTTCCTTTGTCAAGATTAAACAATACGGCCCTCCTTACCCATGAGTCTTCACCCTCCTCACTTCAGCCCCCTTGCAGCCCTCACACTCACCTCTGCTCCTTAGGGTTCTCCACCTCCCTAGCTATGTCTATACTGAGGGCAGCACAGTTGTCGCCATCAGATCGACTTATCTGGATCGACTGAGTGGTCACTGAAGACCCGCTCAGTCGATCCAGAAGTCGACCCTGTTAATCCACCTCTGCAAGTGGTGTAGTGCTGCGCTGACGGGACCGTGTTCCCATCGGCGCAGTGCAGTGAAGACGGCGTGCAGAAGAGAAGCACTGCAAGCAACAGGAGTTACGCAAGTTTTCTGTGCAGTTTGCATAACTCCTGTCGACTGACACCGAATCGCCAGGGTAAGTGTAGACCAAGCCTCAGGCGTGAGGGATTGTAGTGGGATCCCCCCTGTCAGCTTGGAAAGTGGGAGAGGAGCAACCACTTGGGGCTGACAGTTTGAGTGCTGCCTGCAGCTGGCAGAATTTCTAAGTAAAATTTAAGCATCACTTTCGAACTCTCAAATGTAAAGACTTTTTTTTCCCCCCCCAGTTGATTCAGTTGCTTATTTAAAGATTGGTCTTACCCTGTCCTTTATATCTCAGATGAAGTTTCTCTTCCCTGCTGGAGTGTAGCCATGCTGTCTGTTTCCCTGGCTTGTTAGCTTGATAGCTTCGTTTATCTGATATGTAAATGAACTCTATATCTTTCAAAATACTTTAGAATTAACTGCCTGGATTTGGCTGGGGAAAAAAATCCTGACATTTGAGAGTTGAATTGCGAGATCATGAGTGAGGCTTAATTTTACTCAGAAATCGCAACTCTCGCTAGAGTTGGCATGTCTGCAGAAACAGCTCCCTCGCAAGTGCCCCTACCTCTTAACAGAGGGAGATAGCTAACCTCTTTATTGTCCTTTTGATCTGTTCAATCCCAGCATTGGTGAAACTAACTAACTTTGCAAGAGGAAGAAAGTGGGGTTTCATGCTTAATACCATAGGCTTTGTCACTTAACCGCTTGAAGGGTTTCTGAAGAGGTGTTTTATCTGGAGCCATTGTCTGGCCTTCCTCCTCCTATTAACTGAAACCTACATAAGCATACAGTAAACACCGAAATAACAACGTAGTCCTACAGAAACTATTCCAATTACAAGGCCACATGCAATAGTCATAAATTATTGCAGAGCTATATTCCTAAATTATTATATAGCAGCTGCACACCCGCCACATAGGTCAGGGACAGGAACTTTTAAAAATAGCAGCCGAACTGTATAGCATGGAAAATAGACTTTCCAGCAGTTAGACTGTAGAAGGCTTTGGGGGATAGAGGTGGAAGTGCTCAAACTACTGATTTGAAATATGCAAGGAAAATAAGGATAATGGAGAAAAATCAGCTAACTGTGATTTTTGGTGTATTTTTTAAATTACAGTTTTGTTTTTCTATTCCACAACTACTTATGAGACTGAAAATCTGCATATGAAACTCAGAGAGGAGGCTTCAGCTTGAAGAGTCCATTGAACAATGGCTCAGCAGGATGCATGTAAACCACTCAATTCAAGTGGTGATAAGGAGGGCAGTTAATTATCGCAGGGCTGGAGCCATTTAGTTTGCAATCTACAAACAAAAGAATGTTGTTTCACTCACAGCAGGGGAAACTGCATTTGAAGATGCTCACTGTACTTAAGCTCACTGTCTAAAGGGAGGACCCATCATGATAAAGATTTGTCTACACTGGGTTAATTTGCTCCAGTATAGTTACACTGAACTAGCTGCTCTGGTGCAAACCTAATTGTTGGCGGATTGCACCAATGTGAAGAAGTGACCTGCCTTGGTTTAAAACCATGGTAAGCTACCAGTGCAAGTCCTTGTTTATATGGGTGCAGCAGATGCACACTATGGATTTGCACTGGGTAGATCAACCCGGTACTGAAGAGGCAGTTTAAAAAGCCCAGTTAGAAGTGTAGCTAGGAGGAGGGGCCATTCCTGAAGTTAGTGGAATGGACCTATAAAGCCTACATTAGGCCCGGTCCACACTTACCTTTGCAGTATGGCGGCAGTTGACGGGAGACACACAAGTGACGCAAATCACTTGCGTATCTCCCGTCGACTTTGCAGCGTCTCCTCTGCGCGGCGTCCATTCTGCGCTGTGTCGAAGAGAACAGCGCTCCCTTCAACGCAGTGCTACTCCACTTACCGGGGTGGTTTTCCTGCGTCGCTTCCTGGATCGACTGAGCGCGTCTATACAGACCGCTCAGTCGATCCAGAGCAGTCGATGTGATGGCGGCGAATGTGCCGCCAAAAGTGTTGACCCAGCCTTAGAAATGTCATGCAGTACTTAATTCTTGTTCAGCTTAAAGATGCCATGACCTCTAGTGTGGTAGAGTTCTAAACCAGATCTCAGAGAGAATTCTTAAACCTTCGCGTGCTGTCTGCACAGATACATAAATATACTTCATTTTTGCAACTGACGTTTTGTCACCAAGACCTACTGCACATCAGCTAAAAAACAACCTTCGTGTAATTCCTTTACTTTCCATATTTTGTCTGTTGCCTGTGGGACCGTAAATGGCTTTAAAACTGCTCTTTATGCAATGCTTTCAGTCCTAAGTATTTCAAAGAAGCATGTGCCTCTAAAGGCATGTAGCCAGTGCATGTCTTACACTCAGAACCGTTCGTCTGCATTAGCTAGGACAAGCAGGCGCGTGTTTTGAATCACACCACCAGCCTCTAACTAATCCCTTTTTTTAAGACTAAGATAGACCTCTGTAGTTTAAAACTTGGCATCTATTAAATGTTTCAATTTGTTCCCATAAGAGTAAGTACTGCATGGAGACCTCACATTTCTAGCGAATGTGGGATGCCTAACATCTGAATGTGTGGGATATTTGCTGGAGGGCCTAACTGCCTGCAGATTAGACTCGAGAGAGGCTATGCGATGGCTTCTCTGAGCATTGACTTTCGTTGCTTAAGGTCCTGATTCAAAATAGTTCCACTTTAATATGCAAGGAATATACCTGTTTGAAGGTATTATCCAAATGGCATGCGAGGCATCATGATTACACAGACAGTACATGTATATTCAGCTTGCTGAACCTCCGATTTCAAAACATCTGTCCTAACTGGCCATGCATAGAAGAGTGTTCACAATATGTCCCTGTACTGCTATATGTGCAACACCAGGATCCAAGTGATAAGCACAGCCGGATTTGAACCAAAAGCCTCTGCCTTAATGATTTTCAGAGATCCTGGGGGAAAAGATTTTACCCATTAATGTTTTAGCATATAAAAAGTTAGGCTAACTATCCAGTGAGGGCAACAACTTACCAAGGAGAAGAACATCTAATTTTAGGTGAAAGAAAGAGAAGCAAGGTCCACAAAGTGTAAACAAAGACTGTGTCTACACTACAAGCAAGGAGTGCGAGTCCCAGCTCTCATAGACTATCCTAAAAATAGTAGCGTAGCCTCAGTAGCATGGGCAATGGCAGAAGTGGCCTGGGCTACACCATGGATATGTACTTGGGGCAGCTAGCCCATGTCATTGCTGCCTCCGCCCATGCTACTATAGCTGCTATTTTTAGCATGCTGGCTTGTTTAGAACTAATGCGAGCATGTCTGTGCAAGCTGGGAATCATACCCCTTAGCTCCAAATATAGTTGTTGACCTAGAAAGAAGAAAAGTTAAGAGGCAGCACAAATTCATGTGAGGACTGGCAGGGAATCTGAGGCTGGATTTGTATAAGGGGAAATGAGTGATTTTTTTTTCTTTTGAGTTTAACAAGTCATTGGAATTCATATTTAAAAAAAAATGAAAATCCTATACATAAATAATGAAGAGCTTTAGTCCAGAAGTTATTTTCTAGTCTAGTAGAGAGTGAGGTTGTAATCAGGCTGTTTGCAGAACAAACCGTGCAATATTTTCACTTTAGCCATATTAAAACCAAACCAACCCTGCAACCATAAATGTTGTTATTGACAACAGATAGGAAAAATAAAGGTGTGTTGCTACATTGCTAGCCAATGATCACAGACAACCCACGTTGCTAATAGATACTAATGCTCTGCATGGTTCTTTTCAGATGTTAATTACTAACATGTTGTGATATAAAATAAGAAAGAATATGTGGAGAATTTGTTTCATATGTATCTGATTTGCAATTCAGCTTTTTCAGTTTTTAAAATGCAGTTTCTCTTGAAGTCCTTCCCATTATATTTTTCGCATGTCCTAGGGCTTTTTCACTTCAACATAGTCATAAACATTTGATATGCAGCGTACACATAGTTAACCAAATCTGGGCAATATATTGCAAGGCTTACACTTGTGGCAGAATATAATTGAGATGATTGGAATACATGGTTATTCATAATAAATGTCACACAATTACCATAAGTAATGCAACACCCATTCAGAATTTCCATTTGTAATGAAAATAGATTTGCTGGAAAGTCAATTTGAAATTTCATTTATTCCATATCGTTCTTAGCCTATCAGAACATTTTGTGCTATTCAGTGTACTGTGACACACAATGGTTTCCCCAAACACATTTTGAGGGGAATCTGACTTGTTTTCTCTTTCAACTCTTAAATGGGGATATAATGTTCACTTGTCTTCGCTTCTATGCACTGAATACACAAATTTTACCTAATGCATGGTTTTTTTTTTTTGTAAAGAGAAGCACATAAATGTTGGAACTTGGCTTGCTGTAATTTATATATAAAGTGAGCAATTGATGATTTCGCGAATACCCTTCTAAATTTACTTTTTATATTTAAGATAACCAGACAAAAAGGTACATATTCTATAGATCAAAAATGAGGTAGAAAAGACCCCAAAACAGTGGAAGGAGGGGAGATGGGGTTAGTGCCCCATGACATGCCTTTAAAAAGAAGAGCAAGAGAGCTATTTATAACCATAGCTCTAATGAAGATTGATTCATGGTGTTATGACATGGCCTAATAACACCCTAATAACATCAGTCTGTTGTGAGTGGATGCAGCTGCTGGGTCACATGTACCACTGAATGTTGGTAGAGTCTGGTCAGTGTTACTAGCTTTGGATCTCTATCATATGCTCACTTGGCTCAGACAATTGGTCTGAACCCTATCTTGGGATATGGGATCCAACAATCCAGCCACCAGACACCCTGAAACCAGTGCCTCAAACCTCTCAAGCCCCTCAGTTGCTTATACCTGCTACCCCAGACTTCTTCCTAGTTGTGGGCACTCTGGCTGCTACTTGAACTCCTTCAGAGAAGATATGAAACAAGGAACACAGGCTTAGCAAAGGAATTTCTTAACCATAGTCACTTTGCCACTTTACACTTAAACACACTAGTGAGTTACAAATCTTTGCAAAATAACAAAAATCCTGAAATGCACACATCCCCAGTCCGGTCTTTCCTTGTGCCATGTGCCAAAGATGAGAAAATGCAGATCTACCAGTCATACTGACACTCTCGTGCAGGAAATCCATCGTTCCATGGGGTTGGGCCAGCAGTTGAGAGAGCATCAATGCCGATGGCCCCTTTCCTGGGAAGGGTAGCTGACTGGAGTACATCACAATAACTTTGTCTTGGACAAGGTTAGACATATATTCAACACATAATGCACATTGGAGGTCCTAATAAAATGTGGTGGTCACAACAGAAAATGGAGTTCACAATAAGGCATTTGATAGATATATCCCATTCTTACATGTTGCATAGCATAATTTCTAAAATTTCACCAACATGCATAGTTAGGAAGACTGAAGCTTCCTAACAGCTATGAAGCTGTTATTTATTTGCCAGAAATTTCCCAACTACACTAGGTCTCGTATTCTATGAAGTTTTGGATCACAAGATAGAATCCTTAGTAATTATTAAAAGAAGAATTCATGTGAGGCACTTACACAACACTGTGAAAAGTGAGAATTCTCCTGTCATCAGTATTTCAGTTAGCATCATACTTTGTCCTGACTAATGGTGTGAAAAGCTTTAAGGGAGATTGTGCCTAAATTCCCTTCAATGTCTGATTTTTCTCTTTCCTAACAGATCTTGGGATAGTTATGGTTATCAAGAGATCTTTTCATCTTAAAAATTTATTTTCAGTTCAGGAGGTCTGTTTGGACTGAATATTATCTTTATCTGTTAATAACATGGAAGTGAATCATGATAACCTCATCAGTATTTGATAAAAATGGCAATTTGCGTGTAATGGGTATTACATAAGATATGTCAGTCAAACAGGAAATATTACACTAAATTTTTGTCCAGGATTCTTAGAGTACAACCTGGCCAGATCTACTCAAAATATTAGAAAGTTTGGCAGTACTGTAAGGGGTTTTTAACATGTTTGTTAAAGTGTGACTTTATTCGGGAAAGTAATTGTGCAAAAATGGCATTATGATGTAGTTGTAGGTTTCTCTTTCACTGGCTTACAGATAAAATTTGTTCAATTACAAGTAAAGATGTTTCTTCTAAGTGCCATCACCACAAACTCAGGCTGAATTTTGCTATCTGAACGTAAGCCCTGATCCTGTGGTGATAAGTGGAAATTTTGCCATTGACTTCATTGGTGCCAGGATTTATCCCCTTCACTTTAGTCTGTGTGGGCATAAATTTTAGGATTGGAGCCTTAGTTTACAATTCTATTAATGATTCGTAAGCCAAAATAAAATCCAGCTCACTCTACCACAGCTTTATTGACACTCCAGTGACAAACACAATAAAAAGTAGTAAAAATGTTCTTTACTTAATAAATCACTTCTCATTACCAATAGTAAAATGGAGTCCGCTCTTGCAAGTGCTGCCAATATTTTTGCCAACCTCAAGCAGTTAGAACTCATGAGTTGTTTCTTTTTTAAAAAATAATAAATGTTGGGTTCTTGTAATTTGCCTTCTGGTTTCTGAGCCTTTAGAGTGACTTGTGGCATGTTTTCAGTCGCTTTTCTCCACAACACTGGCTAGGGCTAGAAACATTTTTAAAAGTATGAAAACTGATATTTTTATGCAGACTCTTCATTCCTGAAGCTCAAGCTTTAAGAAAAATATCAAATATTTTGAGACTTGCAATAAACTAACAAGAGTTGGCTCTGTGACAGGATGTAAAAGCCCTGCACTGGTCTGGCCAGGGTTAATTGCACTCTATGGGCCAAAGAGGCCATGCCCCCCTCAGCTTTATGGAGCATACTCCACCTGTAGCCCCAGGACAAAAGAGAGCAGCCCTACTCTGTTGAGGCAGACTGCTGAGGAGAGAGGACGCACCTTATAGCCCCCTGCCCAGGAGCTTCCAGAGCCCCACACTGCATAAGTCAAGAGCACCACAACCCAGGCGGCCATCTCGCTGCCTTAAGGAGGCCCAGAGAGAATAGAGTTGCCAGGAGCAGCAGTAGCCGACAACCCATGAGACCCGCGAGAGCTACAGAATTAGTCACCGGGGACAGAAGTAGGAGGTCAGACTAGATGATCATATTGGTCCCTTCTGACCTATGAGTCTATAAGTAGCCCAAGGGACTTAAACTTCGCTATGGGGGGGGGGGTGGATCAGAGAACCAGTCAACGTTTCAGTAGGACCCCTGCTGATTCGGTAGTGAGTACCCTCATCACTGCCAAGGCCCTGGGCTGGGGCTTGGAGGACCAGGAAGGGCCCAAGCCCCTCTATCCCCATCACCACACACCCATAGGAGGCATCTCCCTCTCCCAATGTACCATTAAGCCACGCTGCCCTGACTGAAAGGGGCTGCTCTATTGACTGGCCACTAGACTTTATTGTCCTCTGAACTAGGGCTGCTCTACAGTCTCTGGTCACTTGGCCACACAGCACAGACTGCAAGGGCAGACCTAGTGACTTGGGCCACTAGGCCAAACTGCTCTGAAATACAGGATGTGAAGTTAGACCCAACTGTGGGGTCACAATGCCCTGCCCCCTATCCCCAAAGGGGAGAACGGAGTACACAAGCCCTACGACAGGCCCATGGGGCTTGCAGTGCACACATTTTCTTTCCTTTTCTTCCTAGACAAGCTAACTTCTTGTCTGCTCCTTTTCTCTCCCTGCTTCTCTTAATGTACTCATGAAAGGTGGCTCAAGCCATCTTCATGGCTCTGCTTCCTGAGAGTGCCTCCTACTTTCTCTTCTCATGTGAAGCAACAACCTCAGTGGAAGCAGCTACTGCAGGCTGGCTTCTGCTCCTCCTCCTTGTTTTCAGCTGTTTTTGGTGTTCTTCAGAATGGGATAGAATTGACTGGAGGGCAGCAGGGTGAACCTTTAAACCTTTAAAATGGCCATTGACAAATGGGAAAGTTTTCAGAAAAGGGTGACAAGAATAAGTTGAGGCCAAAGAAGCTCACTATTTAGTTTACCCCAGAGAATGCTAAGAGGTGACTTAATCCTGGTCTGTTGTTGCCTACATGAGTCTGATAGTAGAGGGATCTTTAACAAACCAAAGTATAACAAGATCTAATGGCTGGAAGTCGAAATGAGAAATATGGTGCAATTTTTTTAATAGGGTAACTAACCAGTGGAACAACTGGCCTATGGACAAGGTAGATTCTCCGTCATTTGACCTTTTTAGATCAACATTGGATTGGATGGGTTTCTAAAGATATGTTGTTGTTCGACCAGAAATTATTTGCTTGATGCAGGAACTAGTTGGTCAATTTTGTGGCCTGTGTTATGCAGGAGGTCAGACTTGATTATATGAACTGTTCCATCTGACCTTGGACTAGATGAACCTGAATGGGGAGAGTAGAAGAAAGGAAGGGGAGGTGAAGTGAAGGGGCACAGGAGAAATAATGATAATCCTTTGAGTCATCATTCCCCAGCCTGCAAGAGAAAAACCCAGCTCTTTTTGGAAAAGAAATTAAGACCCTGATTGAGATTAGGGATGTAAAAATTAGTTTAATTAAAAATCTGTTTAAATGGGTGAATACTGGGGCGGGGAGCCATGATTGGCTCAGCTCCTTACTGCCAAGTGAGAGCTGCTTAGCTCCGGCTACTCAGTAGCTGGGCAGCTGTCACCCATGGGGAGCTAAACCGAGTCCAGCTGCGGCTAACCCCCCATTCCCTCTTTGGGCTCCATACCTCCCCCCCCGCATGCGGTGAGCTGAGCTCCCCTTTCCCCCTGTTTAAATGGTGATGAGCCAATTAAAACCAGTGTTTCCCAACCAGTGTGCCACGGCACACTGGTGTGCCGTCATGCCTGAGCAGGTGTGCCATGAAATTTCTTGAAAAACTACTTGAGTTCTGAGTTGGCTTAAGAATATCCATGAGTTCATTTGAAGACTATATGGTGGTGTGCCTCAAAATAATTAAATGGTATCAAGGTGTGCCATGGCAGAGAAAAGTTTGGGAACCACTGGGTTAGACTTTTACATCCCTAGTTGAGATGGATGGAGAGTGGGAGAAGAAGGAAAACCAGAGGCAAGTTAGGAGGGAGACAAAGAGGTAAAACCCATTGGTTACCCTTAAACATTAAGAATGAGGTTGTGTATCGCTTTCCAGATGCATCATTTTAACTTTGATAACGCTGGAGTACAAATAAAGCATAGAATCGTAGAAGATCAGAGTTGGAAGGGACTTCAGGAGCTCATCTAGTCTAACCCCCTGCTCAAAGCAGCACCAACCCCAACTAAATCATCCCAGCCAGGGCTTTGTCAAGCCAGGCCTTAAAAATCTCTAAAGATGGAGATTCCACTGCCTCCCTAGGTAACCCATTCCAGGGCTTCACCACCTTCCTAGGGAAAAAGCTTTTCCTAATATCCAACCTAGACCCTCCCCCCCCATACAACTTGAGACAATTGCTCCTTGTTCTGTCATCTGCCACCGAGAACAGCCTAGCTCCATCTTCTTTGGAACCTCCCTTCAGATAGTTGAAGGCTGCTATCAAATCCCCCCTCACTCTTCTTGGCTGCAGACTAAACAAGCCCAGTTTCCTCAGCCTTTCCTCATAAGTCATGTGCTCCAGCCCCCTAATCATTTCCATTGCCCTCTGCTGGACTCTCTCCAATTTGTCCACACCTTTTCTATAGTGGGGGCCCAAAACTGGACTCCAAATATGGCCTCACCAAACAGTGCCAAACAGAGGGCGATAATCACTTCCCTCAATCTGCTGGCAATGCTCCTACTAATGCATCTGACGAAGTGGGTTGTAGCCCACGAAAGCTTATGCCCGCAGAAATTTGTTAGTCTTCAAGGTGCTACAGGACTCTCGTTTTTGCTCCTACTAATGCAGCTCAGTATGCCATTAGGGCACGCTGTTGACTCGTATCCAGCTTCTTGTCCATTGTAACCCCCAGGTCCTTTTCTGCAGAACTGCTGCCTAGCTGCTCAGTCCCCAGTCTGTAGCAGTGCATGGGATTCTTCTGTCCTAAGTGCAGGATTCTTGTTGAACCTCATCAAATTTCTTTTGGTCCAATCCTTCAATTTGTCTAGGTCACTCTGTATCCTATCCTTACTGTCCAGCCTATCTATCACTCCCCCTAGCTTAGTGTCATTTGTGAATTTGCTGAGGGTGCAATCCACCCTATCCTCCAGATCATAAATGAAGATGTTGAACAAAACTTGCCCTAGGACTGACATCTGGGACACTCTGCTTGATATCATCTGCCAGTTAGACATTGAGCTGATGATCACTACCTGTTGAGCCTGACAATTTGGACGGCTGTCTTTTCACCTTCTAGTCCATTCATCCAACCCATACTTCTTTAACTTGCTGATAAGAATACTGTGTGAGACCATTTCAGAAGTTTTGTTAAAGTCAAGGTATATCATGTCCACCACTTCCCCACATCCACAGAGCCAGTCATCTCATCCTAGAAGGTAATCAGGTTGGTCAGGCATAACTTGCCCTTGGTGAATCCATGCTGACTGTTCCTGAACATCATCATCTCCTCCAACTGCTCCAAAATGGATTCCTTGAGGACCTGCTCCATGATTTTTTGAGAGGCTGAGGTGAGACTGACTTGTCTGTAGTTTCCCAGATCCTCCTCCTTCCCTTATTTGAAGATGGGCACTCTATTTGCCTTTTCCAATCATCTGGGACCTCCCCCAATCGCCACGAGTTTTCAAAGATAATGGCCAATGGCTCTGCACTCACAGCAGCCAACTCCCTCAGCACCCTCGTATACATTGCATCCGGCCCCATGTTCATCTTTTTTTAATAGTCCTGAACCTGTTTTTTCACCACTGAGGGCAGCTCACCTCCCCCGCCATTCTGTGCTGCCCAGTGCAGTAGTCTGGGAGCTGACCTTGTCTGTGAAGACAGAGGCAAAAAAAGCATTGAGTACTTCAGCTTTTTCCATATCCTCTGTCACTAGGTTGCCTCCCCCATTCTGTAAGGGGCCCACACTTACCCTGACCTCCTTCTTATTGCTAACATACCTGAAGAAACCCTTCTTGTTACCCTTCACGTCTCTTGCTAGCTGCAACTCCAATTGTGCTTTGGCCTTCCTGATTTCACAGCAGCTTTACTGATCTGCCATTGTATGTTTTTGCCGTGAGCTGGAATAGGACATACTCATCCCATTGCTTACCATCTATCAACAGTTCATTTAAAATGTGTTAGAATGCCACTTACCTTGGGTGCTATGGATAATATACCTTTGATTCTAAGCATGTCTACATGGTGTGTGTGGGTTGCATTCAGTATATAGCAAAACTGAATTACTTTCAGCTGTGCCAGTGTTCGAAATGATATTTTCTTGCATATCCACAACATTTAATCAACCTCTTCTGCAGCATGCTTCCACCAGACAGGTGCTCGGGCAAGGACCACCACCATTTTCCAGACATGGCTCAACGTCCTTATTCAGTCCATTGAAGCCAGCCACACTATATCTCGGTCTTTGATGGAACTTCTTTTGGCAGAAAGGCCTTCTACAGTATTTGCAAAATGAAATTAAGTGTTTTCTCCACCAAAGTTTGTTTAGCTCCAGGTAGTATAAATCCAAGACAAAATTAAACCAAACTTTTTAATATAGTTTTCTTTACAGACCTTCATCCTGGTTTAGGGAAATTACTTCCGAACTGAAAACTTTGGAAGTACTTTTTGAAATAAGATCAATACATTTTTCAAATGACTTTCTTGAAAAAATTTTATAACTAGGGTTCCTTGTTTCCTTTTACAGTACCTCAGAACATAGTGCGTACTGCAAGTTGGTTTTGTTAGTTTTTTTATTATTTTGCTGAAAGGAATAAAATGCATGCACCAAAATCGACTTATTAACCTCACTCAGGTGGCAAGAGTATTTCAAGAAAAAAAAACTAGCCATCTAATTAGTATTTAGTCATGTGGAAGGAGTCTAATGACAAATTTCTGCTCAATTAATGTTTCTCTGGTCTGACCCCATTAATATTAATAAAAGACTTTATACATGCCTGTCTTTATGAAAAAAATCTGAGTTTGACATGGACAAAAGTTCACCATGAAAATACCTCAGAGCAGAACTGTATTTTTAATTTTGCTTCCAAGATGGAAGTATTAATGAAACACTGCTCATTTAGCATAATACTTCACTTTACATTGTTAGGTTGCTTTAATTCTCATAACTCAAGGTATTTCCTGTAGTTCTTACATTAATATTTTTTGGAGTTGCCTGGCAGTGCTTATGGTATGTTTAGTTTTAAAGCACACATGATGATGTCCTAAGATATTTGTTCTTATCTGTAAAGATGACTGTTTCTTATATGAAGGAAACATCATAAATGAAAAATATTGGTCATAGAGAAAATTGTTCAGCTAATCCCTTACCCCCAAATAATGTTGAGGGTTTAAGTTAAAATCACAAATAAATGCAAGAGAATTTTAAACTAAACTGAACCTTTTCTTAAGGGCATATTGGTATTACAACATTTATCTTATTGTTTAATTCCAAGGCTAGTTAGATTCATTCATTGCTTAGAATATTCTTGCTTTTGTAGTTTTTAAATTAAACCCTTGAGGGAACATTTTTAGCACTGTTACTGAACTAGATGCTCAACTATCATTAACAATAATGGGAGTTACTGTATTTGGCTCCGCCATATACAGCACTAAATATGACTCTGTAACATTTCTTACGGTCTTCCTCTTTGAACAAATTCATTTTTAAAATTACTATCTTTTTTCTTTACCATGAAAATGTTCCCCTGAGATTGTGGAAGGCTGTAAAAAACATAGGTTTAGAACAGAATGCAGTAAAAGACGACTTTATTGGAATGGTGTCTTTCAAAACAACATCATCCTAAAATACTTTATAGAGTTAATTAATAGATGAGAGTGGAGAATTTAGGAGTTAAGCTGCAGAAAACAGTAGTGCAAATGTATCGCAAGATGAATAAAGTAAGCACCAAGCAATAAAGGCAAATCCAATAATGGAGAGAAATTGAAGCCATAAGCCAGTTGGCGTTCCAAGGCAAAATTTGAGAAGAGCTAGCGAGTGGGAGGCAAAGAGATATATGAAAGTTACTCCAAATGGCTCAAGCTGTGCTGGATAAGTCTCTTGCACCAGCAGTGTCTAGACTGTTATGGGAGAGAAAAGAAGCCGGTACTAACTGAGCAAAGGGAGCAAGGAAATCTGACACAGATAAGGGCATGAGACAGCAGCAGTCAGTATCTGGAGAGCTAAAAACAAGAAGGGGAAAGTTAGAGTCTTAAGTAACACACTCCCTCTGCCCAGCACTTTTTAAAGGAGGGCCATGGTCAGTGTACAGAGTATTAAGGAGGCAAAGGCCTTAGTGGGAATGTATGTTAGGTAAGTCAAAGTGAAATGACAGTAGAGGAAAGCAGATCAGATGAGGAGAGAGTTTTCTTAAGAGACTGGATGATGTCGTTTATGTCTGGTGGGGAAAAAAGTAGGTGAAAATGAAGTGGAGAAAAATATAAGCAATGGTGAGGGAAATACTGATTTGAAAGCAATGCAAATGTAGCTATATTAGATCAAATAGGCCCTAAAATAAAGCAGAGTAGACCTGCCCAGAATGTTTCACTTTCTTCTCAAGCTCAGACAGGCCTCTGAGGGCTTTTCTATACGAATGGTTGGTTCATGGCAAGCTGGGGTGTAAATCTGCCTCACGGTAGCCTGCAGTGCATTAAGTGTTTGTATAGACGTTGCTGCCATGCACAGAGTTCCCTAGTGGGCTTTAATCTGCTCCTGTTTCAAAGTAGCATAGATCAAAGCACACTGCAGAACTTTTAGTACGCAACTGCAGGGTCTGCACAGATGCTCAGTGTGTGGCAGGCTAATACAAGGTAGATTTACACATCAACTTGCCACGAATTCAGTGTTCGGGTCAACAAGCCCTGAGAGAGCCTGGAATGGAAATAAGGAATTGTGTGTAGTGGGCTGGGTGGTTATGCTGTGTCTCGACATGAAATCACATTCTTTGCTCCCTTTTAAGTCTATGTACTGTGCTGTTTTTAGAAAATTAGAGGACAAATTTATTTGTGAGAATTTAAACTTGCTTGACCTGATCTTAGGTTGAGGCAGCAGGTGAGATTTTTTTCCCTAGAAGTGAGTGATATACCTTAACTAACGCACTAGTGAGAAGGCAAGTCAGGGTTTATTCACCCTTGAAACCAGTGAAAGCTTTTTCATTTGTGTGTAGAGCAATCATGTCAGTATAGTTTGCTTTCTACTCATCCTGAAATCTGTTCTGGCTCCTCTACCCCACTCGATGACTGTACATATTTTTTTTCAACATGGATTGGTATCTTTGAGATATGATCACTTTATTCTTGTTTGGTTCAGTACGTGGAGAGAGAGAGACAAGACTGCAAAACTGGCCATGTAAACTGCATGTTTTATTACATGAATGTGCTAAGTGGGTGATTATGGGTGTGTCTGTATTGCAATTAAATGGCTGTGGTTGGTTCCTGTCAGCTGGCTCGGGCTGTAGGGCTGTGAAAGATGCTCAGGCTTAGGCTGGGGCCCAGGCTCCAGGAACCTCCATGATCTCAGGGTACCTGGGCATGAGCCAGCCGCAGGTGTTTAATTGCAGTGTGCATATAACCTATATGGCTAGATAAGTGCCCTGCTGAGTTCAGAAATGGGAGATTTGCATGTCATGTGTGTTTTGAATATTTGGTCCATCACACATAACATGCTTTTGGCTCTCCTTGGTTAAAAGTGTTAATGAAATAAAAAAATGTAAGACCCTGTGCCTTGTGATAAAGTCAGGCCAGATGACTTTAAAAGGGTGTGCCGGGGCTAGTATGAGGGCCCAAAAGGGTTAAAACCCCTCTGCCCTGCAGGCAGAGGGGAAAGCACAGCAGGGCAATTAAAGACAGCTGGGCCCAATGAAGGGCAGGGCCAAGGGTATTTAAACCCTGCCTTCCCTAAAGGAAGGGGAGGGAACAAACACAGGAGAAATTGCCAGAAGGTGTGGTGCAGTTTGAGGAGAAGTTTCCCTCCCAGGTCAGGAGACAGAGCTCTGCTACAGCCAGGGGAGACGAGGTAGCTGGGGCGCCCTGACCACAAACAGAAGGTAAAAGTGCAAGACCCACCAGGGAAGCGGGCAGTTTTGTTTACAGAAAAAGCTGATGAAAACCTGCACTCTTTTAAAGACTCCCAAGCTACTTTGCATTCTTTGGGAGTATATGCTTCGGCTGTGAAGAGAAACGACTATAGTGGTCAGCGGCAATACTGCTCGCAACATTTCTTTAGACAGTACTCCATTCCTGATTGGCAGCAGCACTACTTTAGGAAGGGCCACAGATCCCAGAGGTCCTCTGGTTTGGGGTTTAGCTTGCCAGCCTCCCCTCCTCCTGTTCCCCTAATCCCTGTCATTTTCCTCCACCCTATCATCCATCAAGCACCCATTTTGACTTGTGTTTCCAGGACACCGATCCAGTGGTGATCTCTCCTTCTCGGTCTTCCTTGTTTGGGGAAAGGCTGACTTTTTTTGACAGTGTTTGGGGCTCAGTTACCACAGACAACTGAGTCCTAAGCACTGTCAGACCAGTTATGCCATACAGTTCCTCTCCATTTCTCCTCCACACTCACCTACCCCATCCCTCCTGGACTCCTCTCACAAGACACTGCTCATTCTCTGGAGCTGTGAGCTGTAGAGGAGGTCCTCCATGCAGCATCAGGGACAGAGGTTCTACTCCCAGTATTTCCTGATTCTGAAGCCCGAGAGAGAGAGGAGACCTATCCTCGGTCTCCATGATCTCAACAAATACATCAGATACGAGAGAATCTGTATGGTCATCCTAGCAACTATCCTTCCCTTCCTAAATCATAGTAACTGCTTGGGTGCCCTGGAGCTTCAAGATACTTATTTCCATGTAGCAGTCCTCCTAAGTAACATGAGATTTTTCAGCCTATCTTCCACTCCCTTGGTTTTTACCACGTGTATGGTTGTGGTAATAGCATACCTCAGGAAGAGGGGAATTCATATCTTCCCATATCTGGACAATTGTTTATTGAGTGGCATGTCCAGAGAGGAAGTTCTCTGTCTTGTTCGCTTTACATTGTACCTACTCGATTATCTACATCTCCTCCTAAACAGCAGAAAGTCAACATTGGTTCCAACCCAAAGAATCGAGTTCATTGGGCCTGCTAGACTCTGAGTTCATGACCATTTCTACTTAGTGAGTGATTCCAGGCAATTTGCCAGCTATGACTGGAGCTGCAGTCTCAGTCACAGGCTGGATATGCCTGAAACTGATAAGCCATATGGCTGGATACGCAGAGGTAGTCCAATACGACAGGCTGCACATATGTCATATTCAGATGTGGCTGAAGTTGGTTTGTTGTTCGATTTGTCATCCCTTGGGCAGGCTGATCTGACTCCCTCTGCCAACCCTGGACTTCTTATAGGGGTAGACGATTCAGGACAATGTGTGCCAGAGTGTTCTTTTCACTCAGTCCCCACTGACTAGGACTATAGTCTCCAGTGCTGCCTTAGTAGGTTGGGAAGCACGTCTGGTATAACTGAAAATTCAAGGCCTATGATCGGAATGAGCAGCGTCTCTGCATAGCAATGTCCTGGAGCTCTGTGCCATCTACAGTGCCTGCCAGACCTTTCAAGATCATGTCACAGACTCAACAGTTCTCATACTGATATTACCAGACTGGAGCACGCTCCAGTGTGCTGTGTCAGGAAGCAATCTGGCTCTGCCAGCTTTGCATCAGGGAAAACATTACTCCTGTGGCTGATCACCTTACCTGAGCTTCAGGATCACCTGGTGCCTCACCTCAGCAGAAATTTTCTCCTTGAATCCGCAGTGGGCTCTGAAGCCCAATATCCTTTTTTAGTTTTGGGCATCCCAGTGATAGACCTGTTCACCATAAGAGGCAAGAAATGCTGCCTGTTTTGCTCCCAGGGGAAGAAGGCTCAATCTGGCCTCTCTGACTGAGGCTTTTCCCACAAGCTGGGAATCGGCACTTCGGTATGCTTTCTCCTCCAATTCTGATAATCCCTCAAGTCATTCTCAAACTGAAATTGGGCAGTGCCAAGCTCATTCTCATTGCTGTAGTGTGCCTGAGACAATGCTAGTTCTCTGACTTCCTTGCATTATTAGTTTGGCCTTCCAAAACCCTTCTTCTTTACCCGGACCTCCTGACTTAGTATTTCGGTCAGGTTTTGCCTACAGTGCTCAGCTCCCTGCATCTCATCGTGTGGCTGCCACATGGTTAGATGAAGAAGAGAAATGAGGTTTGGAGGTGGTCCAGCACGTCTTGCTCAATAGTAGGAAGCCCTCCACCAGAGCATCCTGTTGAACCAAGTGGAAGTGGTTCTTGATAGGTTGTTATCTCAGAGAGTACAACTGAAGCTGTCTTGTGTCCAGGACATTTTGGAGAACCTGTTAAGCCTTCAGTCTTCTGGTCTTTCATTTAGTTCATTGAGAATGCACCTGGCAGCAGTTTCAGCATTTCATCCACCTGTCTGTGCGAAGTTAGCGTTTTCAAACTCCGTGGCAATGAGGTTCTTAAAAGGAATCACTCATCTCCACCCGCTGGTGAAAGAGCCGGTGTCCAGTTCCTTTGTGGGATTTTAGTATTGCCATAGTGGATCTTATCAGCCCTCCATTTGAGCCCCTGGCAACGTCTTTCTCTTTTCTGTGCCAGAAAACTGCTTTCCTTGTGGCGACTGATGTCTGCAAGGAGAGTGGGTGAGTTGCAGGATTGAATGGCAGAGTCCCTTACATACAGTTTTCTAAAGACAAAATAACCTTGCGGCTGCACCCTCAGTTTTTATACAAAGTGGTTTGCCAGTTTCACTTTGAACCAAGCTATGTGTTTACCAGCGTTCTTCCCTAAGCCTCACTCAGTCCTGGGGGAACAGTATCTTTGTATGTTGGATGGTAAGTAATATTTAGCTTTTTATCTGGAATGGACCTTATCTGGATGAGGACTTTCTGCTCCTCATCTTATTTCATATGTGGACTGAATGAAGAGTCAAGCAGTCCCTTCACAGATGGTCTCTAGGTGGATAACTTCCTGTATCACAACATTGTATTGAATAACCTGGGCTATACCACCTCAATGGGTGCAAGCGCATTTCATGAGAGCCCAGGCCACATCAGTAGCATTCCTAATGGATGTTCCTGTATTGGACATCTGCAGGGCTGCCACTTGATCTTCTGGGCAGGCTGTTACAAATCATTTTGCCATTATAGCTGCATCTAGATTAAAACTTCAGGAAGGCAATCCTGCAGTCCTTCTTTAAATCGACTCTGAGCCCTGCCTCCCCAAGTACTGCTTGTGAGTCATCCAAGTAGAATACATGGCTGCATCTACTCCAAGAAGAAAAACCATTAACTACTTGTACGGTGAAGGATGGGCGAGGGTTATAGAGCATAAGTGCTGCCCCTCCGGTACTGGTAGGCAAAGTTTGCCAGTTCCGGTGTGCTGGGCACACACATGCCTAAGTAGAATACATGACTGCATCACACCTCAAAGAACAAAGTACAGGTCAGTACGATTTTATACTATTGTTGCTACATTTAACAAAGTCACAAATTTATTGATTCTTTAAAATTTGAGGGTGAGATCCTCAGCCACTCAATAGCGCCCCATCCATAAAGCATTATCAGCTCTGTCACAAACCCACTAGCTCCCTGCATAGCAGCTGAGGCTGGGGGATAGAGGACGTGGCCAGGGCACAACTTAAAGCAGCCCTGAGGCTTATGTTCATTATGGCAGGGGCTTAACCAGCAACCTGGCTGGCCCCAGGATAAAGTCACCTTTGCCTCCCCAGCTTCAGTCATAGGTAGAACACAGCTCAGACTTGAAAGATCAAGTGCAGACTCTGTACAAGCTTTAGGGTTAAACAAAATAACATGATTGGTATATATGGTACCAGCGAGGAGGGAGGGGTACAGGTTTGAATCTTCTTAAATTGTTAATTCTGTTACAGAAAGCAGAAAATGAGCCAGTGGGGGAGGGAGAGGGAGAGAATATTTGATGTGATAGTGTACTTTGAAGAAGGAAAGCCGCTCTATACTGTGTAACAAATATCTGAGCTCTTCAAAGCTGATTGAGAGAGATTTATTGGAATAGTGTCAGCCCATCTTTAATAACCTCGTTGAATTATAATGTTCTGTATTGATGGTTTCAAATTACATTAATTTATGAGCACTGTCCCTGAAGAAAGCATGAACATATTTCCACATGGAGGCATCAAATTAACATCTGTTGACTATTTTATTTCCGTTCAGGTGATACCATGTATTAATGAAAAACTTGTAGAATTGTGCAAAACTTGTCTTTAAAGTTTATTTCATAGAATATTTGCTGTATAGGTCTGGTCTCTTTGCAGGAAATGGGGGCAAAGTAGAACCCTTAGGACCCCTTTCCCCCTTTTTAAACATATCATAGTTAGAAAATTATTTGCTTACAGTCTGGTAGGAAAATAGTTAGGTTGTAAGTTGTTCTTTTCTCTGCTAAATAATAAACTGACAAAAGGCAAATTCTGCATTAGGATATACTATTTTTACCTCATTCTGGACAGACTATTCATAGAAAGATCTAATTATAATACTACATCTCTCTTCACCATCTGTGGCATGCTATTCTTAGTCACCAGAGCCAAAAGCTAACTCTGTGAAGGTCTGGAAGCTCTGTTTTGATAGAGTTTTTGGAGTGGTGGCACATCCCTTTCATCATTCGGAAAGGAATTTTGCAGTCAGATAAACAGTTTTTTTGGCATTGTTTGCTAGAGATTAAGCCTTTACAATTTAGGCATGCACAATTGTGGATGTACACTTTTTCCTGGCTAATTTGTGCCCTCAAAATAAATAAAAATAAAACCCTAAAAAAACCCACAGCCCACACTTCAATGCTGTTCACCTACATGCCACCCAGAGGGGTTAAAATGGCTCAGAAGGGGCTACTTGATAGGATGGGCTGCACCTGGGTGAGGGGTAGGTGGGCTATAAAGCCCTCACTGAATCTGAAACGCAGTTGGTTAGGAAGAGGCTGGGCTCTGTATAAAGCCAGGGAGAGCGGAAGGGAGCTGCTAGGAGAGAATGGGTCAGCCTTCATTCTCAGTGTTCAGAGAAAAGAGTAGGAAGACGCCTAGGGAAAACAGCAGCAAGAGTAAAGCTGAATGGACCTTAGCTACTGATTGTAGGGTCCCTACGTGGGAACCCAGAGTAGAGGTCAGGTGGGAGTTCCCCTTCCAGTCACTGGGGATGCATGGAACGAACAGGGCAGTGGACTTAGAAGACACGGTGACTTGTTTGGAGGGACTTTGATATCTCAGAAAGGTGGGGAAACTACAGTGACCAGATGGCAAAGCCATGAAGAGGAAGTGTTGCAGCTTGTGGAGTGTGAGAGAGGCCACAGAGTAGAGATTGGGACAAGGGGCTGAGAAACGGCAAGAGGAGGTAACAAACCCATGATGAGCTAATTTCCAGACGAGCCACAAGTAGGTGCCACAGCAGTGAGTGGAGAGAACCTGTGGCCATGTACAGCTCAG
Source organism: Mesoclemmys tuberculata (assembly GCA_007922155.1). NCBI lineage: Eukaryota > Metazoa > Chordata > Testudines > Chelidae > Mesoclemmys > Mesoclemmys tuberculata. The sequence continues at coordinate 12,888,816 of ML677027.1, forward strand.
GAAAGCACATCATGTACAATCCCCAGAGGACTTTTATATTGTTGTTTCTCCTTCTTGTATGCCATTGTAATCACATGCTGAGCATATTTTCTTCAAATGAAGATGAAACTTTAAAACCCTTAAAAGTTCACATTTTAGTGGCCTTGGACATCACTTCTCTATGTCCCTCTCCTCTCCTCTCCTCTGCCCCTCCAAACCAAGGCAACAGCATCCTACTGCAACATTATCTTTCTCAGAATCCAGGTTCAGACTCTTCAGAGCAAGGTTTAATTGATCTATGGAGTGGGATCTATCTGTGGAGTAGATAAGACAGGCACCCAGTCCCTGACCTTTTCCTGACATGATGCAAAACAGTCTGTGTGCAATACCAAAGTCTGAAAAGTGGTTGGGGGAGAAATCTGAAACAAAACTTTTAAATTTGGGACAGCTGAATAGCAGCATCTCTGTGGACAAATACATAAGATAACGTGCGTGCATTAGAAATGGCATAGACAGATAATACTTCTGATTACCAGGAAGCTTTTCTTGAATGATATCTGGCATTGTTAAGTACTTGATGATGATGATGAATGGAGTTCCGCTGATGTAACTGAGAGGCGAATTTCACCCACAGCCTATAAAACAGGTTGATCATTTCTCTTGGGAAAACAGGTAACCAGATGGAGCTGCCTTGGCAGATGCTAAATTTTTCATATGGGGCACAAATATTCAGGCTGTGTGTATGCATGAGAGCTTACATTCATGTGCCCTAAGTGCTGAGGTGCTGTAAGCACATGGAAGATACAACCTCTTCCTTTTAGCCATAGTCAGTCTATGCATAGATGTAATCAAAATTACAGCAGTGGATTGTGATGCACATGAGCCATAACCTGGAAAAGTCTGATAGAAAGATCCAAGCCAGTTTGTTTTCTAGTCTGCAGCAAAAATGTTACCCATGCTTTTTTAAAAGGTTGCCAGCATAACCTTGCAAAGTCATGTCAGTTTTCCATTAACATAAAGTCATCATAGTCCATCTTCAATGCTGCTGCATAGGAAGAAACCAGTGCTACAATCCTGACCTCACCTGAAGTCAATTAAGTTGTAATTCTGACTTCAAGAGAGCCAGTCGCACCCTAAGTCTTTATGGTATGTGGGAGTGCAACAAAAGGCAGCAATGCCAGTTTCATATATGAGATGCATAATAACATTAATTCTGGGATCTAATTTTTGTTCCTTGACAGATGAGCTGCTGAACTCTGTGAATGCTCTACTGTCAAGAACATAGAATTCTGAATTTCTGTATATTAAAGACTTTCATGACTTGCTAATTACATTTCATGACAGACCTGTTTTCTTGATAATAAAAAAGGCCTTTAGGAATTATTTTTAATTTAAGAATACAATAAAAATGTATGAAGTAAAGTGATAACCCTTTAAAAACGTGCTACTTACCTTGAATAACTAACTATATCTTTACTGAGGGGAACTGATGAAAGTGCTGTAAATACTGAGGTAACCATATCTATCTAAAGTCAGATAACAAGATTTTATGGATTGCCACTATTGTCTTTTTAGAGGTGTGATTGATTTTATGGTGGGTTGAATTGACTTTCTGTTTTGGCTCCTATTTGAAAATATTGGCCATAAGATATTTGTTCTTTTTTCGTTTTTCTTCTCTCCCCTCTCATCCGTCCGCCCCTTCCGATGCTCAATTTAATTCCTGCAATCCTTTTGTAAATTCAGGTCACAAATTTTGTGCAGTCCAAGGGTGAAGCTGCAGGTCAGAACCAGTTAGAAGCCAAAGGGTAAGCCAGAGGTAGCCAGGAGTCAAAAACTAGAACAGAGCAGGGCTTACAGCAAAGCAGGAGAAGGACTGGAGTAGGAAGCGGAAGTGAGAGCAGGGTAAGCGCAGCTGCAGGCGTGGTATGCACTGAGCAGCTGCTGCTGCAAAGCTGGGGTATTAGACTGCTGGCACCCCTGCCCAATCAGGAAGTGCAACCATTTGGAGGGGCTAACTAGGCCCAGCTGAAGTTGTTGAGTTGCCTAGTGACCGGATTGAGGGCCAGCTGTGTCCCTGACACAATTGTCTGCACTGAGCCAGAATGAACAGAGCACTGTGTCTCGGTCCGTATCCCAAGGCTTCTGCTTTGGCAACAAGAAATAAAATCTGGATTCTGAGGCCTGTCTGGCATCGCACTCAGAGAGACAACGTGGGTGAGGTAATATCTTTCATTGGACCAACTTCTGTTGTGTGGCTTGACAGCTTGTCTTTCTCACCGAGTTCTTACTTGTCAGTCGCCTGCTGATTCAGAGTCCCCGGTCCCAGTCAAGTCAGATCAGGAGAACTTGCCTGTAATCTACATTAAGACACACAAAACATTGGGGTGAGGGCTAGGTAAATATCATTATACCCAATAGAGAAATATGCACGTTAAGGCATGGACATACCCTAAGTCACAAACAAAGGGCTTAGTATTACCTTACTATAGAAGAGGGATTATTATTTTTGCAGAAGGTAATTTACTTATTCCTTGAGGTGGGATAAACTGTTTAGCTCATATAATCTTGTATATCGGACATCCGGAGCATTTGACTTGGGCACTTACTGAGAAATTTATAAATGAAGGAAGTAAAATAGAAAGATTCCACAGCAATTCAGGGAATAACCCCCAGGAGTTTTGATGCCCAATCCTCTGATTTTTAACCACTGTAAAACACACACTGATTAAAATGGTAACAATTTTGGCATTGATTGATAGGAATAAAGTACAATTAACTGACTTTCCCTTTGCCTTTGATATTACTCCCTGATTTCCTTTAGAAAATGCCAAAAACGATTGACATTCAGAAATGGGACTTTTAGATTTACTATCAACGCCAGTAAATTATAGCTGATTAAAGTTGGAAGAATAAGACCAAAACTGGAAAATATCTTTTATCTGAACAATCAAATGTCATTTGATAGGGTTAAAAAAATTAGCCATGAGAGATTTAGTAGAGTTGAAAGATGAGTTTTAAACAGAACATGAATGAAAGTAATGTTTTTTCCATGATTCATAAAACAAACAAGGAAAGATGGCTTAGCAGAATGGCAATTATTTTAAAAATGTTTTTAGGGCTATATGGCAAAAAAGCTTAGATTTTTAAATGCAGGGTAATTGTAGCCGTGTCGCTCCCAGGATACTAGAGACATGAGGTAGGTGAGGTAGTATCTTTTCTTGGACCAATATCTGTTGGTGAGAGAGACAAGCTTTTAAGCCACACAGAGCTTTTCTTCGGGTCTGGGAAAAGTGCTCCAAGCATCACAGCTAAATGCAAGCTGGAACAGATTTGACAGCCATGATACCCACCCCAAACATGTCGCTAAACTCACCCATTTCATCCTCACCATAACGACGTTACATTTAACAACAAACACTTTGTCCAAACCATGAGAACAGCCCTTGGTACTAGGATGGTTCCTCCATATGCCAACCTCTTCACTGCCCACTTAGAAGAAGTATTTCTGGGCCAAGGCACCACAAAACCAATGATACACCTAAGATACATCGATGATGATTACATCCTCTGGCATGGCGTAAACTCTCTCAGATTTCCACCACAATTTCAGCAAACATGGCCTGTCCATTAAACTCTCTCTGAAATACTCCCACACTAATATCAACTTCCTGGGCACCACAATCAGCTTCAACAATGGAACCCTACAGACCACCATATCTAAGAAATCCACAGATCATCACACCTTCGTAGAGTCAATAACCACCCGAAATATACCAAAAAAATCTGTTTTCTGCAGCCAGACACTCAGATACCACAGAATATGCTCCAAGCGAAAGTCTGGGATAGTCACCTTAACACACTTAAAACCACCTTCACCAAAGAAGGACACTCCACTAGAGAAGTAGATCGCATCATGGAGTGGGACACCCAAGAGAACCTGCTTCAGTACAGAAACAGAACCTCCTCTAATCACACATCTGTAGTTGTCACTTGGTACCCCACACTGGAACCCATATGGGGTATTCTCAAACAACTACAACCCATGCTTGAGGAGGACCTCATCCTGAAAGAAATCTTTCCTGAGCCCCCTCTTCAGGCCTTCAAACACCTCTCCAAGCTCATCATCAGAAGCCTGCTCCCCATGGATCAGGACACACCGACTCAAAGGGGCACCAAACCCTGCCACAACAACAGATGGAAAACCTTCAGACACTTCTCCACTGCTACAATGATCAACAGCCCCCCAAGACACCTTTCACGATCCATGGATCCTACACATGCCTACCGCAACATGTGGTGTTTTTCACCAAGTGCGCTAAGTGCCCGACTCACATGTACGTGGGTGAAACCTGACAATCTCTACACTCTCAAATGAACTCACACAGGAAAATGATAAAAGACAAAAACACCCCATCATCTCTGGATGAACCCTTTTCACAAAGCGATCACTCTATAGCTGACCTGTCAGTCCTGGTTCTCAAAGGAAACCTGCACTACCTTTCAAAAGGTGAGCCTGGGAGCTTACATGGATAACTCTAAATAGACATAGACACTAATCATGGACTGAAACAGAGACGCTGGATTTATGGCTTAGTACAACAAGCTGTAACCCGTTAACACCCCTTTTTGTCCTCTGACTGCAGAGCTGTTAACAGGCCACTCTACCTTGAAGAGTCCCTTAGAATATGTGCTAATTACTTATGCTAAACAATCGGTTCCATCTGGCATTTAGCTGTGGTGCTTGGGGAATACTTTTCCCAGACCTGAAGAAGAGGTCTGTGGGGCTCCCTAGCTTCTCTCTTTCCTCAAGAGAAGTTGCCCCAGTAAAAGAGATTACCTTGCCCACCTTGCATCTTGGATTTTTAAAGGCATTTAGACGTGGGTCTTTGTGGTATTGCAATGCCTAACTGTTGTAGAGGCCAAAGGGTACACATCTACCTTGCAGCTGGGAGTGTGCTTCCCCGTGAGAATTGTCAGGCACGTGCTAGCCTGCTAAAACCAGCTGAGCTGCCAGGCTCTCCTCTGCTAAGGCCAGTGCTTCTGTGGCAGCGTGGAGAGCTGCAGAGCGGGGATGGGCCGCCACCCTGAATGGGTCTCCAGTGAACCAAGTCCAGGGGCAGCCAGGTTTGGTGGGTCAATGGCTTTGTCTCCCAGCACAGCTGTGTTGGTTGTGGGAGGTGGGTAGCAGAACTGTGCACAGCTGGATCCCAGCAGCAGCATGAGTTACTGGTGACTCTTGGCTCAGAGGCTGGCCACCCGGCAGGGTTGAGTTCCAGCTTGAGGTGCTGTGCTAAAAAGAGCAGACGGGTAGCATAGGCAGTGGCTTGGGATTGCTGTCTGAGTATGTACCCAGCGTGCCTGGCTAAGTTTGTATTCAGTCAGCTAGCCTAAGCTGCCACCTGTGCTGCCTGGCAATGCCGCTATATTTAGCATGCCAGCTTGAGCATCGCTAGTAGGTTGCTGTCTACTCATGCTGGGAAGCACGCTGCCAGCTGCACTGCAGATGTCCCCTCAGTTTCATTAAAAGTCAGTGGGACTTAAGCTTCGAAGAGCTAGATTCACAAAGGTATAAGACGTCTAACTGTTTCCTTAGTTGCCTAAAACTAGGATTTAGGCACCACTGACATTCAGAAAAACATTACTCAGCTGTGCCTATCCCTGTAGGCACCTAAATCTTTTAGGCCCCCAAATTTCTGCTGTTGGGCTGCATGAGTTCTTGTGCTGCCCTATAGCTAACGAGCTACTCCAAGCCATTGCTCATGCCTATGCCCCAGTGGGATTCCTAAATTAGGCATTCCTCCTCCCATCTTGTCCACAGGACCCAACACGGTTATTGTGCTTAGTGCATGCCTGACCCACACACAAAACATCCAGGGCAGAGGAGCTCAGGTACTTTTCTGTGGAGTGGGGTTAGGCGTGGTATGTCCCATTGTACCCAATAGCTTAATGGGTAGTACACTCGTCTGGGATGTGGCAGAATTTTCATAGATTCCAAGGCCAAAAGGTATCATTGTGATCATCTAGCCTGACCTCCTGTCGAGCACAGGCCGAAGACCTGTCCCAGTGTAATTCCTAGAGCAGTTCTTTTAGACAAACATCCTGTTGTGATTTTTAACATTGTTATTGATGGAGACTCCACCACAAACCTTGGTAAATTGTTCCAATGATGAACTAATCCCACCAGTAAAATGTTGCACCTTTTTTCCACTCTGAATTTGTCTAGCTTCACCTTCCAGTCATGGGGTTATGTTATACCTTTCTCTGCTAGATTGAAGAACCCATCATTAAACATTTGTTCCCTATGTAGATACTTAAAGATGATGATCAAGTCATTCCTTCTCTTTGTTGGGATAAATAGATTGAGCTCATTGGGTACGTCCACACATCTATGAAACACCTATGGCTTGTGAGGTTCAAGCTGCAGGGCCATAAAATAGTGGTGTAGGCATTCAGGCTTGGACTGGAACCTGAGTTCTGGGACTCCGACCTCTAGCCTGAGCCCAAACACATGCACAGTAATTTTATGGCCCTGCTGCCTGAGCCCCATGGGCCAGCCACAAGTGTTTAATTAAAGCTCAGACATATCCCTGGAGTCTATCGCTGTAAGATCCTGGTTTGACTCCCCACTGTCTCCACTTAGTCATTGGAGCAAAGACTTGAACCTAATTCTCCCACATCCCATTGAGTATCCTAACCACCTGGCCGAAGAATCACATGCTCACTTTTTCCCTCTCTCTGACCCAATTAATATTTATTTATACACAGTGGAATAGCTTCAACAGGAGAGATTGAGAAAGCCTGACTACAGAAACCCCACAGCCTGGTGATCAGGGCCCTCACTTGGAATGTGAGTTCAAGTCCCTGCTCTCAATCAGGCAGAGCGGAGATTTGAAAACAGGTCTCCCACATCCCAGGTGGGTCCCCTAGCCATTGGGTTTTGGGGCATAAAGGGGTGTGGCTACCTTTGTCTGCTTTTTCATGAGAAAGAGCTGCCCTGGTTTAGGTACCAGCTCCATGAGAGCAGTCACAGCTGAGAATCCTGAGTAGAGATAGGCACTTCCCTGTGGCCACTCGGATGGGAAAGGCCCAGATCAATAGCAGTTAGGTGCCCAGTGTACCCTTTGTGGAGCTGGGCCATAAGCTGGCTCGTAATTTTAATAAGCCCCTTGTAAGAAGGTGAAATAAGTTGCTTTATTAAGGTTTTTTGTTCTCACTTACCCTCCTGCAAACTTGAACCCTCTTTTCTTTGTATTAATTCTCCTTCTTCCTCTCCCTAATGCACCTTCTCATTGAGAAGATTGTGGCTGAGGGGAGACATTTTGTGCAATCGCTGATGATGTGATTTCTTTGCTAGGCTCTTTAAATCAATATGTTGCTTCTGATGGCTACTTAACAACTGTATCATATCTTCCAATTTTTTCTTCCAGAAGAAAATGGCTTTGATAGAAGAATGCTGGATTTATGCTAAGCAGGAAGTGCTCCTTAGTTGCCATAGCTGAATATTTACTGAGATAACTTGGCATCACTCTAATGTTTTTTAATATATAAAGTTAATAAAGTGGAGCTCTTTACATTTTCAGAGAACATGCTTCATGCTTGTGTTTTATGATGGTTTCGGTCAGCACAGCGGGTAACTGACTGAATTGTTTATGTCAAACTATGCTCTAAATGGCCTGCGTTCTGACTTAATGTGGGACACAGTATCACTGGCAGCGAAGTTCTTCCTGTTTCTTTTGTTTTCTATCACTTGCCAGAGACTCAGATGCAAACTAAATAGATGATGTCTTGCCTACAGATGCTATAAGTCAGTAAGCAATTTTTCCCAAAAGAAAAATGGAATGATCCAGGAATTGATTGTCTCCGCTCTGAATACTGGTTTTATATTTGAGTCCTTATTAGCCATTTACACTGAAAAGCACGATAAACTTGCCAGGACACTGAAGAACATATGTTGTTTTAGTAGTACCTGTAGCAAGTAAACTCGTCTTTATATCAGGATTTGATCCAGATAAAAAGCTATTATTAGAACTATATTTCTGCCACAGCGTATCTAAAACTACGATCTTTTTTTAAAATGGAGACACATTTGTTTAGATCCTAGTATCTAAATGATATGTGCTGGTTTCATTTGGAAGTATGATTAAAGTATATAATGTCGTTTAACTGTTTAATGAACTTTGGATAATGCAATGGAATACAAATATTTGACCTTTCTGACAGTGACTGATGGATTGAAGTTGCATAGCGTGATATCATTAGAATGTCAAATAACATCATTATTCATGATTATCAGGAATTATTCAGGTGAAATGGGAAAACTAATGGAAAGCTATTATTTGTGTGTGGGCTGCATTTTGACTTTCCTTGTCAGTGCCAGTCCTTTGATGATACAGGGGGTAAAATGCACATATTCAGTGCACTACAAAGAACAATTAACAGTGTAATTTAAACTAATGACAGTCATAATAGAAAAATATTTCAGGGGATTAGATAGTGTAACAAAGCAGGCTTCAGAATTGTTCCTAGATCAATGTTTGCATTTACTTATCTTCTTGTAATGGTGTCCCTCACCATAGTATCTGAGCACCTATTAATACCATTACTTTTTGTAATAGTAATGTGTTCACAATCTCACTCTCTCCCATTGAAGTCATTGGCAAAACGCCAATACTCAACACTGGTTGTAGCATAAGGTTATATCAATAATAATATGTAATCACTATATTCCCTGGATGAAATCCTGGCTCCATTGAAGTCCATGATAAAACTCAGAATGACATCAGTGAAGCTGTGATTTCTCTCTAAGGAGTTTAAGTCCTGAAAGAAAATGTTTGTTTCCGAAGGTCGAAGTCTGGAAACAAAACTAAAAATCCTAACTAATTTTTTAAAAAATCAGCGGAATTACTGTGGCCAAATTCCAATAAGGCACTTAAGCTTGAAGTCAGTGGGTCTGCTCATGTCCTTAAAGTTAGGCACATGCTTACAGGCTGAGATCCAGCAAAGCACGTACATCTAGGTAAGTAACATAGTTCATTGTTTTGGGATGTGAAGTTTTTGTATCTCAATAATGAGTGTGATTTTAAAATCAATCTTTCCTAACAATTTAAGAATGCTATTGTAGTAATAATTTTTATCTATAAAGTATCAACCTGGTGAGTCTGTCTGTTAACATGGTGCAATCCATGAGCCTGAACCTGCAGATGCTCTGCTCTTAGAACTCCCATGGATATTAATGGGAGTTGCACATGAGAAGTGGCTGGAGGTCAGTCCTTGTATCCCAGCGGAAAACAATTAAGATAGTGAAATTATACATTTGAAATGAAGCGGCCCCCATTTTTCAGAACTGTTAGGATTGCTTTGGTCAGTAATGCACGTTTTACTATCTGTGGTTGACCCGTAATGAGACTTTCACCCTTACATCACTTAGGCATGTTTCAGAATCCCATCCTGTAATTTCTTCTTCTTTTTAAATCTTTTATTTATATTTTCTTTAAACCTACAAACAACAACAACAACAAAAGAGTAAATGCAGAAAAACTAAGGACTCATCTGGCACATCCTTACTCACATGCATAGTCTTTATTAATGCAAGTGCCCCTGTTGATTTATTGGGTGAACTTGCATGGGTAAAGACTACTTTCATAAGTAAGGCTTTCCAGGACTGGGTCATATGTTAGGTAAATGTTTGTCATGTAACACATTAAGTTGTGTTGTAAACTGACAAGATGGAAAACTCCAACTGCAGTGCATGTTTCATCTCTGATCGTAGGCATAATACTTGCTAACATTAGAGGAGTGATGTATGTGCATTCACAGGAGACTAGACTCCCCCGGAGACTTTACATTGTCTTCTTAATGAATGTTACCATTTAAAGCTAAATTTACAGTATTAAAATTGGAGAGGAGTTTGTTTTTTGTGAAGAGCTGTAAACCATTGGCTGTAATATGCAAATTACTGTGGATGACTTTTGTCTTTGTTAATGCTAAACGTTTAAAGTGTACAAACTTTGTCTCTTATGTTTTTCTATAAAATCTTTACTGATATTTGAATGAGGAAGGACCATTCCTCTTTTAGGAACAACTTTTTCCTTTCCAAGTGTGTCAAGAGTACCCCCCACTTATATGACCATCCACTGCCATCTTAACTGTGGCTTAAAATATCTCTGGATTAGAATATAATGTTATATATTCACATAACACCAACGTTGTTTGTGAGACAAATGCTGCATTTTTGAGACTTGGCAGCATTAACACAAATGCTCTCCTGTAGTTTGATTTGACTGATTCCATTCACAGGTTAGTTTGCAGCTTTAGCCCCATAGTTTGTGCTGCTTTAACCCTATATGCTATCCTGCTTGATGAGAAGGGGAAACCGAGGCAGATGAAACTAGTTTAAAATGAATTTTAATGAATCATGACTGCCCTTATTCATAAAATATACTTGAATAGAAACAGCTTAGTGGGCCGTTATAGTTATAAGAGCAGTTTTGCAGACTCCAGGGGTGTACAGGTTTACACTAATTCAAACTGAGCGGTAACACAGAAAAATAAATATGCTGTCTAGATTTATATTTATACCCTTTTGAACACACAGAGTAACTCAGTTTTTCCATGGGGGCATGCCCATGCATTTCCTGCAGACTCCACACCAAACGAAGGCAGGCATGCCCAGTATCTTACTGAGTGGCCTCTGCTGTACTTCTTCTGGCTCATCCTGTTCTTTCTCCCTTTTGGTTTTACATAAATTAAATTGCAGTGAATAGAAGGTTAGGGTTGGTATTCACAATGCAAGAAGAGGTACCTATTTTTGGTTACTGCAATGTTGGTTGTTACAGCCAAGCCACTTATTCTGTGCATCAATTCCTAATGAGCTCCCAGTGTGATGCTGTGGCCAAAAGAGTTAATGCAATCCTGGGATGCATAAACAGCAGGAATATCAAATAGGAGAAGAGAGAGGTTTTTTACCTCCATAGTTGGCATTAGTGCAACTGTTGTTGGAATCCTGTGTCCACTTCTGGTGCCCACAAGTCAAGAAGGAGGTTGGTAGATTGGAGGATGTTCAGGGAAGAGGCGTGAGAATGATGAAAGAATTAAAAAACGTGCCTCAGGTAGTAATAGACTCAAAGAACTCAATCTATTTAGCTTAATAAAGAGAAGGTTAGGGGAGGACTTGAATACAGCCCAGAAGTACCTATGTGAAGAACAAATATTTAACAACGGACTCTTCATTTTGGCAGAGAAAGGTCTAAAACAATCCAATGGCTGGGAGTTGAAGCTAGAGAAATTCAGACTGGAAATGAGGTGTAAATTTTTAACGGTGAGCGTAATTAATCATTGGAACAGTTTTTACCCTTGTGGTTGTGGTGGATTCTCCATTACTGATGATTTTGAAATCAAGATTGGATGTTTTTCTAGAGATCTGCTCTAGGAGTTTGTGGCGAAGTTCTCTGGCCTTCCTATACAGGCGGTCTGACTAAATGATGGTCCCTTCTGATCTGTGAATTTATGAGTAATCAGAGTAACTTGTTGATTTTGTAAACTCAAAATTATGTGCTTCCAGCAAAAAAACATATTTCCCAGGATAAAAAACCTGATGGTAGATGACATGTTCGCTCTTTTTAGGAGTGGTAAAAAGTAGTATAAGCAAAGCAGCTCTGAATCTGTTCATCTCCCATATGTGAACCACATTATTTTTCAGTTTCAGATCTGTACCCATCCCATAAAGACTTTTATCTTCTGTTCTTCTAGACCTCGTGCCTTTCTGACCCTCCAGCCCCCATTCAGACACATTTTTAGAAAACTGATGGCAGGGCCCAGCACATCTTGCGGTTTCCTTGTGATGGAGGCAAATGGGAGTGACAATAGAATAAATCCATGAACTTGTTATATTTCAAGTATAGCAGTTGGAATATTCCTTGTCAGAAAGATGGATCTAAGCTGCTGTGTTCAGCTCTGGGTCCAAACTTTTCAAAAATTTGAAAATAACTAGACCTGGTTTGGGTCCATCTGTACTGGGTAGATAAAAATTGATGTTAACAATCAGATTTAAAAAAAAATTAAATTAAAGAGAGATTAAAAAAAAAAAAGAATCTATTTGAAATTAAATTTGAAATTGGCTACCTGTGTTAAGGCCTAAACTTATAATAATGTATTAAAACCATTTAAATTAAATACAAAAATAATATTAAGTAGTACATATTTAGTGCCAGGTTTTAAAGAGTCTTCCACCGAACTTGTGGGAGTTGCTGGCTAAGCACCTGGAACCAGAGTCTGTTAATGGGCTAGACCAGCTTTTGATAGCAGTAACAACTTCTGCAGATACAGAGAGAATTTTTTTTTTAATTTGCATTTATTCTACTAGTTGAGTTCAGTGAGTAGTTTATTCAAAGTTTTAAATCAATCTGGAGTAGAAAATGTGGGAAAGGTTGTGTTCCTCTTCCAAAACGAGGTGTGAGAGGACATCATCTGCTAGTTCTAAAATCTTGAGGGATTTAGTGACCAGAAATAATCAATTCAATTCATTAACCACAGAAAATACTTCCTTTGTTTATCAGTCAGTTTTAAATGCAATAAATTCTTCTGAGAAACACTTTTATTTATGTCTCCAGCACATTTCATAATTTAAAAAAATGCTGGCTTTGTGCATTTTTAGCTGAATTTGAATTCCCGTCCAAATTGAGGTTGACACAAAATTAATCTAGTAAATAAGAAATGCATTATTCACGATTTTCTAAAATAATAAAATGTACAGGCTTTCTTTACTTAGAAATCAACATGTTTCAATGGTAACGAACTAATGAGACTCAACTGTTCTTCAGGAAAAAAACTAAACAGTGCAAATGCTAAACATGATTAAAATCAACAATTTTAATCAAGGTTTCCTGCTTGCAGATGTAAATCATTATTAGAATTGGTTATTTAAATTGCTTTGATTTAAGTCAGTCCACTTTTGTACCAAATCTACAGTCCAGGAGCCTTATCATTTCTCCATACCCGTGTGGAACATCTGGCCTTGTAGAGTGAATTCCATTGAATAACAATGAGTTCCTTTGACTAACACACTTTCTTCCTATAGAAGAGGGAGGATTTTCTGTCTCAAGTAATGTATTCCATTCGTCTGACTTCTGACTCTTCTTCTGTATCCAAGAATAGAGGGATCTGTCCACATATTCTAACACTACTTATCCTCCGTGTAAGATCTTGTTTCTTCTTTCTTTTATAAAAATATCTTCCTAATGATTTTTTAAAGGCCTATTACAAGGTACATTGCTCTGAAGTAAATATGGGATAATTGGAAAATTTCACTTCCTCTTCAGTACATTGCTGTTTGTATCACAAAATTTTTATTTTTGTTTTATAATGGTGTGAGATTGCCAGCTAAGTATTTGTTGAAGGATGGTAGATGTTGGCTTAAAATGGAGAATTGTATGTTAGAAAGATAACCATAAAGAAGCTTTAGAAGACTATGAATGTAATATCTCTCTAAAAAAACCTTTTTATTATTTTTCAAACATTAAAACAAATGCTATTGTAGTGGAACATGTGGTTCTGTTCTTGCTGTAGTAAATTTTAAAGAAATCAATAACAGCATAAAGACAAAATTAGTAGCTACCTCGAATAGCTCCATACTAATGTAAAGGCTTTCTTATCTCTAAAGAGCTGATGGATATATAATGAAATGTATTTAAATACATGGCTAAAGATGATTAAAATATCATACAGAACCAAAGCACTCCAGCTGTAGGTATTAATTAAATTGACCATTAATAACTTGTGATAAAAAGGAATATTACTGCGTTCATAAATTTTGTATGCAGATTTCATTAAGCTGGCACATTATATGAATTGATTCCCTGACATCTTCTGGCTGTGGCTGTATAGATAAGTGTCTCATATGAGTTTGCTATAATCCAAGAATTCTGATTGACTCCTTCTGACGAGTTATTGTGTTTTTGTTCTGTATGGCAATTCTTTCAATCAGTCCGCTATCAGGAAATATAATTATATCATTGTTTGGAATGCTATAATGTTATGTCAGCGTTTCCATTATAAATCCGTATTTTCTGCAGTTTATAACTTGGATATAAAAATGTGCTGAGGCCTGACATTTTTTGTAGAAGGTTTTTAACCTGCAAATGAGTTTCTCTTCCTTTTCTTTTTTCCATTGCAAGATATGAATAGAATCTGTATATTCACTATTGAATTATCATGTTAGCCCGGGAGTGGCTTTATCAGGACTATCTAACATTATAACCATTCATTTTTAGAACTCTTCCCCCATACGTAAACTGTAATAATCAGTATGTTCCTGGTGAAAATAACAACAATTGAGTCAAAATCTGACAGAGATCATTACTTAGAGAAATTAGGTAGATAGCTCTACAAGAATGGGTATCATCCATTGATACACAAACGAGAAAACTGGCCTTCATCTGCTAGGTGTGATTGAGGAGGAACTGGCACAAGAAAACAAAAGTTTAAAGAATAAATCCTTAAAGTCCTTGTAGAAAAACTTATGCATGTGCTTAACTTAACACACACTGAGAAGTCTAGTGGACTTCCCACATTCACAGTATATGAATGAAGCAGTATGTGAGTCTTTGTGATAAAAATTGAGTGCTACCCCATTGCTGGGAGTTACTGAAGGGACAGTGCTTTGAGACCTTGAATATTTATTTGCTTATTTGTTGTTGTTTTTTCCTGAATGGATTATGCAAGTATTAGATCCACTAAATGTAAATGTATTAGGCAAGGGTTGAGTCAGCATTTGTCATGTAAGAAGCTTTCTAAAACTTCATTGCAACATTCCTATAATAGCTTTTCCCCCCTTTAAGCTATGGAATATCCTAGATACTCAAACTTATTATGGGCCAAATCCTGAATTTCTTACTTGATCTTTTACTTGCCAACCAATGTTATTTTCAATGAAACCATTGTAGTGCAAGTCTTCCTGTGCATGCTCCTATTTATATAATAACAGTGATGAAAGATGTATTTTTCATTAAGTCCTTCTTATGGTTAAGATCTTAAATATATTTTCAAAGAGCTGAAGCTGAACTTCTTTCTCAGGGTGCCATTTTTTCCCCAAAAAATTGTGCCTGCAAAATGAATTGCAGATGGCAGTAGGAGTACCTGTGTCTCTAACTATCTGGTTTACACTAGCAATCAAGTATTTGGAAGCACTAGTGTTCAGCTGTATACCTGCAGCTGAGCTATATGTGCAAAATATATCTACAAGCCAATTGTGGGTTCAGAATGTGGGCTCAAATTTTGCAGGTGCAAATTGCATCCATCAAACTTGACTGCCATTTTGAAAAATTTGGCCCTTTGCTGAAAATACTATTCAACTTTTCATACAAACTATCTGATCTCATACATTTCTTTTTAAAGTGTGCATATTTTATGAGCTGCAGTGAGACAGACTAAAGTAAGAAATTAAGTAATCTTTTAGAAAAATACTTTCATGCCGCCTAATTGTTTGTTATAATCACAATCATTTAATTTATTTTTTTTCTTTTGGGTGAAGAACTAGAGTTTCATTCAAATGTAAATTAAAAGTTATAAAATATTATTAGCCATTCACTTTATTATAACAAGAGAAATAGCATTCCTTCCAGTTCCTTTCAATGTGAATCATGTAGACTTTTAACTAAACTACACTGGTGAATGTAATGTAACTTACAGTGAATTACTATTGTTCATTCTGATGGGAGCAACTTAATTTCCTGATGTAATCCGAAAGGAAAACTTATATGGTATAAGTAATTTAAAGCACATTTTCATGATTTCCCCCCCTCCGCAGTTGGTAAAGTAATGATAATGGAATAAATGGTATTGGTAGTCCTTAGAAAACAGATCACCACAAATTAGTCTCTGGAATTTAGTGATTAGGAGGAAGATCAAAGACGACATTTAGAATGCTGAGTTGATATATTTTGGACTTATTGTACTGTTAAAAGTAAGAACATGTTTCATGCATAAGAAGAAAGAAAGCCCAGGAAACACTAAGGCCCTTGTTCATTCAACAGTTGCATGCTGTTGCTCAGGCTTGACCTTTACACAAGAGAACTATGAATTAAAAGCTCAAAATGGGAATTCCATACCCACTTCTTGTTTCTTTCTATTGTTAAAATGTCCATCTCACCATGCAACTTCTCACAGAATGAGCCTTCCTTTGGTTATTACATCTACTGAGAGAGATGGGTAAGCTCCAGGCTTTAATTATTGACTCACTCTCTCTGAAAAATAAATAGAAAAGCCATTTTCTATTAGCCAGGATATTATTGCCTAAGGTCGTATCAGGATGTCCTATGAATTTTGTAATTAGACTGGAAATACTATGTTCAAGAAAGCATAGATCTGAAAAGGACAGGTTGTAACACTTAGTGGATCACAGAGGCATTGCTTAAAATACTGTCTCCATGAGTGTGCAATATTTTAGGGGAGCCAAGAAATTGGCTGCAACTCTTGCTAAGCAGAGGCTTTCTGGATGGATGGTGAATACATTAGAGACCATTTTTGATAATGGGGGCTGTATGCTTCATTCACCATGCATTGCTGGAAAAAAAATACTTCCTAACCTCTCTGATTTTTAAGTCTAATTTTGTCAGTCTATTAAATATGACTGACACTATTTGTTTGAGGATTTTTTGTTTTTTTTTACTCTGCCCATTTACACCTGTGGATGATTAATATCCTCAGCATCTTCTAGCTGAGATAGAGGTTAGGATATTTGTGGAAAGGGCTTGATTCATTCTGATGATGGGTTTCTTCTTGCCCACAAACAAAGGGCAGACATCCAGACTTGTACTGCAGAATGTCTCTGTGGTATTCGATTCAATCAGTGAGGGACCGTAACTGTCATTGCTTAGAGAGAGAGCCAATCGGGAAACAGAACTTCCATTCTAGAAGACATTCTGACATTTTGAAAAACTGTTCATTCTAAAACCACACAAAAAACCTGACATTTTGAATTTTCCTGCAAAACAAAAATTTGAAAAAAATTTCCATTCTTTGGATAATGTTGTATCATTTTGTTGTGATAAAAAACATGTCATTTTGGTAAAGTAAAATGTACCATTTCTTCTTAGAGAAGCAAGGTGGATGAGGTAATATCTTTTATTGAACACATTTCTGTAGATGAAAGAGACAAGCTTCTTCAACTCTTGGGGACCAACACAGGAACAACATCTACTTAAACATTTCACTTAACTTCATTTTGACTTTTATATTATATTTATATACATCTTATTTGATGTTGCATATTTTAATATTTACATATAGCATACATATTTGTATACATAATTACATATTTTAATATTTAATATAGCATACAAGTTGAAATGGATTGAAATGCTAGTCAAAACAAGAAGTTTTTCCTTATCAAACAACATGTTTTGACCTTATCTAAATGAAATGAGAAAATCAGTGATTCATTTAAATTTTTGCCTTTTGAAAATTTAGTGGAAAAGACAGATTCTTTGCAAACTGTTTAGATTTAGATGAAATTTCTCTTTTCCATAAAATCTGCTCTTTAACCAGCTCTGCTACAAGGTTACCATGAACCTTCTAAGGAAGCTCTAATCTTTTAGAGTGTCTATAAGAGTGTCCTCTTAGGCAACTGCTCCTCAGTGGATCTTGTGAACTCACCTTTGGAGTTACAAAGTTCAGCTTCTTTCTCTCCTCTCCCACAATCCTGTTTGTTCAACATCTATGCAAAGCCTCTGGGAGAGAAAGGATCTCTTTCTAAAATGTGTGCTTTATCTCAACCAAAAGTTATGGGCTTGATGCAGGAATCACTGGATAAAGTTATATGGAGCAGATGAGCATAATAGTCCCTTCTGGCCTTAAGTCTATGACTTATGAGATCACATGGACTCAGATATCAGCAAAGTATAGATGATACTCAGCTCTATATGTTTAATGTAAACAGTTTGATGTTGTTGAGATTTGTATCTGCAAGAATAGCTGCTGATTGAAGCTAAACCCAGCCAAAATGGAGGAAAAGGAAACATTTAGAAGAGACAGCTACACCATAGCAGAACCCACTCTCAAGGTTGTCTGCTGTCAGAACATCAAGCGTTCTTAGCAGTGGGGTCCCCCTTTACTCCTCACTGCTCAGGATATGTAAGGAGTTCCAGTTGCTAAACATGCTGAATGTCCTATGTCCTTCTTCCTTAATTTTCTAGGTCTTAAATGTTTTGATTTTGTAAACATTGTGATTGGTAAGAACTTTGTTGTCACTTAGCAACTTTAAATGGTGTCTGAAACAAAGGAATTTGTATTATGTATGTTAAAAATCACCATTTACCTACTGTACTAAAAGATAAACCTATAGGACCTTATCCTGCTACCCTTGCTCACACAAGTCATTCTTACTTACATTAGTAGTTCAACTGTCTCTAATGGCATGAGCATGGATTACTTGCATAAGTGCTGTTAGAAGTGGGTTTGGGAATATCTGTGGTGTGGTTACGGGCATCTGCTTGCCCGTAAAGCCAGGGGCATTGGCTTACATCTTTCCAACTATACTGGGGGGTCATAGGGAGTTTAAACTCTGCAAATGACCTAAAAGAATTTTCTTATACCTCTATCAAAAATAAATATTTATTCAACATTTGAATATTACTTTTGTTCAGGATGGAAATCCTACTTTTCTGGCATATACATTAAATAGGAGATATTGGCTAAAAGGATGGCCAATTGTTTGACTGCATGCGTGGTTTCTTCTTAAAAATGTGCAAGAGACAAAATAACTGAACTTAGCCAAACGTATTGCCTAAGAACAAAGCAATGCAGTACTAGGAGACATACATAACCTCCTTTGGGGAAGCAAACCTTCTCTCGCAGCATGTTCACCTTACAGAGAAGGTTTGCTTCAAAGATGCATATTTCAGCTAGTAGTATTTATAGTATGATTTTTACAAGCTACAAAACTCTTCACACGTTACTGAAGTCCAACCCACTGGTTGGTGACTGTTCCTCAACTTGTTTTGTTATGGACTTTTCTTATCTCTGTTTTGGATACTACATTCCAAAGCAATTGGGTGTAGAGGTTCTCCCAGCCTATTGTAGAACACACCATTCATGTATTGTGGCTTTAGCAGGCATCCTGTTTCCTGATGCCAAAACTGACTTCAGCTTTGCAAAGTATTAAGATGCTTGACATGGGTGAACAGAATTGTGAGGAAGCATAATACATTGCTACCATAATGTATACTATATTAATACTATGCACTTCGTACCCATAAATGTGGGTGAGTACCCATAAATGTGCACTTCGTACCCATAAATGTGGCGCTTCATACCCATAAAACTGTGCCGAACATATATACATCAGCTAACATATTGAAGTACAGCACACATATAGACATCCCCCAAACATAGAAATCAGGGTTCTGATTTCTATGGAACTTTTCCAATCTTTTTTAAATAAGTTCAAGCAAACTCATTATGATCCAAAGAGAGAAGAAAGTCCCCTATTGCTGACTGGCATTAAAATTAACCAACACTTTTAATAAATCAGGGCCATTCTGGAAAAAGCAAATTATGGGCCAGCATCTTCCATCAGGAGAAGGAATGTGGAGGGAGTGAAAGTTAATGGTTAAAGATCTGCTCCTGTAAAAGATATTCTAATTTCATAATATGCCTTCATACTACAGTTTAATAAGGTCTGATAGATGCAATATATGCATTTATTAATCCAGACTCATGCTGATAACATGTAACTCTGTGAAAAAACTGTGTTTAAATGGGAGTTGGAGTGCATGATTGAGTCTTCACTTAGAATATACACAAGATTTGATGTATGGTGGGAACAGAAATATTATACGTGTGAGCACAAGGAAAAATAGTAATGTGTAAATGCAACTAGCTACTTTCCGAGGTTTTAACCCTCTTTCATCAGGCTCTTGCTGACTAGTCATTGAATCATCAGACATTTGAACAAATCAGTGAGTACCTAGCTAACGGACCCAACTAGTGTCTCTAAACTTCACTCAAAGTTTTGGCTGTGGAAGGGCTTTGGTGTTGGGCCCTGGATTTATTTATTTTTTCAGTTATTCATACTGATAGAACACTTGCTGGAATTAAAGAGCATTACTAACTGCAGCTTCCTTTGCAGAATTTAGCTCTGGGCTGTCAGCACTCTCTCCAAGCTTATGTTTGACTAAGATAGACTCAACTGTTTGTCACCATGTTTTCCTTATCTGCCCACTCTACTCAGTCTAGAATTTCCTGGCACCCAAACATATACCAGCAAATGCTCCCTGGAAAGTCACCATGGCAACCCTGATGTCACCTCCAGAATGACTTTATGCTGCTTTCCTCTCCAGCTCATTCACAGGATTATCACTAGTAAATTAAGAAGTAAGGACAATTGCTCTCTGACCATATGTTTGGCAAGTAATGTGTGTGCCACACACAGTGCTCCTACAAGTCTCTACAGGTCTCTCCATCAGGTCCTGCATTTCCACTTTGAAACTGAAAGTACTTCAAATGACAATCATTGTATGAACTGCACATGTGAAATTAGCTGAGGCCCTTTGAATTTATATTCCAACAGACAAAAATTTTTTGGAAACCAGTTATGTTGTTGAAAGGCAAAACCCTCCCACACAAACTCTTACAAGCAAGGTGATGACAAGTGGAGGAAGCCGCCTTCACTGTACCCTCAGAATGTCTAAGGGTTTCCCATTTTTCAATAGCAAATGCACTGAGCAACACTGATGTGTTGAAGGCCCCTCAAAACCAAAAGTTTGATAAAGCCTTAACTGTAGAGTCATTATCGGTGTCTCCATCATCTTCTGTCGGTTAGTGGTGATGTGACTAAAACAGAAAAGAAAGTAATCCTTACATGGACACTTTCAATTTACTTGAATGTATGAAAGATTTGCATTAGACTAACCCTTAGCTTAAGGTCTTTTTTCACCCTCCACTCCTATTTTGTAACTTTTCTCTGGTGTATTTCTACTGCACACACCTTTAGTGCACTTTTTTGTTGGCGTGCTTTTGGTTCCTATAGTGGAGACATTTATGCACTTGAGTAACTTTATATGTGCAAAATGTCCCATTGACAGTCAATGGCTGTGTTCAGGTGCATAAAGTTACCCTTGTGAAGAAATCTGTGAAGGATTGGGGCCATTGTTCACAGCATGAAGTTCTAGACCAAGTTTCAAATGATGCTAGTTTGACTGCGGCTAACAAAAATTTAAGTCCCAGAACTGTCAGTCCACAGTGTTGAGACAGTTGGATTGTTTTTCTCATTAAAATAGCAGTGAATTAAATTTGAAAATTGCAAGGTGCATGCTGTGGAGAATAATGCATGTGTAAGGTAGGGTGAGTTATCTATAACCTGTCTGACTTTGGAATGCTAAATGTCTCGCATTCACTTCTGCCCACCAGGAAATACTAAAAAGTACACAAATAATGTGTGTATTCTGTAATTTACCATATAGTGCAAATAGTGAACATTTATTGAGTAATGAATAAGATTGGAAGATTAATAAACCTTACCAAAAAAATCTCTAATGTTTCATTATACTTTCATGTGCCAGAATGCTTTCTTCACTACGTGAATTACCTTTGATATATTCAGCTGATGTTAAGGCAAGTCTTATATCTAATCCTTTAATTTATATTGAACTTTGCAAGCAGAAACACAGAATTTTAATTTACATTAGTTCTTTATATCCTATCAAAGAAAAACATAGCTAACTAGATGAACACAAATTACACATTTCCCTCCTTAATATATGGGCTTAGCTTTGAAAAGTTTGTTTTCTATTGAAAAGGCAAACTGATGGCTAGGTTTCAAAGTGTTTGGTTTTTTTTCAGTTGGTTGACAATCTTATATTGGAATTTGGTTTGTATACTTGTATCATAGTCCTAGAGTAGGAGAGACATAACAATAGAAGCTTATTATATTATATTGTGCTATGTGGTATATACACTCTTCCCTTACCCTCAATTGCTGTCCCTCCCACCCCGCAAAAGACATGTATCCACACTCAGGTTCTTATTGCATCCCAGCTTTCCAAGGTGCCTCTTGATCCCATCCAATGCCAATTTCATGGAGTAGCATGAACACAATTCTTGCTCCCTTTCACCATGTCCTCGTCAAGATGGTTGGGGAAGGAGAAAACCTGGATGAACCTGAGAAGCCACCACTGAGTAAAAATCCTTCCTGGGGTCTGATGTGTCCTATTTACACAAAAAAAATGACCCTGCAATTTTCAAGCAACTCCTGCTTTTAAGGATGAGAACGCTATTTGCCTCTTTTCTGGAGTATGCCAGGCAACAGTTTCTTCTTATAAACACTAGTGCATTTCTTCTGTAGGGACCTTAGACCAAGATTATCCTAGCCACACAAAAAACCAACCAAACAAAAAAACCAAATATGGCAAAACATAACAAAATAGCACTAGAGAATTTCATGACTTGGTCTCCTCTTCTCCACCCCTCCCCCCAGCCCTGATTAACACTAAGACACTGTGTATAAAAGGCCAATCTATGGATTTCACCCCTCCCCTTTGCCTCCAGATTTCTCTGTCTAGCCACCTGGGTTAGGTCCCCATTCAAGTCCTATCTGTTCTGGTTCTTAAACAAATTCTAAAGGCCTCCTATAAAGATTTGTCTTCATTACACTTATACCTTCACTTTATGAAAGTGGGTTTTTTATTTTATTTTTTGGTTTTGGCCATAATTTCTGTTCTTTGAGCGGGTCTGAGAACTCTGCTAGTTTGCTTAGCGACCAAGATAAAGCAGATCTATTCATGAGCTGTAGCGGGGTGTGTGTGTTTTTTTTTTTTAGCTGAGTTCTCTTCTTTCCACTTTATAGCCATTGCCTGTGTTGGCCCTTACCTCAAGTGTGAGATAGGAAAGGGTGCATTGCCTACATGTCAGAGGGGCCATTGGAATTCTATCTACACAGAACAGCAGAATTTAAGAAGTAAGAATTTCTGCAAGTTCTTTTTTACCAAGTAAGCCTCCCAAGTGGATTAGGGAGCACATCTCTGAAACTTTCCAGCCAGTAATTAGGATTACGTTTTTTCTATCAGCTGTTGCTGCCTCATGGACTCGGAGGCAGGGACACTGTGGACAAATTGTGAAAAGGTATTCCCTGTAGATAGTCACAAAACATTACCAAGTTTAACATGTAGGCTTTTGTGGGTGAGATTCATTTTGGGAAAACTATGTCCAGGGGAAAAATGTAATCCAAAACATAGATGTATTTTATGGAGAGAGAAACCTGTGAAGAAGTAACTCTGAAAGTGACACCAGGGGTAGTGGTACACTTTGTAGTGACTGTGTCATGTGATATGGCACAGAAAAGGGCTGATGTTTTGGGCTTCATACTGCAGACTCATCAGGCTACAGAGCAGTCTGTCCCTCTCTATGTGTGCTAGTGTGCCCATGCCTGGAATACTGGACCATCTTCTTCTCTGAAGGGTAGCTTCTTTGACTTCAGCAGTCACTCCAGGGAAGAATGGTGTTCAGTTCTGTACAACTAATTATCTGAAATAATGAGGAAATAATTTATAATTAGGCAAGTGATGACTAAGGAGGCACATGATACGATCAACAGATATTTGAAGGTGCAGATATGAAGAAGGTATAACTAAGAGTAAGAGGATAAAATGAACAAAGAGGAAAATTTAGGTTACATATGATGAAATATTTCCAGACAATGAGATCTATTAGCCAGTAGAATAATTTCTTAAACTGCATCATGCCTGGTGCATTTCAAACTTGACTGGTCAAACACTAGTAAATGTAAAGTAGGGAATATTTCTGCATTGATAGAGATTGACTTAGAAATTGAATATACCTATTGTCCTCTAAGAGTCTTTAAAATATAGGAGTTTTTGGGCTAAGGGATCTCACTAGAACAATTTCTAAAAAGTAACCCTTCATTTTGCTCGATGTTTCTTTCACTTACACATAGTTTATTCATTGTTACATAATAAATTCAGTAACTTCTTTTTATTGGTTTTTCTTCCTTAAATCAGATAGACCTGCTTGTTTTTAGGATATATGCATCTCATGATTACTAATGACACTTGATCTACATAAAAATGACATTAAGAAAAAAAAGAAGGCAGACTATTCTTTACTACACTGTAACATTAAATGATGCAGATGTTAGATGCCAAAAAAAGAATAAAAAGTGAATAATGGGTGTTCAAAGCACTTGATTATCCTGCAATTTATGAGATATGATAATTGCTGCTATTTAAGATTAAAAAGCCATTCCTATTCATTTGAACGTGAATGTCTTTTGGTTTTTTGGCAGTCTACAATCTAAAGCTTACAAGGGGCTTTAAAAATAATCTTGTATAGTGTTTGAAAGGTATGTGAAAAATGCAGGTTCTCTGTGTGGAGCAAATACTCCTGAGAATTGACACATTTGAAATGCATCCGTAGCCAGAACTGGTATGAAAAGGTGTTGGCACTGAACTTCAATACAGAGCATGTGAAATGAAGGAAGTGAGGACATTATGTAAAAAAAAAGTTGTGTGGAAGGTCAAAAATAAAAATAACAAAAATATGTGACTCTCATATTGCTATGAGTGTATTATAAAATACACTGTGTGTATATATATCAAGTAGGTTTTTAATGCATTGGTAATACTCCTTTGTTTAAATTAAAAATGATATAGAAACAGTTTTCCCAGATGGGCCAACACACTGATCCCTGGATTAGAGAAAAACACAGTCAGCAATAATGCTGGCCTTACATCTCATTGATACTCAAGCTGTTTCTTAAAACATCCTTCCATTACTGTATCTTATAGATCTCCAGCTACCATGGGGCCAAGTGCTGCTTCTGCCCTATGTAGGCAAAGCAATTGCTATTTGCATTGGGGCTAGTATGGTTTCTCTGCACAGTGGGAGACTGTGCACCTCTTAACAGGAGCTAAAGAGCCCTCCTATGCCATTTCCCTGTTGAAGCTAATTTGTGTTATGGAGTTGAACTGGTGGCTACACCCACATGGTCAAGTAGCACAAGTGGCAAAAAAATGCTGCTATCCCCTAATTCATTTGCCTCCTTCCTCTGCTCTCTGATTCCCACCTTTTACCATGCTGCACTCTGTGCACAACACAAGTCTCCCTAATCACCATCTGTCAACCACTCTTCCCCTTCACAGGCTATGGGGAAGGCTTCCTGTGGAGAAAGGAACATCTTGTAGGTGTCAAGTGGATGTCCTGTGTTGACGGCTTTTCCTAGGGAGATGGATGACTGGGAAACAATGACAAATGGGTTTTCTGTGGTAGAATGGCTTCCTTTGTGGTTTAGGGGGAGAGAGCCTTGCACTCTCCCTTAGGGTAACGAGTGGCAGCTGGCCAGGCTTAAGGCTTGGTTAAGGAAGAAATGCTGGGGAGTGAGCCGATTCTCCCCTCCTCCTTTTTTCCTTAGGTGGGCAGAGTGCCTCTGACAGCAGGTGCTGGTACGTAGCACTTCCTCCCCCTGAACACATGCAATGACTTAAAAACTACAGTCTGGTCCTTGTTCTATGCTCCATGAAGTGCTGTCATATACAGTGACTGTAATGATTTATGCAGTTACTGGTTTGTATTTTCTGAACAGACAAGTTCACAAATTGGTGCGAGGTAGGACTGCATGTGGCTGGCTTGTTCTTTCATTCAGAAGTTACTTTCTCAAACTTTGTTGTCTCTAAAAGTGAAGCAATGCATTGATCTGTACTTGGTGCTGATTTTGTCTCCTCTTATGTTAAAATCATGTTTTGTTTTATCTTGTATATGCATGTGTTGCTCTTATGAACAATTTCCATTCACAACAATCTGGATAAGATAACTAATAAATTGGCATTACCCAAAATACATGTACAATTGCAACAAATTATATCAGTTTTTAGGGCAAAATCCTCTGTTATCTCACCAAAATTTCATGAACGTAATATCATTGATGACTACATGTGTACCACAAAGAAGAAGACACAGTGTTGATCTGATCTTCCCCCTTTACTCTACATGTAAGTGAATTCTTCTATCAGAGAATAGTTCTCTGTAGAAATATCTTTAACCTGCAGAGGGTCAAGTAGCATTGCCTTTAGAGGCTCTCCTTATATGATTATGGAATGATAAGCACAAGTAGTGATTTTTAGCTGGCAGAGTTTTGTATTAGTGGGTAAGAGATAACTGTTCTTTAGAAAACCATACTGGCGACTTGGTCATCATTAAGCATTTACTCTGAGAGCAAACTTCAGAGGGCAGAAACTTTACACGGTAGATTTCATACAGGTAGGTTTTTTACGCCTACAATACCATGCTCAGATTTGCAGAAATACAGAGGAGTCATTTTTGTTGTTAGCATCTATATGAAATAGCATCTACACAAAGCTTTTAAATAAATGTGCGATCAGATGCAGCATAGTCCAAACTGCAGGGTGTGAAAGAAATGTCTGGGTCCCAGTATTAAAAAGTACAGTAAATCACAACCAAATTGTCTTGCTTTTTTGTAGTTTTCTCACTTAACAGATTTTCTCTGAACTCTCATGCTTGTTCTCTGTAGTTTTCTTCACATGTACTGAACATACAAGCCACGTAGTTACAGTGTAATGTCTCCAGTTGCATCCAAAATAGGGAAAGGTGAAATTTAACCAATGGGTATTTTCTACCCTGTTTATTTAAAATACCCTTTTTTTAGTTCTGTATAATTTTAAAAAATCTAGCAAAACTCTGGAAGCATCTTCATCTAATTTTTAGCAGGTGCAATTTCTGCAAACTTAAAAATAGCTGCTCTGTGGCATTAACCTAGGAGTTGCCAAACCAAAGCAATCAGAGTTATTTTTTCCCCATATATTTTATGCTCAAACCCATACACGCATCTGTGCATAATATACAGGAGAGATTCAGGGTAGGTTTGGGCCCCAGTAGTTTAATGCCTGCCAGTCACAACCTTCTTTCAAGAGGGGGAGAACAACCCATACAACACTAAAAAATGGAGAATGGGATCAGGCTGATCCAGGGGCCTCACTGAATAGATGCATCTGTTGTGCAGCTTCTGCCAGCAGGGATCATGTTGAGCTCCTTACAAAAAAAAAAAAAAAAAAAAAAAAAAACAATTGTCCCAGAAGGGAGTCTAAGTCTGGGGCCGCTGGCCGTACCATCTCCGGTTGCCTCTTCCAGGTGAATTCCATCTGAGTTACAGGGAATCATTTGGTGCACAGAGGTGTAAATTAACCTTATTGCACCAACTTGGGTGAATCTGGTCCTAAATGGTCTACCTACATTTTTTTATTTCAAAATTTTGAGACTGTTGAATTTTGAAATAAAAAATAAACAACTCTGAAACAAATTATTGCAATCCTTTCCACTAGTGTTTTTTTGCTGAGCTCTAGGGTTTGTTTAACTGTTAATTCAGTGGGAACTCAGGCTGGGAACCCTTCTTTATATGGCATCTTTTAATGTGTTTTCCAGAGCAATAATAACATTTAAGCAGATTGATGTACAGCAGTGCACATAATTCCCTTAAATCATGCTAAAAAAAGCTAAAAAATAACCCAAGGATAGTGAATTGCATCAATAGGGAAGTCACCTTTTGACTGACTGACTTATTTAAAGGACTGACACTGTTTCACAGTAGTTGGTCTGATAAAAGATATTACCTCACCTGTCTTGTGTTTCTTTTGTTTCTGGAGAAGATGCAGGTACATTCTAAACCATCACTATTTGATATTGGGATTTGTGTATGTGAATTCTGTTCACTTCTTTGGGAATGTATTGTTATGAATACATGTCCATCAGTAAGGTCTAGAGCCAGTTACAGGTAGGCACAGTTATTGGGGTTTGCTTAGAGATAGTTGAGCTGCAGGAAATGAACATGTCTTGCTAATTTTGTAAACCTTTCACAGCGGTTTCAAATCTAAAAGTTGCAGGAGAGGCCACAGGCTTGTAAAGCCAAGCATGACCACTTTGATTTGCCTATAGTCTTTTTGAGAGTAACTCCAGGAACAGGAACAGACCCAGTAGAGGGTGCAGTGTTTGATTATTAGCATAGCTCCAGTTCTTTGCTCCTCTCTGTAACAGCTTGTGTATTGGACTTTGCCAGCAATGCTAGGATTCTAGCTTTACAACACTGTGGTCTTGGATGAATTGTAGAATCACTAGAAACCACAAAATGGGCTTGCCATAAATGAATGTGGTGGGTCTTTGGCCATGAAGAAAAAAGAGGTCAGGGCTCCCTGCTGTGTTTGGTTGAGGGAGAGGAAGGGAGACGTACCTAGCAGGGACAAGTGGAGAACAGGAAGTGGCTGGGCCATATGCGGACACTGATCCTCCATGTGCACCGAGGGAAGTGAGGTAATGTATACCCCGTGCATTCTGGAAGGAGCGCGCTCTTTCTCATCAATCACAAAACAGCAGCACCCACCATCCCATCCACAGAATCAGAGTAAGACAGGGTTTTTGTGGTCTGCTTGGAGCATGGAGCTAGTTTTCTTAGGGCTGGTAAGGAATTTTACCCACATTGCCCAATTGGCTGGGGTGGGGTGTTTTTTGCCTTCCCTTAAGTGGGTCAGGACCCCAGTGAGGAAGGTAAGAGGCTTAGGTCAAGATGCCACTCTTTACTAGTTAGCAGGTGTAGGAAATATCCAGTGCAGGTACTCATTACAGAGGATTATGGTTCCCAGATAAATGTGAGTTGAAAATGGATTTAGGTAGAGGCATCCCCAAATGAAGCTGAAGAAAGGGGATGGGGCTGCCTAACATCTGGTACTGCAGGAAGACAACTCATCATTTTTTCTGCCCTCTTCCACATATGTCAGCATCCCAGCAGTGGACTGGGACCAGGTTGGGAGGCGGGAGGGTTGATGGCAACTTTCCCAAATAGGTGGAAACCATTAGGACAGAATGATGACCTGCACTGTACAATTGATTGCCAGGCATTTCCAGATGAATAAAGTTGTGGACTAATTAAACCATATCAGTTACATCTTGGTTTTTTCCTATGTGGCCGGGACAATGCCAGCTTCTTCTGAGCCTCTGGGAAGAGTTCTGGTAAACATTTTGTTCTCTAAATAACACTCCTACTCAGACAACACGTGAGAAAGGAGAAAAGAACCTGGTGTGAAAATACTTTGGTAGAAAGTGCAAAACAGTGATCCTTTTGATACAATTTTTTAAAAATGTCAGATTTGCTGGGAGGGTTTTCTGTTCCCATGTGAGCGAACTTTCTTTTAATATACATTAGAACTAAAATAACAAAAGGTGTTAAAAGGGACAGCATTTTTTAATATTGAGTTGATGACTTCTGATTTTAATGATTGGAAATCTCAAATCTTACAAAATATATTTGATTATTAATTATTTTGAATAAAAATTTCTGTCTGAAACAAGGAAAGCAAAACGTTAGGTAATATAAACCATCTGGTGTCAAAATACTGAGCATGTTCTTTCAGCTTATATGTATTTTGAAAGACACTGCTGACTATGGGATCAGAGTTAAAACAACAACAGATTAATAGGATAATACTTTTGGGGACTGTAAACTGAAACACATATGGGATGATATGTGTACTAGGATAGGTGTTATTTTAGATGTTCATCAGTAATGTAACAGAGCTTTATGGAAGTGATGTTTGTTGAATCTGATTTCCTAACTGTACAAATTTGGAAGCCTGGGTGTACCTGTGGGTTTTATTTAGCCTGGCTAAATGGAGTTACTGTAGGACATGTCAACATAACTAGTGGCAGTGCAAATAGGACAGCCAGGAACAATTGGCTCGTTGTCGTATTTGTGCTGCAGTTTCATTTTTTAATTTATTACCTTTCAAAGCACAGCATTTGTTTTCCTGAAACAAACAAAACATTCAAAGAAATGAAGGCCTCGTTAAGACACGAGAAGGAGTAAGAAATTCTGGGTGCAATTCCCAGCGCTGGCACTGACTTCCAGTGTTGCCTTATGTAGGTTTCTGACAGGTAGTGCCTCAGTAAAATACGGGTGGCGTCGATAACCTCGCAAGCCTACCATAGTGATGAGTGCGTTACGACAACTTGAATAACATTGAAACATTAGTTATTGCTTGAACAATGTGCTGACATTCTCAGACATGGTGTTGTGTAGATGCAAAGCACTGTTACATACAATACCCACATTACAAATTATAGCTCTTCCCTCCTCCCCCCTTAAAATTGATATATGTGTGTGTGTGCACACTCATGCTCGGGTAAAAATAAATACAGTTTCCCCTCATCCTAGAAAAATCCGACTGGAAGTGGAAAGATTGAATGGTTTTATAAGTTACACCCAAAGCTTTACACTTTTATGGTGTCATCTGCTTTGTAGTTTGTTCAGATTAAAAATGTAGTGCCGTTATTTTTGTTTGTGCCTATCAGAATGCCTTATATTGCTCATTGGCAAAGTGGAGTGCTCTTCTTTGCCTTAGTGTAATAAGGGTCATTATTTATTTTCAGATCCATATGGTGTTCTTCAAATATTAAAAATATTTCTGAAGAGTAACTTTTAAAGTAAACTTTCACAGATGGGTTTTGGTATGATGTCAGCAGACCTGACCTTTCAATCTCTAGTGCAAATGGTGATAAAAACCTAGCCTATCTAATCTGCCTGCAAATAGCTGTAGCTTCACTGATCTAGTCTAATCAAAGGAACAAGCCCAGAGGGGTTTAAAGGATTTCTTGCTGTTGCCGCTGCCATTAATTTAATTGCTAAAGTACAGTGAACTATCTGGGAGTACAATAAATGTTTGGATCTTCAGGGAGCTAAACAGCTGAACCCTAGGAAAAAAATTCCAAAGCAAACAGGGTTTTCTCAGCAATTAGTGTTGTCTTAAAACGTGTTCTTAAAACAGTCCCCAGTGAAGTTGATTTGAGTTATTGCCTGCGTTTCCATGTGATGTGCCACTAGTTATTTTGACATGTTCTGCCGTAACTTCAATGAGTGGGATGGGAGTTAGTGGAACCCTGAAAGATAACTTGTCACTGGTGCATGGGGGAGTAATTATGATGGTTCCATCATTTGCTTTATTGTTTCCATCCTCCTCCCTTTTTAAGCTAGATTTTTAATTTTGAGCTGAGGCTTCTTCACTGTGGATGTATCCTCAAGGTGGATTGCTGACATTCTAATCATGTTTAAAATTAACTACTACAGTGGGATAGCGCTAAAGTACTAGTTGGACATAAAGGACTGATGAGGCAAGAGACAAAGGACTGCTTATTTAATGGAAAATGCCCTTAACTGTAAGGGTCTGAAGTGATTTCAGCTTGAAGAACATTTCTGAATGTTAATGGTTTTGTGGTGCTTCTCAAAGCAATAAAAAGTGTTTTACAGTTGCTTTCTTCTGATGTCAGTAGGACTGAAGGGATAATAACAAATGAGCATTAGCGTTCAGCATACCAAGATGTGACTGCGAAGATGCAGGCTCAAAGACTTTTATTTTCCTTATTAATATTAATTGAATCATGGCTTTAGCAGTAGATGTGCAAGGTGTTTTGTTTTTAATCAAGAAAGGAAAGAGTCCCTTAAAGCAAAAACGTTCCCATTAGAGTCCATGAGTTTGTTCAGCAGAGTTGGGGACTAGCAGCTTGGACGATGCAAAAGGAATGTTCAACTCATTCATTTAATAAATAAGATCTTGTGTGAGCCTCAGCCAAACTGATAAATGAACAAAATTCCTTTTATGATGATAGACTTTACATTGCTTTCCGCCTGCTTCCCATCTAGACCATATCGCTTATCTTAGTTGACATCCAGTTTGCGGGATTAGAAGTTAGATTGGCAGTCCCTGCCCAGCTGACTGTTGCTATCATGCTTCAGGTTATGGGTTGAAGCCTATGCATGGATTAAAATCTCTAACTGTACTATGAGCCATCTTATTGCTGAAAAAATAAACTTCCGAACACAAAATACTTCTAGCTGTGGAAATGCTGAAGTATTTGAAATATTTAATAGGATTAAATGAAATACAAATATATGTTCAATATATTAAATGCAACCTCCATTTATAGATAGCAGGCTGATGCATAGTAAACATTTAAATTCATTTAAAATTCTTAAATTAATCCTCAATGCAACAAAGTATTTAAAGAAATCACAACTAGTATGGAAACTTTTTAAATGCAACATATCAGTGTCCGCACATTTCAGAACATCTCAAGGTGATTGGATTTCGCCTTTCTACTTTCACTTCTTTGGGTGGCCAGCTGAGCCCCTTCAAAAAGACTTTTGTTGCATTGGACTGTGCAGAATTTTGTTTAGGGGTAAAAATTGGCAATTTTATTGTCCAGCCTACTCAAGAGGTAGTCAAGCACCAATGTTTACTCTTGGAAATCAGTTGCTTGGGGCTGTTCCTTCCCAGGAATATGAATGTCACTAGGGTAATATGCATTGGGTCTTCAGGGAATGTTATGTTTTCTTCTCTACACATTCTTCCTGTTGGTTGGTTTATGGAGCAGAATACTTTGGACTGTTCCAAAATATTATACACTTCTTTTTCCATAGCATTATAGAATGAGGCAATGCACCGTCAATTTTCTTGTTAATCAGGAGTAGATATGGAGGATGATATAAGAGCCTGGGAACAGATTTTTAAGGATACTTAGGTACCTAAGGTGCAGGTAGGTGCCTACTGGGATTTTCAAAGGTATTTACGTGCCTAACTCCATTTATTTGTTTTTGAAATGGCCATCCATAGCCTATCCATCTGACTGTCAACACTGATAGGTTTGGGGGAGAGAACAACGTGCCATTTACCATTTAACACACTGTAGTGTCACCCCAATCCACTAAAGAGTCTTTGTTTTATTTTGTATTTTTGTGTTGTGCTTCTCTCTCAGGAAAATTAGTTCCTATACAGTGCAGTGCAAGGCAGCACTACTGTATCAGTACACTTAAAAGCAATCAGGAGTAGAAGTAAGAAAATTCAAACAGAGCCCCCAGAAATTAAAAAAAAATTATCTTGCTCAAGCATATAGTAATTAAACTGTTCATGACTGCATGTAATTACATCATTATGTACACAGCCCTGTTTCTGTAATTTGGATCATTGGAGGGCAAAGTGTCAAAGTCTCTATAATAATGTTTAATTCCATTTTTAACATTTCCTAAAGGGATTGCTTTGGGTTTATTTTCAAACTACAAAACTTAAAAAAGCTCTTGGAATTCTGTGAGTGCCATGTATATACAACTACTTTGCATAAATCAGTTAGAAAATATAAAGTTTGACTGTCACAAATTTTGATTCTTTGGAGTCTTTACTGGTGACAGAATAGGAAAGGATGATGTATCTTCTAAAAATCTCTAGTATTTGTACAAGAGCCTAAATGAAAAACAAAATCATCTTCTTCATTATTTAAATGTATTAAAATATTCTTTCACTATTTTAATTTGTTTCTAATATAATGAATTTCCACATATTTCTAAGTAATTATGACTACAAATATTCTATGAAAAATACTGTTTGCATAGTCATGCTATTTTAAGTCTGTACAATAATCCTGATGTATGATTTTATGAACTGATGTTTATTGTCCTCCTTTCACTTGAATGTATTTGAGTGAACAGCTCTGAAATCTTTTCTGCTACAAAGAGAAATTGGGTCCTACATCTAGATATATGATCTTATTTTTTCTCACTTCAGACTTCTCATTTTTAAGGCTGTTTATAAGCAATTATCTTAATAGAGTGAGAAATCTATAGGCTTGTGATTGATTACTACCACATCATTATTGAAACTCAAAGTATTTAAATATATCAAACCTACTGTTTCTCTTAGCATCATCCTTGGTATGAAACAAGAGTGACTTGATTTTTACAGAGGGCCTAATGCAAAGTCTGTTGAGGACAGTAGGAGTCTTTCCATTGACTTCAGCGGGCTTTAGATTAGGATCTTAGTTTGTAATGGCCCTCTGGTTAGAACTGGGCCTAGGGCTCAGGAGATCTGGGTTCACATTCTGGGTCTTCTGTAGCCTTTGTGTGTGAGCTTTGGAAAGTATCTTAATTTCTCTATACCTCAGTTTCCCCATTTTTCAGATAGGAAGGCTCTAAGTCAGAGAAATTTGAGACATTTATGGATAGGCAGAGGGTTTTGCACATGGAGAATTGTCTGTTTCTCTCTATATAAAATAGGGATAATATTCCCTTTCTTCGACCCTTATTTGTCTTGTCCATTTACATTGTCAGTTCTTTGATACAGAGACTTTGTTATTATGTGTTTGTCCTGCAGCTAACACAATTGGGCTGGATCTCAGCAGAAGACTCTAGGTGTTACTGTAATATGAATAAATAATAGTTTGAGTAAAAAACCTAGTAAACCCTTTCATTATTTAACCGGCATAGTGATGTGCATTCTGAGAGTCAGATGTACAGTTTTAAACCTGATTTAAAACAATTGTTTCAAAATAACTGCAACTAATATTTTCTGCATTATCTTCCAAAGAAGAAAGTTGCCTCTAGTTTTTTCTTTAGGCAGTGATCTAACTAAATTAAAATATCAGATATCTCTGAATCTTTCAAAATGCTGATTTCCAGACATATTTCTGTCCATAATTATACTTGAATTCTTGGGAGGCCTTATTTTGGTGTTTAGCCAGTGGATAAAACAAAAATGAGCCCAAATTAATAACTAGTACAACAAATAAATAGACCCACTTGTGGTGATTTTAAAAGAGAGAATGGAGGGCAGAGTGGATTAATAATGGTGCACTACGTGTTATTAATAAATATTTGTATTCATTGCATTGTTGCTCCTAGAGGCCCTGGTCAGGGCCCTCTTGCACGAGGCACTGTAAACACACGCGCACGCACACAAACGTGCAAACACGCGTGCACATTCCCTCTCCTAAAAAGATGGTTCCTGTCCCAAAAAGCTTATATTACAAATACGTGCACAGATGCTGAGATATGCACATGTAAGTGGACATACTGGACACTCGTGTAGTAGTGTGCCTGCAAAGTAGATGTGCATAGTCCTCTGACTTCACTGTCTCTGACCTGGCCCGCTGTACATATGGATAAGTGAGGCAGGGTTGGAAATAGAGGGGTGTTATTCTTTCAAAGCACTGAAGACTCCTCTTTACTGAAAAATAATTCCTAATCCAAGCACCAGCACAGATGTTTTCCATTTACTAGAGAAAAGATCAAAGTGGAATAGAAATACTGTGGGAAAAGCAAGCTTTTCCAGATACTCCCTGTAAATACACTGTAAAATATTCTAGTAACTTTTTAAAGGAGAGAAGACTACAGGTTTCAAAAGGCAAAAAGTCACAAAAATGTCTGTTGGCTGAAAAGAAGGAAAATGAGATAGCTTGGGCTTTTAAACTCAGAAAGGTTTTAACTGCTGGGCTGAGAATAAAGTCTTTGATTATTTCATAGTGAAAGTACTAGTCATATAAAAAACCTAGCAAGCTTTATAAAGATTCTGTAATGCTATGTGCAAAATGAGCAAAAGAAGACCAAGGATCCCAGGATGAGAATAATTAGAAGAAAGACAGCAGTTTAAAGACAAACAATTAGAACCTGGCATACATCCAGCTTTTATAAAGTCAAGTTATTGTGGGGGAGGCAATGCACAACTGTATACTGAAATTACAGTTAGCTTATCTTAAGCAGCAGCTTGTATTGTGGCAGTATGTGGTGCTCCATTCAGAACAAACTGAAAGCCGTATCTTGCTGGCAGTAGAGTCCTTAGATAAATTCATCCACTGAGGTTCCACTTCTCAGGAATTACATATTTGAACAAAATAATGCTTCAGGATACACATACCCTCTCTCTCTCTCTGTGTGGGGGGAAGGTTGGGGGGGGAGGGAAGGGTTTGGTTTAGACATTGACCATGCTATATTTTTATGACATTGCTTCAAGAACGAATTCTGTTAAATCTTGGGAATATTCTGTAAAAGGAAATCCCATTTTCTGTGTTGTTACCTGAAAACTTTAGGGTACCAAAGAGGGAGTAAGTAATGCCTGCCAACTTTGTTTTTCCTTATCTTAAACTGTATTCAGTGAAATGTGGATGTCACTTTATACTGAATCCCTTATTCATTTGAAGAACAAATACAGTGCACCCAAACAACATACCTCAACCCTACTATCAAAGGCTTTGTTTGGTGAGAGTTCAGGTTCCATACCTATTTGACTTTGACCTCACAGCTGCCACTGTCATGACATTCCACTTGTATTGCTATTTGTTTTGTCAGCAGCTTTCTTATTTGGGTTGCAGGGCAGAGCAGAAGAGCATCTGGTTACAGTTGTTTTAATCTATAGCTATATAATCAAATATTTGTCTAGTGTCTCTCTAGATTTGAAGTTGTATTAAAATGCACCTAAAATTATACAAATTAAGAACTCTTTTCATCTCCTTCCTATCCTCCTCCTCCTCATCATCTCTTGCATTTGATCCAAAGGTCTCTAGTCCTTTACAAAAATAAGGGTAATTATCACCTCCATTTTACAAATGGGGAAACTGAGGCACCAAGTTGTTAAATGACTTCCCCACTCTTAGAAGAAAATGATAGAGTTGAGAATAGAACCCAGCTTTCCTATGTCCGAGTCATCTTTCTAACCTCAAAAGCCCCAGTTCTTCAATATAATTTTATTCACATCACTAGTTTCATCAAAGCCAATGGGACTATTCACATGTGAAGTAAAGCACGTGCATTCATATTTGCAAGATTGCACCTAATACATACTGCTTCTAAGTCTCTACATAAAAATACACTAATTACCATTTTATTTTTCCTGTCCTATTTAGTTTTTTGCAAATTGATATCTACTTGGCTTACATAAGCTAATCAAGTTCATTGTTCTGATCAAGTCTCCCTAATAAAACTGGGAATGAAAGGTTTTATACTAATCATAGAAAAGCAGGGATAGGAAGAACACTGAGAGGTCATCTAAACCAGCCCCCTGCACTGAGGCAGAACCAAGTATAATTAGATCATCCTTGATAGGTGTTTGTCTAACTGGCTCCTAAAAACCACCAGTGACAGACATTCAGCAACTTCCCCACCTTCCAGTGCTTAACAATCCTTGTGGTTAAAAAGTTTTTCCTAATAACTAACCTAAATCTCTTTATCTACAGTTTATGTCCATTACTTCTTGTCCTACCTTCAGTCGACATGGAAAACGATCAACCGCCGTCCATTTTATAACAGCCCTTAACACATTTGGGGACTGTTATCAGTTGTCTTTGCTCAAGACCAAACATTCCCACTTGTTTTAATCTTTGCTCACAGGTCAGGTTTTCTAAACTTTTGATCATTTTTGTTGGTTTCCTTTGGACTCTTTCTAATTAAGCCACATGTTCCCTAAAGTATGGAGCCCAGAACAGGACTCAATACTCCAGCTGAGCTTCAGTAATGCGTGTACACTCCTTGTAATACACCCCAAAATATTAGCCTTTTTTGCAACTGCATCACATTGTTGACTTATATTCAATTTGTGATCCACTCTACCTCCCAGATTTTTTTCAGCAATACTACTGCCGAGCCAGTATCTGTATTTTGTATTTGTGCATTTGTTTTTTTTCTTCCCAAGTGTAGAACTTTGCACTTATCTTTAATGAATTTACTTCATACAGTTTATAAGCATATTCTCCATTCCATTATCCAAGTCATTAATTAAAATATTGAATAGTACTGGCCGCAGAACAGACCCCTGAAGCACCGCACTAGATACATCCTCCCAGTTTGACAGTGAATCACTGATAACTACTCTTTGAGTATGGTCTTTCAACCAATTATGCACCCACCTCGTAGTAATTTTATCTGGACCACATTCATGCTGATGTTAAGCGCATGCAATTGCCTGTTTACAATATGAAAATATAGCCATGGGCTTTTGGATGGAATAAAGTTGACCTTACACTCTCTCCCTGTAACATCCCTCTCCAATAAAGCCATTTATTTTGAATAAATTTTTTGAACATTTTAACTTGTAAAGTGTAATTATGTGAACCAAGGCGGCAGATATCCTTGGAAGACTATGTCCAACTGGGGCAAGAGCTATGGCCAAATGTTCTGCCTAGACAAAGTTGCCCTCATTTAAGACAAGTAAATAGCTGCTGGGGATCTGGTACTGTCCAGGAGCACACAGTGTCCTTTAAAAGATTAAAAAACTCCATCTTGTTCCACTTCCTTCTTTTTCAATATTTATATGAGGATGCAGGGAGGTTTAGTACGGAGGCAAGGGTTTCTCAGGGTTTTTTTCTTCTTCAATGTTTAGACTGAACTGAAGTGGCTCAAATAGTGTAAAGGTCTTAACTTAACGATCCTAACTGGCTTTATATCTTAAGGCCCACATTGTGCTGTTGTCCTTCTTAAATTCTATAATGTGCATGCATTAGAAAATAGTGAGGGAAAGAGAGAGATATTATACTGAGTTTGTAAGAGCACAGCTCTTTTTGGTGTCTGCTGTTTATGCATTTAGTTGTTATGTATTTATTTATTTACTTGGATTATTCTAGCTTGCAGCTGAATTTCATATAATGACAAGCTAAGTCCAGCAGGTAAGAAATGAATTTTTCTGAGAATAATAAATTACAATTTATTCCAGGAAAATAAAGGCCCACAATATTGGGCTGATTACAAGGTTGAAGCCACACTTTCATTGGCCATGTCTACACTAGCTGAGATTCATTATTATTGAGATTATAATGAAAGCTTTCTAAGCCAAAATAGGAGTGATGGGGATTCGAAACGTACCTTTTCCAAGAAGAATACTATTTGATAGGATTG
The DNA here is from genome assembly GCA_007922155.1 of Mesoclemmys tuberculata. NCBI lineage: Eukaryota > Metazoa > Chordata > Testudines > Chelidae > Mesoclemmys > Mesoclemmys tuberculata. Next base: position 12,927,505 of record ML677027.1, read on the forward strand.
TCTTATTTAAAAGAAATACTCTTCAGGATTTAAGTGCTTATGATTTCTGGGAACCGTACATTTGTGTTAAGTTTTTGTCTCTTAAGAATTTTACATGCAGTAGAAATAATCATAGCAAAAAACAAAAACAAATGGAAGAACAAGCTTGGGCACGCTTAAACAAGATTGCAGCTAGCCCTGTGGGGAAAGCATTTTTGGTATGTATTGTGTGTTTTTGACATGTGCTGCTCATGAGTTTGAAGCTGTAAGAAAGCAAGGAAATGTTGAGCTGTGACAGAAAGCTTGTTGCTTGCAATGTGCCAAGTGGAGAGCAATTGCTTTTTGGGATCATTGCTTTTTGGAGAGGAGAGAGGCTACCACTGGAACAGTAGTACACTAGTGTAACAGTTTGCTGTAGGTATTACTTGGAATTATGAATTTAGACAAAGCAAAGAAGGAATAGAAAGGAAACGTTATAGATCGTGCTCATGGATTAGGTGCGACAGTAGTACCATTTGAGTGATGCTCTACTTGACATTTGCAGTAACCCTGGTTTGTCTGTGGCTTTTGAGCAGTACATGCTGAACACAATTTTAGGGGTTGATTCTGCCACCCTTTGAGTCCTACTGCTCACATGCTTAAGTGCTTCACTGGATCAGGGCATTGAGCTCATCGCTTTGTAGGATTAGTCCTGTTTGCATGTGTAACGACCACTTGCTGGAGTAAGAGTTTGCAGGGTCTGGGCCATGCTTTGGAGCAAAGTATGGATGGAGTAGGAGATAGGGCACTGGAACTGGGACACAGGAAACCTAGTTTCAGTTTCTAGCTCAGCCACATTCTTCAGTATGACCTTGGACCCTTAACTAATCCTGTGTCTTAGTTCTTCTCTGCAAAACAAAGATGCTATCTCCTTGCTTTACTGGGGTGTTGTGAAGATAGAAATCCATTACTGACTGGGAGGTGCTCAGATACTGTGGTGAAGAGGACCTTGTAAGAACTTAGGTAGATGGACAGTGGTCCATATTCAGAATATGCAGCACTTTTCTATCTTGACAGAGGATATTAAGCAGCCAAATTCCTTCAAGTTCATTTACGCACCAGTGGGAAAAGAAGAAGAGAGGAGAGGGCAGACTTTACAGCTTGCTGGGATCCAGAGGCAGTTAACCCGAAAAGATTGTGGGGAGAGGGAAGGAAAATGAAGGGAAGAAAAATAAAGATTTGGCTTCTAAACTAGAGTCATGAGGGTACCGTTTTAATTAAATTTTGAGTCAGGGTTCTTGTTTCACAGGTGGAAGAAAAAGTAGGTGCACTTTAAAACAAGGAAACGAGAAATGGAAGGGAGAGAAATGAATGGAGAAAGAATAAAGTATAGAATGGTAGTATCCAATGCTTTATTTATGTTCTGAGTCACTTATGGGTTCCCATTTATCTTTAATTTCAGTTCATTATTTTACAAGTTTTACAAATGGAGTCACTCAAATAAAAAAACCCTAACAATTTATGATTTTTTAGTTGGGTATTGTGTCTTCAGAGTTAGGTATTTCATTTTGGTATAAATCAAAAGCCTGAAATTTAAGGTGCATGAATTATTCTAGAATATCTATACACTTTGCATTATAAACATTAATGTGTTTAAAAGGTGACAGGATTTTTCTAGGTTAAACTTCAGCATTTGCAAATTCCATCGAGTATAGAACTGTTTGATAATACAATAGTACATACTCTTCTCAATTTTCTACATGAATCTCATTTCTGTAGATGTAATAATTACAATGTTATTACTGAATTACCAAAATGAGACAATTTTGCAAAATACAGTGTATTTAAAAACAAATGGGAGCTCAATCTATTTATTTCAGAAATGACATTCCAGTTTCAATCTCTTTATAATGGACAGTAAATCAATCTTACACAAAATAGCTGTTTAAGATTTTTTTCAGTAAGCTCTAGCTGTTGTGATATTTTACGGTCTGTATGTGAAGAAAGCAGTCAGCCAGGCTAACCTGACCTGGGCCCCTGTTAACTTCTCAGTAGACCTTTGTGAGCTTCAGTCCAGCCTTACATTGTCCGAGGCTTTCGTGGATATGTATTTAGCATATGAACTGGTGTGGTAGGTGCACTTTCAAAGCACTGTGTGGGGAGCTAACTGGGCAATTAACATTAAGCAGAAGGAGGAGGAAAATTTGATACCATGGTCAAGGGACTGAAGTGGTACTTAGGTTTTGCAGTAGACCTCTGTAGCCTTTCTGTGCCTCAATTTCCCTGTCTACAAAATGGGGATAATGATACTTCCTTTCTTCCACCATTTCTCTGTTTTGTGTATTTAGATTCTAAGCTCTCCTGGGCAGGGTCTGTCTCTTACTGTGTGTTTCCCCAGTGCCCAGCACAATGCTCTGGCTTGGTCACGGTCTCTGGACACTAGTGTAATAGAAATAATTTTAATGCGCCACCCATTCTTTGTGTGCTGTGTTGAGAACTTTAAACTTGATTGTAATTTTGGATTATACGGATACTGCAGAAAAAACTAATATCGGACAGGCAACATCTTAATAGGAAGGGTAAGTTTAATTTTAATACTGAATGGAAAATAAAGTAGTGGAACAATAAAAAGAATAGATAATGGTATTTAAAATAACTGAACTTGAATCACAGAGTAAGTTTGTAAAGGTATATGGTTGGTTTAGAAGACAATACCGTAGTGAAGTTGTTAAACTTGTAATTTTAGTTTTAATGGATTATTGCTTTTAAGTGAAACAAAAGTTCTGCATGTTCATACTTCCTCTTTTTCAGTGTTGTGGTCTAGTTTTAAAGAAGCTTGACCTGAGGGTTCACCTAATGTCTGTTTCATTAGATGATAACCAAAGTATTGTTGTCTCTGTTGCATTTATTTGTTTGGTGCAAGTTGGAACATTAATCAAATATTTGTGCAATTGGCTGTTTTTCATGGTGGAAATGTAGAAGAAACAGGTTTTGGGAACAGCTTACAGTGATAAATTAGTTTAAAGATTGTCCCATGTACTCCAGCCCAGTTTTAAGCGATTCTGTGTGCATCTCTACCTTTAAGAGTTAGGATTGTTTTTACTATTTCTTTAGATGAGATTGCCTTTGAGAAGAGCATCTACATTTATTTCTTACAAATTGCTGGTCATAAATTTTAGCTGCTGTTACCATCTTGCATATAAACCAGTTTCGTGTGTTTTGAAAAAAATGCAGAAACATCTAATACTATTTGTCAAGCCATATTCTAAGATTTCTTGGTAAGGTTCAAACAGGACAAACTACATAAAACAATTTTGTTAGTAGTAATGTTAAGAGACAAAATAGTCTGACTCTGAATTGTATTTGCACAGTGTTCATAGGATATTTTCAAGGTCTATCATTTGAAGTGTCAGAATGTTCTATAAAGTGCTCTGCATAGAAATGTCACTTTAAAAATGTCAAATTTACCTTTAGTAAGACAGGTCAACATATGAGTCAAACACTAAAATATTTCCTTGCTCTACAATTTCAGCTGAAGTCAAAATAAAGATTGTTATAGTTTATTGAGAATTTTTGTAGAGTACGCACTAAAATGTTTTCCTTGCAGTTTTTTATGTTAGTTGATGTTTTTCATTGGATATAGAAGTCTTTGTAGCTTCTGAAATCTGATGACTAATTCTAGAAATGTTTTAAGCCTGCCCTAATGTAGAACGACTCACTGTTGAAATTATAAAACAGAATGTAATGTTTTACTTGGAGTTGTTCTTCTCTGGTAAAACTACATCAGCCCTTACCCAGGATCTAAATAGTGAAAAGCTACTGCTTATCATCTACAAGGAACACTCAGAGTGGTCAAAGTATTAAGATGTTTCCCCGAGAAGTTTATCTGCCGCTTTATGACTAAATTATGGACTGAATCTTGACCCAGTTTGCATAGTTGTGCGAGTGATTAATTGGGTCTCTGGTGTCTCACTGCTCCTTTGTATGGGCCACCTGTACACAGCTAACCACATGGGAGAGGAAACTGGCTCTCCAGAGCTGCTCTGTTCTACTTCTATGTGCGGATAGGCAAGAAGGGGTGAGGAATGGATGGAACCTTGACTCCACCTCCCATTGTGTCTGCCAGTGTAGCAGTTCCAGCATGCCACAGGTACACTGCACCTGGAATAGATTCTGACTGTTCCCTCCCTAGAAGAATGAGGGAATCAGGAGGGAGGTTGTGACTTCGTCACATTCCAGGGATTAGGTGACATTGTGCTGCTCCATGTGGATGGCAGAGGAGATGATTGCAATCTAGCCATGCATGAAGATAGATATTAATTTTAACCACCTGGCATGCAGTAGCAGACATCCACATATTCATGTGGAAGGTACTCTATGTTCTAGTCAGGTTTTGTGTTATTTCCAGATCTGGTATGTAATACAGCTACTTTCCTTTCCTTCCCTATTTTCTCAGTATCCCCTGTCTCATATTTGTCTTCACAGCATCAGTGCCCATAGCAATAAACATTTGTTAGTTTCAAGGCTAGTACAGTTCTGCAAGTTTTTTCCACAATAAAACTCTGCCAAAGCCAGTTATTGATCTAGTTGTTTGGCTTCTCAAATGTTGGGATTTTAGGGTGCATATTCACTCTATTTTGCCTCTCCATTTTATTAGAAGTGCAAGGAACTGATCAATTTAAAGAAGAAATTAAACCAATTTAACTTTATCAGGCTATTGGCACATTCTTTGTGGGAAGCAAGAATTTTTGCCGCAGTTCTCACAGCTGCGACCTTAATGGGGAGGTGGAAACATTTAAGCTCTGATTCTGCAAGCTTACCTTTAAGCCAGGATGATTTAGCTGAGGATAGTCCTGCTTTGAGCAGGGGGTTGGACTAGATACCTCCTGAGGTCCCTTCCAACCAATATTCTATGATTCTATGTGAGTCATCACACTGAAGTCAAGAATGAGAAGACATGTACATGTTTGCAGGCTCGGGGCCATGATTTTCCTACCTCCCTTTTTTTCCATGCAACATTCTCTCACTGACCATTTATCTTTAAGGTTCACAGTATATTTATGAATCAGGTTTCCTAAAGTGTTGTGAGATTTCTGCAACACACAAGAAAAGCACTTCAAAATCGCTACCTGAAAATGGTTTCCAAAGCTACCTGAGGTCTGATAGCAAAGACTCAGGGAAATGGGGAAAAAAGTGGAACTAATCTAATATGCTGATCAGAGGAAAAAAAGAGAGGAAAAATCTGTTGATATACAAAAGAAATGAAAATATAATTGCCTCAATGCATGAGGATGAACAAAGTCACCCAATACACTTCAATAAAGTGCTCTGCATCTTCATTTATCATCATTATAAAGTGCTACAAAAGACTGAATTTGCCTCTTCAAGTTATGTAGAGCATTTTCCTTCATGCATGCTTCCCCATATAAATTAAAATGTGTGTTTACTTTGATGTTTTAAATGTGCATGCACATTATTCTTCATAAAAATTCAAGTGACAAAATTATGAGGGGTTTTTTTTTAACCTAAAAATAAAACATGTCATAATTGAGGAAAATTCTGAGTAAAAATGCAGATCAGCAATCTAAAATTATGTTAAAATAACTTAAGTTTTTAAAAGACAGAACTTCTAGTAAAATTGTTGTAAGGAACTTTTGTCTGCATCCATAGCTAGTGTAAATCAATGTAGCTCCATCAATCTCTGTGGGTTTACATCAGCTGAGGATATCTCCGTGGATGTCAGGAGATGTACTCAAATAAAATGCTTTTCAAAGCAGTATCTTATACATCAAGCATGTAGATGTCTGGAGGGTATGCATGATCGTAATATTTCCAAAACGATGTAAGTAAATGTTTTAAAACTAGCTGGATGGCACAAGTTTTTTTAGTTTAATAAAGGTCTTAAGATTTTTAGTAGGCATATTTGCATATGTTGTACATTCAGAGTGATTTTATGCAACGGAAGTTTTTTGTGGTTTGCTTGTCAATTTTTTGTGAGTCTGGCAAAATGCCATCTTGAACAGTAGAAATCCTGAACTTTGACATACTTGATAAAGGAATCAAGTTAAAACAGAAATTTTGCTGTCTACACCAGCATTTTCTCAGTGCAGAAGACTGAGTGATAAGTGGTGATATTTTTAATCATTACTTTTTTTGCTGAGGTCCCATTGATTAAGACTAGACATGACGTTTAGGATATGTACAAAGTAAATTACTTTTGCATGTCCTTTGGGGTGCCTTTGGGCAAAAAGAACATTTTGTATTTTTCAACTTGATTACCCTCTAGCAGCATGTGCAATATAAACTGCAGTCAGAAACCTAGGATTTTGTTGAGAAGAGTGTATGCTTCTTTAAAAAGTGATTAAAAAATTAAGGTAAGCAGTATGGGGAAGCTATTTGAATAAGAAAGTAGGTTATCTCAAACTGAACCCTGTTGTAGGAGATTGTTGTAGCTTAAATGGCGCCACAGTTGTCTGCCCTTTGCCCATCTGTATTGCACACCCTTGTTGGCACGGTTATCCATTCTCCTTCATCCTCCTCTGTAGCTCTCCCTTCTTCGGTTTCAGTCTGTCCTTTCTTTAGCTTCATCTTCTTCTGTATTCCATTTCATAGTTTTTCAACTTGTGGCAGGGGGTACGCAGCAAAAAAACCAGTGAAAGGAGGCAGCCACCAACTTCTGGAGGAGGCGGGCAGCAGCCACTGGCTTCCTGCTGGGTCCCAGCTCCTAGCTGGGAGGTAGACAGCAGCCACCTCAGTCCTGGGAAGCTGGGCAGCAGCCGCTGGCTTTTTGGGAAGCTAGATGGCAGTCGCCCGCATCCCGCCCAGTCCCAGCTGGGAGCCCAGAGGCAGCCTCCTGCCCCCTGTGGCTCACAGCTGGATGGCTGCCACTCGTTCCCCAACTCTGAGCCAAGAGATCCTCCCATGCCTGGCTTGAAGATGGGCAGCAGCTGCCTGCCACCTGCCCACATCCCTGGGTCCCAGCCTGCACAGAAGCCTCCTCTGCTCTAGCTCAGAGCAGGTGGCAGCTGCCTGAAACTTGTCCACGTGGCAGCTCCCCTCCCTGGTTCAAAGCCTGGTGCCCAGAAAGCCATGGAAAGAAACCAGCAGCTTGCCTGGTCCTGGAGCTGGGCTCTACCCACAGGCTTACTTGGCAATTGGCAACTATGACAGCCCCCAGATTTTACTAGTATAAAAATCTTAAGAGGGGCCACACAGTGTGATCTGCCCCAGGCCCACACCCCCCCAGGGATCCCCGATCCACTCTGGTGGGCCACTAGTGCCTGCCCATACCTCACAAGTTCCCATCTGCGTGAGAACACCACGTGACCCCGCCATCAGGCCATAGTGATTGGTTGGCGCTGACCTTTGCTGCTATATGGAGGAAGGGGAGGACGAAGAAGGAGAGAAACAGCAGAGGGTTTTGTGATTTGCCACAGTCACACAGCACTGCACAACTAAGAACTCTCCTGCTTTATGAGAAATGCAGTTGTGCAGCGGTAAAGGGGAAAATGACTGTATTTCTCAGAGTGGAAAATTGAGTGTTGGGGTACTTATTAAAATTTTCAGAAGTTAGGGGGTACTTGCTACTTAAGAGGTTGAGAACACTGCTCCATTCTACTGGGCTTCCTTGATTTATCCCTCCACCTTCTCCAGCAAGGAAATCCCTTTTGTTCCATACAGCACATATGTAACTTTATCCTCATCTTCTTGCCCTGATCACTGCAGGATATGATCATGTAGGCATTCTGTTTTTTGTTTTTATTTATATATATATGTGTGTTTGTGTGTGTGTGTGTGTATATATATTTTATAAATTTCAAGGAACATCCCATAGATTCCACGAAGTATTGCTTTGATTCCAATTGTTGCTTTTACTTCAAGGAAGTCTTTTCTCTTGCTGGACCATTTCAGAGTCAAGATAGTCTTACATTAATAAATCCCTTGTTCGCTACTTGCTATGCACTGCCATCTTGGATGTTCTAGAAGTAGTTCCCATCTCTGCTAATTGCTTGCTCAGTTTACCTGATTCCCGCTCAGATAAAACCCCCTTATTTGTTTTTTCTCCATTTCTGGCTTCTCTGCTGCTGGTCCTTCCTTCCTAATGCTTATATTTCCTATTAGATATAAAGTCCATGCTTTGAAAAGGAAGAGATTTACATGAGACACGTGCAGTTTTGGTGGCGTGTGAAATCTTTTCAGAGACAGAGAGAGATAGTAAATAGCAGCAGATCCCCTCACCCCACTGTTCAAATAACATTTCATTTTTTGGAAGGTGTTCTTAGTTCATCTTATGACTCCTGCTGGGTTCTGCAAATCTTTGTTTCTCTCACTTGCTAAATAGTAGGTTACATTGGAGGTGCTGTTGCTGAGCAGAATGAGAAGCAGGGAGCCAGAGAGGTTAGATGGACTACACCTTAAACAATTAAGTATTTCTCTTGGTGCAAAGGAATGAGCAACAAGAGGCCAGCTTTCATGCTGCACAAGCAATGGGTTTCAGATGAACGAAAGGAAACCCTGGCTCGTTTTGTTGAAAGTCAGGTAGATGATGGCAAACTGGGGGAGAACCAGTTTCCCTCTTCCCTTGGTAGTTAGAGGTTGTATATGGATAGCTGACAAAACCCTTACGCACCAGCATAGGAACTTGTGGTGATTAACTTCTACAGGCCAAAAGCAAGCTGAAAACACATTTTTCTCAGTTAAAAAAACAGCTTTATTTACATTATCCAATTATATCCATTACTTGTTATAAGAGAAAATTAATTCCAGAATAATAGTGAAAGATCACCTTCCCATCATGGCATACACTTTCGAGTTCTTGGGTTGAATTAAGGTTAGAAGATCATGATTTCATTTATACCGGCTGTGTTTTCACACAGATGCTACACTAACACTGTAAAATAAAATGTATTTCATATATATATATATATATATATATATATATATACAGGTATATATGTTTTATAGTACTTCAAGTCTCTGTGAAAGGAACTGAGAACAGCTGTTCCAAATTTACTGTCACTGAGGGCTGGAAAGGGTCATATGGGTTAATGTGTATATAATAAATACTGTGGGACAGAAAATGTACACTTGGACTAGAACTGACTAAAGAAGAAAATCGGAGGGATGAAAGGATAGAAATGTTGCCTTGAACTTGAAACAGGCATAATGACTTGCATGCTTGGTAATGGTTTTGTAACAAAATAGGTGAAGAAAAGGGAGACAACAGAGAACTCAACAAAGATATTCACAAACAAATGCTTTTGAATGTGCACATGGGGGTAGGTAGTAAAATAAAAGAGGCAATATTTAGAATAGTGACATGGTAATTTCATTTCTGTCCTTAGAGTTAGCAGTTGTGCATTTTTTTATGGCTATGTTCATTTTCTGAAAGAAAGACGTGTCTCGGGGTACTGTGACCTAGCACCAAAATCTTGCCGTGGGTCTGAAATGAGCATGTGTCACCACATTGCCATGAAATAAGCAGTCTTTTCCCCCCTATTTAGAAGCTGGAAACATTAAAAAAAATTATTTTGTATTTCAAGTGAAATAGAATGTGCAGTAACTGAGGCAACTAATATTTAACTAAGACTGGAACTGAAATGTTAAATTGCCACGTTAGAGCCTTAAAAATAGATGTAATGCAGCAGGAGGAAAAGTAGCAGGGCAAGGAAAGAAGAGCATTGATTGTGAAGAATGAGAAGACAAATAGACACTGAAGGAGACCATGTGGATTTAGGTGGAAGATGGAACTGGTAATACATAAATATATAATAATTAGATATTATTTTTATGAGGCAGGATGGGAAGAAGAAAAAGCAAAGATTTATGCTGAGGAGGGTGGCCTGGAAAAGGTCCTAACCCTGGTAGAAGAGGATTTCTGACCTCTTGAATGAGGCTGCAAAGAGAAACTATGGAAGAAACTCAGAAAGGTGTAGCATTCTGGAAGGGGCTGTACTTATTTGTACAGCACATAGCATTAAAATACATCTTTACATTTTGTCCTTTGCACAACTTTTCCCAGGACGGGCAGAATTAGGTCATACAGAAAGAAGAAGAGAGTTTTGAGTGTAATTGTACTGATTCCAGCAGGATCAAGGAAGACTGAAAACATATCCCGACTAAAAAGAGACAGAAATGATCTAAGAGATTGTTTAGGTTTCTGAAGAAACTTTAGGACAGTGGTGATCATGGATCACTTGCTATACGCATAGCCTTGTCTACTTATATGAGTATACTGTACTGCCTTAGTTTTACTACAGTTTCCTTCACATAGTAAGTCAGCTGGGGAGTCCTTCTTCCACCTGAACCTGAGGAAAGGTGATAATTATTCAGCCAACTAACTTTTATGTTTAATAAGAATATGAAGAGTTATGTCTCAAAATTCCATAAAAGAAAATTATAATGGAATTTTAAAATAAGTTAAATCATGAGCTTGCAATATATAGCCCAAAGATATTGTACTGTGCATGTGATTTATGAAAGCACATTTTTACTAATTAGTAGTTTCCTTTTTAGGCCTTGATTCTGCAAATACACATGATTATCTTTATGTATGTGAGTAGACCGATTGACTTAATAAGACTTACTTCTGTGAATACAGTTAAACATGTAAGAAAGTGTTGGAAGAGTTGAGATCTTAGTGGAACTCTGTCCAATCAAAGGTATTGAAGATAGCAGGTCTATATATGATGAAAGTACAACGTTACTGCCTAGTGCCATCTGATCGTGAAATCCAGATCACCTAAATTAGTCTAATATAGAACAAGGATTTCATTGGTAGCTTCACAAAATTCCACAGTAAACCTTCACTTCCATATCTGTCTGTCCCTCTCTCTCTCTGACACACACACCTGGCTTTTTTAAATAACATTTTAGTGAGTATTCTTCAACAAATAAATACAAATATGGATAAAAATTCATCTGCACATTCAAGCTAAGCAAAAGCATGAAATGACATCTAAGACGTGAGGAACGTGTATTCATTGTTACTTTGCACTTTGGGGATTTTGGACAGATTCCTTATGTATTCCTGTTGTGAATGTCACTGTTCTTCACTGATTACAAGACTGATGGATGCATCAGGAAAGTACAATGTTGGATCTCATTTCAAAGTGTTTTGGGCTCCAATTGGCATTAGGTTCCCTAACCAGATTAGAGGGAGAGGCGGGTCACAGCAGATGCCCTGTCTCAGTTCATTACTCAACACCTGTTAAACTTGATTAACAGCCCCTGCTAATTATCTGTTAAGAGTATCTCATGCTGTAACGGATCCCAGAGGTCTAAGAAGTTAACTTCATTTACATGTTTGTCTCTTTTCACAAGGTCTTAGTTAAACATTACAAAAATCTACTGAGGATTTTATCAATTCCCATATGATCTGCTCACAGCTTCAGGTAATATACCAGTGCCTGCTCTGAAACATTTCAAGGGAACTTAAAATGCTGGAGACATATGCCTGCTATACTATTTAATTTATAAGTTATAGAACAAAATTTTCTTTGTGAACATTGGGCTATGTGTAACATTAATACCATATGTGCTGCCATAGCTGTAAACATATGTCAAGGCAAGCATATAAAAAATGTGCTGATCTCAAATTCAAAATGCTCCCCCAGCCAAGTAGTTTCCCAAACCAGAATCTGTAAGAAATGATATATCCAATCATTGTACTGGAAATGAGGGACAAACACAATTTATGAATCTGGCTGGAGTGAGACATTATAGCCCATCTGAAAAGATATTGATTTATTTGGATCAAGGTTTTTCTTACATGTTTTTATTCAGTTCCTAAATCTAGTAAGTATGGCTTAGATGATTCTGCTCCCAACCCAAACCCACTGAGTCAGAGTTCATTAATTTAGGGATTTACCTTTTAGTCACTTACTTTCCCTATATTTTTGCCATCTTTGCCTTTGCAGCTAAGTCTCTGGGGTCAAGTCCAGTTTATGGCAGTGAGAGAAAAAACACACACATTTGAGATCATCATCATTATTATTACATAAATTAGATGGCAGGAATGTTCTCTGAGGAACTCAGTATTCAGACTTGAAGACAAAAAAAGCCTTTCATCTTTGCAATGCACTCAGACCTTCTGAGCTTGTTAGAGCAAGTTTGCATTTGAACTTGGGTCTCTTTCATGGCAACATGTTGCTTTTTAATTTACATCTCTCTTACATTGCCTGTTGTTCTTTAGTTTCCAGTGCTCTATTTGCTGCTGAGCTCCTGTATGTTTCTGTATTTCCTCTGAAGTAACAGAAAACCCACAGCAAGGAGGGCACAAATTATTGGAACCTACTCTGCTGGGCTGAAGGCTTCTGCCTCAGGTAACAGCCAGCCAATAGAATGGGCACCATATTGAAGCCACCTTGCCAAACCAGTGCAGGAAGCGTGTTCTTTACCTCAGCAAATAAATCAAGGCGGGTGGTCTTGGATGAAGAGTGCTTTGAAACAGGAAACAAAAGGATCTATGGCCAGGCTGTTTAAGGGTTTAAACCAGAGGTTCCCAGCCTTCTTGGTTCGAGGGCCACAGCTATCGTTTTCACAACCCTAACTGGCAAGCAGCCTCCACTCCACCCCATCACCACCACCACCACTGCAGCCAGAAGGAAGGATGATCTCTTTGCTGATCTCCCATGCCCCTGCCTGCAGCAGAGAAACTGCACACATCCTGTAGCCCTGTGTGCTCCACCTGGGTCCCTGGGCAGTGGCTCCCTTCTGCAGCCAGGAGGACAGGAGATTAGTGCTCCCCTCCCTCTGGCTGCAGCAGGGACACCAGTCCCTAGGACCTAGGTGGAGCATTTTGTCATGCTTCCTGCTATAGCTAGGGGAGAGAAGTGCTGATCTTCCATCCCCTTGGCTGCAGCAAGGAGCCTGCAGCCAGCAGGAGGGGAGCGTCAGGCCACTTTGAAAGATCCCCTGCGCCACAAGTTGGGAACCACTGGTTTAAACTAAGCTGTTATGTCTGACCTTGGAGGTGTGACTTTTGGGGGGATTTCACAGGCTTTCAAATCTACTCACTGTAACCCGTCCGTGCCCAGGGTAGCCCACTGATAATGCCAACGTCAGGGCAGGCTGTAAAAGGAGAGCAGATTCTCCCAGCACTGGTGGGTGACACTGCAGTCAGACTTCCCAACCAGCCACAAACAGTACCAGTTCACTATAAGTTTGGATCTTACCCAAAATCCCACACTGCCAGCCAATCCTTTAGTAACTAAAACTAAAGGTTTATTATAAAAAGAAAACAAACAATAAGAGCAATGTTAAAGGATTAAAGCAATCAAATACATACAAATGATTTGAAAGTCCATATACATCAGGTTTTTAGAAGAATTGTGGAGTTGCAGGCTTGTATAATCCCTCTGGTATAAATTCAGTACCTAGATGGGTATAAGTCCTTCAGTTCAGTTGCAAAGCGTGTCGATCCAGAGGTGTGTCTGCAGCTGGACGGGAACAAAGACAAAATGGTTTCTGTGGTTTGATCTTATATACCCTCTCCCTCTGGTCATGCTGCTTGTGGAACTTTACAGGAACCAAAATGGAATCCACAGTCACATGGGCCAATCCTGGTAACTCTTCAGGAATGCCCATGGTTCCTTCCTGGCCTTTTGCTTCTGTAAAGGTCTTGATGGGCCATTAAGCAGGCTATGGTCCTGCAGCCTCTCTGTCTGGGGTGTGTCTTATACAGCATAGTTGAAATACATTTTATCAAAAATCTCCATAACTTTCCTCATATATATTACTCATGAACACAAATATAATAATTTTATTCAGCATATTATAACCTTTCTAACAGTACCTGACATGGCATGTCTTACATGAATCGTTATGATTTTGACATATTAATGTCAAATAACACAAATGCCCTCTCCCATTTCCCCCCAAATCCAGTCCACATGACACTCACAAGGGATAAAATTTATCTCACTGCACAAGGTTCCTTGGAAACTTAGTCTGTATACAGACTACACAGGTGTGGGAGAGTTAGCTCAGTGGGGGAGGGTGACTTTGAAGGAAGGTTTGGGGCCATCAGTTTTGTGATTAAATTTATGCTGAACCACTAGAATCTTCACCCCATGCAAGTGAAGTGGGGACATTAGTGGCAGCTCCATGTTAACAATGTCAAAATGCTTTTTTAAAAAGGTCTCTTCTCTTCCATACCCTCAAAAGGGGAACCATAGTTTATTAATTTTTCATAGTTGACAGTGTGTTCATCCCTGCCTGCTCCACATAAAGCAATAAATGCTTGTTTTTTAGCTGCTCTATGGATTTGATAATGTATATGGACCAGGCACTTGAACTGGGTCTCCCACATCCCATGCAAGTGCCCTTGCTAGTGGGCTGTCGGGTTATTCTTACTCTCTCTGGCCCAATGATTATTTAAATTATTTATACAAAGTAGACTGGCTTCAGCAGGAGAGATTGAGATCCCAGTCCTTGTAAATGCTCTAGTCCAGTGGTTAGGGCACTCTTCTGAGAGGTAGGAGGTGTGAATTCAAATCCTTGCTCCCCATCAGAGGGAGGATTTGAACCTGTATCTCTCACATCCTAGGTTAATGCTTTAACCACTAGGCTATAGATATCACCTCCTCTACCCCTACCTCATTTTTTTGTAAAGAAAGGGCCTAGGTGCCCAACACCAGGAGAGGGTTCACAGTTTTGAATCCCAAGCAGAGATAGGTTCCTCCCTCTAACCTGGGTTTACGTACCTAACTCCCTTAATGGCTTTTGGAGATCCCATGCTTAAGTACCCAGCTCTTCTAATGCATTGTATTAGGGAGCTTAGGGTTGTAGATTCCACTGGGTGGCAAGGCACCTAAAGTTAGGTGTTGCAACGCTGACTCTAAATCTTCTGTGCCAGGCTGGGAGCAGAATGATTTTGGATTATTTTTTTTATTAATTTTTTTCTCTGGGGAAATTTCTGAAGTTAGTTAATTAAACAAGTGCATTTCTTCACAATATTGCCATCATCAAAGCATAAGGAAATCCAAAATTAATGCAACATTCATACCAATCGTTTAGAATTAGCCTACTGACATTATGCTGTTAAACTTTGTCAACCTCTCCAGCACCCACTTTGCACTCAGCAATGGTACAACTTCCTTGTCTGATATAGCCTATTAGGGAGTCAATTTTCAAATCTCCACATTGTGAGCTTAGTTGCTTTTAGGAGTTGAGACGGGACCCGTTTTCTAACTCTTATAAGTCATTAGGTAAGGATGCTACTTTCTGAGAACGTAAACCTAGGAATAAGTGCCATATGATTGGGAAGGGCACATATATTGTTTACACAAAACAAAGAAGTTTAATAGCTGCTCTAAGTGCATTTATCGACACAACCTTAATTATGCAGCCTCGGTAATGACAATACTAGTTTTCTCATTTGCATGCTTTTTATTTTCAAGACCCTTCAAAAATCAACAGATTTACTGTTAAAGCACCGCTGTGAGGCAGATAAGTAATATTATCTCATTGATTGGATAGGAAAACGGAAACAGAGAGGTTAAGTATTTTCCACAAGGTCACATAAGGAGTCTCTGTGAGACCTACTATTTAGCACTCCAGAGCTCCTGGCTTCACTTCTGGGTTCAGGCCGCTAGCTGTGATTCTCTTCTCTTCTTTACTATTCATCAGCAGTATCTTTTTCCAACTTTTTGTTTTTGTTTTCAAGACCCTACTCTGTGTAGAAAAATGAGCTTCAGATGAAAATGTTGCCATGGCTTTAGACTGGAAGGGGAATGGAATTTGGACTTTGTTCTAGATTCTGCTCTTGGGATATTATTATTTTATTTTTCTATCCACTGTGTTAGGCACTGTACACATCCACGGTAAAGGATGTTCCCTGACCCAAAGAGCTTACAGTCTAAACTGTGAAGGCAAATGAAGGGTGGGGGACAGAAAGTATTAACATCTCAACTTCACTTAAATCTCACTCTCTCTCACCTCTCATCAGTGAAGATTTTTAAACTGACTTGCAATACTGTAGGCTCTAATTTTTTGGTGCCCAGTTTAAGGCACCTTAAAATTATTCTGATTTTCAGGGAGGGAGGAGCCACCCACCCTCCTGAGAATCTAGCCCCTCAAAGTTGGGCACCCAAAATCACTAGTCACTTTTGAAACTCCTGGCTTAAGTGACTTGATCACTAGGTGTTGTATCCAGAAGCAGTTCTGTGATTGCACATCTGGCTATGGGATACGTGGGTTTGTAGATCTGCATTATTGCTGAACATAAGACCATAAGAACGGCCATACTGAGTCAGCCCAATGGTCCATCTAGCCCAATATCCTGACAGTGGCCAATGCCAAGTGTTTCAGAGGCAATGAACAGAGCAGGTAGTCATCTAGTGATCCATCCCATTGGTCAATCCCAGCTTCTGGCAAACAGCAATCCCTGCCCATCTGGCTAATAGCCATTGATGGACCTGTCCTTTTTAAACTTATCTAGTTCTTTTTTGAACCCTGTTATGGTCTTGGCCTTCACAACAGCCTCTAGCAAGGAGTTCCATAGGCTGACTGTGCATTGGGTGAAGAAATACTTCCTTTGTTTATTTTAAACCTGCTGCATATTAATTTTATTTGGTGACCCTCTAGTTCTTGTGTTATGAGGAGTAAATAACACTTCCTTATCTACTTTCTCCATACCAGTCATGATTTTATAGACCTCTATCATATCCCCCCTTAGCTGTCTCTTTCCAAGCTGAAAAGAGGGAATATGACCAATGAGTAATCCATAGCTATATTCCTGTATGAATTTCCAATTAAACAGGACCTAGGGTGTACAGTGGACAAGAAGCTGGATATGAATTGAGTGAACAGTGTGCCCTTATTACCAAGAAGGCTAATGGCACATTGGGCTGCATTAGTCGGAGCAAGATTGAAGGAAGTGATTATTCCCCTCTATTCAACACTGCTGAGGCCACATTTGGAGTATTGTGTCCAGTTTTGGCCCCCCACTACAAAAGGGGTGTGAACAAATTGGAGAGTCCAGCGGAGGGTAACACAAATGATTAGGGGGCTGGAGCACATGACTTGTGAGGAGAGGCTGAGGGAACTAGGCTTGTTTAGTCTGCAGAAGAGAAGAATGAGGGGGGATTTGATAGTAGCCTTTAACTACCTGAAAGGGGGTTTCAGGGAGGATGGAGCTAGGCTGTTCTCAGTTGTGGCAGATGACAGAACTAGGAATAAAGGTCTAAAGTTGCAATGGGGGAATTTAGCTTGGATATGAGAAAAAAGCTTTTCACTAGGAGAGTGGTGAAGCACTGGAATGGGTTACCTAGGGGGGTGGTGGAATCTCCATCCTTAGAGGTTTTTAGGGTGCAGCTTGACAAGTCCCTGGCTGGGTTGATTTAGTTGGGGTTGGTCCTGGTTTGAACAGGGGGTTGGACTAGATGACCTCCTGAGGTCTCTTCCAACCAACTCTAATCTATGATTCTATTATTTTATTTTTGTGGTTACAATATGTCCTTTTCTAACTAACTGAGCCAGAGCATCATTCATAGCTATTCCTTTGCTCGACATAACATGGATAGGCATAGTTAACAGTCCTTAGCATTATGCAAAGAATAAGCGAAGTTCATCTCAAATGGCAGAAGTAAACAGCTAATGTATCTGGGAGAAGGAAATGCCATGTACATACACATAACACTTTATATTGCTTTGCCAGTGATCCACTAGTAGTGATCCACTAGTAGTGTCCTAGTAGTGTTTGAGGTTGCATTGCTCCTGGAAGTGCTCTCTTTTGGATCAGATTTGAAACTGTAGTACTGACCACATGAGATCTTAAGTAGAGGCATAGCCTCAGAATGAGCAGAGAGGAAGGGATTAAGAGTTTTTCAGATGCATGTATGGACCCAATGAGTGAAATCTTGTCCCATTCAAGTCCATGGCAAAATGCCGCTTGACTTCAGTAGGTCCAGGATTTCACCCAGTAAGGCTATGTCAACCCTAGAGCTCGAAGATGTGATCTCAACCCGATGAGACGTACCTACACTAGGTGTGCTTGGGCTAGCACCCTACATATAGAGGGCAGCTGCAGTAGTTTGATCATTAGGAGTTGCTAACTGCCCCTAGTGCATGCCTAGCATTTCAGGTGGGTATGTACTCGGAGCAGCTAGCCCCTCCTGCCACATGCACCGCTGCAGCTACTCTCTATTGTGTAATGCTAGCTCAGTGAGAGCTAGCTCGGGTATGTCTCCTTGAGCTGCGAATTAAACCTCCAGCTCAAAATGCAGACATACCTTAAGTCTGATTCTCTTCTGGCCCTACGGTTAAATGGGAGCAGCTCTGCTGAAGTCAGTAGAGTTACACTGATGTAAAAGCACAGGAAATTAGATGTGAATTTGACCTACTGAGCATGCTCTTGAGTTCAGAATGAAGAACTCAGTTGCAGCCAGGACTCACTCTCAGGGAGAATAGCAAAGGCATTACAGGGATCAGAAATTCCATACTAAGGACAGAAAGAAGATCAGGAAGCTTGTTAGGCTGAGGAGAAGTTTCAGAGGCGGGGAAGTTGAAATGGTTGTGGGGCCTGAAAGAGAGGGAATCGCCATTCTGAATAGAGGAAAGTTCTCAGCAGAGCCTTGTGGTGAAAGAAACCATCTCAAGGGCAGCATCTTTGCTTGGTCTTCAATAGCGTTTTAATATAATAGCTGATAAGTATTTTTTGGGGTGGGGTGTTTTTTTTTTGGGTGAGAGTTTCCAGTGCTAGGTGCTACTTAGGTATTTCCCTCATAAAACAGCTATCTGTATGTTTTTATTAAGGATGTATTATTTTTCCTGGAGGGAGCCATTCTTGTCTATTTTGCATATTAAAATGCACAGTAAAGATCCCTGGAAAAGCTCTTAGTATGCATATGAAGTAGACATAATTCAAAGATTAATATCTGGGTGTTCCTTTTTTCAAAGTACAGAACGTGATTAGAGCTTGTTATGGACTCAACGCTTGCCAAATTTCATTTTTTAAATCATAGTTTGCAGAGCTATGACCTGCTGCAAGACCTTGTGGGAAATTGCATGTAATCTCATGATGGGTATGAAATTAACCTGTGTCTCTATTGTAAATAACAGTTTCTGATATTGCTAGCTAGTCCCCCCCACCCCCCAGATGTAACCTATCTCATCTGCACTACTCTGTTTAATCCCAGAGAGAGTTACAATTATGCACAAATTACCTGCCATTTTACACCATCTGGCTAACTGTTCATGTATTTCTGCTATCCTACTCAGTAACCCACAGCCCACCTATAACTGGAAGGAAGCCTGAAAACAACTTGCATTTTTTCCTTATAAAATGCTTGTACATCAGCATCAAAACTTCAGATTTCTTTTCCCTGATGTTGTTTTTACCTATGTATACAGTGCAGGCACAGTACGGTTCTTTCCTGCATTCAGAATTGATTTATCTACTCTTCTGTGTCCTTAACCTTTGCCCCAGTAAATACATTACTTCCTGGCAGATGTCTGCAAAGAGTCTGATTTTTATTCATGCAAAGTCCTTTATATGAGTGCTTCTATTAAGTAAATCAGGTGTAGGCAATATAGGTTGCCCCCCACCCCCCTTCTTAAATAGGTAAGAATGGATGGCATTTTGTTTCAGTTTTTTACTTGTAATGTGTGGTACTTAAAATTCCTGCTGCTCTCTGAGTGCTTTGTGGCATAATGGAGAAGTAACACTTACAGGAATTTGTGTTTCTCAGAAAATATATAAAATCTCCTACTGGAGGGGGAATGTCAACATATTGTCTTAACATCTTTTCATATGAGAAAAAGTTAGTTGAAGATTCTGGTTTCTGTAATGTTCGACATTACTGTACATTTGTCTCTCTGGAAGACATGTGGTCTCTGATATGTAGCATCACACTTGCAGTGGATGGGATTAAAGAATCTGCCAACTGTCTGGAATCTGAGATGCCTCTGTTTTCCCCTACCTGTAAAACAGGAGATAACTATATCTGTGCATCTCCTGACAGGTGCTGACTTTTTAATGGCAGTACTTTAGAAATTTCTGCAATTTCCACTAAAAGCATTTAACTTTCCTCATGGCGCATAACTATGGATAAGATTTTGACATGGTAAAATTAGTCAAAATTCACAGAACAGTCATGGTAAAAATGAATAAAATTATAGTATAGTCCAGGCAACAAAAAATGTGTAATTTTTTAATAATAAAGTATTAAAGTGTAACATTTACATGAAACAATGTTAATGCAATCATTTTCACTTCCTTGGCAAAGTAAACTATTTTGAAATTATATGTACATATTGTGCAATCATTTTCAAACAAAAATAATGAAAAATTATAGAACAAAAATAACGGATTCTTTTTAGAAAAGTCTCTTTTGCATACTGTTGCAGTTTTGGTACAAGAAGTTATACGCAGACAGATTGGTTGTTTTTTTTTGATGCAGCATCTCTTGTCCCCAAGCGCATTTTTATAAAATGAGAAGGGATGTTTGGTGTGGACAAGTTTCAGAGCAGCTGTCTGCCTACAATGCAAGATCACGAATGTCATCCGTGACTTGATGAGCATGAACGGTAGGCTCTTCATAAGTTGGGCGTGTGTTCATGATTCGGGGTGCAAACTCTTTTAGAGCCTGGGAACTGCTGGGCCCCCTCTGCCCATTGCGGCTGAGAGCTCCAGGGTCCCCACAATCCCCACAGTTTTGTCTGCACCACATCAAGGGCTTGGGGCTGAAGGTGAAGAGGATAATTTCATGGATGTTTTTGAAAGTCATGGAATCCGTGATTTCCGTGACCACCATGACAAAATCTTCTCCTTACTCATAACTAATTTGACTTCAGTATTTCTTTGAGAAGAAACAATATTTCAATGCAACAAGATGTCTCTCCCATCCTGCCACATGTAAAACAATGTCCCCAGAGTGTTCAATTGGCTCAAGAATAATTATTTGACCTTTTGAGGCCTTAGAAGACTGACAAATTCCTTATTAGTTGCCCCTTGATTTCTAGATCACAGTATTCATATGACCGGTTCGAAGACTCCAGAGTCAAGTGATGGATCAGTTGGGAGTCAGGACATTCCCACAGAAAAACAGTGCTGAAGGAGCCTTGACATAAGTTAAAATCTCTGAGTGGTACTTCAACGTCACTGAATCATTTTACTGCTCCCACTCTTTGGATTTGAGGAGATATGACAATGAATACAATTAACTGGCTTAAATACATGAAGAAAAATGTTAAACAAAATGTAGTCTTTCTCTGAGCTGTTATACTGCGTACAGTAGCTCACCATCTTGTTTTCATCTGAATTGCTATGAGATGTGCAGGTACAGCATCATCATCCCCATCTATAAAATTCTAAAATAAACGCAAAGCCCAACCAGCCAACCAAATTATCACAACTTTATTTCAAATCTGGTTGGTTTGTTTTGTTTGTTTTTTGTTTTGTTTGTTTATTTGTTTTTAAAGTTACAGCAAATCAAACTCTTCTCAAAGAAGCCTCACTGCTGTAGGTGACAAGTTTTGAATTTCTTAAGTCCAGCAATTTTTGAGTTACCTGCCTAGAACTACCAAGTGCAATAATATTTTTAGGGAAACAAGAAGAAAGTTTCTCTCCAAGGGTGCTTCTGCACTGCAGTTGGGAGTGTGCTTCCCAGCTTGGGTAGACAGACACGTGGTGTGTCTGCTGAAGCTAGTGCACTACAAATAGACACGTAGCCGTGGGTAGCACAGGCTAGCCACCTGAGTACATAGCTGGGGGAGGGGGTCCAGCAGGTTGGTACTCAGGTGGCTAGCCCAACTTGTCATCTTTGCTATCCCCAGCTACACTGCTACCTCTGTGAGGTCGGTGCCATGTTCTGTCTAACTCCAGAAGGGACTTTGAACCAATGATGAGCTCAAAGGCATGACAGCTTGGCTTGCTTCAGCAAGGGGCTGGTGCTGGCTCTTGCTTCCTAAGTGGAGGAGAGGAGGGTGGAGGCATCATGTTAATGGGAGCACACTTGAATGCTCTCTGGCTACTGCTGCAGAGGTGAAGCTGGTGGTGAATCCTTTCCGATCTAATTGGGTGTGGGTGGAGCGAGAAGGCTCCATCTGTGAGCTGCCATAGACCAGCCTCAAAGCCAAGTGAAATCTATGAAAGAGCCAGTTTTGGAGTCCTGTGGGGGAGAGATCTTGAAGATGTTTGCTAGAGAGTGCTAGTTCCAGCACTGAGCTAGGGAGGCATGAGAATGTGTGGAGCTGGAAGGGCAGTGCTGGAGGCAGCCAGGCCTCTGGAGCTCCCTCTGTGCATATGGAAGTGCTGGGAATGGGTGATGGGATGGCTCACTTGATGATTATCTACTGTGTTCATTCACTCTGAAGCCACTGTTGGAAGACAGGATACTGGGCTAGATGGACCATTGTGACCCAGTGTGGCCATTCCTACGTCTACCCTTCAAACGAAGATTAGATTCCCAGCTCGAGGAGACATACCCAGGCTACTCTGCCAGGGCAGGTATGTCTCCTCAAGCTAGGAATAACAATCCCAGCTCAAAGCGTAGACATACCCGACGCGACAGAGCCGTTCTGGTACTTGTGGGTCATTCAAGGGACCCTGGCTGGTATTGTTTACATGGTAAAGATGTATTTTACTGTTTGCTTTTGAGCATGTTTATATTAAGTAAAGTTCCTTGTTCCCTGATAGCTTTTTGAGCTGTCCTGAAAACCACGTTACCATGGCCCTGGTTTGGAGATGGCCTAAATGATTATTAGAAGTCACTCTGTTTCCATCGTGAGATTTCTAACATTGTATAGTCTCATGAGAACAGTTTGAGATTTCAGCTGTGTCATCTCCAATCCAATCTGTTTTGAACCTGAACACTTTCCCAACTCTAACCAATAAAAATAACCCTAAATCAGATGACTGCCAACTATTCAGCGCATGCTTATTTTATTATTTGCTTGTTCCCATCCCATTTGTCTGTTTCATTCACCTGTTGCATCATGTTGTATACCTAGATTGTGAGCCCACAGACAGGGCATGTATCCCTGGACTTGTTTGTACAGCGCCTAACACCCTGGGGCCCTGACCCTTGGCTGGGGATTAGTATAATACAAATAATCTGAACACGGCTCCTTCAGCCGATCCTTGCTGAAAAGGAGTGAATGGAATTTGCTCAGATTTCCAACACCCCTTCCCCATGTCATTATTAGGCTGAAGCCAAGCACAGAGAGTGTCAGCTTCAAAAAGAAAACGTTTTGGAAAGTTCTGAATGAAGAAATATGGGGAATTATTTTCAGGGGCCCAGGTGAGTCCCAGTTTGGTTGCTAGGCAACCCAGCAAGCACAGCTGGACCCAATGAGCCCCTGCAAACAGCTGTGCTTCCTGATTGGCAGGGGAGCCAGCGGTTTGCTACTTGAGCCTTGCAGCAGGGCTGCTCAATATGTATCTCACACACAGCTGTGCTTACCCTGCTCTCCCTTCCACTTCCCGCTTCAGCCCTTGGTCCGGCCTGATTCTAGTTCTTGCTCCAGGCCCTGCTCCCTCTCCATCCCCAGCCTCCCTGCTCTGTGCTGCTTTCTGACTCCTGGCTCTGACCTTTCGCTATGTCCCTGATTGCGACTTCAGCTCTTCCTTTGGCTTACGCTTTGCTTTCTGGCTTCAGCTCTGACCTTCGCTTTGGCTGATCGACACTGATTCTGGCTTCACCCTTACACTCGTATCTGATTCCTGGATCTATGCTGGTCATTACCCGAACTGCCAATGCACAGTCACCAGGCACCCACTAGGCAGGCAGACCATGTCTTGGCAGCTTACTTTTATGATTGAACCCACTTATTTGTCTGTCTGCCCTTCTAACGCACCTCTTGCCGTAGTGTTCAGATACCATTTACTGATGATAAAAAATAGTGAAATCTGAATTATAGGGCCCATTGCTAGTGACTGTTCTAACAAATAGCCTCAAGAAGTGTGTGGGGGTTTTTTGTTTTTTGTTTTTTAAGCAAAGTTAAACACATAATATTTTCCCATTGGAAGTTACCTTGTATCTTTAATTGAAAAAAAAACCCATCCTAGGGTAGCATAACATTGAAAACCATTCTTTCAAAGACATCTGTTTTCACAAATGTCTTCTATATGAAGGATGGCATGATTTTATGTCTTGGAATGGTGGTTTCCTGCATTTCAGCAGGTGACCTCCAGTGGGCCAGATTCTGGTCTCCACCAGTGCAAAGTTGGAATTAACTCCACTGACTTGAGTTGGGTTGTTCTTGATTTAGAGGGGTGAAACTAAGATTAGAAGCTGCCCCATTGATTTTCCTTAAACTGTGCTAGTTCCACATTTCAAGCAGGTCTAGTTTTGTGAGCACACAGTGCTGTTACTTTAAAAGAAATTAGACCCAACACAACTGAATGTTATGCTGAAAACTCCTGTTTTTTATTATGATTGTTGGGCTCTCTGAGGAGAGGATTAGAAGAATTCATATTGGATTGAAAAGGCACATGTGAGATTTTAGTCTTGCATGCACAGAGAGAGGCTTTCCTAATCCAACACAGGTTTTTAAAAAATGGCTGCAGGACTTAATTGTGGTCACCATTTTGGATTCACTGTGTCTGAGCTTTTTTTAAGATGCTATGGTTTGTTTCTGATTGAAAAAATATAATAATTCCAATATGTCGCAGCTGCCGTAGTGCGTGGTGTCATGACAGCTCGAATGTCATCCACATTCTGAAGGGGGCAGCATTTCAGATCTTTTTCTTGAGTGAGCTTTTAAGAAAGGTGCCCTTAAATCTGAACAAGTGAATCTTTTACTTCTGAACTTTTACAAGGCGCATTTGAGTACCAGACTTGTTTATATTTCAGGAGGTGAAAGTGAAAATAATAATACTTACATAACTTTCTTAGACTCAAATTTGCCATTTTTATCCTCCATTTTATTTAGTCCTCTGAGAAGGGGAACAGAAGACTCCAGTAAATCCTTTTATATTCCCAATTTTGTCTCTGGTGAGTTCTCAATTTTTAGTGGAAAATGCACGAAGGCACTGATTTAATATAAAACAGAGATGAGTGTAAAGAGCTTAGAAAGTAACACAGTTAAATAAAAAACTCCCCTTTCTTTCCCTCCCCAAAATATAAACAAATGGCGCTAATAAGTGGAATTGATTTATTTGAAGGGCTGTCTGTCTTTTTCACTTTCCTTCGGGTAGCAAAGAGGTTGTGGCAGTCCTGGCTCCAGATGTCTGAGATACAAGCTATAATAAGTTTCTACCATGCCCTGTTTGATTCCATTTGTCTGAGGGAAAATGGAATAAGCTTAGTCTTTGCTACAATGATGGGCAGCTCCTGAGAGCAACCTCACAGGGAATGAGGACATTGCAGAAATACAATTAACAAGCCTCTCCATTTTCACTCTGCTCAGAATATTTATATAGACTGGAAGCAGCAGCCTTGTTTTCTTCACTGCCCACTGATTTAACCTAGCAGCGTCTTTCTATTGCCAATAGTGGGGTAAAGGAATAGGAGGCAAGCAGCCATTCCAGAGTTGTGGCTTGAAGACCCCGCTATTCCAAATGAGTGAAATAGTAGCTTTGAAGTTCCATCTATGCCGAAATGCTTTGAGAGTATGTAATTTATTAAATATGCTCCCTGATGGTTATAGTTACAAATATTCATGCAATCAAGGGAAACCACGCCTTTCTAAGCTGGAGATATCTTTGGGCATTCACTTTCATTAGAACACAGCCTTAGGTCATTTCTACTCTTAAGATCAAGCTCGTGGGCACTACTATATCTTGTCTTTCATTTCTGTTGCCCTTCTTTGCTAGTGCTTGCCTGTTAAATAGCATTTTCAGGACTGTTGTCCTACTTCAAATGTTACTTAACTGATGCACAATATAAATACTGTACATACTGTACAATAGCTCTCAACATGTGAGTGTGTTTGATGCAGAAATATTGCTACTTTCAGTCCGTTTGGTACAGGTGCTGATTTAAGTAAGAGGTTACATAACACAGTTAGTAGTTCTGCAATTTCACGAGAGTTCCTTCAGAACTGTTGGTTGAACAGAATCTGGTCCTGGTGACTTACTACTGTTTAATTTATTAATTTGTTTCATAACCATCTCTGTTGACACCTCAGTCTGGGACAGTTCCTCAGATTTGTCATCTACAAAGAATGGTTCAGGTGTGGGGATCTCCCCCACAGCCTCTGCACTGAAGACTGGTGCAAAGAATTAATTTACATTCTCCACAATGGCCTTGTCTTTGACTGCTACTTTAGCACCTCAGTTGTCCACTGGCCCCACTTGCAGTTTGAAGGCTTCCTGCTTTTGATGTACTTACATTTTTTTCTGTTGTTAGTTTTTGTGTGCTTAGCTAGTTCTTCAAATTGTTTCTTGAACATTAATGTAAACTAACTTGTGCAAGACTGAGAATGTGCAAACCCACTGCAGCAGTACAGAATCTGAAAGTGACATAAATGACCCTAAACATGAGGTTTTCCCTCAGTTGGTGGATTTTGCTTTTGAACTAAGCTGGGCGCCGTCTAGTGGTATCTGATGAAGTGAGCGGGTCCCGGTCTCAGACATGTGATAGGGATATAACTAGTTCTTATCTTGGCCCATATCACATTACTGTGACCAGGAACTAAAGGTTCTCATCAGTATCCCTGTGTGTTGCACCTGTGTTGAAGTCTTTATTTACCAATTCGGAAGACTTTGGTAGGTAACAATCCTGGGCAAATAATGGAGCTGCTGATATGGGACTCCTTTAATAAAGAATTTATGGAGGATTATCTAATTAATGCAAATCAACATGGGTTTATGGAAAATAGATCCTGTCAAACTAACTCGATCATCTTTTTTTTTGTGATGAGATTATAAATGTGGTTGATCAAGGTGACAATGCTGACGTCCTACACAGCCTTGTGTAAGGTGTTTGATTTGATGCTGCATGGTATTTTGATTTAAAAATAACTAAATGATATAAAATTAATATGGTACATATTAAATGGATTAAAAATTTACTAACTGATAGTTCTCAAATGTAATAAAAACAGGGAATAATCATTGAGCTGGTCTGTTTTCAGTGGGTTCCAAAGGAATTGTTTTTTGGCCCTTCGGTATTTAATATCTTTGTTAATGACCTAGAAGAAAATATAAAATCATCACCAATAAAGATTGCAGATGACATAAAAATTAGTGGAGTGGTAAGTAATGAAGAGGAGAAGTAACTGATTGAGAGTTATCTGGATTGCTTGGTAAACTAGGCACAAGCAAACAATATACATTTTAATATGACTAAAGGTAAATGTATACATCTGGGAATGTAGACTACACTTACAGGCTGGGGGATTCTATCCAGGGAAACAGTGACACTGAAAAAGAGTTGGGGGCCATGGTGGATAATCCACATGAGTTCCCAATGTGATGCTGTGGCCAAAAGAACCGGTGCAATCCTGGAATTCATAAACAGGGGATCTCAAGTAGGCACAGAGAAGTTATTTTACCTCTATATTTGCACTGGTGCAACTGCTGCTGAAATAGTGTGTTCGGTTCTGGTGCCCACAATTCAATTAGGATGTTGCTAAATTGGAAGGGGTTCGGAGAAAAGCCACAAGAATGATTAAAGGATTAGAAAACCTTCCTTATAATGATAGTCTCAAGGAGCTCAATATATTTAGCTTAACAAAGAAAAGGTTAAAGAATGACTTGATCACAATCTATAAGTATCTGCGTGGGCAATAAATATTTAATAATGGGCTCTTCAATCTGACTCACATTATATCTTTCTCTGCTAGTGACTGGGAGTTGAATCTAGGTGAATTTAGTTGGGAAATAAAGTGTAAATTTTTAGTGGTGCGAGTAATTAACCATTGGAACAATTTGCCAAGGTTCATGGTGGATTCTCAATCAGTAATTATTGGATGTTTTTCTAAAAGATCTGTTCTAGGAAGTATTTTCGGTAATTTCTGTAACCTGTGTTACACATGAGATCAAAGCAGTTGATCACAATGGTCCTTTCTGGCCTTAGGCACTATGAGCAGCACTGAAGCAGTAATGCAATTTATAGTGAGAATGGTAACATGGAGAGTCTTAACAGAGCTGGAATCAGTGAATTTGTCACTTAAAGTAAATGGTGATATCTGAGAACCTGGTTCTGATTTGGAACTGGCTATGATTAGCCTCTTCTTGCCTTCTCTCCTCATCTAATTTTTTCCTACTGTCTTAGAAGGCGACCTACAAATGTCTTCCATGTTGACTCTTTCCACCAGTTCAAGCAGATATAAAACATCAATGTCTCTCAAAGCAGTAGTAACTGTGAAAATGGACGGAACTCTGAGTGCTCTCACTGTATTGATCTCTCTGTAGAACAGAAGTATGCAAAGTGATAACCTGCTTAAATAATTTTTTATTTCACATAGCTTTTCATTGCTATGTCATAAATAATATTTTAGAATCAACATAGATATTGGGCCTAATCCTATTCCTAGAAAAATCAGTGGGAATTTTGTAGTTAGCTTCAAAATGAATCAGTGTCTCACTTACCTTAAGACAGGGCAGATCTAAGGGCTTAGTCTGAGGGAGTTTCCCTTCTTATTAGTTACTTTTTCCTGTTACACTTCCCCATCTGTTTCATTATCATGTTATCCTGTTAGTTGCATGTACACCAAATTGGTGCAGTGAAACTATTTTGACACAGCCAGTGATGCGTAACTTGCATTACTGTTTACATTTCCTCTGAAGCTCGCACAGAGACTTCTGTAGGATTTGTACACACTTATAACAAGCTTGAATTTCCTCATTTTGTTAAATTAATATATGGCATACAAACAGTTTCAGTCTCCTCCTCTCTCCGTTACTGGAGGGTGTTTATCGTCCATGGCACATGAAGACATATTTACTGGATGTTTTGTATTCTCCTGCCTGCATGATGCCTTAGTTTTGAATTGTGTGTGGAATTAGTGTAAAACTTTTAGCTGAATGGTCCTGTATTGGGGCACTGGGCCTCTTTAGGAGTAGCGATTCTGGGAAATATAGTTCCCCAGGGAGACTGAGAGCACAGAAGTCACGTGAGCCGGCAATCTGGTGACTGCCTTTGGGAGCTATATAAGGAATAGCTTGTATTAAAGATGAGGAAAGAGCTTGAGGGAAGCTTCTCCATGAAGACATAGCTTGAGGCCTAGAAGATATCCAGGAAAATGGAAGGGCATGTACTTTCCCTTCGGTTTGCTTTTAGAAGTTAGAGGTGTCTCTGTCGGCTGTTGTGTTTTATGTCACCTTGGAGTCTCAAGCTAAGCTGGCATTATACCTCTCCAGGGCTGCCAAAGAAGCTATGCATCAGGGACTCGGCAAATTAGTTGCTTCCTGACCCCATAAGGCAAATGCCTCTGGCCACTTGGAGAAGTAGTCCACAGTGATTAGGTTGAAATGTTTTCTCCTCTGTCGTCATCTGGGTTCTCTGGAGGTTGATGGCTACTCACTGGACCTCCCACAGGGTCCTTTCTGTGCCACCTATGCATCGCACCTCTGGCATCAGCTCTCCACATCCATCCGATGCCTGACTTGCTAGAACAGGACGGTCAAAGTTATCTGGCCACAAGGGCCATTTAAGACAAAATTGTTCACTTGGTGGGCCACACTGTAAAAAAACCCAAAAACATATATAGAAGGGGCAGCTTTCACTTACTCACCATACCCACTTAATACTCTGGCAGCAGGGCGGACCGGAGCCGGGTGGGCCGGCGCTGGGGCACTGCACAGCCAGCAGCGGTCCAGGGACTGGGAGCACTTGGGCTGGCAGTGCTATGGGGGTGGGGTGGGCTGGCGGCTCTCTGGGGGCTAGGGCTCTCGTGCTGGTGGTACTTAGAGTGCACAGGCCACAAAAATTATCCCCTCTGGGCCGTATCTCCGCTGAACGCTACAGAGGCTCTTTGTGATTCCAAAGTGACCAGCTGTAGTCAAATCATGTGCCGTCTCCAGAACAGCCAGCTATACGGCTTTCAGCACCGAGGCGCCAGAGTTGGCACTTCACTTTAATTCCCCAGCTGATGTAGCTGCCAGCCAGCCCAGAGTTCATTTGAATGTATTTTTCCCAAGAGCTAATTCTCATTTCTGCCGTTAGATGTGCAAAGCAGGGAAGAGGGCTGAAGGAGTCTCTCCCTTGGGCAGGGCGCAGGCACAATCATTCCAGCTAGCGCTACCCCTGGGCACAACAAAAGTGGGAAGGTGGAATGAGGGCCAGGCCGTTATCCCATCCCCAGTGGAACTGAATTGGTGCCAGAGGAGGCAACGTGTGCCAAAGCTGCTGTTTTTGTGTGCACTGCCCAGGAGCAATTCTTGCTGACTCCGCTGGCATTCCTGCAGGGCCTCTGCTTGCCAAACAGTCTCCTCACCCTGCCATCCCAGAGTGGGGTTAAGAGCCACAACCTGGTCTTAGTGATCATCTGAGCCTCCTACACACTGCAAGTTCATCATAATGAAGCATTACTTGAGAATAGGATAGGGACAGTGCTATGTAGGACAAATACCAATAAGTCAAACAAAAAAGAACCTTCTTTTAATTGCCAGAGATGATGTCCCTATAAAAGGTTTCAGTCTGCTCTTCGTTAAACATTTATTTAAAGTACTGTCTGTCTTGTTCACTTTCTCGTCGCTTACGAAAAAGAGTAGTGACAGGACTGGTTCCAGATGTCTGTCAGGCAAGCAATAAAAGTTTCAGTCATCCCCAGTTTGATTGTATTTGATAGTCAAAAATAGAAAAATGCTAATTTCAAAACCTGATTTCAGTAGACATTTCTGTATGTGTGTCAGTGTAAGGAAATGTGAGAACTCTGTGTGGCTTACAGAAATAAGATGGAATTTTTAAATAATTATTATAATTAATCTTTCACATCGTATTTCTGATTAGAAGATCTGCCACTAACAATGCCCATGTATTTACCTCTTGCATCTATTGCAGTTTGGAATTCGTTATCCTCTTCCTTCAGATGAGAATTATCACAACTAAAAGGTAATATAGCATCCTCCTTTGTACCTATGCATCCCCACTGATGTTGTGCAAGGAATCAAAGAGCGCGATATATGCCCTACTGATGCTACCTCATCTCTGGGGTAATGCCCTTTCAGTTAGTGAAATTTTACTGGGGATAATTCGGGCTTTTGTATATTTTGTTGCCTCTTTCTTCCTCCTGTAGCCCAAATAAGGGAAGGCCCCCATATGACAGCATAGCGTTTTTTCACCTATCTAAATGTTACTGGCGCTTTCTTTTCCCCTTCATCACTGCACTTAACAGGCAGGTTCAGATATATGTCATAGGAGCAGTCACAGCAAGGTATGGTTTTAAATTTATGAAGAAAGTAGAGCATTTAATAACAGAAAGGAGTTGTCCTAGAGCAGAAACTGTAACATCCTTTTCCATCTGCTGTCACATACCTCTCCAAGGTTAGATGAGACAGGGATGTCATGCCAATCCAGTGATGAAAACATGACAAACCACCACCTTCCAAAAGGACAAAGCAAGGAAATTCACTTTAGGAGGCTTGATTAAAAAGATGGGCAAATCCAGTGGGGGGAAAATGGATAAACCCAGAAACAGGCTTTCAGGAGCATGATTAAACCCTAACATTCCAGCATTCATCTCTGGAGCAAAAAAATCCCTGCCCTCATATTAATTCTTTCAGTGGTATCTGTCAATTGGACCATAAAAAAAAGTCCGTCCAAAGTTCAAAAGCTAAGATAGTCTTGGTATTGAAAACTGTTCAATTGTCGTACTCTTAGCCATTTCAGAGGAAATCGGTTCATTACTTTTTAAAGGTTTGAATTTTAAATTAACAGGTTTGTGCCTTTCTATTAGCACTTTCTATTAAGAGTGCATTTAGAGGGCAAACTTGTGTAGGCACCCTTGCTCCGCTCGTACAGTCAGCAGGCTCAGCCATCTAGATAGGACCAGTAGTCTGTCTGTCTGTCTAAAAGCTGGAAAATGAAATGCAGAAAACTAGCATCAGTACAAGCTTATCGATCGCTGAAATCGATCGCTGGAGTAAGAATGTTCTTGAGGTTGAAGACAGTCCCACAACACCAACGTGGTTACGTTACACATGTTCAGGGCCTGCTCTAATGCCCATCGACGTCTATGGAAATCCTTCCAATGACTTCATTTGGGTTTGGGTCAGGCCAGTATTTCCCTTGTTCCCAGCTTTTTTCCCTTGTTCAGTGCAAACTCTAATCACATTTCCATCACATTTTCCTTGGGGGAAATGGCAGTTTCCTCCCTTCCTGGATCTTAGGAAGGGGCTTTCTCTTTTCACTACTCCTCTGGCCATCCTCCCCCAGGCAGCACGGCTGTGTTGCAGCAGTCACAGAGTATGTCGCCGTGGTAAATGAAGCATAGGTATGCCTACCCAGATTAGCTTTAATCCAGGCTGGATTGATTTAAATTAAGGCATTTTAAATCACTAAGTGAAAACCTTGATATAAATAAACTTTTCCATGTATACTCGTTATTTTCTGAAGAAAGGTGCATTGTCAATGGTTGATCTCGCCATTAACAGGTGTTGATTTACAGTTAAATAGAGCCTTTACACTGGATTTGGCACTTTTTTGCTTCATAGAAGGGAACACTGCAACTGCACATTTATTTAAGCAATTGTGTAGTTTAATATTTTTAGATTGTTATTAATTGCATTTTTTAGTATCGTAGATAATGGTGAATGATATATTGCTTATTTGCTAGGTAATTAACTTTTTTCTTATGATTGATGTCAAGCTGCATTAGGGTGGTACCTGGAATTGAATAAAGCACACAAGAGCATATACAATTTATTTTTATTAAACTAAGCTACCTGAAATGTTTTGGATCCATCAAAACATGTTTCACATTTGTAACTGTATTGTAATAAGTTTAGGCCTTAACATATTTTGTATTAAATTCAGATTTCATTTTAAACAGGTATATTTTAAAAAGAAAAACTTACTATGATTTGACTGACAGAATAAAAAAATCCAATTTAAATGTAAGAAATCTGGGTTTTAAAATTTGTTTTCAAAATAATTGATTTTTTCTCACTCTGCTGTAGTCTAGCTAGCTTGAGTAACAATACAACTGACGATGTCATGGCAGACTTCAGTAAGAGCTGCCCGAGTAGAAATCTGCGAGGGATTCTGGATGCACATTTGGATTGCTAGTTTCAGCTGAAGTCCAAGCTGAAGTCTTCACTACTATTGCTACCTATGCTAACTACATTAAGGTTAGCATGGGTGAGTGTAACACACTTCCATCACACTTTAATGTGGGGTGTAGACATACCGCTAGAGAGGTTTGGCAGGAGGCAGCATGGCTTCATGCAACATTGGGTTTGATCATATTTCGGTAAGAAAATCTATAGACTATGCCGGGCTGGTGACCGGGCTACTACTGACGGCAGCCTGTCCCCTTCTCTATCCTCTCCTACCACAAAATCTGCTGAGCTCAGACACCACAAAGCTGTAGCAGAAGGTAGGAAGACAAACCTGCAGAACTGGTATTTCCTCTTATCACTCTCTTAGGAGAGTTCCTTGGGGCATTGATTCAAGGGGACTATTGCATTTATGTATATCATAGCAGTAGTAGGATGTGATTATGGCCGGTTAGTATATGGCATCTATTTTGTGACTGAATTATTAGGTTCATGGGTGGATCCTCAGCCTTTGGAATGCTAAGTTTTTGCCTTAAACATAACTATTGTTTTCGTCACAAATTAATTTTTTGCAGTAAAGAGAAAGGAAGTTCAAAAGTTCTCAACATACATAAGCAAATGACTTGCACATAATTATTTTTTTTATTATTTCACCTTTAAGGTCATTAGGGACTTAGATCTGAAATTAAGGAGGGCTACATTATAATTTGAATACCCACTTATTACCCTCTGTGCTAGGTAAACTGAAATTATTCTCAATTTGCTATTTTGTAGCATGTAATTGAATTAAAATTTAAGGCCGATAACTTGCAATTACATTGATTTCCATGTTGCTTCTTAGGTATTCTTCAAAATGACAGTGCTTGTAGCAAATGTCACTTTATCAACAACTGCCTCACAATACCCTAATTGCAGCCGACAGCTGTACAGTTATAATACTGTGTGAAAGTGCTCTCTGAGGAATAGATAAAAAGCTTGAAAACCTGTTAGGGTGGACAACTTCACCACCACCATCATCAAAGTCCCTGTGAACTCATTGTATATTTTACTTATTTTAATTAGTTTGCCGGTGGAATAAATGGGGACGTACATTGCCATGAGAAAATGGCAAGGGATGACAATCAGTTAATCATGAGACGTTTCCTCTGACAGGTATTGTAAGCTTGAAAATGAATAATGAAAAAAGTGACAGTAATGAAAATGTGTTTACTTAAGATGACAATTACTTGAAACATGCTTGCATAGTAAAGACCTCATTATGAACCAGACTCTTTACATAAAAATGATACTTATGTCTAGGGGTAATTAATTTGCTCTCGTAGGTGAGTCGATAGGTCACTTGTGGTTCTGTCTCACTTGTTTACGTTGGATGATTCCAATAACGAAGCCGATGTACTTAGAATTCTAGATGCTTTTAGTTTCAAGTTCTGCTGCTTGTTCCTTTTACCAGAATGCTGTTTGGGAACTGTGAGGGCCAAAGGTGTTACTGCACAGTTAAAGCAAGATGCTTATCTGAAATTATATAAATGTCTTACTTTAGTGCAGATGAACCTGAAGTGCCAGATTAGGTTTTTGACAGTGTGAGTTTCCATTTAAAATGTTAAAACCCTCCATTAATGTAAGTGCAAGCTGAAGTGCTCCATTGCTGTTTATTTACGGTATATTCTCTTGCCATATACTGTACTTGGTACGTGATTAATGGCACTTTCCACTTCATGTTACATCATAACACAATGTGAAATATTGATTTTATTTCCCTTCAAATGTCAAGTGTAAGCACATCAATTAATTTGCGATTTCAAAGGGTGGGTGCCAGAGTATACCACAGTGTTGATGTTATTTTAGTGCTCAGATATATTGCCTGAAGGTGCGCATTTATGATGGGTAAGACTGTACTAGAGAATTGTGTTGTACTGAAAAAACTATTCCTACTTTTAAGATTAGAAGTATATGAAACAATTCCATTTTATTTTCTGGTTTTTGCAAAGGGAAAAGTAGGTGAGAATGGTTTAAAGAACCAGTAGTTTTTTTGTTTATGGAGAAAAGGGATGAATCTGGTTTGGGCTGAGAAGTGTAAGGGGTTTAATAGTCATAGGCCTGTACTCCAGTTTATGTTGGTGAAACTGCATTACATTGGTATTAAACCAAAGTGGAGCAGTGGTAGATTAAGCTCCTAAACCCCAGGTTGACACAACTCCATTGAAGTCAAAAGAAAGACCCACTAATTTCAATGGGAGTTGTATTGGGTCCCTAGTCTGGGTTGGCTGTTAGGTCACATGTGAAGCTCACAACTCTAACAGAACTGGTATTCTCTTTTTTAACAGAAGTACAGGACTGAAACCATAGCTATTCTTCAAGTCAGAAATGAAGTTGGTTGAGAGCACAAGATGGGGTCAGTTATTATAGTCTTGGGTGCTAACAGAAAACCCTAAGTGAGAGCAGTGAGAAGGCAGTGACCAGATAATGTGCAGTCAGTTCTGTTAGTTTTGCTGTCAGGAGCAGAACAATTCTGTATGTTCTAGGGAAGTAGGATAGAAGTTATGAAGTGCACTCAGACTTGTTCGTCATTTATATTTTTTAAAGCGTAAAAAACCCCAGCATCACTAATCACATGTGAATGCCACTGGAGATAGGATACACTTTGCTTTTTTACAAGGGAGATGACATTAAAAGGTATACAGGTACTGGAACATTGGTTATTTCCTTCCGTCTGTAGACTGCAGCTAAACTTATTCACCACTGGTATATAGATATTTTTAGCTTTAATAAATCGATAAATAACAAGTTGCTAAAGTTGAAATTGCAATAGTGATTTTGTTACGATCTCTGGGTCCATCACTGGGAGTTTTACCCAAGAAAGGAATTCAGAATGAGGCCCTATTTCTTCCCAGATGTGATGTGGAATTCATACTGTTACAGTGTCACGTCATGATACATTGAATGCAGTGTGATGGATGTGCCAGTGTAACTGTAAGTTGTGTCATCTTAATGATAAATCATGACTGGAAAATGTATTCCTGTGAGGGGGAAAAATCTCAGTAAAATCTCTTTTTATAATTTAAATGTAAGTATGTCTTTAAAAAGAATCTTATGCTAAAATAATACTTACTATATACAGAATGATTAATATCACGTTTTTCACCATGTCTAGGAAATTAAAGATCCTGGATGCCAGCTTGGTACCACAAACATCTTTCCTGTTCTGTGTGGTGTTTCATTTCTCTCATATATGTTAATTGTTAACCAGTCACAGTAGTGCAAAAGTCTGATAAACAAATTGCTCTTTCACTGCTTCAATGAAGGACAAATGGATTCTCTTTAATGTACCTTAGGAATTGCCTTACCAGATTAGACTAGTGGTCCATTTATCCCATTATCCTGTCACTCTCAGTGATCAGAACCAGGTTCGTAAAAGGAAGTTACAAGAATCCCCTGAGTGGAGAATTATGGAATAATAGCTCAGTTGATGGAGGTTAGGAAAGAAGATTCCTTGTGCCTTGGAAGTGTGAGAGTTTATAATCCTGTCTTTAAAAACAAAAAATGTAACCTCTCTAATGTAACTGTGGATGTGTGCGTTAGCCACATAACTGTCTAATCCAACCTTCTGGTAATGAGTTCCACAGGTTGCTTATGCATTTCCTGAATGTTTCCTTGTTCTTATATTAAGAGGAAGGGTAAACAGGAAGGCCTGATCTACCTTGTATACGATACAGTGTTTTACATACCTCTGTCATGTCCCTCCTTATTCATCTCCCCTGTGAACAGTCTCAGTTTTTAACCAGTTTCTAATTCACAACCGTACTTTGCCTCTCACCCCATAACTACACATTTTCCTGAAAACACTCTTGTGTTGACTTTGTCAAAGGCTTTATGGAAATGTAACTATTTCCAAATAAATTGCCAAGCAGTTCTTTGTGTTATTACATCTTGTTCTGAGACATAACATCTTCATGCAAATGA
This sequence comes from Mesoclemmys tuberculata, assembly GCA_007922155.1. NCBI lineage: Eukaryota > Metazoa > Chordata > Testudines > Chelidae > Mesoclemmys > Mesoclemmys tuberculata. The sequence goes on from ML677027.1 coordinate 12,964,532, forward strand.
AACTCCCATCACATCATAATATATTTTCCACAGGATTTTTTACTGACAGGGTAATGTATTGAATAACTATGGCCGGGTAAATTGATTTATTGCCTCAGTAGCATGAATACTGGCTGCATTAGATACACCAAATATTGCCAGCTAATATTTGTTCTGTTCTGGTACTTGTTTGCCTGTATCCTGCTCTGCTTTTAACAGCCTCACAGAATAGCTCATGCTGGAAAACATTTCCCTTTAAACCTAGAATTTTCTGAGACATTCCCCAACTCCTGAGTTGAAAGCCCAGTGTCCAAAAGAGTTATTTCCTATGGGATGGAGGCAGGCTGGAATACAGTTCTCCTGCCCTCTGGAGATGGTCCCAGAAGGTTTTTTTTGAAGGGGTAATAGAAAAAGAAGTGTAAGGAGCAGGATGCCTACCTTGGTAGGTCCCTTGAAAAAGCAGGATTAAAGATTCCAGAATAAGGGTGGGACTGAACTACAGTTCTCTGAAGTTGATGGTAGAAGAGGCAGTGGAGGAATTAAGTTCTTCTATCTCCATCGCCCAATATGAGAGACAAAGCAAGAAAGAGCATGAGTGTGCGTAAAAGCCACCGCCTGTTTGGGGATGGATTGATTTCGGGTCTGAATATTTCACAAATCAGAAATTGTTCACTCATCTCTTCACATTGTGATACCACAATCTTCAGCCTGAATGCTTAGTGGTCAGGCATTTCTAGCATTACCCACCATTTATTTATGGAAGGTGATCAAAAGATAACAAACAAATTGAACCTATTTTGGAAATAATTTTAAGTTGAGTAATTTCAACATATAGGCCTGACTTGTTAAGTCTGTGGATTGTTCTATACTTTTGACGCACAATTTTCTCATCAAAATGACTGACAAATTCTTTGGCAGGAATTTTGTACTTTTTCACTTCCATATGATGGATTTAGATGTCTGTAGACATGCTCTATTAGTGTAGACATAGGAGTGCTCTTAGTGCTACATGTTTCTGAGTTATTCATGCTAATATAGATTACACAGCTCACGCTTGCTATGAATTGACAAACATCCTATCTAATGTTTAATAATTGCTTTGGATGGTTAGGGTTTACTGTCCATATTTCCTGCTGGGCCTCACCCAGTATGCAGCCAGTGACTTTGGATTCAGCCTTGCTCATAACACTTAGTTATCTATCCCTGGAAGATTTTTGAATGTACAGTTTATTCCTTGATTTGCTTTAGAAAATAAGGTGGTTATGTACAAGCAACGTGGACTTGGCATGGGTTTCTGAAATACATACTGGCTTCTCGATTTACACATTTTACAGAGATAGGTCACTGTTGGCATGTGCTATACTTCCATATAGAACTCTGCTGTTCTTTCCTTCAGAAAAAAAAAGGATTTCTTACCACTTCAGTAATTCCCCACCCAGGTCTAATTGATTGGCTCCTAGTCCCTAAGTCTTTGCTATAGAAGGGTTTATCTTATCGGAAATCATTCACTCTTCTAGGTTGCAGTACTGGCTGGCAGGTTACTTAATTTCCTTTTGTCTGAAAAGGAAAACTATCTTTGATTAAAGTTAAATCTTTAAATGAAGCTTTTAAATGTCTTAAGTTGGGAATTCCTTTTTTGTTTTGCTCCTTTTTCTCATTTGAGGGAATAAGCTAACTTTTCTCTAATGATTTTAAGAATTGATAAGACTTAGCACATTTTGGTTCAGGGTGAATATGAGCCAAATCTGCCAGTAAACAGCAGAATTCTGTCTTAGGCGAAATCATTCATTTGCCCCAAAGTGAAATTTTGCTGTTCTCAGAGAAGTTTTCATAATTTCCACAGCCAAAACACGGTGTTGGGCAGCAAGAGAACTGGAAGCAGCTGTCTTTTGATTTCAGAGGGAAAGGAGAGAGAATAAATTGAGCTAAAATGGGCACAAAAATGATTCATCCAGTTTTTAATGCAATGAGATTTTTTATTTCTACTGGTCTATCAGTCATTTAAACTTCTTACTCCAGTAAAGGCTCTCGGGGCATATACTGAGTTCACTCTGTGTTCTGGTCTCCCACGGACAACAGTGGGAGTTCTATGTATGAAGTAAGGGCAGTTTATGGCCTGTCTTTATTCTATGCCCTAAAGGAACAAAACACTTTTGCCACTTAACATTTAATTTACATATTCACAGTAGTGAGGGCGATCCAGTTGCTTCCCATGGTAGTTTTTTCATAGCTACAAATATGTGACAAAGTTGAGTAAATGTTCTCATAGCACATTACTGACTGATTTATAGCAATAGCCGCCCTCCCCCCCATCTCTGTCCATTTGGAAATCACCTCTTAAGCGATGTTACCTCTGTTTGTTATAGTGGAATCTACTTTCATGACTTATGATTGAGACATTTTGAAATTGCTTTAGGAGGAAATAAAACCTACACAGTCATAGTGTAGGAGCATGATTTTTATGAAATGGGGTGGTGGGAAGAAAGGACGGGGCTGCCAACATGTGGCTAACTTTACTTTGTAAGGCTCCAGTTCTTCTAACACTTGGGAATGTGGTTAAAATACATGCTCAAGTCTTTCAGGATCGGTCCTATGAGGATAGGCCACCATTATTAAAGACAGCAAGATACCATACCCTATTGTTGAGGTTGTCCAGTATATCCCATTATAAAACTCTCTTTTCATTTGCTTATAGCTTTGCCAAATGTTAATAGCTTGGGCTGAAGTTTTCTATACTGGGTATCTGCCTCAGACTACATTAATTTTTTCCTCTCATTTCAGCCAAAACATTTAAGCAGTTTCTGAAAACAAGGATGATGAAAAATAAATTTTGCCTGTGTGAAAAAACAAAGAAAAAAATGGGGTGGCATTTTCTTTGGGAACCTCTAGTGTCCATGTGTTTTCAACCAGGCATTGGAAATTTAATGTGAGGCATGGGTGGGAGAGAGTAGCCTTTTTGCCATGTGCCTTTTGCTGTCCTGGTGAAAATCGGACCAAATTTAGTCGCGTTTTAAACTTTTGGCAAAGTGTAGTTTGCATGTACTCAGTAGACGTGCTAGAACTACACAGGTAAATTTGTTGATTGTTCAGTTTATACTGAATTTTTCCTGCAGTTTCAGTTCTGGGCTGGGCTGGGAATTGGAACTGAGAGCGGGGAGTGTGCCTCTTTCCTGCGCTTTCAATGGACTCCCTGCTGGGTCCAGTCAGTCTGCAGGGGGAAGCTATTTGAGTCCATTTGAATGCAGAGTGGACTAGAGCTGGATCTCGCAGGCAGGGCAGTCCATGAGGACAAGAATCCTGGAGGGGAGAGGCTGGGACTGGCAGCTGGCTGTAGGGGGTCGAAGGAAACAGATGGAGGGGCAGACTGGGGGTTGGGGGGAGAGTGAGACTGAGTGCACAAGGAGACTGGCACTGGCAGGTGGAGAGGGAGAAGAAGTGGGAAATTGAGACTGGCTGAGGAAGTGGGGAGAGACTGCAGCTGGCTGGGCAAGGAGACTGGACACAAAACTAATGGGTCTGAGGGACAAGGAGCCAAAGGAGGGAGACTGGGACTGACTGACAGCATGAGGGGGGAGGGAGGTGGAGGCCAGGGTGGAGAAGCAAAACAGATCAGGTGATAAGATATAAGCAGGGGACCTGGGACTGGCTAGGCACGCTGGCAGAGGTGGGGACGACTGGGGCAGGGAGTTCAGAGGGGCAAGATTAGGATTTGCTGAGCCTTGAGGAATGAAGTTTGGGACAGATTAGGGGAGCAGAACAGGATTGGAATGAGGAGGGGAAGAGGCAGGAAAGGGACTAATTGGAGGAGACAGGGCGGCAGGGAGGAAGCAGGCAAGCCTGTGCCAACAAGAATACACTCTCTATCAGAGCCTGTCCTGGAATAGAATATAAGATGCCTGTGTCTCACCATTCACAATCTGCTGTCAGCACATCTTCTGAGAAACCCACTGACAAAGTATCCCATTCTCCTGGATAGAGACCTCTTTAATGTTTTTAACGAAGTAAACACTAAGGGG